>CM069136.1:47547962-48152772 GCA_035221665.1 Okamejei kenojei
GCTGTGCAGCTTCTTCGGGCCCACTGCCCTTATTTTCATAGCAATGGCCCGTTCCTAGAACAAAATTCCCTTACCTGCCGGAGCAGTTTCAAACTGCTCTGATTCTCGCGCATGCGGGCTGGTGGGCTCTTCACATAGTCACTCACGTGACTGCGATATAAAATTGCCAGTTGGTTTTCATTGACTGCTGTGACAGTTCCGTATAAATCCTTGGTGCTTTCTAGAGCTGCTTAAACATGAAAATAGAAGATAGATGATTAATGATTGAGACGGTTGTGACATCAAAGCTTTACCACTATCCAGGTACTACAAACAATGGACCTAGATGGAGTTCAATATGGCAGCAAAATTGTGCAGAACCCATACACAGCTGGACAAGCTGGTAGGGGAAGGTGAGATAGGTAGGGAAAGGATTTCTGTCATTGACTATGTCAATCCAACATTCTGGGAATGAGTTTCCTGCCAGAATCTCAACCAAGTATAGGATATGTGACAATTAATTGTAAAATGTCACCTGCTCCAAACATAATTCCACCTGCCACATCAGCGTAAAGACAAACTATCAGTGGCAGTCAAGATCATAAAGTTTTTTTTATGTTGAAGTCCTTGACAAATGAAGATGTAATTCTTGCAATATATCACAATTTGTCATTCATTGATCCTCAAAGGAGCTCATTGATGCTCTCTGGTGAAGAGAGGTGATCACATATCATGCGTTCCTGCATGAAAGTAGCAATAGACATCTGTCTTTACAACAATTGCAGGTTCTGATATGTTGCTGGATACCTTTGATTGCTCAGTAGCAGTGTGAAGTGTTTATAGTTTAGTTTATGGTCATGTGTACCGAGGTACAGAGAAAAGCTTTTGTTGCATGCTAGCCAGTCAGCAGAAAGACAATACATGATTATAATTGAGCCATTTACAGTGTACAGATGATGCATGATAAGGGAATAACGTTTAGTGCATGGTAAAGTCAGCAAAGTCCGATCAAGGATAGTCCGAGGGTCATCAAAGAGGTAGATAGTAGTTCTGCACTGCTCTGTGGTTGTGGTAGGATGAGTCAGTTGCCCGATAACGGCTGGGAAGAAACTGTCCCTGAATCTGGAGGTGTGCATTTCCACACTTCTATAGCTTTTGCTTGATGAGAGAGGAGAGAAGAGGGAGTGGCCAGGGTGTGACTTGTCCTTGATTATGCTGCTGGCCTTGCCGAGGCAGCATGAGGTATAAATTGAGACAATAGAAGGGAGGTTGGTTTGTGTAATGGTCTGGCTGCTTCCACAAGTGTGTTTTACATGTCAACTTGATGATGACATGCAATTGAAAGAAATTTCACCTCTTTAATTTCCAACTGGTTTGTGACCACAGGAAGAACATTATATAGAGAAATGCCAGGAATCCAGCCAAGCATCATCCTACCTTCACTCTGCAGAGCCATTTTTATTTGCATCACCATGATAACTCAGTGAGAGGCCACTGGATGACGAGAGCTCTCTGCTGTTGTCTACATTTTGCAATCTGCGAATACACGAATGGAGAAAGCTCCATGTCTTACGGAAAATGTGGAGCATTTGGAAATGCTTGGAAAAGCAAATGGGGAGCAAGCCACTGGCATCTTCGGTGAATCATTGCTTCAGCTGCTTGAGCTCCATGAAGGAGGCTTGCGGTATTTACAGACCATATAATCAAGCTTCATGTGGATCTATTGTATGCGGCCCAATTTCACAATTGACAGGGCATGCAGCTTGACAACAAGCAGTTGGAAGGCAAGTGAAGAGCAGGAATACGACAAGGGTAGAGAAAGAAAGGGGAAAGTGAACATCGGTCTCATTTCTGGCTGAATGCTCTGCAAACAGCTCAGCCAAATATAACACCACTGTCATTAATAATCTTTTGCCTTTGATTTGATGTTTGAATGGTTCTTTACTGTCACATATGCACTGCATAGTGAAATTATTTTTGCATAGATCACACATGCACGAGTCGCCATAATTTGGCGCCATTTACGAATACAAAGTCCGGTCCATGTGCTTAATGTACTGGAGTGGCTCCCGATCCAGTTAAGTCTCAGGCTGCTGCAGGGCCTCTTCCATCGCCTTCGATAGGTTCGACACATGAATCAATGAGCCTATCCTCGCCTGACTACCTTTGTGTCCGGGGGCACCTCCTGTTGCCGACCTTGAAGGCGCTGGAAGCAATACCCCGGTCTTCAACAGGCCCACTCCATGCATTTGTCGTCGTCAATGGCTCTCTCTGCCTTCACTCTCTGGGAGCCTCAATCGCTGACAATCACAGTATTTTCTGTACTCCAATGCAAAAAAAAACTAAATATACATCCCAAAATCTAACTGTGGGCTCCACCTTCCCTTGATCATCGGTGCTGGCTTTTTCTTGTTCTTTTCGCACCCTTTGTATGAAAACAATTTGTTCTTTGTACGGTTTCACACCTCTAGTTTCCCTCTCCCCTGACTCTCAGTCTGAAGAAGAGTCTCGACCCGTAACAACAACTATTTCTTTTCTCCAGGGATGTTGCCTGACCTGCTGAGTTACTCCAGCATGTTGTGTCTATCTTCAGTGTAAACCAACATCTGTAGTTGCTTCCTGCACATTTTGTCTATTCCAAAACTCTGGATCTGCAGAGGATGAGCAGCTCTGGCCCTAGAAGTGTTACTTTCAGACTGTACCATGGCAATAAACATGACAGAAATGCGAGCTTGATAATGGATTATGGACAAGAATCAAGTAACACCAAACACCAAACACCAAACAAACAATCAATTTTGCTGCTTTAAAATCTTCAGGTATTATAAGAAAGATATCCACAAAAAAAAACAGTTAAAGTCCATTTTTTGACCATTAAAGATAATTAAAAGCATAGGCAACCTTGGCCTTTTCAGAGAAAATAAATCTATTCTATTTGATCCCAGAAACTTTACTGTATCTGAGGTATAGAGAGGAGCATCGACATTTAGATTTCTCCCAGTCTGCTCTCAGGAAGGGCGTCATCACTGTACTGCTATTCATAAAAAAAAGTCAAATGCAGCCTGAAGACAACTGCATCAAAAGGAATATGACAAGGATGAAACAGCAAATTGAAAAGCAACATGTTTTTGGTTGATTGATGGGAGAGATACAAGAAAAAAATAGCTCAAGGGTACGTGGAGCAGTTTGTTCCATTTTGTGCTTGGTTTTTCATGTTCATCTGCTGATAGCACATTCCAAAGAACCACTTCACATCAATGACAGCGATGTGGAGGTGGTCAGTTCCTGGGGGTGCAGATCACTAACAGACTGACCTGGTCAAATAACATCTCATCAACAGTTAAGAGAGCGCAGCAGCGGTTGCACTTTCTGCGCCGGATGAGAAAAGTTCACCTCCCCCATCCCATCCTCGCCACTTTCTACAGGGGCACCATAGAGAGTATTTTGACCAGCTGTATCTCTGTTTGGTTTGGGAACTGTAAAGCCTCCGACTGGAAGTCCATGCAGAGAGTGGTGAGGACAGTGGAAAAAATCATCGGGACTTCTCTCCCCCCAATCAGGGATATTGCGACCAAACGTTGCATGTCTAAGGCCAGCAGTATTATAAAAGACCCTACACATCTCCAGTATGGACTGTTCACTCTGCAAAATATATCGTAGCATAAGGAGCAGAACATCAAGGTTCTGCAACGGCTTCTTCCCACGAGCCATCAGACTCCTGAATGCCATATAATGGGCTGCCACCATTGTCTATTTATCCTTTTATCCTTTTATCCATTTTTATCCATTTTATCGTTCTGTTAATTATCGTGTTGCACGGGGAACCAAATGCAACGGAATTTCGTTTGGAATTGCATATATCGATGTATTTCTAAATGACAATGAAGTTTGTTTGACGTTTGACTTGACTTGATTTCATGTTTATGCGTCCTGAAAAAAGTTGCAACCATTACAATACATGAGATAATGGGAGAGTTTTGAATAGCTTCAGGCCATGTACTCTGGTCAGGCTCAGTCTCACTTGGGGTATAACTTGCACAGCTGGGTTCAACAGGAAAAGAGAGGAATGATGTAATTCTCCGACAGATTAAAAAAACAAATTGTTCAACTGGAGGCTGAGAGGATCATTGAGATCGATGCGAGGATGGAGAAGTTCGGAAGGATGATGGATTGGTGGAAAGTTGAGACATTGTCAAAGCATTCTGGAGCTACCTTTTCTGGCTGCATGGGATAGGCTGGCATACAACAGAGGTGGAACAGAGCTATAACAAGGATAACACAATCCTACAAACTTGTCACTCGAGTGTATAGGCTGTGTTGTCCAAGGAGTATGTTGAAGATCATCATGACCCAGAGTTTAAAGGAGTAGGTTTCTGCATGGGGTTTCTAACTTCTGATATTCATGTTGTTTCGTATGCAATCTTCAAAAGGAATTCCAGCAAATGATCTGAACCCTTCACCACTGACTCTTAGAGTGGTAGAGTCTAACTAACTAACCTTTTTAGCTGCCAAAGTATATCATAGTCCATCTTTTGACCCAACTTGCCCACGCCGACCAACATTCTCCATCGATACTGTTCCTTACTTGTGTTTGGCCCATATCCTTCTAAACCTATCCTATCCATATACCTGTACAAATGTTTTTCATACATTGTGATAATACCTGCCTCAACTACCTCCTCTGGCAGCTAGTTCCATATAATTATCACTCTTTGTCAAAAAGGTGTCCTACAGGTCCCTATTAAATCTGTCCCCTCCTCACCTCTGTTCTCCGGTTCTTGATTCCCCTGGGTAAAAGACTCTGTACATTTCCCTGTCTATTCTTCACATGATCTTATACACCTCTATAAAATCACCCCTCATCCTCCTGCATCCAAGAAATAAAGTCTTAGACTGCTCACTCGCCCCTTAGTTTCGGCCCTCGAGTCCTGGCAACAACCCAACAATTTAAGAATAAGGAGTAAGCCATTTAGAACGGAGACGAGGAAACACTTTTTCTCACAGAGAGTGGTGAGTCTGTGGAATTTTCTGCCTCAGAGGGCGGTGGAGGCAGGTTCTCTGGATGCTTTCAAGAGAGAGCTAGATAAGGCTCTTAAAAATAACGGAGTCAGGGGATATGGGGAGAAGGCAGGATTGTGGATGATCAGCCATGATCACATTGAATGGCGGTGCTGGTTCGAAGGGCCAAATGGCCTACTCCTGCACCTATTGTCTATTGTATATTGTCTATAACCTCATAAATCTTCTCTGCACCTTTTCCAGCTCCTCTAACTGAGTAACTAAAACTCAACACAATATTCCAAATGTGGCCTCACTAATGTTCTGCACAACTGTAAACCTAATCTCCCAACTTCTATACATAATAGTCTGTTTAATGAATGTCAATGTGCTGAAAGCCTTCTTGACCACCCTATCTACCTGTGATACCACCTTCAATGTACCTGCACTCCTAGATCTCTCTGCCCTACAACACTCCCCAGAGTCCTCTCGTTCAACATGAAGGTCCTGCCATGGTTAGACTTCCCCAAATACAACACCTCACACTTATCTGTATTAAACTCCATTGCCCATTCCTCACCACACCTGCCCAATCAAGCAAAATCCTGCTGCAATTTATGACAACCATCCTCATGATCTACAATACCACCCACTCTAGTGTCATCTGCAAACTTGCTAATAATGCCTTACTAATAATGCTAATAATGTTCTTGACTAAGTAATTGATGTAGATGACAAACAGCAATGGTCCTAGCACTGAACCCTGAGGCACACTACCAGTCACAGCTCTTCAGTCTGAGAAAAAAACCTTCCACCATCCCCTCTGCTTCCTTCCGTGATGCCACTTCATTATTGCCCATGGCCATTCCTCTGCAGTTATCCCCTCCTCCTCTGTAGTCACTAATTCACACTACTATTACACAGCTGGAGAAACATAATAAGTCCAATCTTGAGTGATTTCTTTGGCTCATTTCACTAGTTCTCTCTTTCAGTTCATTGTGAGTGAATATAAGCTCTATAATGTAATGCATTTTATGAAACCTTTACTGCCTTTATTAATTTGGCAGTCCATAAATGATCCTGCTATTCAGTGGTATTTTTGCAGACAAATTGGTAATGTTACGCACCTTTAGTAAATGTATGCCGTACGGGCATGTAGCATCACAAAAAAACACTGCAGCCATTAGATTGATCCTGCTAACTGCAGTTTTAAATTGTAGGCTCCAAGATCACTTGCCATTCCCTCCACTGATGCTGCCTGACCCACTTTCCTCCAGCTTAAGGACATTAGCTTGGAGGATGTGGAATCGATATGGGTAGAGCTGCGAAACTCTAAGGGGCAAAAAACGCTAGTGGGAGTTGTGTACAGGCCACCTAACAGTAGTAGTGGAGTTGGGGATGGCATCAAACAGGAAATTAGAAATGCATGCAACAAGGGTAAAACAGTTATAATGGGTGACTTCAATCTACATATAGATTGGGTGAATCAAATGGACAGGGGTGCTGAGGAAGAGGATTTCTTGGAATGTATGTGGGATAGTTTTCTAAACCAACTTGTAGAGGAACCAACGAGAGAGCAGGCTATTCTAGACTGGGTATTGAGTAATGAGGAAGGGTTAGTTAGCAGTCTTGTTGTGCGTGGCCCCTTGGGCAAGAGTGACCATAAGATGAATGAGTTCTTCATTAGGATGGAGAGTGACATAATTAAGTCAGAAACAAGGGTTCTGAACCTAAACAAAGGTAACTTTGAAGGTATGAAACGTGAATTGGCCAAGATAGACTGGCAAGTGATTCTTAAAGGGTTGGCAGTGGATGTGCAATGGAAGGTATTTAAAGACTGCATGGATGAACTACAACAATTGTTTATCCCAGTTTGGCAAAAAGAATAAATCAGGGAAGGTAGTGCATCCATGGATAACAAGGGAAATCAGGGATAGTATAAAAAAAAAGATGAAGCATACAAATTAGCCAGAAATAGCAGCCTACCAGAGGACTGGGGGAAATTCAGAGTCCAGCAGAGGAGGACAAAGGGCTTAATTAGGAAAGGGAAATAGATTATGAAAGAAAATTGGCAGGGAACATAAAAACTGACTGCAAAAGTTTTTATAGATATGTGAAGAGAAAGAGATTAGTTAAAACAAATATAGGTCCCTTGCAGTCAGAAACAGGTGAATTGATCATGGGGGACAAGGACATGGCAGACCAATTGCATGACTACTTTGGTTCTGTCTTTACTAAGGAAGAGGTTAATAATCTGCGGGAAATAGCAGGGGACCAGGGGTCAAATAATATGGAGGAACTGAGTGAAATCCAGGTTAGCCGGGAAGTGATGTTGGGTAAATTGCACGGATTAATGGCCGATAAATCCCCAGGGCCAGATAGTCTGCATCCCAGAGCACTCAAGCTATTTACAATATATATTAATGATTTGGACGAGGGAATTGAATGCAACATCTCCAAGTTTGCGGATGACACTACACTGGGGGGTAGTGAAAGGTGTGAGGAGGATGCTAGGAGGCTGCAAGGTGACTTGGATAGGCTGGGTGAGTGAGCAAATGCATGGCAGATGCAGTATAATATAGATAAATGTGAGATTCACTTTGGTGGCAAAAACAGGAGAGTAGACTATTATCTGAATGGTGACATATTAGGAAAAGGGGAGATGCACGAGACCTGGGTGTCATGGTACACCAATCATTGAAAGTAGGCATGCAGGTGCAGCAGGCAGTGAAGATAGCAAATGGTATGTTAGCATTCATAGCAAAAGGATTTGAGTATAGGAGCAGGGAGGTTCTACTGCAGTTGTACAGGGTTTTGGTGAGACCACACCTGGAGTATTGCGCACAGTTTTGGTCTCCAAATCTGAGGAAAGACATTCTTGCCATAGAGGGGGTGCAGAGAAGGTTCACCAGACTGATTCCTGGGATGTCAGGACTTTCATATGAGGAAAGACTGGATAGACTCGGCTTGTACTCGCTAGAATTTGGAAGACTGAGGTAGGATCTTATAGAAACTTGCAAAATTCTTAAGGGGTTGGACAGGCTAGATGCAGGAAGATTGTTCCCGATGTTGGGGAGGTCCAGAACAAGGGGACACAGTCTAAGGATAAGGGGGAATTTCTTTAGGACCGAGATGAGGAAAACATTTTTCACACAGAGAGTGGTGAGTCTCTGGAATTCTCTGCCACAGAAGTTAGTTGAGGCCAGTTCATTGGCTATATTTAAGAGGGAGTTAGATGTGGCCCTTGTGGCTAAAGGGATCAGGGGGTATGGAGAGAAGGCAGGTACAGGATACTGAGTTGGATGATCAGCCATGATCATATTGAATGGCGGTGCAGGCTCGAAGGGCCGAATGGCCTACTCCTGCACCTATTTTCTATGTTTCTATGTTTCTAAGTGTAGAGACCATATTATTGTACGGGTGTGAAACATGGACTCTCACTCGAGCACTGTCCTAGTCTCTCAATGGTACCTACACCTGAATGCTCAGAAAAGTTCAAATTGTCAGTTGGAGGGACCACATCACCAACGCCCTGTTCTATGGGGCAAATCCACCTCTGACCAAGAAGATCAGGTGGAAAAGGATGAGGTTCGCTGGTCACCGCCACCCAGAAATGCCAGCTAACAAGGTTGTGCTGTGGGAACCCACCCATGGAAGACGTGACCCGGGGTGGCCAATCAAGACAATGCTGAAGACGTTGATGGAAGACTCATGTATAGAGACAAAAGAGGAGCTTGCCAGCTGCATGGAGGACAGAGATGTGTGGTGCGTCCATCACCGTGCCCGTCGGAAACCAGCACCACTGCGTCGCTAATGGGTTTTCAATGATGATGAATGAGACACTTGTATCTTTTCTCAACTAAATTGATCAAAATAATCCTCTCTTGTAATCTCTCCAAGCTAGCCCTGCCTGTCCTTTTAGGCATCTATACTATTTACTTTCGCCACTCCATATTTTATTTTTATTTTTAGATACAGCATGGAAACAGGCCCTTCAGCCCACCGAGTCTGCACCGACCAGCGATCCCCACACACTAACACTATCCTACACACACTGGAGACTATTTTACATTTACACCAAGCCAATTAACCTACAAACCTGTACGTCTTTGGAGTGTGGGAGGAAACCGAAAATCTCGGAGAAAAACCATGCAGGTCATGGGGAAAACGTACAAACTCCGAACAGCCAAGCACCCCTAGTCAGGATGGAAGTCTGGTCTCTGGCGCTGTAAGGCAGTAGCTCTACCGCTGTGCCACCATGCCGCCCTGCCGTGCCACATGTGTTGGCAAATTCTTTAGCTTTGTATACCTCTTGCTTCTGGTATCCTTATTCTATTTGCTAGGAATGTGGACTATTAGAGGAAAGCATATACGTTCGGTGTTGTGAACATTGTTTCCAAAGCATTATATTTTATATACCATTCAGATCTAATGTAAGTAATTACAAAGAAAGTGAACTTGTCTTCCTGCACAGTCAGCCTCTTTTCTGACCTACTGGTTTATGCTTCACTGCTGTTTGATGCCAAGCTGCATTTAGTCCTTTGCAATTTATTAAAGCTGAATAGAATTACAGCTCAGCGTGTATTCATTGCTTCACTTCAGTGTGTTTTTAGATGCCTTGGGGATGGGCTCTTGCTTCTTGTGAGTCCTCTCTCAGTGCTCCACTGTGCATCTGACTGACTGCAAGCATTTCCACCATTCCCCATGCAGTCTGCCCCACTCACAGCTGTCAGTTTCAGAAACCCTCGGTTTTTGACACCACATGAACATGAATTGCAGAAGTCAATTACCATTTTCAGCATTTTAAAAAATTATCTTTTTTTTAGATTTTCAGTTTTAGTTTCACAGAAACAGCAGGTAAAACAGGCCTTTTGGTCCTCTGAGACTGTGCTGAGCAGCGATCCCCGCATACTTATGCCCCTGTCCCACTTAGGAAACCTGAACGGAAACCTCTGGGGACTTTGCGCCCCACCCGAGGTTTCCGAGCGGTTCCCGGAGGTTTTAGTCCTCCAGCAACCACCTTCAACTAGCTTCGCAACCGGCTTCAACTAAAAAATTACCGATTTTTAAAACGGAAACCACTTTCGACCATTAGGGACTGACAAAAACCTTCAGGAACCGCACTGAAACCACACGGAAACCTTGGGTGGGGCGCAAAGTCTTCAGAGGTTTCCGCTCAGGTTTCCTAAGTGGGACAGGGGCTTAACACTACACGGTACACTTGGGACAATTTACAATTATACAGAGCCTACAAACCTGTACGTCTTAGGAGTGCGGGAGGAAACTTGGAGCTCCCAAAGAAAACCCACACAGGTCACGGGGAGAACGTTTAAACTTCATACAGACAGCACCCTTTGTCAGGATCGAACCCAGGTCTCTGGTGCTGTAAGGCAGCAGCTTTACCGCTGCACCATGTGCCGCCCATTTGGTATTGGGTTACTTTCATTGATAGGTTGCACAGCAAGGGAACATTTTATTATTTGACGTACTTACATTTACAAAAGCTACTTATATTAAATGTTTGCCCAGGATTAGAGTCCCATGATGTTGCAGTGCAGTGCCATTTGGAGTGGCGGCGCTGCCTTGGTAGCTGCGGCTCGCCTGCAGTCCATCTATTTTTTGTTTTTTTTGTTGTTTTCTTGTCCTGTTTTAGCGTGTTAATTTGAGTTATTATGTTGCGTATGTGTGTGGGAGGGGTGGGAGAAATGTTTTAGTCTCTTCCTTCGGGGGGACGCGACTTTTCTTGCCGTATCCCCCATCTCCGTCTGCGCTGAAGCCTAATGGTGGAGCTGACAGCCTCCAACTGCGACCGACCTCGAGGCTCCGGAGGCAGAGCCAGCCAGGAGTTACCAGCGCAGGGCTGGCCGACTTCGGGGCTGTGGCGGGTTCAGGCGTTCCGGCGGCAAGACTCGGAGCTGTGGCGGCTTTTCAGTGGCAATGGCAGCGGCAGCGACTTCAGAAACCCGGCCGCGGGCTCAGTGGACGACATCATCGAGAGCTCACAGGTCACAGGTTGGTGACCTGTTTTTCCGGAGCTCCCGCGGCAACTGCTGGACTGGAGGGCGGCAGCTTCAACCGCCCCGGGCCGCGGGGTGTGAACCAGCCCGTTAGCGGAGCACGGCTCAGCCGCGGGACTTACTTACTTACATCACCCGGTGGGGTCACAACATCGGAGGCCTGGATCGCCTCAGCGCAGAGGAAGAACAAGAAGAGAAGAGACAACGACTTAAGATTTTGCCTTCCATCACAGTGAGGAGGTGTCTGGTGAACTCACGGTGGTGGATGTTAAATTTGTGTTTATTGTGTGTTTTGTTATTTTATTATATGTATGACTGCAAGGCAATGAAATTTCGTTCAGACCGAAAGGTCTGAATGACAATAAAGTTTCCAGGATTCCATACCAATTTAGTCAACACAGTACATTCTCTAAAGTCAAATTAATTTGGATCTTCCAAATAATGGGGCATTTGGATAGCAGTAAAAGGATTAGTCCAAGTCAGCATGGATTTATGAAAGGGAAATCATGCTTTAATCTTCTGGATTTTTTTGAGGATGTGGCAAGTAAAATGGATGAAGGGGTGCCAGTGGATGTAGTATATCTAGACTTTCAGAAAGCCTTTGATAAGGTCCCGCATGGGAGACTGGTGACTAAAATTAGAGCACATGGTATTGGGGGTAGGGTGTTCATGTCAACATAGAAAATTGGTTGGCAGACCGGAAGCAAAGAGTAGGAGTGAACGGGTCCTTTTCAGAATGGCAGGCAGTGGCGAGTGGAGTGCCACAAGGCTCGGTGTTGGGACCGCAACTGTTTACCATATATATTAATGATTTGGAAGAGGGAATTAGGAGCAACACTAGCATGTTTGCGGATGACACAAAGCTGGGTGGCAGTGTGAACTGTGAAGAGGATGTTAGGAGGTTGCAGGGTGACCTGGACAGGTTGAGTGATTGGGCAGATGCGTGGCAGTGCAGTATAATAAAGATAAATGTGAGGTTATCCACTTTGGTAGGCAAAAACAAGGGGGCAGATTATTATCTCAATGGGGTTATGTTAGGTAAGGGGGAGGTACAGCGAGACCTGGGTGTCCTTGTACACCGGTCACTGAAAGTTGGCGTGCAGGTACAGCAGGCAGTGAAGAAAGCTCATGGAATGTTGGCCTTCACAACAAGAGGATTTCAGTATAGGAATAAAGAGGTTCTTCTGCAGTTGTATAGGGCTCTGGTGAGACCACATCTGGAGTATTGTGTACAGTTTTGGTCTCCTAATTTGAGGAAGGACATCCTTGTGATTGAGGCAGTGCAGCGTAGGTTCACGAGATTGATCCCTGGGATGGTGGGACTGTCATATGAGGAAAGATTGAAAAGACTAGGCTTGTATTCACTAGAGTTGAGCGTTTAGAAGGATGAGGGGGATCTTATAGAAACATAAAATTATAAAAGGACTGGACAAGCTAGATGCAGGAGAAATGTTCCCAATGTTGGACGAGTCCAGAACCAGGGGCCACAGTCTGAGAATAAAGGGGAGGTCATTTAAGACTGAAGTGAGAAAAAACTTTTTCACCCAGAGAGTTGTGAATTTGTGGAATTCCCTGCCACAGAGGGCAGTGGAGGCCAAATCACTGGATGTCCTTATTGTTGAAGTTTACTGTCAGATGTGCCAAGGTACAGAGAAAAGCTATTCTCGAGTGCTAACCAGTCAGCGGAAGGACAATACATGATTATAATCGAGCCATCCACAGTATGCAGACACATGATCAAGGGAATAATGTTTAGTGCAAGATTAAATCCAGTAAAGTCTGATTAAAGATAGTCTGAGGGTCTCCAATGAGTAGATAACAGCTCAGCAATGCTCTATAGTTGTTGACAGGACAGTTCAAAGGCCTGATAACATCTTGGAAGCATCTGACCTTGAATGTGGAGGTGTACTTTATGACACTTCTGAACCTATAGCTGTAATTTTGGTGCTTGTTCCTCCACAAATATTGTATGGTTTCTTTTTGCCTACCCTTTAACAATATCAGCAACATTTGTGAAGTAAACCTGAGGATAAAAGGAACTGCAGATGCTGGTTTACAAAAAAAGCCTGAAATTGCTGGAGGAACTCAGCAGATCAGGCAGCATCTGTGGAGAACATGGAGAGGTGACGCTTTGGTTGGGGACCCTTCTTCAGTCAGAATGTGGAGAGAGATGGGAGAAAGTCGGAAGAGAGGTAGGGCAGGACCAAGCTTGGCAGCTGATAGGTGGAGGAAGGAACTGCAGATGGTGGTTCAAATCGAAGATACCTGTAGATGACGAATGCTGGAGTAACTCAGCGGGAAAGGCAGCAACTCTGGAGTGAAGGAATGGGTGACGTTTCGGGTTGAGACCCTTCTTCAGACTGAAAAATGTTTCGACCCGAAACGTCATCAACTCCTTCTCTCCAAAGATGCTGCCTGTCCCGCTGAGTTACTCCAGCATTTTGTATCTAGCTGATAGGTGGATACAGATGAGGTGGATACAGGGTGGGGGGGGGGGGGGGGGGGGGGGGGGGGGGGGGGGGGGGGGGGGGGAAGGTTGATTGGCAGATGGTTGGACAAAGGCCAGAGATTAAAAGGCGAAAGATGTGAGATGAGGATTGAAGAGTTGCGATTTGTTAAACTAGAGGAAGTAATGTGTGTGGAAGGGGTGGTGGAATGGCAAAATAGGTGCGTGTCCAGGTGGGGCACAGGGGAGATGGGCAGGAGGGAAAATAGGCAGGGGGGAGTTTGGGTGAAGAAGGGAGGGAGGGTTTTGTAATTACCTAAAGTTGAGAATCAATGTTCATATCATTGGATTGTAAGCTACCCAAGCAGAATATAACTAGACCTCTTGTCTCATTTATCCTATGTACTTTACTTCATTTCCCCTTGCCTATATTCTGTTACATTTGTGCTATAATTTCTGAGCTGCATCTCCTATTTCCATTGCCTTTCAGTTTGGTATCATCTGCATACTTTAGGCTAATTTCAAAATCTAAGTGACCTACATAATTTATGAGAGTCAAGTGTATAATTTTCACATGTACCCTCGACAATGAAATTCTTACTTGCAGCAACAACATACAATACACCTAAATAATATATAAGAAACAAAAATTAAATAAATTAATCATCCCGATGCTCTTGCAAAGCAAACTGCTAAGTCCCCAGTGCAAACAAAGACAATCCATAGTTCATAGTTGAGGTTAGTGTTGTGTAGTGTTCCAGAGTGTGATTAGTACGGGTGTCAGGGGTTATGGGGAGAAGGCAGAAGAATGGGATTGAGAGGGAGAGATAGATCAGCCATGATTGAATGGCGGATTAGACATGATGGTCTGAATGGCCTAATTCTGCTCCTGGAACTTATGAACTTATGAGGTGTGAGTAGAGCAGAGGACAGGGCGTGCTCTGGGGTGTTCCTACACTGGGGTGTTCCTACACTGATGATTATTGAGGAGGAAGTGTGGCATGTCGACAGTGATCCCAATCATAAGCCTCCCACAACATTCCAACATAACACATTTCATCCGAGTGTTCTTCCTGTAATCTGGCCGTTTGCACATTCATTTTTTGGGTGGGGGGGGGGGGGGGGGGGAAAGAGAAGAAGGAAAGAAAAAAAATGCCGAAATAGTTATCACCAATTAAACACTGGTTGAATTTTAAATACTATTGGAATGTGGGAACTGTGGAAGCCAATTTGCTCACAGCGAGGTCCCACAAACAACATGTGCTAATGGCCAGATAATTTGTGTTAGTAGCTTTCTCTGAATCTCCAGGATAGGAATCTATTAACAGTAAATGCCTTTTGGCAGCCACTTGGCACTACATCAGACCTTGTCACTCTCTCAATAAAGTTGTGCAGCTCAGCCCAACAATTCTTCCCATTCTCATTTCACATTGCTACATCAGATAGCTGGAGTTGGACAAATTATATACAATTTTACTCCTGCAAAATGAATTCCATTATTTTTCATGTCATGGAAGAATTGATTCATGTTGCTGCCTGCATCTATTCTTCGCTCAGTTATCATGCTTCTGAACAATATAGCAGTATAGCATATAGCACAAAATAGATCTTCTTTTTCACCCCTTCCAGCTTGAAAAATGATTTCCTATGACAGGATGGCCAAAACTGAACACAATAATCTAAATGTGGCCGCACCAATGTCTTCTATAATTGCACCATGTCCTCCCAACTTCTAGTCTCAATAATCTGACTGATGAAGGCCATTGTGCTGAAAGCCCTCTTGTCTATCTACCTGTGATGCCACTTTTAAGGAACTATATACCTGCACTCCTAGATCCCTCTCCTCTACAACCCCCCCCCCCCCCCCCCCCCCCCCCCCCCCCCCCCCCCCCCCCCACAGCCCTATCATTCACTGTGTAGTTCCTGCCCTGGTTAGACTTCCCAAAATGCAATGATTCACATTTATTTGTATTAAATTTCCACAACCATTCCTCAGCCCACCTGCCCAACCAATGAAGATCCTTCTTCAATTTTTGACAACCATCTTCACCATCTACAATACCGCCATTTTAGTTTCATCTGCAAACTTGCTAATCATGCCTTGCATATTCTCAACCAAATTATCGATATAGATGATAAACAGCATTGGGCCCAGCACTGAACCCCAAGGCGCACCACTTATCATAGGCCTTCAGTCCGAAAAACAACCTTCCACTACCACCCTCTGCTTCCTTCCATGAAGCAAATTTTCTATCCAGTCGGCTATCCCTCCTTGGATCGCATGCAATCTAAAGCCCCGTCCCAATTACGTGTCCTTGGCACGCTAATTACGCGACCTCGTGGTCGCGTTGAGGCGCGAAGGTCGTGCACGAATTCATGCGCCCGCAGAGCCGTCTGGAGCGTGTGATGTCATTTGAAGATGGACACAAAATGCAGGAGTAACTCAGCAGGACCGGCAGCATCTCTGGAGAGAAGCAATGGGTGATGTTTTGGTCGAGACTCTTCTTCAGTCTGAAAGAAGGGTCTTGACCCGAAACGTCATCCATTGCTTCTCTCCAGAGATGCTGCCAGTCCTGCTGGGTTACTCCAGCATTTTGTGTCTAGCTTCAATTTTCTTGGTCCCGCTCTGGGAGTAGAAGTGGGGGCGGATCCGGACCGCAACGGCCGTGAGCCCCAGGCCGAGCTCGGCGATTGTCTGCCTGCTTCTGCTGCTGTTGGAGGTGAGACGTTGCGTCGCTCAAGGGTCTTGGGCCTGTCCCACTTTGGCTGTCAGTTACGCGACAGGCCAGTGGCGCGCAAAGAATTTGTTTGCTGCAAAATTTTGGAGAGCCGCGCGATACAACGCACAACTCCATACCCCTCCGCACTTCTCAGTGGGACTGGCCCCGCACAGCCACACGATGCTCGTGCGCCTCAACGCGATGACGAGGTCGCGTAATTTGCATGCCAAGGACACATAAGTGGGACAGGGCCTTTACTCTCCAAAGCAACCTACCGTACTATACCTTGACAAATGCCTTGCTGTAATCCATATCTACAGCTCTGCCCATGTTAGCCTTTTTGGTCACATCTTTAAAAAAAATCAATCAGATTTGTGAGACCCAATTTCCCACAGGCAAAAGCATGCTGACTGTCCCCAATCAGCCCTTCTCAATCTAAATGCATGTATACCTTATCCCTCAGAAGCTGGGACACAATCCGATGTTTCTCTATCCCATTATGGACATTGTATCTAGAACTGCTATGCTACAATGCTGAGAACTATATTCTGCATTCCATGTCTATACCTTCGCTCCACCTATTGTACTTGAGCCTGGCTATAGGTAAGTATAGTATTTGGTTCAATGCAAAACAATCTTTTCATTGTACCTCAGCACATGTGACATTATAAACCTGAAGCAAATGTCAAACCTATTTTGTCACTGCTTATGAATGAGGACAAGACAACTCCTGCTTCAGATTACATGCACAACCCTAGAGTTGATTGATTTCCACATGGTTATCTGTGCTTCCCATAACTAGTTTCTAGTGTCTCCAAGCACATGAATACTAATGCTGTGATTTGTGTTCTTTTTCTTCATAGTCTATTGAACTTAGAATTAATTAATTTATGTTGCCTGTCTGGTCTTTGTCCGGAATGGCTATATTGGTGACTTTAAGCATTTACTCCAGATAATTTTTCTTGGTTTCAAGTCTGTTTTTGTCTACGTTATTTAACTTCTTATCTATTTGATGTCTTCTGGTACTGAGAATGTTCTTCTGGTTGACTCATCCTTAACTTCTCTGCTTTCCTTGCTCAATATTTCAATGGATTTCCGTGAGTGTTTTTTTTTACATTACTTCAAATAAGCCACCTCTGCTTTTCCTTGCAGATTTTTGAAACGGCAATTTTCCCTCAAGGTATTTTTCAATCCGTTTTCAGCCAGCGAGGCTTGTGTTTGCTCAGTTTGAACTTGCTGGTTTTGTTAAGGAATAATAACAGTAATTAAACATACCAGCTGGATTTACAGATTGAACAGCAGGAGGAAAACATTTGGAATTACTTGAGAAGCAAACAAGTAACATATTGGTCCTGGGGACGGGTGGGTGCGAACTTTAATGTTTTCTTGACTTTATTAATTATTCTGAGCATCCATGGTTACCATAATTGACTTTATTAATTATGGTGGGCATACCATAATTATGGTATCCAGCTACCCTAAGAGTCACCTACAATCAGAATGAATACTTTTTCACCAACCCTGTGGAGGCACTGGACTTTGCCTAGAAGACTAAGGTTCAAGAGGAAGCTTGAATAATATTTTTAAAACTGAACTTCATCATTGAATAAACTGACATTGCAGGACTGGATGGAACTAAAGACGTGTCTAAGGAAGCTGGAGGAAGATGTGGATCAGAAACTTTCCCATGGATACTAATAATTAGAATAACTGCACTACTAATACAAATAACTAATAAATACTAAAACTATAGCGTGGTATCATTACTAATCAGAGTTAATAACTGTCACTAATGACTAATACTTACTTATAATTGAATGTTTAGAATCAGATAATTAGTAATTATAATTGCGTCAAATATAGAGTTTGATTTCATTTGCCCTCCTTGGAAACTTTTTTTTAAATTAATTTTTATTTTTATTTTCTTTCTTCCTTTTTTTCCATTTTTTTATAATATTCTTAAATAAGTTTTAAATACATGTATCCTCACATTCCCGACTATTGGAACCCGAATATTTTTAAATCCAATATCCCCGGTAAAATACTGTTATGGAATAACAAATTCCAAGAAACCAGGGAGCTGGTTAAGTTGGTAACATCAGCTACGGAAGTCGGTAGATGGTTAGCCATGCTAGTATGTCTAGCACTAACTACACTAATACTAGATGTAGTTTTTTCCTTCTTTGTGCACATTACTAATTTCTTAATCTATCCTCTTCTCTTATATTATAATCTATCATTATTATTTTCAGTTTGAATGGAGTTACAAATTGGATCAAAGGAGATATACACGTGAGACATTCAAGGGTCTTGAAATTCGTCTAGAGTTCGGGTGTAAGTTCGGGTCTGTCGAACTGAACCATTGGCTCTATTATAGATCTCCATAGACAAAAGATGCAAGATTTAAAAATGAATATGGGGAATGAAGGAATAACGTTTTGTAGCTGGAATGTTAAAGCTATTAATGAACCAATTAAGAGAGGTAAAGTACTAGCACATTTAAAAGAAATTAAAGCTGATGTAATTTTTATCCAAGAAACACACTTAAAAAAAGATGCCGAGCATAGGCTGAAAGCTAAATGGATAGATGAAACGTATCATTCTTCTTTTACACACAAATCCAGAGGCGCAGCAATATTATTTCGTAAAGGCTCTTTCTTTAAACATACATCAACTATAACTGACAGTGATGGTAGATACATTATTGTAATAGGAGAATTAAATGCACAAAAAATGATTTTTGTTAATGTTTATGGACCAAACTCTGATAGTCCACTGTTCTTTAAGAAAATATTTAATAACATCCCGGAAATAGCACAACATAACTTAATAATTGGAGGAGATTTCAATTGTATACTAGACTCTTATTTAGCTAGATCCACAAGACAAAGGAAAATCAAATCACATTCCAGTGACTTATTAAATGCATACATGGATACTAGTAATATTAAAGATGTTTGGAGAGTAGAAAATCCAACTGGACGAGAATATTCATTTTATTCACCTGTACATAAAACGTATTCAAGAATAGATTATTTTTTGGTAGACTCTAAACTTATCTCACTTGTAAAATACCATAATATTACAATCTCAGATCACGCACCTTTAACATTTATGATTAAAATAAATGGTAAAACGGAAAAACAGGGACAATGGAGATTTAACTCACAAAATTTAAAAGACAAAGTAACTCAGGAATATCTTATAGAACAGATCAAGATTTTCTTTGAAATAAATGATAAACCGGAAATATCTTCTTCCCTATTATGGGAAACTTTTAAAGCATATGCCCATGGGATTATGATTTCTTCTCAAGCATTTTATAATAAAGAGAATCGGAGGGAACAACAGGAATTGGAAAAGGAGATTAAACAATTAGACACAGAGAATGCTGGTAATCCATCCATGACAAAACATAACAAAATCGATGCACTGAAATATAAATTAAATAAAATATACTCAGATCAAGTTGTAAAACTCTATCAATACACTAAACAATTACAATTTGAATTCGGAGATAAACCCCAAAAATTATTGGCTCGTCAATTACGGAAAATGGAGGGAGAAAAGATAATCCATAGGATTAAATCATACAATGGCGAACCATTAGTACAACCCAAAGATATTAGTGAGAGATTTTTGCAATATTATAAAAGTTTATATTCAGCTAAAACGAAAAAACGATAGGAATAGAAGCATTTAAAAAAAATGTAATCCAAATGGGTTGGATTCAGAAAATAGAGAATCACTAAATGCTGAAATATCAGTAAAAGAAATCGAAGAATCTATCAGATCATTAAAAAATGGTAAAACACCGGGACCAGATGGTATTGGTTCAGAATTTTATAAAACATTTTATGATCTGATTGCACCACGTTTGAAGATACTCTATGAATACATCTATACCCACCAGAAACTACCAGAAACGTTAAATGAATCTATTATAACACTTATACCTAAAATAGACAAAGATCTGGATGACCCAGGATCATATAGAGCTATAGCTCTTTTAAACACTGATCAAAAGATACTAACTAAAATATTAGCACGAAGACTAAGCACAGTTATCAATAAATTAATTCACCCGGATCAAACAGGATTTATACCAAAATGATATTCCTCATATAACCTGAGACGATTATTCAATATTATATATTCAAAAAGAGGTATTAATAAAGACCTAGTAATTATATCGTTAGATGCGGAGAAAGCCTTTGACCAGGTGGAATGGTCCTACTTGTTTTTGGTCATGGAAACTTTTAAGTTGGGAGAGAAGTTTATTACATGGGTTAAATTATTATACACTAATCCAACAGCCAGAATACTAACAAATCAAATGCTATCAACTAAATTTAATTTATTCCGAGGCTGCAGACAAGGTTGTCCTTTATCCCCGCTATTGTTTGCACTTGCAATTGAACCATTAGCTCAACGCATGAGATTACATCCTGAAATATATGGGTATGAAACCAGAGATACTGAAAATAAAAATCTCCTTATATGCGGATGATGTATTACTTTATATTACAAAGCCGGAAATTAATATTCCAAATTTATTAAATTTAATAACTGAATTTGGCTTATTTTCAGGATATAGTATTAATTGGAATAAAAGTGAACTTGTGTCAATAATGGTAAATAACTTACATATATTACAACAATTTCCTTTTAAGATAGAAAACGAAAAAATCAAATATCTTGAAATTTATGTAACAAAAAGATTTGATTCTTTATTTAAATCCAATTTTCCACTTTTACTGAATAAATTAAATAAGAATATTTTATATTGGAAAACATTACCTATTTCAATGCTAGGTAGAATTAATGCAATAAAAATGATTTTTCTCCCGCAATTACTATATCTCTTCCAATTGATTCCGATATATCTTCCTAAAATTTTTTTTAAGAAGGTTGATTCTATAGTCACCAACTTTATCTGGGATTATGAGCCATAGAATAAATAAAAAACATTTATGTAAATCAAAAATAAATGGAGATCTAGCACTGCCAAACTTTATGTTTTATTACTGGGCAGTTAATATTAAAAATATGAATTTTTGGTTAGTAGATAAACAACCAATCTGGTTAAAAATGGAAAAAGAAGATTGTTCGCCTTTTGAAATTAGCTCGATTTTATTCGCCAATATTAAACTAGGTAAGAAAACCTATAGTGAAAACCCTATAATGGAAAGTGGGATACGTATCTGGAAACAAATAAAGAAAACATTAAAATCGGAATGTATACCAGTGGCCCTTACCATTGTAAATAACGTTATATTTAAACCCTCAATGATGGACAAAGGTTTTTTACAATGGAAAAACTATGGAATTAATAAGATGGGTGATCTCTACTGGGAAAACTCCTTCCTTTCATTTCAAGAATTACAACAAATTTATGGATTACATTCAAAAGATTACTTTAGATATTTACAAATTGGAGACTATGTAAAAGCAAGCACACAGGAAATTAGAAATAGAAAGACAGAAATTTTAGACAAATGTCTAAATACACACCCGAACACAGAAAAATTGATATCATATATTTATAACATTTTATTGGAAAACGACGTCCCAATGGCAGAAATATATAGGCAATCATGGGAAAACGAATTAGGTCAAATAATCAGACCAGAAGTATGGGATGAAAGTTTACAACATATACACCACTGTTTGTTAAATGCTAGACACTCTCTTATACAATTTAAAATATTACCTAAATTACATTATTCAAAATCCAAATTACATAGTATTTTTTCAAATGTATCTGCCATATGTGATAAATGTCAGCACTTAGAAGCTAACTTAACGCACTCATTTACAAAAATACTAAATTTTGGACAGAAATATTTAAGATAATTTCAAAAGTTGTTAATATGAATCTGATTCCTGACTCAAAATTAATAATATTGGGAATATTAGAAATAGATCAATTAATAACAACAAAATAAAGAATTTTTATTGATTACAGTTTAACAATTGGGAAAAAATTAATATTGAAATTCTGGAAAGGTCCTACATCCCCCACAACCAAAATGTGGATTACAGGAATGTCGGAGACACTTCATCTGGAAAGATCAAGGCTTGTCCTACTGGACAAGTTGGATCTTTTCAGAGGGATATGGTCTCCATTTATTGAATATTTAAAGGGTCAAAATGGCTCGGTGCGAGAGCGTGAATGAAGGAATAGATGAAGAATCTTACATAACAAATCATGGATATATCAACAACGATGGATAACCTGTTTAACACTCCACTCATCTTTTTGATTTTCTATTTTCACTTTATTTCTCTCTATTTTTTCCTATCTGCGTTAAAAACTAAACAATGTATAGAAGTACAAACAAGACATTGTTAATATTAATAATATTAAGAATGTATGTGACAAGTATATTCTTCTTTTAATATGTACTTATGTCTAATAAAAATATTTAACAAAATTATGGTACGCATGTTCATAAGTTTATAATTTGTAACAAGAGAATTAGGCCATTCGAACTATCACGTCTACTCCGCCATTCAAACATGGCTGATCTCTTTCCCTCTCAACCCCAACCTCCTGCCTTCTCTCCATAACCCCTGACATGCTTACTAATCAATAATCGGTCAATCTGCGCCTTAAAAATACCCAATGTCGTCCTCTACAAAAATTAATTACACAGATTCACTACCCTCTGACTAAATAAATTTCGCCTCATCTCCTTTCTAAAGGCACATCCTTTTATTCTGAGGCTGTGTCCTCTGGTCCGAGACTCTCTCACTAGAGGAAACATCTGCTCCATATCCACTCAATCCAGTCCTTTCACTATTCAGTAAGTTTTAATGAGGTTCCCCTTCATCTTCCTAAAATTTATTTCCCCTGCATAACTATCTTGTGCTTTTGAAAAACCCATAGTTTGTGGAGATTGTCTGAGCTCTATGTTGTACAATGGAGATAGAATATTTTGCTGTGGCACTGAATACTTTGGGTTTTGGAGAGTTCTCTTGGAGAGTTGAGAAGGTGCCCCCAGAGGATGTGTGTATTCTCAATCCCTGGAGCATTTTTCACACCGAGGAGAAATTAAATTTGAAGGCAGTGATTACATTTGGTGAGGCAGACTCAGTATGATAGCCAATGAAAGGTTGGAGACAAGCTTTTATGAAAGAATTAGTGATTCCTTTCCAATGCTGTGCTCTGTATTCATGATATGCAAGTATTTTTTATGAGCTCTCTATGATTCCAGAATACCAAGAGTGCTGATAGACTAATAGACTGAGAAAGATAGGGTGCTAACAGATACTTCTGGACTCTTTTGTCCTTTCCTGAAGAACGTGGTGTGTGGAGGAATTGGAAGGAAAGTTACATGCTTATTTTCAAACCAGGGATTTCATTGAAAAATCAAGAAATGTACTGTATCACATTATACAGTCCTAATGTCAGAGAATGGTGAGGCCATGTCCTGAATGAAACCATATTCACAGGTAGATACACACATGTCCAAAAAGACGAATATATCTTGGAATTGCCTTCCTTGTATCTGCATATGCAGAATTGGAAACAGGTAGAGAGCATTTATCTTTATCCTGACATGATTTCTAGATTGCTCCATTTTGATAGGTTGATGTACATATGAATCAGGAGGCCAGATAGGAAAATTTAATATTGGCAGATGATTTTGCAAAATGTGGCAATTTTCCATAGAAAAATATCTGCAGAATATGTCTAGATATTAATCAATGTATTAGATTATAAGATATGAATTGTTCTGTGGATTCCTGGAATTGCACCAAATTTTACTTGGAGTGTATCATTAGTCATAGGACATCTGGGGAAAGTTAGCATTGACATCAGCATGCATATGTCTTGGTATGCATACATAGGCAGATTGGTGGACAAAACTAGAGCTGAGAAGGAGACAAAAAGTGTGACAAAAGGGAACTACAAGAGTCAAAAAGGTGTTGATAAAGGGAGGTTTGAGAGAGAAGTGTAATGTAAAGCCAGAGGGATGAATATAGATAGAATGAGATGGGTAGGCGGAAGGGGGCTAGGATAATGGTAGAATGGGTGCATGACAGGAAAGTGGGGTGGGGAGGGAGGGGGAGAGAGAGGGTAGCGATGAAGAAAACGGATAGGGTGGGGTGATACCTAAAATTGGAAAGAAAGTTACAAGTGGGTGAAAGAGGTTTAAATGCTGACCGAAAGGAGAAAATCATGGTTTGGGAGGGGAACACTGGAGCTCTGCTCCATAATGGGATAGTTGCTAAAGGAAGAACAAATGAATTTGGTAGTTCACATGAGGACAGGACTGGACAATTGTAGAAGCAATTTGGGAAGTATCAACCATTATAACAAAGGCTGGTCTGAGAATATTTTAACATTTAATATCTATGTATATCAATGTCCTGGATTATGTCAACACTTATAATGTGACACTGTCTGCAGGGATGTCTGAGATCTTTAGTAAACATTTATGGATTATGTCTTTAAGTGTATACTGCAGCATCAGCATGCCACTTCTACTGGGGCTTTGGGTATACGCAGGGAGTCCTTCACACAGAGATACTTGACCTTACTACATAGTGATTACATTTTAAAGCCAATTGATCAACTTACAATAACAATAATTTTTCCAAATAATGCCCAAGTTCAATGTTTCATTTTGGCAATTCAGGACTAAGCTCATCCTGTTGACTGTTCTGGTTCGAGTAATTTGTCACAGTTCCATCCCCTCAGGGCAGCAGGGTGGTACAGGGGTAGAGTTGCTGCCTTACAGCGCCAGAGACCCGGGTTCGATCCTGACCACGGGTGCTGCATGTATGGAGTTTTCCCCGTGACCTGCGTGGGATTTCTCCGGGTGTTCTGGTTTCCTCCCACACTCCAAAGACGTGTAGGTTTG
Organism: Okamejei kenojei; assembly: GCA_035221665.1. Lineage (NCBI taxonomy): Eukaryota > Metazoa > Chordata > Chondrichthyes > Rajiformes > Rajidae > Okamejei > Okamejei kenojei. Next base: position 47,572,996 of record CM069136.1, read on the forward strand.
TAAGTTAATTGGCATTGGTAAAATTGTAAATTGTCCCAAGTATGCGTGGGATTGTGTTAGTGAGCAGAGATAGCTGATCAGCACAAAGCCTGTTACGAAAGAATATTTCTAAACTTAACTAAGGAATGGATGACGTTTTGGGTCAAGATACTTCTTCAGACTGATCCGTCTGTCTGAAGAAGGGTCTCAACCCAAAACGTCATCCATTCCTTCTCTCCAGAGATGCTGCCTGTCCCACTGAGTTACTCCGGCATTTTGTGTCTATCTTATGCAGAACTCTTGTGTGCACAGCATATGAATCGTGTGAGCATCTTGGACTATTAACGCAAAGGATAGAATGGAGTCCTGAGGCTTTAGCTTGGCTTTGTTTTGATAACCGTAACGTCAGCTGTAGAATTCCAAGCCTACCAACACTTTCTTCCAAGAAAGTTCACACCATCATCCAGTCATCAGTCCACTTGAAACCCACCAACTTGGTACACATGGCAAAAATAAACCATGCCAATACCCTTGGTTTGGATCATATCACTGTACCTTAATTGGTACATGTGACAATAAAAGACCTTTGAAACCTTTGAAGTGATTACATGGTTATGTTGGTCTCAGCATCCGAATCAACTGAATTATTTTTGATTTTCATGCTGGGCGAAGAAATTTAACGCATTCACATCTACTAGTTAGGCTGTGTATGTGTGTGTGGGGGGGGAGAAACAGAGTTTTAGTCTCTCCCTTCAGGTGGATGCGACTTTTCTTGTCGTATCCCCCGTCACAGTCTCCGTCTGTGCTGAGGCCAGCGGGGACCTGGCTTTCGGGGCTGCAGTGCTCTATCGGTGCTCCAGCGGCGACCTGGCTTTCGGGGTTGCGGTGCTCCAGCGGCAACCTGGCTGCGGTGCTCCAGCAGCGACCTGGCTTTCGGGGCTGCGGTGCTCCAGCGACATTCCAGCGGCGACCTGGCTTCGGAGCTGCGGTGCTCCAGCGGCGACCTGGCCTTTGGGGGTGCGGCGCTCCAGCGTTCCAGCGGCAGGCCCTGTGGTGGTGTTCCGGTATTCCGGTGATGGCGGTGGCGGCAGCCCGGCTTCAGAGGCTCAGCTGCGGGCCTGGTGGACGGCAACATCAGAGGTCTGGATCTCCTCATCGCAGAGGGAGAACAAGGAGGGAAGAAGACAGAGACTATAAGACTTTTGCCTTCCACCACAGTGAGGAGGTGCCTGGTGTACTCACTGTGGTGGATGTTAAATGTGTTTATTGTGTGTTTTGTTTTTTTATTATATGTTATGACTGCAAGGTAACAAAATTTTGTTCAGACCGAAAGGTCTGAATGACAATAAAGGATAATCTAATCTAATCTAGTTAGCACATCTATGACATAACATGGTCAGCTTTAATCTACAATTTGAGAGGGAGAAGGGTAGATCGGAGGTGTCAGTGTTACAGTTGAATAAAGAGGACAATGGGGCCAAGAGGGAGGAGCTGGCCAAAGTTGACTGGAAAGATACACCAGCAGGGATGACAGTGGAACAAAAATGGCAGGCATTTCTAGGAATAATACAGAAGGTGCAGGATCAGTTCATTTCTAGGTGGAAGAAAGATTCCAAGGGGAGAAAGGGACGACCATGGCTGACAAGGGACGTAGGGACAGTATAAAAAATAAAGCAAAGAAGTACAATGTAGCAAAGATGAGCGGGAAACAAGAGGATTGGGTAATGTTTAAAGAACAACAGAAGATAACCAAAAAGACAATACGAGGAGAAAAGATGAGGTACGAAGGTAAGCTAGCCAAGAATATAAAGCATGATGGTAAAAGCTTCTTTAGGCATGTGAAGAGGAAAAAGTTAGTTAAGACAAAAATTGGACCCTTGAAGTTCGAAAAAGGTGAATTTATTATGGGGAACAAGGAAATGGCAGATGAGTTGAACAGGTACTTTGGATCTGTCTTCACTAAGGAGGACACACACAATCTTTCTGATATCATAGTGGCCAGAGCATCTGGGGTGACGGAGGAACTGAAGGAAATCCACATTAGATAGGAAATGGTGTTGGATGGGACTGAAGGCTGATAAATCCCCAGAGCCTGATGGGCTGCATCCCAGGGTACTTAAGGAAGTGACTCTAGAAATCGTGGATGCATTGGTGATAATATTCCAATGTTCTGTTGACTCAGGATCAGTTCCTGTGGATTGGAGGGTAGCTAATGTTATCCCACTTTTTAAGAAAGGTGGGAGAGAGAAAACAGGGAATTATAGACCAGTTAGCCTGACATCGGTGGTGGGGAAGATGCTAGAGTCAATTATAAAAGATGAGATAGCTGAACATTTGGATAGCAGTAACAGGATCGGCCCGAGTGAGCATGGATTTACGAAGGGGAAATCATGCTTGACTAATCTTGGACAAGGGAGAGCCAGTGGATGTAGTATTCCTGGACTTTCAGAAAGCATTTGATAAAGTCCCACATAGGAGATTAGTGGGCAAAATTAGGGCACATGGAATTGGGGGGTAGAGTGCTGACAAGGATAGAAAAATAGTTGGCAGACAGGAAACAAAGAGTAGGCGTTAAAGGGTCCCTTTCAGAATGGCAGGCAGTGACTAGTGGGGTACCGCAAGGCTTGGTGCTGGGATCGCAGCTATTTACAATATACATCAATGATTAGGAATAACGGATTCAAAGTAACATTAACAAATTTGCAGATGACACAAAGCTGGGTGGCAGTGTGAACTGTGAGGAGGATGCTTTGAGGATGCAGGGTGACTTGGACAGGTTGGGGGAGTGGGCAGATGCACGGCAGATGAAGTTTAATGCGGATAAATGTGAGGTTATCCACTGGTAGCAAAAACAGGAAGGCAGATTACTATCTAAATGGTGTCAAGTTGGGAAAAGGGGAAGTACAACTGGATCTGGGGGTCCTTGTTCATCAGTCTATGAAAGTAAGCATGCAGGTACAGCAGGCAGTGAAGATAGTGAATGGCATGTTGGCCTTTATAACAAGAGGAATCAAATATAGGAGCAAAGAGGTCCTTCTTTAGTTCTACAGAGCCCTAGTGAGACCACACCTGGAGTATTGTGTGTAGTTTTGGTCCCCTAATTTGAGGAAGGACATTCTTGCTATTGAGGGAGTGCAGCGTAGGTTTACAAGGTTAATTCCCGGGATGGCGGGACTGTCATATGCTGAGAGAATGGAGCAGCTGGACTTGTACACGCTGGAGTTAAGGGTTTGGACACGCTAGAGGCAGGAAACATGTTCCCGATGTTGGGGGAGTCCAGAATCAGGGGTCACAGTTTAAGAATAAGGAGTAAGCCATTTAGAAGGGAGACGAGGAAACACTTTTTCTCACAGAGTGGTCAGTCTGTGGAATTCTCTGCCTCAGAGGGTGGTGGTGGCAGGTTCTCTGGATGCTTTCAAGAGAGAGCTAGATAGGGCTCTTAAATATAGTGGAGTCAGGGGATATGGGGAGAAGGCAGGAACGGGGTACTGATTGGGGATGATCAGCCATAATCAAATTGCATGGCGGTGCTGGCTCGAAGGGCCAAATGGCCTACTCCTGCACCTATTGTTTATTATCTTTTCAATTTCTGGTTCATATTCCAGCTTTTTCGGCATTTTGTGTATATACTCCAGCACATACACCTTCTGCATTGGGGCGTGAGAGAATTTGAACAGTAGGATGATTGTAGGAGGGTTTGACTGGAAATGTGAACAGAGATGAATGAAATGTTCTAACTCTGATCATGCATGACAGAAATTACACTATCACGTTCATCTAAAAGTTAACATTGTGATCTATGTCCATGATATAGAATTACAATTTTGATGAAGACTCACTATGGGTTGAAGGACAATTCACATAAAAGAGTTGTGAACTTTTTTTGTAACTTAGGTTGATAATAGAAGTAGCAGATCATTTTTTCCTTTGTAAACATCCAGTCAACATTCCTTCATGGAGCATGTCATGTGTTACCTTGCACCACAACAGCTCTCCGTTCAATCTCGAAGGATATAATTAGCTGCTGTCTAATTTAATGGAAATAGTTTTTGAGTAAAATAAAGAACAGAAAATGCTGCACATATGAAGTCAGACAGTTCCTTCAGAGGAGGCATATGACCTGCAGAGCATTTAAAGCAATTTTGAGTTTTATTTAAAATGTATGGCATCTGCAGTACTTTTGTGATTTGATTAGTGTTGGGTATTTGATCTATTGAAGCATTATTTAATTTTGGATATCCGATAACACACAAAATCATGTGATCCAATAACTGTGATAAACCTGCTGGCATTCAGACTTGAATGCTGTGAAGTTTGACTTTAAAATATAAAGCACTTCAGGCTCACCAACGCCCCAGTTTTCAATCCTGTACTCAATGCTTTAAAACCCACGCTACCACCTCCTACACACTTCAAATGCTTCTTCTTTCTTTTCCATTTTGGTAAACAGACGTTAAAATTTTCTTGTTCATCAGCTAACACCACAGGATAACAAAAACAAGTTTAACATCACCAAGTGTTGTTGTTAATCTGTTTCTGTCCTGGGAGTTTTGGGTTCTAGCACAATGGAGTCATAGCCATAAGAACTATACAGCATGGAAACAAGCCCTTTGACCCAACTTGTTGTTGCAGACAGAAGTGCGTGCTTGAGTTTATCCCATTTGCCTGAATTTGGCCCACTAAACCTTCTGTCCACCCGAGGCCCAAACATTATAGACCACTGCTACATAACCATCAACGATAAGTTCTGCTCCCACCCTCCACCGCAATTTGGTAAATTTGACAACCTGGCTGTGCTTCTACTCCCAGCTTGCAAGTTAAAACTGAAGTGCAAGTTTCCGGGACAGAGCCTCTATATTCCTCAACAACTAGCGATCCTTGCTTCAGTCATTAACTTTATGCCTGCTTAATAGCTCAAGCTAATTTCCCCAGATATTCGTTCTCCAGTTCAATTGAAAGCCATTACTATATATATATATATATATATATAAATATATAACTATATATATATATATATATATATATATAAAACTATATATATATAAATATATATATATATATATATATATATATATATATAACTATATATATAACTAAAACTCTCATCTTGTTTGTTTCTATGTATGTGTGTGTCTGTGATGTCATGAATTTAAGCCAAAACGTTACACGATAGAGCTACAATATTTGGCGCACATTACTCACCATTGTCCTGTGGTGTATCATGTTTCATTCAGATTGATGCTATATTTTACAAGGTATTCACATTTTAAACTTTTCAAAACTTTACAAAAACCAGTTTGACGAAAATATCTTCCATCTGCCCTGGTAGTTAGCAGTGTATGACATCACAATGGGATCAAATTTACATAAACTGCCCGTCAGCAGTGTTCCACCCCACAATGACATCACAATGGGATCTCATTTGCATTTTTAAAACTTTTTAAAAACACAGCAGCTTCCACCTCACAATGATGTCCAGGGGGTAGGGAGGTGAAAGGGGTTATGGAGGGATGGACGTATTGTCTGCGGGCAGGGGAAAGGTGAGGGGGAGGGGAGGAGGAGAGGGGAAAGAAGAGGGAGGGTGATCAGGAGTGGGAGGGAGTGCAGGTGGATGAGGGGGGATGGTGGAGGGCAGGGGTAGGAAGAGGGATGGCGAGGCGCACCTGGGGATGGTCGCCATGACTCGCGTCACAACGGGGATCTCTGGCATCGCAATGGGATCCCATCAGCTGCACCTGCGCAGTTGGGGACTATCGGTGAGTGGTGGAAAATTGCATTCGGTGACCAGCCCTCCCGTGTGACAGGGTCCCAATGAGTCCCACTTGGTCTAGTATATTACTAAAACTATCATCTTGTATGTTTCTCTGTCTGTCTGTCTGTGATGTACTGAATTTACGCCATTCGAGCCATCGCCTCAACACTCACGCCTCAAACAGAGCTCTTCAACTTCAGAAACAGCTGTGTTCATAATAGCTGCTTGAAAATGGCTGTTGTCCTAAAGCTAGCTCTGTTTCAATCTTCCCTCTGAGATATTTCTACAAGGTTGCCACTCAGCCACTCTGGAGCATCTAAGCCTGTTGAGATTGCAGTTAAGAATCTGTGTAGTAATATTCCCAGGATATGTTCATAAGGAATAGCAGTATAATTGGGCCATTTGGCCCATCAAGTCTACTCAGCCATTCAATCATGGCTGATCGATCTATCTCTCCCTCCTAACTCCAATCTCCCGCCTTCTCCCCATAACCTGTGACACCTGTACTATTCAAGAATCTATCTATCTCTGCCTTAAAAATATCCACTGACTTGGCCTCCACAGCCTTCTATTGCAAAGAATTCCCCAGATTCACCACTCTCTGACTAAAGGAATGTCTCCTCATCTCCTTCCTAAAAGAACTATGACCTGTAGTCCTACACTCTCCCACAATAGAAGCATCCTCTCCACATCAACTCTATCCAAGCCTTTCACCATTCTGTATGTTTCAATGAGGGTCCCTCCTCATTCTTCTGAACTCCAGCAAGTACAGGTCCAGTGCCAACAAACGCTCATCATAGGTTAACCTACTAATTCCTGGGATAATTCTTGTAAAACTCCTCCGGACCCTCTCCAGAACCAACATATCATTCCTCAGATATGGTGCCCAAAATTGCTCAATGTTGATACTAACACAGACTTCTTCACTCTACAAGTGTGAGGACTAGAAAATAATGAAAAATGTCTTACCAATAGCACCCTCAGCAATTTAAAAGTCATCATGTCATCAACCAGGACATAATGTAGAAAGTTATTGGAATTTGCCAAGGAAATTAATTGAAAAAAGTATCAAAGCCTTGATAACCAGAGAGACATCCGCTTTTATAATGTTTCTTTTGTCAAGCTGACTTAGATGTTAATGGGATGTGAGTCATATTTAAAAGGTTTGTGGTAGGCTGCGTCACTGAATTAACTTAGTTTATATTATCATTTCCGATGTGTCTTTTATGTATGCTCATACATCACAAAGAGACTTTGTCTATTTGAAGTGATGGTGAAAATATAATTTGCACTGAATATGCCAGCAATAGACGTGAGATCAAAAAGGACAAGGGTATCTCATAAAATAAAAAAAATATCATCCAGATTTGGGTTGTGCCCTAATTATTGGAGTTCACATTGTTGTCCGCTGAACTCAGTTTCACTGATAAATGATTTGTACTGTTATGTTGGGAAGGTTTTTCTATCCAGTGAGGACAGAGGTTCAGGCTTGGAAGAAGCCGAAACATTTAAGTTTGTTTACTTTCTCTGTGGTTAAAACATTGGTTCGGCTGATTGTGTGCATTTCTGCTCACCCCATTAATAGAAGGATGGGAAGGTCTTGGAAATGCAAAATGGGTTCACCAGGACAGTATTAGCTATAAGAAGAGGTTGGACAAACTTGAATTGTTTTCTCCGGAGCTTAGATGCTCCAGAGTGGCTGAGTGGCAACCTTCTAGAAGTACCTTAAATTTTGAGATGCATTTTTCTTCTTATCGAGTCCACACACAATATTAGAAGTTGTTCAGCCAGAACTGAACACACTTCTCGGCATCTGCATACAATGGTATCTGCATTGTCGCTTCTTGTGCTTCTTGTGTGTGGTGGTGGACAGATTGGTAAAAACAGAGCCGTGACGTGAAATTTACTGAATAGTGAAAGGCCTGGATAGAGTGGATGTGGAGAGGATGATTCCACTAGGGAGAGGGTCTAAGACCAGAGGTCAGAGCTTCAGAATAAAAGGATGTGCCTTTAGAAAGAAAATGAGGAGGACTTTCTTTAGTCAGATAATGGTGAATCTGTGGAATTCATTGTCACAGAAGGCTGTGGAGGCCAAGTAAATAGATATTTTTAAGGCAGATTGATAGGTTCTTAATTAATGCAGATGCCAGGGGTTATGGGAAAATGACAAGAGAATGGGGTTAAGAGGGAAAGATAGATCCGCCATGATTGAATGGCAGAGTAGACTTGATGGGCCGAATGGCCTAATTTTGCTCCAATAACTTATGAACTTATGAACTTATCTGCTCGACACATGTTTTACACAGAGTAGTGTGTGTTTGTTTTCCACAGCCAACAGAAGTGGCGGAAACATATACACTAGAGATGTGTAGACAAATCCAGGAATAGGTAGGGGGTGGAGGAATATAGACCATGAGCAGGCAGATGGGATTAGTCTAAATTCGCATCATGGTTTGCATAGACATTGTGGGCCAATAGGCCTGTTCTTTGTTATACAATTTCATGCTGCTCGATGAGCCTGGAGGACCAGTGGTGCTTCTCTTGCATTCGGACAGCGCAGAGCCACAAGCTCATCCAGTTGCCAAGTTGATTTTTTTTTTTTTCCCTGTAATACTTTCGATATTTTCTTTGGTTTAACTCCAGGCAATAGCAGTTTTCATTTTATTTGTATTCTCAACATCTGTACACTTCCAGACTTCACTTTAGCAGCTGAATTGGTCAAAGGTTTGATTTTTAAATTAATCTCATAATTAAGTTACTTGTAATGAACATGCCTTTGTTATTTTACGTGAAAACATGGTGCAAATATCCATCCTTCTCTGTGCTAAAAAATATCCTATTTAATGTCACTTCAGGATTTTGTATCATTATAATGCTATGTGTTAGATAATAGTAAGATTAAACGAGAACTTACCAGTTTGAAGTTTGATCGTTATTTTATGAGGAGTAACGATGAGGGATTACGTGAAGAAGCCCCGCCTGGCGCTAGAACGGCATACTTCAAAGCAGCGGCATGAAAAACACAGAACACAATAGCCGGAGTAAGATAGTAAGGCTCATCATAGATTTAGAACTACCAGATGATCATTTATTTTATGAGGGTGTGGAGTGGAGGGCACGTAATCCCTCATCGTTACTCCTCATAAAATAACGATCAAACTTCGAACTGGTAAGTTCTCATTTAATCTTACTATTTTACTTCGGAGTCACGTGAGTGACTACGTGAAGATTTTGAAGCTTCTGTGTTTTCCATGTCGTAGAATTCTTCCATACGACAGTCCGGCTAGGTCAACACATACATGAGTAAAAAACCTTTTACCAGACTAGTTTTAGTTCTTTCCATAAATCTTTTAATGATAAAAGAACATATAATAACCCCCTTTTTACATCTGAGGGAAACCATTACAAAGTGATAAAAGATATAAGCGATAACATAATTGATAATATCAATCGATAGTGAAACAAAGCAGGTGATTATAGTGAACCCAACACTGCGTGTCCAAAGCCTGTCATTGTGTGAACAGGTTTATTGTAGAACTTTGAAAAAGTTTCTTCTTTACACCACCCTGCGGTTTCTAAAATATGTTCGAGTGGTACGTCCTGTAACTTCGCCGCGGATGTAGCTGGTGGAGTGAGATTTGAACACATCAGTGTCTACTCCTGCTAAAAGTAACACCTGTTTTAACCACCTTGAAATTGTTTGCACTGAAGCTTTTGTATGTGGTTTCTTATGCGTAATCATTAATGTTTTTTCATCACCTCGAAGAGTTTTGGGAACTTTTACATATTGATTCAAATGTTTAACTACACACAACGTTGGATCAATAGGGTAAGCTTGAAACATTACCTTTGCCCCAGTTTCTCCCCGGTCCTGCTTTGTTTGATCAGGTTCGTAAAACATAGAACACAATGTTATATCTGCAGCCACATGCATACAGTCTAAAACGTAGCATTTGTAATGTTTGCACCCTTTGAGCTGAAACCAATGCATTAACATTACTAATTTAAATGTTAACTTTTCCAATGACAAAACTTCGATTGGAGTCCATTGCCTAAGTAAAGTAAGTACAATGCTGACATCCCAAATTTCTGTATATCTTGGTTTGGGTGGATTTTTGTTAAAGATTCCTTTCATTAAATCTTGATATTAATGGATGTGATCCAATTGATTTCTGGTCAGAGATTTGTCCTAAATAAGATGATAAGGCACTACGTGCACTATTAACGGCACTATAACTTAATTGCTGTTCAAAATGCAACTCGGCAAGGAACCTCCAATATGTTTGCAATGTTTACAGTATGATAGGATATATTTGATTGTCTACAAAAAAATTCCCATTTCTTTATATGTGTCATATATTGTCTCTGAGTGCTATCTCGCCATGATGCGACTATAATATCCATAGTTCTATCCGACAATCCAAGCTCCTGTAGTGGTCTGGTCAAAACCTGCAGATTAACAAATTCATATAAGCATGTAATGGATGAATTTCTTTGGTTACTGGTTTTATCAATAAATCACTACTGCTAGGAATTGACATATATGGTTCTTTAATCATGTTTAACATCAATGGGAACCATGGTTGTGTCGGCCAATTTGGAATCACCAATAATCCTGTGGCAGAATCTTGTTCTATTTTCTTCAGACATTGCTGAACCAGAGCAAATGGCGGAAAGGCATAAAAGAACATATTCCCCCAATGTAGTGAAAAGGCATCTACTGCTACTGGCATCTGGATCTGGTTCCCAAGACACATATTTAGGCAATTGATGATTTAATCTTGATGCAAACAGATCAATGTCTGGTAACCCATATTGAAACACAATTTTACTGAAAATTACTGGGTTCAACATCCATTCTGTGTTGTCTTTAAAACATCCTTGATCTATTGTCTGCCACCACATTGTCTTTACCTGGGATGTAATTTGCCGAAATCCAAATTTGGTGCTTAATACACCACTGCCTTATCTGATTGACCAAACAATCACATGATACCGATCTGACTCCACCCATGTGATTAATATATGCAACAGCGGTTTTATTGTCTAATTGTATCAGTACATGCAGATTCTTTTTTGTAGAACAATAGGCTTTTAACCCATAAAATGCTCCCAATAATTCTATTATAGTTAATACCATATGTTTGGAGAAACATTTCCTCTTGGACAGTCCATCTGCCCCCACAGCTGGTGAATGAATCTGTCGCCCCCATCCGAGAGCACTAGCATCTGTTTGTAAAATTACTTCAGGCTGTTGTATCAGAATGTTTTTAGCAGCTTGTGGGACATTTTCAATCCACCATTGTAATTCCAATAAAGCTTCTTTTGTTAATTGCATAGGCCTATCAAAATGGCCTGCTCTCTTTTTTAGAGCTCTTATTTTGTCCCTTTGAAGGTTTTGGTAATGTAATGGACCAAATTCTACTGCAGGAAATGCTGCCACTAATTTACCAATAACCTTTGCTACTTCTCGGATGGAGGGATAAGGTTTGTGAATGAGACCCCTACAGGTCATTAAAAATATCATCAATCTTACCTGTTGGCAAGTTACTAACATAATAAACTGAGTTAATCACAAACCCAAATAGTTAATTGACTGTGCTGGCTGCAGCTGGGACTTAATTGGATGAATCAAGAAACCTAACTTCTCAAAAAAAGTTTTAGTTGCTGAAACTGATTTTTCAGCTGATTCCTGATTACTATTGATGATTAAAATGTCATCCAGATAAGCCATAATGATGTGTTTTTGTGCTCTTAATTGTGCTAAAGCTGGTTTCAATAGCTTTGTATAGAGCCTGGGAGCTGAACTTAACCCATTTGGTAAAGCTTTGAATTGCCACAGCTGTCCCAGCCAATTAAATTTTAAAATACCTTCGAAGAACTGATGTATCGGTACTGAATAGTACGCATCCTTTAAATCAATTGTAGCCATATAACAACCTGCTGATATCAAATGTCTTGTAGTGTTGAATGTTTCCATCTTAAATGTTTATACTCGACAAATTTATTAAAGTTTGTAAGGTCCAGAATAATTCTGCAACCACCATCTTTTTTACTTCTTGGAAATATATTTGACACAAATTGATGTTTATGTTCAACAGTTTTTTCAATAACACCTTTTTTTAAACAATTTGTCAATTGCCACATTAATTTCTGCCTCTTCAATTGCAGAAAACATGAAACCATAAGCAGGTTTATTTTGTACCGGAGAGTTAACACCTTCTTTGAATGTAATAGTAGCTCCTGAAACTGTTTGTAAAATAAACCGATCAGATGTGATGGCAAGCCATTCATCATAAAACATTTGTAATCTCCCTCCAACTGGAGATTTGTCCACAGTTTCTTTAAGAATAGAATAAATTTTTTGTACCGCTCCATATGAACGTGGTGGTCTCCTTCTCCCCGTATACGGGTGAACATTAGGCTGTGTCGGATGGTAATATTTTCTTATCATATTCCTGCCTCTGTTTCCAAATCAAATCCCCTTCTTGACAAAAATACCTTTTTTGTCCAAAAATGAAAGGTCTCATGTGGCTAATAGATTTAGCCTCTTCATCCATTTCTCTTATTTGCTTAGGCAGGTTCTCTCCAAAAAGATAACCAGGAGCTTGAACACCACTTGATCAACACAGACCTGCAAACCTTGGATGAAATATGGGCCTAATCGCAATTTTCCTCATACAATTAATTTCATAGAAGGAATTGCACAATAAGCCCAAAGTATCTTTTTGGATTTTATCCATTTCCGACCCCTCCATTTGCCTTCCAAAAGCAGTAATGGCAGCTGAAATCAATTTGAGGATTCTTTGAAATCTTTTTTCTTGTGCTCTCATGCCTGGAGTCATAGGCATCCATATAGACCGATTAACCGTAGGTACCTTCAATGAGGTGCAATTTTCCGGTGTTTTATATAATTCTGCTGTTTCAATCATCACAGAATCTTGAAGTTGGTGAGATACCATATAATTAATACTGGCAGCTAGGTTTTCTTCCATAGCCTCACCACTTCCTTCAGGTATAGCAAAATCTTTTGCCATATCAGGCACATCTGGCCTCATCTTTTTTATTTGTGGTGTGCACTCATACTCCACATCACCACTTGCAGGGTCTGTCTTTTGCAGCCCTGATACACTTGGAATTATATCCAATGAGACTTCCTCCGCCCTTAATCCTGGGTCTGGAGTTTCAAATTCCCAATTTGGCACATAGCCATATTCTGGATATTCAAACCCCTCGGGGTCATTTTGGGAAACTTCTGGGTACTGTGACCCTTGTCTCATTATATTTTGGAGTACTTTCTCCATATGTTCCATTTTTAGCCATATAGCTTTATTATCCGGAGGACTTTCATTATCAGAGTCATCATCAGAAACCACGGGCCTCACGGATTTCTTTTTACTTTTTCTAGGAACATTTTCCTCCATGGTTTGCATTTCTGGAGAAATTATAGTCTCACTAACGGGTGAATCAGCGGCCACCGGTATCGGAACCGGATCCGCACTAAACTCATGTCCCGACTCTTTAGCTTCACCCCGGGACGATCTTTTTACCCGCAAAATTTTTCTTTGAGACTTCTCCATTTTTCGTTTTTATTATCTGGCTAAATCAGTACGCCAGCGTGACACTGATTTTAAATTTTACTTTCTCTTTTGCTGGTTCTACCAGCGTAACGACTTTTTTAGAACGTCCCCTATTTTCCTTGCGGGTCCGTTCCGGCCGCTGCGAGGAGCTACGCTCTGCAGCTCTTGCTTCTGCCGTCAGCGTCGACGTAATGCCATTCTAGCGCCAGGCGGGGCTTCTTCACATAGTCACTCACGTGACTCCGAAGTAAAATCTGTTCTATCTGTATTTGAAATAAAATGTAACATATAACATTAAATAGATTCATTCCCAACAGGAATACAAAAGATTATGAAATCCACTTTTAAAAATAAAGTTAAGATGTTGCACAGGAAATGCTCTTTTAAAAAATACGAATTTATTGAATTAAAAATGTTCTTCTGTCCACTCTCTCATATTCTTCTGTCTACTTTATCATGGTGCTGCTTTAGAATTTTACACTCATATGCAGCACCAATATTAAATGCTCCTGTATGGCTTCATGTTCTTAATTGTTCATTATACAGCCACTGCTGCTCATGTTTTTACTGATTAGAAATGTGTATATAAATTGTGATGGTGCCCCCTCCCTTGGATGCCGCTGTGATCCCTATCACTGGCTGACCGGCCAGGACTGGCCAATCCCCAGCATCATTGAGCTCGTAGACATCATATTGATGCGAATAGTGAACAGATTCAACATTGGGTGGCATGGTGGTGCAGTGGTGGATTTGCTGCCTTACAGTGCCAGAGATCCGGGTTAAATCCTGACTACAGGTGCTCTCTGTACAGAGTTTGAATGTCTCCCTGTGACCACGTGGTTTTCTTCGGGTACTACGGTTTCCTCCCACACTCCAAAGTCGTACAGGTTTGTAGGTTTATTGGCTTCTGTAAATTGTCCGTAGTCTGTAGGATTGAACTCATGTACGGGGATCATTTGTCGGCGTCGACTCGGTGGGCTGAAGGGCCTTTATCTCTAAACTAAACTAAATGTGGAAAGTAACCAGATTACAACAACAGTTCACATGCAATGCTGTTTTGATCTTAGAACAGCTATCCTTAAAACTCTTAAAGTTCTCTTTTGAATTGCATACAGCAGCAAGAAAGATATTCCTCCAGTGGTATTTAAAGGAATCATCAAGGAGTTGCAGACTAATTTCTTTAATTTGCTTTAATTCTACAGTGTATGATTCTCTCTGGGGTTGGCTCATGTTGCAGAGGGATTAATATCAAAAACGTTAAAGGAAAATGTTGGTAACATTTCCCACACAAGGTTGCATTAGAAGACATTCCTCTTGAAATACATCTTGAGTTAGAGGGTGAGCAGAGTACAAGTTTCTGATGAAATTGGAAAATAGAGAGAAAGACTTCAATCACTAATTCTATTAACTGAACTTCAGTAGGAAAGCGTGCAATATCTTTGCTCACCAGATGATTCTCAAAAGGTAACACTAATGGCAGAAAGTAACCATTAGTTATTACAGCTCAAGCAGTCCCTTCTGCCTCTATTATTTTTAAGAGTTTGAAAAGTTGTTCACACATTTTGAATGTCTATAAATAATAGACATAGTTATGTTGACTGCTTTGGCAGCAAGCCAAGTCAGGAGACACCAGTGCTCAGGGTTTCACTACCTAGCATCATGGATACTCTGTTCAGCATGTTCCTGTCAGCTGGTACCTGCGAGGAAATTGTGAAACTTTTTCTTCTGTTGGCTGCAAATTCTAGACCTTGATAAAGTTATACAGCATGGAAACAGGCTCTTCGGTCGAACTCATCCATGCTGACCAATATGTCTATTAGATGATCTAATGTGTCAAATAGATTATCTATTAATGCAACTTCTTAACAATGTATGCAATAATGTGCCACTATTATTAAATCACAATTATACCTTTCCTGAAATAAAACTTGAAATGCTGGTAATATTCTGCAGGCTAGGTGGTATCTGTGGAGCAGGTAACAGAGCTAATTTTTCAGGTCAATAACCTCTCTTTAATCAGAGCTGTCGAAAGCAGTGAGTTTCAGTATTATCTGGTGCATCATTGTAAATGCTCGCTTTGGGATGCTAGGGATGAAACAATGTAACAACATTAGTTTTCTTATGAAGAAGCCTTACTTATATTGGCACAGGAGCCTAATTCTGGGTGGATGGTGGGGATGAGTAAAATTTTCTCTCATCAATAACACAAATGGTAAACTAACATTAACTAATCTGTCGAACATTTGCTTTTATGTAAGATGCAGGAAAAAAAGTAAATTGATTTTGTACATGTTGAAATGTGGAAGATTCTGAACCTGTAAATACTGTTCACAGTCTGTCATGTTTCATTCTTCAACTCGCATTCCACTGACATCCATTTTATTCCACTGAACCTCATTGATGTATTGCCGTGTGCCATGGATGGAGGCATCCAAATGAACATGTAACATGATGTTTTGGAGCCTATCCTTTCACATGCTATGGTGCCTACAACATTCAAGGGAATGAATTCTATTTTGGAAAATCATTCTATAATTCTATTTTGGAAATTCATTCTATAATTTCCCCAATAAATGCCATGAAAGTTAAGCTTCTTCTATAACATAATTGGTCTTTGTTAATTTATTTATATAATCTGTGAATTTGCATTTGTAACCCTTTAATAACTGCTCTTGAGAAGTCGATGGAAAAACATTCATTTGTTGAGTAATAGTGAGGAAATCTGGTGTGCAATTTACTCTGTTATTTAAGCCAATGGGCACGAACACTACAGCTGATACTTGCATTATTTTTGGTTCAGATCAATTGTTTTAACAAAATCAATTTAAGTGGGAAGGTTTAAATACAATTAGCACATTAGGGTTTGTTTGGCAACTTCAGTGTATGGCTAAAAGGAAATCCTCATCAATCAACTAAAAGTTACCAGCCTCCAGAATGATGTGACTGGGCCCTGGGAGCTGGACAGGATTAGGGGTGGGGATATGATAGACATGGAGAGATAGTGTGTGTGAAGAGGTTGGTTCATAAGCCAAGGAAATGTCCTGGTCAAGCAAAGTGAATAAAAGTTTCTCTTTTTTTTAAATAAGCTCCACGTATGAGATATTCTTTGGAGTTTTCATAGCAGGTTATCTGTGTTTCCTCTCCTACTGATCTTCAGGCTTTAAACATTCTGTCAGCATGGAGCAGGATGGTACCTTTGATATTGTAATTCCATGCAATGTTGCCCAAAGTAGGAATCTTACCTGTTGTATTACAGTATGTACAGGAACATATTACGGTGTATACATTTACTTCACTTGATAGGCAGTTGCTGTTTAAATTTATCCTGAGTTTCAAGTAGCAAAACCTAGAAATAGGGTTTGCATTTTCAATACATTTTCAGTACCTCCATTTCCAACATCTACATTTTTCATTATATAAGAAGAAAAGAAAAGCAATCTATTTTTTAATGCCAGACTTTATACATTTTTGTTTGGCTGGTAAGGTTAAAGCTGCTGAGAATCTGCAATTTATGTCAGCTTTCAGAGAAGAGAACTTCACTAGAATGGGAAGCATTGTGAGGAGAGCATGTATTCACCAATTGGCCATTAACGGAGCTTATAAAAGTTAAGAAGTTTTTAAAAAGAAGGTACAAATTATAGAGGGTAAAAATGTAACTAAAGTAGAAGGATACATGATAAGCAAAGGTAACTGACCGGATAGCAAGAAAGCCAAATTAGATATAAACAAAAATGTTTCTAAAAATTAAAATGGAACTAATATTCAGCTGAAACAAGAGGAGAGTAAGGAAGAGCTAAAGAACTGAAGGTTGCCAATAGATAATCTTTAAAAAAAAAAGCATATAAAAAGGCATGGGCACCTCGTATGCAGCTTTTCAGTTATTTCAACTGTGTCAGCCAATGAACTGTGTAGGCCTGTGTTAGACCATTGACAGTACTGTATGTTGGCCTTTATTCTACGATACACGGCTGCAAATGGTTTTCTAGGCAGTGTTATTTTCTTTAGAAAAGTGTGGTGTAATGTTAAAATGTGAGGCAGGCGAATGCACAGTGTAGATACCTATTTCAGGAGAAAGCATTAATGACATTTGAGGAAGAACAAGATTAGAGGGCATAGCTTTAAGGTAGGGCAAAGTATAAAAGAGATAGACAAGGGTAGACAAAAATACTGGAGAAACTCAGCGGGTGAGGCAGCATCTATGGAGCAAAGGAAATTGGCAAAGTTTCAGGCCAAAACCCTTCTTCAAACTGATGTGGGGTGGGGAGGGGGGGGGGGCGGGAAGAAGAAAGGAAGAGGTGGAGCCAGTGGGCTGAGGGAGAGCTGAGAAGGGGAGGAGGGGACTCTGCCCTTGTTACGAGTGGGGGAATGGGGAGTGAGAGTAGAGGACCAGAGTAGCCAGAGTGAGGACCACCGTAAATTGGAGGAGCAGCACCTCATATTTCGCTTGGGCAGTTTCACCCCAGTGGTATGAACATTGAATTCTCTAATTTCAGGTAGTCCTTATTTTCTCCCCCCCTTCTCAGCTCCCCCCTCCCACGGTAAGGAGCTTTTGCATTTTTCTGCTTGAAATTGTGCAATCTGGAGCATACTGTAGCGAGTCTTTTAACTTACACTTGAATGCAACATTTATGCTTTAAAATCGATTAGGTATGAATAAGGTTAGGTTAAATTACATTCCTAATTACATTCCACAGTAGAGCCAGGCTTTGATCAACAATGACCTTAGCATATTCATGTATGGAAATCAGATTATAATCAGATTATAAACTGCTCTGGCAGGTAAGTAATTTTACTTTCAGTGGGCCGCTGTAGGAGCTCGGTTTCGTTATTGCCTGCCGGCTTTGTAGCTCCATGCAGGAGCAGGCGGACAGATTTTAGGCCACCGTGGAAGCTCCATTAGGAGTTGGGGCTGCCGGCGCGGCTAGGAGCTCACTGCTAAGATTAGCAGTAGATGCTAGTTTAAATATAGCCGTGGCTAGGTTTCGATCGCTGCTAAAGATAACAGCAGCCGGTGTTAGGCGCGGCCAGGGCAGCAAACACTAAGTAAGCCCAGCTGCCATAGCGCTTATACATTTTTAAACATAGATGCTGCTTAGGCAGCATACGCTGTAGACCAGCATATAGTGTGTGCTCTATTTGTAGGGGCATTTCGATATACTACAGATAGTTCTTTAATTGAGGTAAAAAATCTGAAGAACTGATTAAGGTAGTTCTAAAAAGAGCTGGCAGTTTTTAATAGTGGTTGCTGTTCGGTCACGTTTGTGACTTTCGCAGCAGATAGAACATTTATTATCATACATCATATGGTGTAGTAAAATTAGACTTGCCATTACGGCACAGAATGGGGCTCCACTGGAGTGGCGGCTGTTCAGAGGAACTCCATTGAAGCTCCAGAAAGGAGCTCCTGGCTTGGGAAGCCTTTTTTCAGCTGTGTCTATTAGACGCCTGTGGAGCAATACCTAGTGCAGGGTTGCATCATGATAATTTCCGCTCAGCAGAGGGCACTGTTGGAGATCTTTCATAAGAGACCCCAACCATGTGGATATCGAAAAAGCAGTCGAATCTTTGATCAATGGGGCTATGCTTCTGTTTAAATCATATGAACTATGTTCCGTATACTGGAGGCATTACAGACGGCTCCAGTACTTCGCCTGTGACAACACAGGCAGGATTGCAGTATTTCACCCACTCTGTCTAGCGGACTATTGAGAAGAGGTGACTCCGATTATAATGCCGGCTCATCCGAATCATATGGGAGTCAGAGGCCTGAGGAAACAACACCTGGTACAGGGCTGCGCTCTATTTCCTCCCTGAAATACTCCATTGAGGCTCCAGAAGGGAGCAAAGACTCGGAGTCACTAGCAGATGCAACCTGTCTGGCAAGTGTAAAGTCGATTCACGGATACCGTTAGATCTTCACTACCTTATTAATCACACATATCATCTACACACATATCATCTACAGCAAGTATAACAAATAATAATTTATACCGACAGAGCACCGATCTGCACACCTAGTCCTGATTCGGCTCCTAGAGGGAGCAGCTTGGGAACCCCAAGTCGGGGCAAAGTAAAAGCCAAGTCTGTGGGACATGTCCTGTCGGACGATTTGGGTCAAGGGGATTCTGTCCCCACATCCACCCACATCCATGGTAGATGTGATTGGCCGTTTGCCTCAATTGGAACATCTGATGAATCAGATGGTGGCACGAGAAATGCTCCGTGTTACGGAGGCATGTACAAGCAGTTTCAAGTCATGTGCCTGTAGCAACTCCTGGTTCAGGGTTGCAATTTTCCATGTTACAGAGGCCTCATATGCCTGAGGCAGCTCCTGGTTCAGGGTTGCCATATTCCTCCCACTCGGATGAAAGGAGCGTTGGAGATGGAGCCAAATAATATACTCCGTGTTACGGAGGCATGCACAGGCAGATCGAGTCATATGCCTGAGCCAGCTCCTGGTTCAGGGTTGCAATATTCCTCCCACTCAGATGAAAGGAGTGTTGGAGATGGTGCCAAATAATATGCTCCATGTTACAAAGACATGCACAGGCAGTTTCAAGTCATATGCCTGCAGCAACTCCTGGTTCAGTGTTGCAATTTTTCCCCACACGGAAGAGTATCGTAGATGGTGCCAAATAACATGCTCCATGTCACGGACGCATGCACAGGCAGTTCGACTCATACGCCTATGGCAATGCCTGGTTCAGGCTTGCACTATTTCTCCCACTCTACGGGAGTGTCAGAGATCAGTATGGAGCTGACTCCGAACACGAGTATGTGCCTGAATCCCTTGCTTTAATGCATGATGTACGAGAGTCACATAAGGAAGAGTTGTCTGCTCTTCCCTTTCAATTTGCTGGTCCCTCGGGGATGGCAAGCCACTACTAGAGGAGTTGGCCAGCAGCATCAGCTATCTAACATCACACCAGCTGATGAAATGGCAAGCATGACAGACAGGGTCTGCAAATGGAACTTTGCTGAAGCTCCAACAAGCAAATCGACCCGGGTTTAGAGATGCTGGCAGGTAAGGTCTCTTTATTAATCTCCGTAAAACTCCGAGATGGAGCAATGGGCTGTCTAGTATTTTTTCACTGTCTCTGGGATAGATCAGTTTGATGCAGAGACATTGGCAGGGTGCCATGCATTGTAACCTATGAAGTTCCAAGTTGGAACAGCTTGGTTACCCTGGTTCAGAGTAGACCATCATGGAACTGGCTGGCCATAGGGGTCATATTGACCAGGGAAACACTGCCTCATCATCTGTGATTGAGGGTATCAGGCTGCTCAGTAGAATGAAGTAGTTGAAGTCTCCCTCAACACATGTTTAAATTTCTGCTCAGGTAGCAGAGTTGCCGGTTCATTGGAAACATCTTTGCCATTATCTCTGGGATAGGTAGCTACCAGCAGGAGGCTGGTCTGGCATATAATATTTTTTATCGAACCTGCAGGTTCATGTTGTGAATCAGCAATGTATTCATAATAATCCGTAGGCTCTCAATACCAGTATTCCTGATTGAGTGACGGGTCGAATAGATTGTGTTGTGCACTCTGGCGACTCAGACAAGTGGTTTCAGTCAGAGGACTGCGGAGCATTTCCTGATTCAGGTTTACATTATGCTAAATTCACAGGGAACTCACATTCCCACGTCAAGGGGAGACTGTGTTTTCAGCTCTAGTCATAAGGTTCCGTCCGTATTGTCAACAGAGGAACGGTGGTTCCGAGTGGAATCAGTGACATCTCATCGGAGGATGAGTGGTCTGGCCAAGAAAGAGAGGGGTATATTTCTGATACTTCTCAAGATTACAGAAACAGGGAGCATGCCGAATCAGGTTAGCATTTGGCTAATCTGATCATGTGTTTAGTTACCCAGTTTAAGATGGATGATTGGCTTTCAGCAACTTAACTGATTCAGAGAATCGATCTTGAAGGTGCATACTTTGCCATATCTATACACATGAGGCACAGATTATCTGGTATTTTGATAACATAGCCAATGGTGGCAGCCAATGCTGCCCTACTCAGATCTAAGCGCATTGTGTCATCGAGTTTCAGATAATATGCAAAATTTGCAGTTGATAATTCTTGGGGGTTATCAGTAGATACCTCTTGCGATATTAAGAATGAGGCAACATGAAATTTAATAGTGCCAATTTTGCCTATTCATTCAGGCCATGGTAAGGCGGCCTGTCTTCTCGGGCAGCTAGCTCTGCACGATTATATGGGAAGTTTGTGAACAAAATATTGTGAGTTACTTTTAAACGGAAGTAACAGAGGTTTGTGTGGCTTTCAGTTTGAGCCTAGAGAAGCGTTTATGTAATAGTGCAATTGACACTGCTTGTGCTGCTTTGTCATTCTCTGTAGTACCATAAGTGGGACAATAAATGATTGGTTATTCACCCGCTGTTCACTAACGTTATGCAGGGTGTCTTTTATATGACCACTCTAAAAGCCTACACTCATTGTAGTGTGCGATATATATCAGTAAATTATTATGCAAATATTTTTCTACTGTATTCCTAATGGGAGCAGTATTTTTAAGATGATTATGCTTTCAGCAACTGATCTCAGCACAAAGAACGGTCTTTACTCAATCTCTGGCTCGGTCTCTGGGTCATAACTGACATTAGGGTAGTTTGTTATGGGAATGATCTCATAAGCAAAATGGGCGTGATTGAAGTTTGAAGTTTGATCTTTATTTTATGAGAAGCTGAAGTGAAGGAATACATGCCCTCCACTCCCAACCTTACTTCTCATAAAGATCATTTGGTAGTTCTAAGGTCGTTAATCTTTCTATAGCTTAGGTCAGCAACTATTTTGTGGTTTCATACACGTATTCCCTCACTTCAACTTCTCATAAAATAAAGATCAAACTTCAAATGGTAACTTTTCATTTAATCTTTCTATTCTATCCTACATGGATTTGACTGAATGGATTTAAGAGAGAGTTGGATAGAACTCTAGGGACTAGTGGAGTCAAGGGATATGGGGAAAAGGCAGGCATGGGTTATTGATAGCGGACGATCAGCCATGATCACAATAAATGGCGGCGCTGGCTCGAAGGGCCAAATGGCCTCCTCCTGCACCTATTTCCTATGTTCCTATGTTCCCATGTTCCTACATGCCAGGGACATTTTACAGAGGCTAATTAACCTACAAACCTGCACTTCTTTCGGATTCGGGAGAAACCGGAATATCCGGAGAAAACCCATGTGGTCATAGTGAGAATGTACAAATTCTGCAACCACTCAGGACCGCTTAGGTCTTCCGAGATAAAGCGGTTAGACTGGCAGTAAGCCGGTCTCGCTACCCCAGTTGCGGACAATGGGGTCAGCAGCCCCCACACCGCTTAGGTCTTCCTAGATAAAGCAGTCAGACTAGCAGTAAGCTGGTCTCGCTACTCCAGTCGCGGACAATGGGGTCAGCAGCCCTAGACTGCTTTAGGTCTTCCCAGATAAAGCGGTTAGACTGGCAGTAAGTCGGTCTCGCTACCCCAGTCACTGTCAATGGGGTCAGCAGCTCCCAGACAACTTAGGGTTTCCCAGATAGCGGTTAGACTGGCAGTAAGCCAGTCTCGCTACCCCAGTCGCTGACAATGGGGTCAGCAGCTCCCCGACCGCTAAGGTCTCCCCAAATAAGGAGAAAACTGGCAGTACGCTGGTCTCGAGACCCAGTCACTAACTATGGGGTCAGCAACTCACAGACAGCTATGGTTCCATTAGGAAATGGGTAAACCACGAGGTAGCCGGTCAGGCCTTGGGACTTGGTCGAGTTGGGCCAGGAGGTTTCCCCTCCTTCTATGGGTAGCGTCTGCGAATGCCTAAAACCCACCTGGAGCACCTGATGCAGAGGTTGTGCCAGAGAGATATGATCCAGAAGTGAACTATCTGAGCCCGGGTATTATGGAGAACCCGCTGGCAGCGGCACCTGTCTCAGGGCTGCACAATGTCTCCCTCTCTGAGGAGGGGAGCAACAGGGGTCAGTTTCATTCTGGCCTAGAATCATATCCTGATATAAGATGATAGAGGGGCCATGTCAGCACAGGTATCCTCAGGGGCCTGCGGCAGCACCTGTCTCAGGGCTGTCTACGAGTCTCCCTCTCAGTGGAGGGGAGTGCGAGGATATACTCGCAAGGGAAGAGGCAGAAAACCCGGAAGGGTTAGATTTCCCTCACGCTACAAGTGCCGGCAGTGAACAGAGCTATCAAATGAAACCATCGTACTGGCGATGACACTCCCATGCCTCATCAGCAGTAGCAGTTCACTGAAGTTGATGGCCGCTTGAAAGCTGGGCACAGGTCTTTCAGGCCAAGGTCCAAGCCGGTGTCTGGAATATGGCATTCTCATACCTACCATTCCTACTCTCCAATCAAGGATGGGAATAGAACTCACATCAGGGGCCTTTGGGCTCACCATAAGACCACCGGTAACCATGGAGGTAGGTGGGTCTGGTTCTTCCGAAACATGGGGTAAGTGGACCATTTATAAGTTGGTAATATTTACACTTGTTTTGTACAAATGAAAATGATAACATGTGATGGGTTATTATTACACAATATACAAGGGTACGAAGCATGGCTTGGAATTGGGGCCAGAGTTGTTTTTCGAGGCAGGCTCAGGATTATGGCTAGGATTGCCTTCCGCGACAAGCTCGGTAATATGGCCAGAGTTCCCTTTCGAGGCAGGCTCAGAATTATGGCTGGAGCAGTTTTAAGGTAGGCCAGTAGTATGGCCAGAGTTGCATTCAAGGCAGGCACGGAATTATGGCAGGCGTGGCCTGTTCATTGTGACAGATGGAGGATGTCGGTTCATAATTCATTTAGCTCCCATGTGCAACATAATTTTTCAGTATATGGAATTTCCCTTCTGTCTACCTACTGATTTCCTTAGGATTTTTTATGGCATGCATCGATCTCAAAGATGCATACTATTTAGGTCCCATTCATAGATCACCGGAGACATTTGAAATTGATCTGGAGGATATTTCTAACGCTGTGTTTTTTGCTTAAATCAACTGTTTTCAGCCATCCAGTCAAATTTAACTTGATACCAACTGGAAGTTATTGTTTATCGGAGCTTTACCTTTAACTATTAATTTATCTGTGACTTCGGCCTGGTGCAACAGATTTGAATCAATAGAAGCCTGTAACAACCTTGTTATCAAGCAATCTTCTATTCATCAAGTGTAATTGGCAATATAGCAGCTGTGTTTCAGCTGTGCAATTGGGCCTTGCATTATCAGAACTTTCAACGTGCAAGTAGTAACCTCTCAAATGCCATATAGGTAATTGTTAACAGACCTATGCAATTACCAGCGGAAGCTACCAAAGTCACTATGGTGGTCAAACTATATTCAGCATTGCTCCAGTAGTTTTGGTCAAATAATCTTCAGATATATTATTAACAGATGCTAGTGCTCAAAGATGGAAAATTACGAGTGACATCTCTTGTAAGGAAGGAGGATGGGATTTGCATGAATCACCAATTCTTCAGTTATTGGTATCAACTACCTATACAAACTAGGTGCATACTATGGGTTAAACGGTTATTGTGCGAATATGCAAAACCTTCATGCTCAGTTCCAAGTTGATACACTGTGGTGGTGGCATATGTTAATCACATGGATGCAATATAATCAAAATATCCTGTCATAATTTACCTAACCTTTTTTTGCCGCTGGTGTATCATCATGCAAAATCAATGACAACACAGTATGGATGTTGGATCACAAAGTATTTTAGGATCTATGGCTTGATGGCACCCAATATCGATATGTTTGCATGCAGGCTCATTCTCGCTACACGGGGGACGAATGTTCCTTTATGTGGTCTCTCCATTTTACCTCATTAGTCGGGTCTTGCAATAATTCAGCAAGATCCCGCATTCAGGGTTCTCGTACTGTCTGACTGGCCTATGCAGCCATGGTTTCCCGCAAATGTTGGGAATAATAATAGAACCTTATATGGGGTTCTAAACTTAAAACTTTGCTGGTTCAGCCTGGGATTCGGGGAACCAGCCTCTACATGATTAATCAAGGCATTGCTGCACAGAATCTGAGAAGACCGTTCCTGCAGCTCGGGCTGTCAGACTGATCCATGTTATGTGCTCACTGCAGAGTGCAGGGATAGGACCAAAAAAGCAGTACTTTGGCTCTTCAGGAGGTGGGAAGCGTTTTCTGTTTAAATGTTACGTTACATATAATATGGCATGGACACTGAGGTCTTAGAGTTCATTTTCTATGGGTCTGGCAATAAATTGAGTTATATTCCCATTAACTGTGCCCAACATGTTTCTCATCATAGTTGCTGCAGCAAGTGGGACCCGCTCTCTTGGGTTTCACCCTCTGGTGTCCAGTTATTTAGGATATCATTAACACAAGTTTTTCCAGACCCAAGTACACGGAATTATGGGATATTGACATTGTGTTAACATTTATTCACCATGGGGCTCCAGCTGTATCTCTATCTTTGGTTTGGCTCATAGGTAGGTTATTCCCTGGCACTGCCCTCAGCGCACGGGTCTAGTCATTACAAAAATTGCGAATGTACAGGATCGTTACACCTGCGATATAATAATTCATGTTTACATACCCCATGCACCTTCGGGTTACATGTGGTCACACATTTACAACATTACGTCTAGGTCATCTAGAGCCTTCGAGGCTCTGATACTAGTTCAGACCATCTCCAGATGGTTATGCGAGGTTTTGGCTTATACAGGAGTAGATATTAATTTCTAATCTCACTCCACCAGGGCTGCTACAACACCATCAGCAAGGGTTATGTGCAGTCCTCTGGACCACATCCTGTCAACTGCAGGACGGTCTAACGAACTAGGTATCCAATATTTTATTTGAACCCATTGCCAGACCAGGGGTATTTGTCAACTCTATTTTAGATTCTATTTTATAATTTCCCCTCGGATGAGAGGGGTTACTGTTATTATTGTTTGTTCATTTATCAGCATCAGCATATTTTTAAATCGATGTCATGTATGTATGCATTATGAATGTTTCCCTTATCTGTGGTCAACTGATGCAGTCGTGCTTGTGTGGACTTGTTGTTTTTTCCACGGCATGAAATCACAGAGCTTCAAAATTTTCACATAGTCACTCACATGACTCCGAAGTAAAATAGTAAGATTAAATGAGAACTTACCAGTTTGAAGTTTGATCGTTATTTTATGAGGAGTTACGATGAGCGATTACCTGCCCTCCGCTCCTGACCCTTCGTAACATCAAGATCTTTCCGTAAGTTCTAGTCAACTCTAATCTTACTATTTTAGTTCAACAACTCTTCTCTGTGATTTCACACCGCTGCTTTGAAGATTGACGTGCATGCGTGGTGACGGCCTCCTTCACGCAATCGCTCATCGTAACTCATCATAAAATAACGATCAAACTTAAAATTGGTAAGTTCTCATTTAATCTTACTATTTCTGCCCTTAGTTGGATAACACACATCTCCAGTCATAGTATTTTATATCTATATGGCTGGTTTTCAACTTCAGTCTGAAGGTCTCGATTCTTTCTCTCCAAAGATGTCCCGCTGAATTATTCAAGCTTTTTTGTCTATCTTTAGGTTAAACCACCACCTGCAGTTCCTTCCTACACTCTTTGTTAAGCGAAACAGGTCCTATTCTCATAATATTATTCACCTCAACTAAGTCTTTTCTTCACCTCCGTTGCTGCAGAGACTACAATCCCAGTTATCAAATCATCAAAGTGAAAAAACAATTCCACCCTGCCAAGATCTTTAAAAATCGCCCCTGGATCATCTCCAGAGCAATTGTACCCTTTCTACGATGTTTCATAATCTTACAGCATGGAAATAAGCCCTTCATCTCTACTTGTCCATGCAGATCAAGATGCCCCATCTAAACTAGTCACATTTATCTGCATTTGGCCCAAATCCCTTTAAACCTTGTGTGTGCCATTGTGTGTGTGAAGGTGCATGTGAGGGTGTTTGTGTGACAGTATGTGTGTGTCAGTGTGTGTTAGGTTGTGTGTGAGATTGTGTGTCAGTGTGTGTTAGGTTGTGTGTGAGATTGTGTGTCAGTGTGTGTTAGGTTGTGTGTGAGATTGTGTATCAGTGAAGCGGTGACAGCACCCGGAGTGAGTTGAAATTCGTTGACTTGCCGATGTCCGGGGAACATTTCCCATGTCCCCCCCCCCCCCCCCCCCCCCCTGTCTCTTCCCCCCAACCCCCCGGGCATGCGGGCTGGCCCAGGTGCTCTGTGTCCGTGTGGGATCTGGGGGAGGTGAGGGTCAGTGACCCAGGGGTCATGCATCGGAGCGGCGCCTTAGCCCGCAATTCATCACCGCGGCACCGGAGGCAGCACCGATTTCCCCACTCACCCGGTCCACTCCTGGTTCCGGGCTGTGGTTAAAACTTCATGAGGTGTGGACAGAGTGGCCGATGGATACAGAGCCGCCGGAGGTGAGGGTGGGAGGAGTGAGCAGTGCCTCAGGGGTCAGTGCTGGGACCACCGCCGTGTCTCACCGATCACACCATCATCCCGCAGGCCGGATTGGACCCCTTTGTGGGCCAGTAGTTTGACACCCATGCATGAAACCAATGCCCTCTAGTTCTTGAATCACATATCCCGGGAAAATATTCTCTTAATAGTTTTTACTCACCTCTAAAACAATTTTTGCTTTATTTTGAATTTCCAGCACCTGCAGATTTTGGTTCCTTGAATGGAATCATTAGTACTGCAGTTACATTGCCATTTTAAATAGTGTGCGATGGACTGAAGACAATCAAATTGCTCGTTCTTTACGAGAAACCCGCCGACAGAAAACTATTCTCATTGGTGAGTGTGGAGGAGGTCTGGAAGCTTCGGGTGACTTAAATTGTTCGTAACTTTATTTATTTATTCAATTTTTTTTGAGCATAAGAAATTCTGTGATCAGCATGAGAGCGTGAGAATTTCGTGAGAGTGTAAATTGGTCGTGTCTAAGCTCCCTCCCGGTCAAGTTTGAGTAAAAAACACCGAATCAAGCACTTGCAACAACTAAATTTTATTTTAACAAAAGCGTGTTATTCTGACGAAAAGTTATTCTGATTACTTTTCGTCAAATAAGGACATCCCGTCTCTCAGGTTCACTATCATGTACTAGTCAACAATCGACCAGAGGGTTACTATTCACTGTTGATCAGCTGCTATTCGGAATCGATCACGGACATGCACCAACTTCGAAGTTCTATATACAGGAATTCGAATTCCACCTTACTGGCAGAACTTCAATATGAAATTCAGTATTTGAAATTTTGGATTTGCAAATATAGACTCGAACTCAAAGTCCCAATTTTAGTGCATATCTCTCTTACCAAGCGGGCTCTCGAATCAACTAAACTTGCCCAGCTGAATTATTGAACGGACTGGAGTATTCCGGCCAATCTATACTCTGTCCGTCCAAGCCCAGAACCTTCACGAGGCTCTTCGTCTGTCACTTCAGGGAGAGACTCAGGTACCTACACACATACACTCCTCTCTACTGGGTACCGAGGTTCCAGTGCCTAGCCATTTCGCTCAACACCCTTGATCGCAAACTTGTGTTTGGGGGTCTTTTGAGATCATGGACGAGCCTCCAATGTAATTGCTCATTTCTAAGCTTCCCCCCAGTCTAGTTTCAGTAGAAACACTGAATCATGCACTTGAAACAACTAAATTTTATTTTGACAAAAGCGTATCACAGTTCAACTACTGTACCTATCCCACCACGGGTTCGATCCCCATATCTGCCTGTTCAAGTCCTCTCGGCCCCGCTCAGACAGAGACACTTCAGAAGTTCACGCAGTCCCAAGCGCTCTTTCAGAATATTGACCCTGGACCTCGTGGTAGTGGACTTTTATATGTCCCGGGACCTCAAGGGCCGAAACCACATGGGGGTGATCTCTTAATAATTCAATTACAAGTATCGATTAATCCTATACATAACAGACAGTTCCCTAACCCAATAATACAGCAGCGTAATACATTGTATTCAAAATGGACTTTGTAAGGAATCCAATTAAGAATCATTTTCCCTAATCTGTCAGAAACCCAGACAAGGCTCAATGCCTCATCCAATCAACACTTGGTAAAGCAGAACTCTGCAACATTATTTGCAATTATTTACAAGGCAGCCATCCAATCCATTCTATGCATGTTTCACCTAATTGACAGGGTTTGCAGATTATCTCATTCTTTGCTTGCAAATTGTATCTAAGCTCCAAACACACTGGTACCTCTTCACAGCTTGTCCCAGCTCTGCAGAGAGCAATCCCAACTTGACCAAATCTTTCAGCAACCCTGAAGGTTTTACCCCATTTTGAAGTCCTAGCCTCTCCAATTTAGCCAGGATTAACATTCCTTCCTTTTTATCATAAATATAACCCATCATTAATGATAACCAAAATGGCTCAATAATCAGCTAACCAGATATACATGAGTGTGCTTTACATTTTCTATCTATTTGCAACACAAGATGATGATGTTTCTTCCCAGAATCTTGTCAAGCGTCCCGTGTTTTAATGGGCATAACTTTACAGGTTCTGTCTGAAGCGCTCTCCCAGAAGATTGACCCTGGACCTCATGGTAGCGGATTTTTATGTGTCCCGGGACCTCGAGGGCTGAACCACATGGGGGTGATCTCATAATAATCCAATTACAAGTATTGATTAACCCCATACATAACAGACAGTTCCCTAACCCAATAATACAGCAGCGTAATACATTATATTCAAAATGGACTTCGTAACTAAGCCAACTTAGAAATATTTACCCTGATCTGCCAGAAACCTAGACAAGGCTCAATGCCTCATCCAATCAACACTTGGCAAAGCAGAACTCTGCAACATTATTTACAACTATTTTCAAGGTGTATGGCTGGTTTGCAGCTATCCAATCCATTCTATGCATTTTACACCTAATTGACAGGGTTTGTAGATGATCTCATTCTTTGCTTGCAAATTGTATCTAAGCTCCAGACACACTGGCACCTCTTTGCAGCTTGTCCCAACTCTGCAGAGAGCAATTCCAAATGGACCTCCCAGCAACCCTGTAGCTTTTACCCCATTTTGAAGTCCTAGCCTCTCCAATATAGCCATGACTAACATTGGCAGCCCCGACTGTTTGTGTACTCTCCTGTTTTTTTGTTTCTTTCATTTATGAAGATAGAAAATATGCATGCAATCTGTTAAATCACATTCTGGAATTTCCTCAGAGCCTTCCTGATCATTCGTGATGTTTTTGCTTAAAGGGAGGAATTGCATATTCAAAAGTGTCATGTCATATTAAAAAAGTGTTGAAACTGCATTAAATTATCCCCTTTCCCCATATTGAATACATTTGAGTTTGCATATAAACTGCAGGCACGTGTACTATTTATGAAATGCCTGCTGATGCATCTGGGTTTATTAATGCAAACTTGACATGCACTGCCGCTGGGCTCTGCTACTGAAACCTAGCAGCAATTTCAACAGCAACTGCTTATGAAGTGAAGAAAATTAATCACAGTGGAAGTTCTCCTATCGGCACTTATCTTATGCAAGGGCATTTGTTTGACATCCAGAAATGTTAGGCCCAGCTTTGACCATTAATTTTTACTGGGTGTTATAAGGCATTGTACATTTGCACACCCTAGACAAGGCCAGTGATGCTGAGGAAGAGATATCAAATGAAGAGTTTCCTCCATCTATGTTACTCAAAGATGTGGGCAAATTGATGGCTGGTACTCTGGTTTGATGAGGTGTATGAGCCTCCAGAATAGAGGGGTGAGGATGTGGTAGTCGTGGAGGGATGGTGTGTGTGAAGAGATGTTGTATTTAGGGTTGGTCATAAGCCCACAAAATGTCCTAGACCTGCAACGGTAAGTAAAGGTTTTTCTTTTTTTTAATCATCTCCATATACGATTAATTATTTGGACTTTTCAAAGGAGGTTTTCTGCCTGTCCTCTCCTGCTGATCTGCAGGCTTAAAAAATTCTGTCAGCACGGAACAGGGCAGTACCTTTGACATTGTAATTCCAGGCAGTGGTGCCCAGAACAGGTACCCAGAACAGCCCCCTCCCCCGTGGGGGGAGGGGTGTGGGGGCTGATGTGGGGGGAGGGAGGAAGGAGGAAGTAGGTGTTGCAAAATCTTAAGACAACAACAGTTATCAAAGCCCAATCTGATTGTGATGCCTTTCTAATCACATGTCATTAAAAGGGCAAAAAGGGAGCAATCCATCAACATAGAAATCAGAACACAAAAAGCAGAATGGTTTTCCAACAAAAATCCCACAGTTAGGAATTATGTTACATTGGAAAGATAACCCCATAAATAAAGCTACCCAATTAACTGGTAAATGTTACGGAATAGAAAAAAATAATTTTAGGATCGTAATGGAATGTGAGGTTCAGATAATAATGATATAAACTACTCGATCTTCATTCTTGCAGCTCATGGTGTAACTTTAGCCTCACAAATAGAAGATAGGTTTATAATCAAGGCATGCATTAATTTACTGTGATATTGCACTAGCAGCAGCACAGAAATTGTTTAGGATTAATGATCTTTCAGCATCTTGAAAGTAAACCTTTTAATAACATTACAACATATTCTAAACAACAAAGCTAATCGAATAAAGCAAGCACATTTACCATTATTGTTTTACATGATTCAGTGTATTAATTAATTTAAAACTCAAACCCTAATAGTTACATTAAATGAGCCATATATTACCAGATTAATGGCTTTCACCCTCAAGCTATCATGAAACAAGTCGAGTCAAAAACTAAAATGCATACAGCTGAAATTGAATTCTACAGAACAGCCCACAGCAAGAGACAATGAAAAATGAAACAAATCGCTGTGACTGGCTGCATCTAAGTGGCCCAGCTTTTTTTGACAGATTGATAGACGATGAACTATGGACCTATGCACCAAATAGAAACCTCAAGGAACAAATTTTAAATATAAACGTGGAGATGGACTATCCACTGTCAGTATTTATTGGCATTCGCAATGGAAGCGTGAAGAGTGATTACAGCTTCAAATTGATGCATTAACCGAAGTACGGTTAAAGTTTTTCAGCGTGGGTATCTAAACATAAAAGGCTACTTAAAATGACTGCATGACCTGCTAATGCATATGCAATCCCCTAATAAGCAATGCTTTTTACAATTTATTTACAAAATCGCCAATTTCCGAACATTTCACAAAAATATTCATTTATGGACCCTCTCACAAACAATTATAATTTATCAAACACACTGCTGCCCACAAACCTCTCCAGTAAGCAGGACAACATAGTCTTGTTGCTATTGCACCTCAGACTGCTTCAGTTTACTTGGTCAATGAAACTAGCTCTTGACTCTCTGGACTTTGATCTCCAATGACCCTCGACCAACAGAGAGAAAACAAACTTTATTCAATAAGGTGGGCAAATTTGGATGAAATCGTTTATCCTTTTTGAGGTTACACCTGTCTTCATCTCCATCCTTTATCCAACAATCTGCCTATAAACCCCCCCACCAGCCCCTCCCTCACCTATTTTGATCTGTTGTCATGTTCTGTCCTTTCCCTCATCTATTCCAGTTCTCTTTTCTGTTCCCCCTGCATGCAGTCTGAGGAAGGGTCCCGACCTGAAACATTACCTGTCTATCCATGTTCTCCAGAGATGCTGGCTAACCCTTAGTTACTCCAGCAATTTGTCTTTCTGTGGTATATACCATTATTTGCAATTACTTGTTATTATATTTTAGAAACTGAATGGCCACCTAACCAGGACTAAGTGCATCCATTATTTACACTATGACTCACAGGAATAATACTAATTGTTCATGATATAAATATGCACATAACAGTGCCATTAAAAGCTTAATGTGCTATGAAATTTCTGCTGAAAATCATCAGTGTATGGAAATATCAAGATAATCATTATATATAGTTCCGAGCAGTGTCAGTTTTGATTGAAATTCTACTGAAACCAGTGTCTGGAGATTCAGTTGCAATGCTCATTTTAAAAATATATTTTGCAACTGAAAAACAATGGTTTCATGAGTAATGCATGGACACAATCACATCTGTGTCATTTTTATCACTCTGGAAATTCGATCCAGTTATGAGTTAACCTTGCCTCCCTGGTGAAACTTATACACCAAGGTCACGTAGAGTGATGTTATTCCTCATGCAACACCCACTTTGTAGCATTGCAAGAGAACTTGGAGCAACATGGTCTTGGGATATCTAATGGTACCTGCTAAGTACCATTACAACAGTATTCTCTGTCTTCTGCCACATTGGGCTATATAGGCTGTGGCTACAATTTAAATAAAATACTTACCGGCATCTGATGTTCAGGCTGAGTGCAACCAACCCACTTTACTTCCAGTGCTGATTCCCCAACTCTCTGTCCCATGCTTTCATTCACCACCCTGCCGTCCCCTACCCCACACTCCTTCCACTACTGGCCACTTGGCTATTCCAGCCTGTGTATAACCACCAAAACTCCATCTCAAGGGAGGTACTCAATGGGATTGCATGGCTTTAATAATCTGCTTTGATGGGTTACAACATAATGGCCATCGGTTGCATGCACCCGGCTTGTCCCTGACCACCTAAGGGACACAGTTGAATTTTGCACCAGGACATAAAAATCACATAACATGCAACTGTTCTGGGTGACGATACTCTCATTCTGTAATAGGACCCTGGTTTATAGCTATGTACATTCCACCATTTCATCAAGATATCATACTAAATAGTAAAGACATATTTTCTATAGCATAGTGCAATGAGATTCCTCAGCCTTGTGTCAGAAGGCTGTGAGTTTAGGTGCTGGTCCAGAGATCTAAGCAAAAAACTTGTAGTTGTCTTAGAGCGCAGCACTGACAGAGTGCTGCACTTAAGATTTCTGACTTCCATATAAGATTGTGCTTGCTCAATCAGGTAGATATAATGCATTTTGAAGAAAAGCAGAAGGGTCACGATTGATATCCCGAGGATGGATATCCCTCATTCAATATCACTGAAACTTACTGTTGGGTTATTATCATGATGCTATGATGGGACTTTTCATGTCCAAATTGTCTAACATATGCTACATGATAAAAAAAACAAAGTGCTGGAGTAACTCGGCAGGTCAGGCAGCATCTCTGGAAGATATTGATAGGTGACATTTCAGATTGGGACCCTTCTTCAGGCGGGGTGGGGGGGGGGGGTAGTTCGCTAGAAAAGAGGTGGGGGAGGGGCAAAGCTTGGCAAGAAATAGGTGGGTCCAGGTGAGGAGGGGGATGTCATTGGTAGAGGGGTGGAAAAAGGCCAGAGATGAAAAGAAGACAAGATGCTGTAAGAGAAGGATAAAAGAGGTGTGAAACATGAAGCCAGAGGAAGGAATATCAGTGTAAGGGGAAAATGTGGACCCGGGTTCAATCCTGACTATGGGTGCTGTCTGCACAGAGTTTATACGTTCTTAACGTGCCAGCGTGGGTTTCCACCGAGATCTTCCGTTTCCTCCCACATTCTAAAGATGTACAGGTTTGTAGGCTAATTGGCTTGGTAGAAGTGTAAATTGTCCCTATTGTGTGCAGGAAATTGTGAATGTGCGGGGATCGCTGGTCGGTGCAGACTCGGTGGACCAAAGGGCCTGTTTCTGCGCTATATCTCCAAACTAAACTTAACTAAACTGAGATAGACACAAAGTGCTGGATTAACTCAGCGGGTCAGGCAACATCTTTGGAGAAAAAGGATGGGTGACTTTTTGGGTCGGGATCCTTCTTCAAATAGTTAGATCATGACTGGAGTACTATGTGCAGTTCTGGTCACCACATTACAGGAACAATGTGCTTGCTCTGGAGAGGGCGCTGTGGCAAAATGCAGATTTTTTCAAAGATTAGAAAGATTGGATGGGCAGATGTTTTTCTTTGGAGGTTGAGGGACAACATTGAGGAGTTGTATATGATTATGAGAGATCAAGACATAGTAAATACAGATTTTCCAGAGCAGAGGGGGCAAAAACCAAGGAGTAAAGCTTGAAACTGATTAGCAGAAGGATTACAGTGGCAATGTTTTTTCCCACAGAGGCTGTTTGGTGTCTGAAACTTGTTGAATGTGCTACCATCAGAAACCCTAATCTTGCCTAAAAGTTACTTGGGTGTGCACTTGAAGAAGTGTAACCTGTAGAGATACCTATCACGGGCAAGAAGGTTAATGAGGCTGGCTAGCTTCTTTTAACCAACGTGAAGTGTTGAATGTCCATCTTTTGTGTTGTAAGCTTTCTAAAATTCTGCAATTTCCAAGAAGTACTTCATTTTCATAACACTGTGATCCAAAGAAGAAATGTTAGCCGGGCAACAGGTGGGAATCAGAATAACAGTATTAGTAATCCTATGAATGAAGTCAAAGGATGACATGTTAATAGATGATAATTATACCAGTGAAATTAACTTAAACCATCCATTGAAATCTGATAAATCATCAGTTGAATGTTTCAAATGTAAATGGAGGTAATAGTTGGAGATATTTTTTGTTGATGAGAAAGAGCATATCAAGGGGGCATAAGTAGAAACACAAATGTGAGATGTTCTTTTCATGTTGATCAGTTTCACTTTTGATCAGAACAAGAGTTTGCTGTTACCTTATTGCAAACATGAAAGGAATTTATTGGTGCAAGGATATTATTTGTGCATGATGTACCATGTCACTCACTGGTGTTCTATATTATGTATAGAAATTCACATTCTCAAAAACACATGGTTGTAGCCTGAGATTAACCACAAATTAAGCCATAAATCAGAGTCTTAAGTTGTTCTTCTGAAAGGTCTGGA
Source organism: Okamejei kenojei (assembly GCA_035221665.1). NCBI lineage: Eukaryota > Metazoa > Chordata > Chondrichthyes > Rajiformes > Rajidae > Okamejei > Okamejei kenojei. Next base: position 47,609,096 of record CM069136.1, read on the forward strand.
AACAAGAAAATGTAGCACTTGGTTGAATTCAGCTAATAATTTTATTTCAGTCACTGAAATAATGCCTGACTGGTAAAACGAGTGACAGAGACGACCCCAGACATAGACAGGGCAAAGATCACACACTCTTCTCGGTGGTAAAGAAGGACTAGAAGCAACAATCTTTGTTCAGTACTTTTTTCACATTAAAAAAGTACACATATTAGAATTTTCATCGTCATTAGAATTTCGGTAAAAATGTACAATTACTATCGTTATGATTTGCCACATTTGAAATAGCGAATGAGTCACAATCATAGAGAATAATATTTTGCCCTGTAAAAAATTCATCCGAAGGCCATGATTTTCATTAAGTAAACTGGGTCACTCAATTGCTCACCTCAGGAAAAATTCTGCAAATAGCCATACTGCAAGAATGTTCTCCTAATTTTACATGATCACTGTGCACAATGTTTCTTTCAGGAGTGAAGTGGTTTTTATATAATTTTTCTATGGTATGCTGACAGCTTAATTTTTTTAATCTTCATTGAAAATGCTGAATCAAAAAAAAGGATTTTGGTTATTCAGGCATGAAAGGTTTCTTATCACAGGCCAGCCCTGTCCTAAATTGGCTTCAAGATCTTTCTACTTTCCAGCAACATCTACTGGGTAATGTTCAGGACTGGTAATCCTAATGCCCCTGTCCCACTTAGGAAACCTGAACGGAAACCTCTGGAGACTTTGCGCCCCACCCAAGGTTTCCATGCGGTTCCCGAAGGTTCGCGGAGGTTTTTGTCAATCTCCCTAATGGTCGAAAGTGGTTTTCGATTTTCTATAGAACATAGAAGAAGCGGATACCACTTTCGACCATTAGGGAGACTGACAAAAACCTCCGGGAACTGCATGGAAACCTTGGGTGGGGAGCAAAGTCTCCAGAGGTTTCCGTTCAGGTTTCCTAATGCCCCTGTCCCACTTAGGAAACCTGAACGGAAACCCCTGGAGACTTTGTGCTCCACCCAAGGTTTCCGTGAGGTTCCCGGAGGTTTTTGTCAGTTTCGCCCATCAGGGAGACTGACAAAAACCTCCGGTAACCTCTGGGAACCGCACGGAAACCTTGGGTGGGGCGCAAAGTCTCCAGATGTTTCCGTTCAGGTTTCCTAAGTGGGACAGGGGCATAACTTTTTTCATTCTTTCTCAGACAGAAACAGTGAGGTACGCTGAAGAACTAATCTGGCAGCATATGTGGAGGGAAATGGTCAGGGCTAGTATTCAAGGCTTTGATAGTTCCGGGGAAGAAGCTGTTCTTGATCTTGGTATTCACAGTTTTCTGGCTCCTGTACCTTCTTCCTGATGTAGTTGCCAAAGGAGAGTGCAGCCAAGGTAGCTTATAAATCCATTCAGTGGTGGGGAGGTCAGTACTTGAGGGACTGGTCAATGTCTACCGTTCTCTATAGTCGCCGTTTTGTGGGCGTTCATGTTGCCAAACCGTACCATGATGCAACCAGTCAGTATGCTCTCTACTGTACACCTGTAGAAGACCACTAGCACATTCGTCAGCATGTCGAATCTCCTAATTTTTTTAAGGAAGTAGAGGTGTTAATGAGCTATTTTGTGACTGATTCAATGTGCTGGGCCCAAGACAGGCCTTTAGAGATATGCACACCCCCCATGAAATCAAAGGTGTTGACTCTTTCAACTACAGTCACATTGGTGAAGACGGGTTTGTGTTTGCCTGGTGTTCACCTCAGAAGTCAACAATCAGCTCCTTTGACTTGCAAATGTTGTGGTTTGTTGTTCTGACACCATTCAGTCAGATTTTTAGCCTCCCTCCTGTACTCATCATTACCCTTTATTTACTCAACAACAGTGGTATCATTGATAAATGTAAAGATGACTTTGGAGCTATGTTTGGCTACACAGTCATGGGTATAGAGAGAGTATAGCAGGGGACTGAGCACTCATCCTTTGAGTTGCTATCATGTTGATGGTTTATGAGGAGGAGGTGTTGTTTGCATCAATGTACTGATTGTGGTCTGCTGATGAGGAAATCGAGGATCCAATTATATAGGGTTCAGCAAAGGCCTGGTTCTCTGAGTTTGGAGTTCGGAGGGGATAATGGTGTTCAATGCCAAACTGCAAGCGATGGACAACAACCTGATCTACGAAAGAGTAACGTGTGGGGCTTGCAAGGACAATCCTGCATCTCTACCACTGGAAACCTCAGATACCTTAGCTTATGACTCCTGGTAAAATCCCCATCAATGTTCCGATGTCAAGGGAAATATTAATACGAAAGGCAAGAGAAGCTTATGGACAAGTTTGAGAAACAAAAGTAATCAAAAAAGCTATTAGAGGTTGTGAAATAACGCTGCAGAGAGGAATAGTTAAAATACTGTAGATGATAGAAACAGAAGGGATAGACAGAAAGGAAAGGGAGGTGGGTAGCGTTGCTGGTGAGAGAGGAGATTAATGCAATAGAAAGGAAGGACATTAGCTTGGAGGATGTGGAATCGATATGGGTAGAGCTGCAAAACTCTAAGGGGCAGAAAAGCTAGTGGGAGTTGTGTACAGGCCACCTAACAGTAGTAGTGGAGTTGGGGATGGCATCAATCAGGAAATTAGTGGAACAAGGGTAAAACAGTTACAATGAGGAAGAGGATTTCTTGGAATGTATGCGGGATAGTTTTCTAAACCAACATGTAGAGGAACCAACGAGAGAGCAGGCTATTCTAGACTGGGTATTGAGTAATGAGGAAGGGTTAGTTAGTAGTCTTGTTGCGCGGGAGCCCTTGGGCAAGAGTGACCATAATATGGTTGAGTTCTTCATTAGGATGGAGAGTGACATAATTAAGTCAGAAACAAGGGTTCTGAATTTAAACAAAGGTAACTTTGAAGGTATGAGAAGTGAATTGGCCAAGATAGACTGGCAAGTGATTCTTAAAGGGTTGACAGTGGATGTGCAATGGAAGGTATTTAAAGACTGCATGGATGAAGTACAACAATTGTTCATCCCAGTTTGGCAAAATAATAAATCGGGGCAGGTAGTGCATCCGTGGATAACAAGGGAAATCAGGGATAGTATAAAAACAAAAGATGAAACATATAAATTAGCCAGAAAAAGCAGCCTACCAGAGGACTGGGATAAATTCAGAGTTCAGCAGAGGAGGACAAAGGGCTTAATTAGGAAAGGGAAAATAGATTATGAATGAAATCTGGCAGGGACCATAAAAACTGACTGCAAAAGTCTTTATAGGTATGTGAAGAGAAAGAGATTAGCTAAAACAAATGTAGGTCCCTTGCAGTCAGAAACAGGTGAATTGATCATGGGGAAGAAGGACATGGCAGACCAATTGAATAACTACATTGGTTCTGTCTTCACTAAGGAAGACATAAATAATCTGCCAGAAATAGCATGGGACCAGGGATCAAATAAGGTGGAGGAACTGAGTGAAATCCAGGTTAGCCGAGAAGTGGTGTTGGGTAAATTGAATGGATTAAAGGCCGATAAATCCCCAAGGCCAGATAGTCTGCATCCCAGAGTACTCAAGGAAGTAGCCACATAAATAGTGGATACATTAGTGATAATTTTTCAAAACTCCTTAGATGCTGGAGTAGTTGTAAAATGTGGATAAATGTGAGGTTATCCACTTTGGTGGCAAAAACAGGAGCATAGACTATTATCTTAATGGTGGCAAATTAGGAAAAGGGGAGATGCAGCGAGACCTGGGTGTCATGGTACACCAATCATTGAAAGTAGGCATGCAGGTGCAGCTGGCAGTGAAGAAAGCAAATGGTATGTTAGCATTCATAGCAAAAGGATTTGAGTATAGGAGCAGGGAGGTTCTACTGCAGTTGTACAGGGTTTTGGTGAGACCACACCTGGAGTATTGCGTACAGTTTTGGTCTCCAAATCTGAGAAAATACATTCTTGCCATAGAGGGGTACAGAGAAGGTTCACCAGACTGATTTCTGGGATGTCAGGACTTTCATATGAGGAAAGACTGGATAGACTTGGCTTATACTCGCTAGAATTTAGAAGACTGAGGGGGGATCTTATAGAAACTTACAAAATTCTTAAGGGGTTGGATAGGCTAGATGCAGGAAGATTGTTCCCGATGTTGGAGAGGTCCAGAACAAGGGGTCACAGTCTAAGGATAAGGGGGAATTCCTTTAGGACCGAGATGAGGAAAACATTTTTCACACAGAGAGTGGGGTGAGTCTCTGGAATTCTCTGCCACAGAAGGTAGTTGAGGCCACTTCATTGGCTATATTTAAGAGGGAGTTAGATGTGGCCCTTGTGGCTAAAGGGACCTGGAGGTATGGAGAGAAGGCAGGTACAGGATACTGAGTTGGATGATCAGCCATGATCATATTGAATGGCGGTGCAGGCTCGAAGGGCCAAATGACCTACTCCTGCACCTATTTTCTATGTTTCTATAATCTTGCTGGAAAGGTTGTGACAAAGGAGACATTAAGGAAAAGACACAGTAGAGATTTGTAATGTAAGAAATAGTTTTGCACTAGAGGGAACAATATTTTAAAAAGCAATAAGTAATAGAATACTCAGCAGATGAGGCAGATTATTGGTCAAGGTGGCGGCGCGACCGGAGTTTGCAGCGGCCTCTCCCAGTGAAAATTTGGCCATTGCGCGGATTTTTGGAGCGAGTGGCGTGTATGAAGAGTGTGTGTCGGAGGAGTGTGCGTGCGTATGTAAGTGCGAGCGGCAGGTTATTTTAAAAATGGGAAACAAGGCTTCGTGGTGGTGTAACACTACCTTACGGAGCATCCTGGTGGAGCTGAGATTTCTGCGTCGCGCAGGCCCGCATAGGTGCGCAGGCCCACGGAGAGCTGCGGCTGCACCAGCACCGGGAACAACGCTGGTGGGGAGGTGCACAGGCCCACGGAGGCGCGCAGGCCCATGGAGAACCGCGGCTGCACCCGCACCTGGAACAACGCTGATGGGGAAACATCGCAAGCGGTGTAGCAGGAGGCAGAAGCGGGGGAAGCGCAGAGGAGCCTACGCTAGGCTAAACGTGAACTCTCACAAACCGGCAGTGCCTACAGTCATGTTGGAAAATGTCCGCTCCCTCGACAACAAGATGGACTACATCAGAGCGTGGAGAGCCTCCCAACGAAGCGCGAAGAACTGCTGTGTCTACGTCCTAACGGAGACCTGGTTGAATCAGAGCATCACAGATGCTACGATCCAGTTGGAGGGACTTATGCTATACAGAGCTGATAAAGTAGCTTGGCTAGCTAGTAAGGCAAGAGGAGGGGGACTGGCTGTGTATGTGAACAGATCATGGTGCCGGGATGCTGTGGTGTTTTCCACTTACTGCTCACCCCACGTGGAGCTAATGACTGTGAAATGCCGACCCTTCTATTTACCAAGGGAGCTAACGGCAGTCTTCATAACGGCCGTCTAAGTACCACCGAGCGCGGACGTGAAGGATGCTATGACACAGCTCTACAACAACATCAGTGAGCAGCAGAGGGAACATCCAGATGCTTTCTTCATGGCGCTGGGGATTTCAACCAGGCTAGTCTTACTTCTGTCCTGTCTAAATTCTACCAGCGCGTAAACATTGCGACCAGGGGAAAGAACAAACTAGATCTGGTGTACACCACATTAAAGATGCATATAAAGCAGCCCCCCTCCCCCATATCGGCAACTCTGACCACCTAGCAGTTATGCTCACACCTGCATACAGACCCAGGGTGAAACAGGACAGGCCATTGGTCAAAGAAGTCAGAACATGGCCACAGGGAGCTACCGAGACACTACAAGACTGTTTTGAAACCACACAGTGGGCCATCTTCAGCGAGGCAGCAACAGATGACAGTGGCATCAACCTCCAAGAATACACAGATTCCGTCATCGGATACATCAATAAATGCATCGAGGATGTAGCGGTGGTAAAAAACCGTCAGGAGGCGTGCCAATCGGAAACCCTGGCTAACTGGGGATGTGTGTTCCCTACTGAGAATCCGGAATGCTGCATTTAAATCTGGAGACAACGCAGCATACAAACTGGCAGGGAGTAACCTATCCAGGGGGGATCAGGAAAGCGAAGAGGCTGTATGGACAAAAATTTAATAGTCACTTCACAAATGACAAAGACACACGTCGCTTGAGGCAGGGATTTCATACCATCACTAACTACAAGCCCCCCCCACTGCGGATATGCCAAAACGACCCCTCTCTACCAGATGAACTGAACGAGTTCTACGCACGGTTTGAGGTTAAAAACAGCACCCAATCACGTGCACTACTGCCATCTCCCAGTGACCAGTCGCTCAGACTGTCCGCAGCCGGAGTAAAAAAGGCCTTTGCCAGCATCAATCCACGCAAAGCCACAGGGCCGGACAACATTACAGGGTGCGTGCTAAGAGACTGCGCCGAGCAACTGAAAGATGTCTTCACAGATATTTTTAACACCTCGCTCAGCCAGGCAGTAGTGCCCAACTGTCTTAAGAGTGCCACCATCGTTCCTGTCCCGAAGAAACCAAACCCAGCCTGCCATAATGACTTTCGACCAGTGGCTCTAACACCCATAGTAATGAAGTGTTTTGAGCGACTGGTTACGCAGCATATCAAAAATAGCCTACCTGCCGACCTAGACCCACTGCAGTTCGCCTACAGAGCCAACCGATCCACAGAGGACGCAGTCTCAACAACACTGAACCTCGTACTGCCACACCTTGATTGGAAAAATACTTATGCCAGGATCCTCTTCATAAGGGTCTCGACCCGAAACGTCGCCTATCTCCTTCGCTCCTTAGATGCTGCTGCACCCGCTGAGTTTCTCCAGCTTTTTGTGTACCCTCCTCTTCATAGACTTCAGCTCTGCTTTTAACACAATCATTCCGCAGCAGCCGGTGGAGAAGTTGGAGTTATTGGGGGTTGATGCTGGCACATGTAATTGGGTCCTGAACTTTCTATCACAACGGCAGCAGACAGTCAGGGTGGGCAGTAGGACATCAAAAACCATAGCCGTGCGCACTGGCTCGCCCCAAGGCTGTGTCCTAAGCCCCCTGCTGTTTAGTCTGCTTACACACGACTGTACTGCTAGACTCAACAATAACTTCATCAACAAGTTCGCTAATGGCACAACAGTGGTGGGTCTCATTAGTGACAATGATGAGTCGGCGTACAGGATGGAGGTGGAGCTGCTCACAGGATGGTGCAAATCCCACAACCTCATTCTCAACGTGGGAAAAACGAAGGAGATGGTGGCTGATTTCAGGAGGGCGGAAAAACAACGCCATACACCTCTGCACATCGATGGAGCTGATGTGGAAAGGGTCAACAGTGTGATGTTCCTAGGACTCCACCTGTCAGATGACCTGACGTCCACGACCAACACCACAGCACTGGTCAAGAGAGCCCAGCAGCAACTACACCCTCTCCGAAGACTACGGAAAGCAGGTCTCCCCACTGCACACCTACGAACTTTTTATAGGGGGACAATCGAGAGCACATTAACCTACGGCATCACCTCCTGGTTCGGGAGCTGCAAGGTGTACGAACGGCACCAACTGGACAGGATTGTGAAGACCGGCAGCAGGATTATTGGTGCTCCACTCCCTTTATTGCTGGACATATATAATGGAAGAGATGTATTAGCAGAGCCATCTCCATCATCAAAGACCCCTACCACCCATCGCATCACATATTCTCCATCCTGCCATCTGGGAAGAGGTACAGGAGCATCAGCTGCAAAACCAGCAGGATGCTCCACAGCTTCTTCCCGCAGGCTATAAGACTGATAAACGGACTTTGCCCCCTGCCAAAGTATCGCGCACCAAACACCAACCTGGACACACTGAAGCAGAGCCATTGTCGTGCCACTGCCGATCGAAACTCGTGATATATGTACTTTTATTCTTTATTTCTATTTATTTTTTACCGCACACTGGTTGAGAATTTTTTTTTCGTTTTCCTCTGGGTATGTAAGTACTCAGAAAAATGATAATAAAGATATACAATTACGGGGAGAGAGTAAAATAGGGCTAATGCTTCAGGTTAACAAACTTGCATCAGAACTTTTTTGAACTGTAAAATACTTCCAGTAATTTCTGGTTCAATTTCAGATGTTTTAACCTCGCCATTATTTTTTGCGTTTGCAATATTATCTTGTAATCTATTCAGCCAAAATTATACTTTAATAATTTTGAACATGGCAAACAAAGAGCATGGCACAGGAAAGCTGAATTAATTTGCAATGAGAAGTTGGAGAATGTTTGTGATTGCAAGTGGCTTTAAGCCCATCAAGTCGACTCCACCATTCAATCATGGCTGACCTATCTCTCCCTCCTAACCCCATTCTCCTGCCTCCTCGCCATTACCTCTGACACCTGTACTAATCAAGAATCTATCTATCTCTACCTTAAAAATATCCACTGACTTGGCCTCCACAGCACTCTAGCACTGGACTGCAGTCCTTGATTCAATGTGTAAGGAAAAAAGTGGCATGAAGCAAGTACTTCCAACATTCCCAAAGTGAATCTATACCTCTATATTGCTCAAGAACATGCCCTGCCTATACCTCTACATTAAAGGAAAGTTCACCTCATTTTAAGAGCTGTGTTAATTTCACTGTGCACGCATCACGGGGTGTATGAAAGACAGCAGTTAATTACCAAGGAATTCACCCCCAGTCACTCGTGCTAAATCTGCTGGAGGGACTGAGATATTCAATTGCCTAACACTGTATTTTGCAGCATTGCACAACTGAAAATTGACTTTACTAGGTGTGAAACACAATAAACCGCATTCCTGGCTCATTCTGATTCTCCCTGAAGATCTGACTGCTCACTTCCTGGAGTGATTCTCCTTTGCTTCTCAAGGCAATTTTGTGGTGGTCATGCAAGCAATGATGTTGGCCCTTGACTCACACTCCTTTTTAATGATAGGGGTGGGGTTGGAGTCAGGAAATTAGACTCGGCAGACACCCATCATTAGACACTCTGCAGATATATCACAGCTCCACACTCCATAAAAAACAAGGAACTGCAGAAGCTGGTTTATACCAAAGATAGGCGTAAAGTACTGGAGTAACTCAGCGGGTCAGGCAGCATCTCTGGAGAAAAAAGATGAGTGACGTTTCAGGTTTGGACCCTACTTCAGACTGCTGAAATTAGCCAGTCTGAAGAAGTGTCCTGATCCGAAACATCGCCAATCCTTTCCAGACATGCGGCCTGACCCACCGAGTTATTCCAGCATTTTGTGTCTCTCTTCCGCACTATCTTTGCTCTAATGGGCTCCTATGTGGCACTGGCCACCCTCAACCAAACTGTCTCCGTGCTGATTCTGTCGACCGCAGACCTCAGTCAAAATTCATGATTCTGTAGTTTCAAACTCTAGGACCGTGTCTCATCTCCCTGAGGCCATCATCTTCCCTCCATCAGCTGAGTCTTTACCTCTATAGAACATACCATGTCTATATCTCTACATTAAAGGAAGGTTCTCCTGCATATAGAAAGAGCTGTGGCTCAATTGGCCCAACAATCCATCTAGGCTTGTGGTATTTACTGCTGATATACTGACCCTTACCACACCCTATGAGTCGCCATGATCTAGAAATCAATACTTGGCCATTTGCTTGATTGCTGCCTCTGTCCGCAAGCACTGAGCTTACTTAAAGACAAGACTCACACCTCCACCATCCTGCTCTATAACGTTGTTTAGTACCTGATGCTTGGCCACCGCAGCCAGTCCTCTATCTTACCTCTTCCTTCACCTTCCCTCCACTCCCGCAAACCCTGCCTCACACCATCCCCTCCCCTCCCCATCAATCCCCAGACCCAGCCTTACGAGCCTGTCCCACTTACTCGACTTTTACAGCGACTGCCGGCACCCGTCATAGGTCGTTGCAGGTCGCTGAAAATTTTCAACATGTTGAAAATCCAGAAAGACGCTACTACTCTTTGGGCGACTGAGGAGACTACTCACGACCATACAGGCGACACCCAGGTGAAGCCTGTATGGTCATGAGTAGTCGCCCAAAGAGTCGTACCTTGTTCTGGTCACCGCTAGATTTTCAACATGTTGAAAATTTTCTGCGCCTGCATCAACCTATGACGCATGCCGGCAGTTGCCAAAAAGTCACGTAAGTGGGACAGGCCCATTAGTCCCAGGCAGCACAATTACATGGAGATTATGGGGTTACACAAAAAGCTGGAGAAACTCAGCGGGTGCAGCAGCATCTAAGGAGCGAAGGAGATAGGCGACGTTTCGGGTCGAGACCCTTCATCAGACTGTGGAGATTATGTTTTCCACAGGTGGCGGGTATAAATGTGGGGTTGTATGCTCCTCCTCTAGATTGAACTGCAGGCAAACCAGTTAGGGGTGCATTAGAATACCTAAGCCATGTTGTGAGTAGGGAAACTGCATTAGAATACCCAAGGCATGCTGTGAGTGGAAGTTGCATACAGCATGCCGCTGGTACTGTACAGGCTGCCTTGTGCTGCCGGCTGGAGATTAATTCCTCCAGTGCATAAAACATCTGATTGAAGTCTGAAATCGTTGAAGCATCGAGGTATTCCCCGTAGGACTGGAGCTAAGTAACGCGACAAAGCTAGCGGACACCAGAGCTGTCAGAATGAAGAGACTGCAGAAGGCTCTGCTGAATTATTGGTTCCATGTTGGCTTTTACAGTTCAGTCTGAAGAATGTGTTGTCAAATCAGAGACAAATGCCTGGGAGGATAGAGTGAGTAAATGAAGAAAATTGAGTTGCTTTGGGAATAAATAGTTGCAATATTTTAATCAGCTGATAAATATATTAAACTGAACGTAAAACATCAGGGTAAACAATAAAGGTTTCTGTTTAGTTTAAGGGGGAGATGGGGAGAGGAATACACAGACCTCTCCCACTGCAGACTCCATGTCCTTTCCAGCTATCCCTTACATTGGAACCTCTATTCTTCCCAAACCCCTCCACAGCTTACATGTACCTTGGTCACACTTAATGTTCTATCAACAACCCTCTCCCTGTCCTTCGCACAAACCACCTTCTGGCACAATGTGGAAACAAAGAACTGCAGTTGCTGGTCTTCTCTCTTGACGATGGAATAATATGTGGCCTAATGTATGAAAGATACAATAGTTATAAATTAAGAAGAAAAAATATGGTAACATTATGGTCCTGGAGTAAGAAAGATACAGTAATTACAAATTAAAGACAAAATTAGGGTTTTTTTAAACATAATTTGTTAACAAAAAAAAGTAGCATGACTGACTCCACAGGTTGATTTACTAATGGGATTGTCCCACTTGGACGATTTTTCAGGCGACTGCTGGCGACTGTCAAGTTGCGGCAGTCGCCTGAAAAACCGGCAACTGGAACGGCGATTGTCAGAGTGGAACATACACACACATACACACATCGCTTCCTTCACCAGCTCATTATGCAGGCGGGGGACAGTCTGAGCGAAATTCACACGGTGCAAAGCCAAGGTAATACTGCGATGAACAGGAAGGTTGGTGCTGTAATTAAGACGGCTAAAGCACACTGTTCGGTAAGTCCTTTATAAGAAGGGGGGAGAAGGAGTGGAGACAACTTTTAAGAAGCCAGAGATACACGGCTGTGAAGTTCAGCGGACATTAACATTGCCGGTAGGTGATCCTTGGTTCTGAAAACTACTGCTTGCCTTTTATTTTCCCAATGAGCCAATGAAATTCACCGGTCAGCACCGGCAACAACTTATGAGAACCTTCGACCTCCTGGGAACCCACTAGGAAGTCCTGGCGACCCACCTATGGCACGAGAATTCTCGCTACTCTCCATGGCGGCTTTATTCTAGTCGCCGCTAATTTTGAAAAATTTGCGGTGACCCTAATGAGCCCGCGACTAGTTCCCAGAATGTGGGAACTCCTCACGACCATGAAGGCGACTCCCCGGCAACCACATGTGGCGACCGTAGTCTCCTGCAGTGGCTTAAAATGTCGCCTAAGTGGGACAGGCCCATGAATCATTTGAAAAGTTGAATACCAAATTTTTACCATTGTTTAGCATGGTAAAATGCATTACATTCATATTATTCAATGTGATTAACATTAAAATTAACATTCATATTATTCAATGTGATAAGATTCAGTTGCAGTAACTAGTTGTACAGAAGCTATATTTTTTGCAAACTAATTGTGTTTCCCATGTACTGTTGTATGAGCTGCACAATTACATGACCTGTACCTCGATGACAAAAACACATGGATATGAATAATTTCTACCTTTTCCACTATCAACTAATTTGGAAGTGTGTCCTGTTGTTAATGTTGCAGTCAAACCTTTCGTAGCGGTGATGCAAACTAGAGGAGATATAAGCACTTTTGGAATGTGTAGGAAAGAACTACAGATGCTGTTTTAAACCGAAGATAGACACAAAATTCTGGAGTAACTCAGCGAGACAGGCAGCACGTCTGGGTAGAGGGAATGGGTGGCGTTTAAAGCCGAGACTGAAGAAGGGTCATGACCAGCATTTTGTATCTCTCTTCAAAGCACTTTTGGAATATTGGCCAGACTATAATTGCTGTATGAATATGTGGCATAATACTGATCATCATGAAATCTGAAAATTCCCAACACATTAGCTACCACTCATCCAATCGTATAATTGTGCAAGATTTTCAATTAGAGTTATCTACTTATTTTTTTTAATTTTTTTTATTAGAGGTAATGTACAGTACTGTAGTATAAGCCAAAAATAACTTAATACATTTCATGTACCACTTCTTGTTTTAAACTTTAATAATAGGAAAGTAACAGAAGGAAGAAAAAGAGAGATAGAGAAAGTTAGATAAGATAGTGAGTACGTGAGAAAGTGAAAAGAAAGAGCCCGTAAAGACATAGAGCGTGAGGAAGAATAAAAGAAAGAAAAATAAAAATTAAAAAAGGAAAATATAAGAAAATATGATAAGATAAAAGGGATGTACCTACTTCATATCTTTACACACCCCTCACCGGGTCCTGAAACAGTTTATTTCCAGAGTTATTTTGCACCCTATGCTTGTAATAAGTCGAAATATGGAGATTTGCTTGCTAGGACGAATCTCATGTCTTCGAGATGTAACATTTCGGACATTTTTGAAATCCACATTTTTACTGTTGGTGTGGGTGCATTTTTCCAAAATTTAAGTATGAGTTTTTTTGCCGTTATTTAGCCATAATTAAGGAAACTCTTTTGGAAAGAAGTCAGCTCAAAGCCGACTTCAGAGTTATCTACTTATATTCTAATTCGTGTCCTTTTTATATTCTTCACAAATCTACCTTGCTTTGCTCTATTTTGCTATTCCCTGCGTATAATTTTGACATTATCTCTTACTATACTAGTATACGGCCAAGGGGTATATGCACATTTGTTGACTTCTGAATGAGTTCTACATGTACATGTGTAAGTAAAGTTGTGTAAAGCAACGCAAACCAATGTTGACCAACATGTGGACGATGGACCAGACAACAAGCGTTTACGAGCTTTTGCTGGAGATCATGCTTGTGTGTACAAATGCAGCTGTCAAGAGAACTGTAATTTCACAGGTTGCATCCAAAAACAGAAGGATAAAAACAAATGTTGGAAGGCAAAAAAGGTAGAAGAATTGAAACTAAAACTGTAGAATGCTGCAGCTAAATAGCATTTTTGTAGCAATATCAAGACTGCCAAAGATGTGAGAAGATTGACAGGGCTTTCTTCGAAGGAAGACTTTTAAACAACCTATGCGAAGTATGTGAAGCATAAAGCAATGAAAATGCGATATTGGGAAGGGAAGAAAAAAGTTGTCAGTACTAAAGTACCAAGAACATTTAAACAATCACTAAAGAAGTCTGGACCAAGTTCAAACAGCATAAAGGATGAAATGGCACTCGTATTGATGAAGCTACACCTTGAGCTGTCGATGGTGTTCTCGCAACTTTTTTTGGAGTTAGTGGGGGTACATGTTCTAAAATATTCAATACTTGGATTAAATTCCTAGCCATCCAACTGAAACCCCTGATTTTCTGGCCAGTTCGTGATCTGATAAGGTCCACGCAGCCAAAACAGATAATAAATAAATGCCCAGCACTGAGATGCATTCTCGATTGCACAGAGATATTTATAGAACGACCAGGGCATCTACAGTTGCAGGCTTTGACATGGTCCGACTACAAAAAACACAACACTGTGAAACTATTGGTTGGAATTGCCCCCAAACGGCATGATCACATTCTTATCAAAAGCTGGGGTGGGCGATCATCTGATACACACATTGTTAGGAAGAGTGGATTTTTTAACTTAGGTGTTTCTGGGGATTGCATAATGGCGGATAGAGAATTGCCCATTCAAGAAGACTTGATGTTTCGTCAAGCCTATTTAGTGATTCCCCCTCCCAGCAGTAGTTATCATCAAATGACCAGAGAAAAAGTCCACAAAACCAAAGAAGTTGCTAATGTCCGCATTCATGTTGAACGGGCCATAGGTCGTTGAAAGTTGTTTAACATCCTGAGAAACACTTTACCCATCACTTTAGTTCCGCATATTGATGATATTTTCACCATCTGTGCAGCGTTATGTCATTTACTGCCTCCATTGGTGTGTAAATGAGATGTTGATATGATTTGATATGACCTGAAATCCAGTACTTGCCGAGTTTGCAACATGTACATTTCAACTCAATCAGATCTTTACGTCTCTTACATCGTACTTATTTTGCAAAACAGTTTTGTTATCACATGTATCTATACAGAGCTCATTTATTGCGTTTAATTCATAGTATAAAAACTGGTGGATTTTTTTTCTGACAGTATGACAGTACTGAACTATACATTTAGTTTGTGAAGGCCCAGTGTAGTTGCATTTGCATAAAAAATTTAAGATAATTTGTTTTTTTCAAGCCACAATGACTATTTACTGATAGTTACTGTGTGTTACTATTTTACTGATTTACTATTTACTGATAGTTACTATTTACTGTGTGTGTGGATTAGTTCCAGGATACATGTTGGGATCTTGTTTTGCATATCTGCTGTGTAGTTTTTAATAATTCTTCATGTACCAGGTAGAGATAAAATGTTGGGGAAAATCATAGTGCTTTGGAATTGCAAATAATTGATAAAAGCATGCTAGATTACTATTTAGGAGGTGACATGTCATTGTTGTTGTACATGCGACAGAGGGTTGCTTGCTAGCATTTTAAGATACAAAGAAAACAAAAACTCCGACAGAAAATGTTATTTTTACACAGTTCTGCCCAATACGTACACACAGTTTACACAGCGCAGCGTTCGCGATCACTAGCAACGCTCTTTGTTTATACCGAATGTCCTTTGACAAATCCCATGATTCATTGCGCGCACGAGATACCGAACTCGCTTATAGATGCTACCGTCTTGAGGTAGTGCCGGATGTACATGCTGTTGATGAAGGGAGGCAGGGAGGAGGGGTGGGAGGGTTAGACCAGTGCCTATGATGGACCGGGCTGAGTACACCACTCTCTGCTACCTCTTGCATGAACAAGACATTTTATTGCAGCCTGGTGTATATGACAATAAACTAATCTAATCTACTCATTTGGCCATTCTCATCTTTTTTTCCTTGATGCTATATTGATGACTTAACACTTTAAAAGAAAAGCACTGTGAATACCAGAAATCTGAAGTGGAAAGTGCTGGAGCATTTATCAGAGAATCCTCGTTTGTAGTACATTGTACTAATACTTCTTACAAGAACACAAAGCTATTTGTTACTAATGGTAAGAGACCATTTTAATTAGGCAACCAGATTAGAGATTTTGAAACTGTTCAGATGAGAAATATAGTGCAGTATTACAGGTGGTGCTTGTTATAATTTTTTTACCCTGTAATCTTGCCTGTATAATTTGCCAAAATCAATTGATGCTTTCAACTTAATTATTTAGCAGTGAAAGCCAGTCTGTTTTTAAACATCTGCAAACTTTCTTTCCTACTGCTTTTCAAAGTTACGTAACCATAAAAAGTTAAAATTATATGTTTTTATTGTTTAACGACTATAGTACTTCAACGGGGTTGAACTTGAACCAATACAGTTGCTTTGCTATAACAATGAAGTAAAACGGGTATTTATATCAACAAGTATAGAATTAAAATTAGCCTAGGCTCTCAAGTTTTGCTGGGAAAAATGGTTTGCAAATAACTCCACAGACTGTGTCTCAGTCAGTCTTAATAGAAATAAATAGGAACAAGGAATAATGTACAATTACGCACCCAGACATAGAAATAACATTTTACAGAACACATTCTTCGTGCTTGACTAACCTTTTGTGTGTGTTGTTCTGAATAGATCCAATCAAGCCAAATCAGACAGAACAAATAGTATGAGGTAAATTGCTCTGGCACCAACTTCATTTATACTTTATTACTGTTTCAAAATTGTGCTCAGCGAAGTGCCAACAAGGTAGATGTTAATGTAACAGTTTTAAGAGTAGTAATTCAGATTAAGAATGGAAGATGAACTAAAAGCTAAATGATGGGTAACGGAATGGACAACAGAAGCACAGTGGGTTGTCATTCTGCTTCGCAACTCCAGCCACCTGGATTTGATTCTGACTCATGGTGCTATCTGTGTGGAGTTTACGTTCTCCCTGTGACTGCATGGATGCACCTGTTTCCTCCCTCATCCCAAAGAGTTGCTGGTTGGTAGGTTAGTTGACCATTATAAGTTGGCCCTACAGTAGATGGGTCACAGGAGATTTAGAGCAAGGGAGGAACTGAATTGGGTGTGGGAGGACAAAAAGGGGATTCATGTGGATTGGCGTGGTTACCATGGACCAAATGGCCTATATATGTGCTGTATAATTCTAAGGACACCCTTGCCACATGACCCAATCTGCAGAATGGATACAGATCTGATAACTAAATTGCATTAATGCAGATAATTCCTAAATGAACAAGCAATGTGAAATCAGTGATTAAATGATATCGTAAGTTAGATGCTATGACAATATGCCAGATACACCACCCTCTGGCTAAAGAGATTTTTACCCATCTCCATTCTGAAGGTACATCCTTTTATTCTGATGCTGTACCCTCTGGTTCTATACTCTCCAATTACTGGAAACATACTTTCTACGTCTGCTCAATCCAGGCCTTTCATTATCTGGTCAGTTTCAATGAGATCCCCCCTCAACCTTCGAAACCCTGTTGTGGTTGCTGATACTCAAAATTAACTCAGGAGGCGCGGAGAATTCTTCAAGACGTTCAAACCTTTATTTGCAAATTAAGGCTGGAACACTCAAAGAGCAAATTACTTGAGAGTTCAAACCAAGAGCTGTCCCTTTTTATGGCATGTTTAACTCTGTATGTCCCATCCCCGGTGTATTTCCATACCCAATCACTTGCAGACATTCCCTCAGCAATAACCAATCACTTGCATTTACTTTACTCCTCCTTCCACAGTTATGTTCCATTCCATAATCCACCCTTGTTTAAACCACATGGCTTCCCCTTTCTTGGGCGCCTTATTTCTCTTAGCTGCGGCTTGATACAGATTTACAAAGATCATATAACTGTCACCACTAATTTACGCTAATGGCTGCAAGAGAATCTTGGGCCTCCATTATCTCTTACAAAAACAATCAAACCAGAATACAAGGGACAAAGGCCTTCACATAAAGCACAAACATGCAGAGTGCCCAAAGTTTTAAAATACAGAGTATAAAAGTTAAATATCTCAAGTATTACAATCACCAAGAATAAAAAATATAGAGATACTACACTTCTATAACCCCAGCAAGAAAAGACCCTGATACTTCAAACACTTCTCAGATAAGACAACAATTTACAGCATCCAGCACCTCACTTTAAAATCTGCCATGCCCAATCACAACTACAGACTGTGCAGCGAAAGCAGTTAATGTGATATGTAAGAGGTGATGAACATTTGAGGCAGAAATCTGTTGGCAAAATGCTGCATGCAGTTGTCCCTGTGATGATTCAAACGCAAATTCTGGGGAGAAATGTTGCGCTCCTGTTACTGTCAACCAATTTTTCACTCACCTACTTGATTCAAGGATGGTAAGTGTGAATTAAATAGGGAATATGGTATTGATTAATTATGATAACTATTGGCAGAGTCAAGCCCATGTTAAAAATTCTGCAGGTATTGCTGCAACAGATGGCACAATTGTCCTTCTGCTGATAATCATGTGGAAGCGGTTGCTAATGCCCCTGTCCCACTTAGGAAACCTGAACGGAAATCTCTGGAGATTTTGCGCCCCACCCAAGGATTCCGGGCGGTTGAAGGTGGTTGCAGGTAGTGGAAGGTAAGACCTCGCTGGTGAAATAAAACTGGGTGAAAAAATGGTCTTACCTTCCACTACCTGCAACCTCCGGCAACCACCTTCAATTAGCATCGCAACCGGCTTCGACTAAAAAATTACCGATTTTTAAAACGGCAACCTATTTTTAGTCGTGGCCGGTTTTGAATTTTTTGAAATAATCGCCGGAACATAGAAGTAGTGGAAGTCACTTTCGACCATTAGGGAGACTGACAAAAACCTCCGGGAACCGCATGGAAACCTTGGGTGGGGCGCAAAGTCTCAAGTCAAGTCAAGTCAAGTTTATTCGTCACATACACATACGGGATGTGCAGTGAAATGAAAAGTGGCAGTGCCTGCGGACTTTGTGCAAAAAACAAACAAACAACTAACAAACTACAAACAGAATCACATGTTCTTTTTCATATTAAATATTGTGGGCGGTATTGTGGTACAGTAAGTTAGTAGAGTTAGTCCCTGGTGAGATAGGCGTTTACAGTCCGAATGGCCTCTTTGAAGTAACTCCTCATCCTCTCCGTTCTCACAGCATGGCAACGGAGGCGTTTGCCTGACCGTAGCAGCTGGAACAGTCCATTGCAGGGGTGGAAGGGGTCTCCCATTATCTTATTGGCTCTGGAGTTGCACCTCCTGATGTATAGTTCCTGCAGAGGGGCGAGTGAAGTTCCCATAGTGCGTTCGGCCGAACGCACTACTCTCTGCAGAGCCTTCTTGTCCTGGGCAGAGCAATTCCCAAACCAGATTTTAATATTTCCGGACAAGATGCTTTCCACAGCTGCAGAGTAGAAGCACTGGAGGATCCTCGGAGACACTCTGAATTTCCTCAATTGCCTGAGGTGGTAAAGGCGCTGCCTTGCCTTATTAAACGAGTGCTGCAGCGTGCGATGTCCATGTCATATCCTCAGAGATGTGGACTCCCAGGTATTTAAAACAGCTCACCCTATCCACAGTATCCCCATTTATCCCCAATGGTGTGTACGTCCTTGGATGATGTGCCCTCCTAAAGTCCACGATCAGCTCCTTCGTTTTTTTGATGTTCAAGAGGAGACTGTTGTCCTGACACCAGAGTGCCAGATCAGCTACCTCCTCCCGGTAGGCCTTCTCATCGTTGTCTGAGATCAGGCCCACCACCACAGTGTCATCAGCAAACTTGATTATCGAGTTGGAGCTGAACCTAGCCACACAGTCATGTGTGTACAGGGAGTACGATAGGGGGCTGAGGACGCAGCCCTGGGGGGAATCCCGTGCTCAGGGTGAGGGACTTTGATGTATTCCCTCCCATCTTGACTACCTGGGGCCTGGCGGTGAGAAAGTCCAGGACCCAGGCACACAGGGGGATGTTGAGCCCTAAATCCAGTAGCTTCACGGCCAGTCTGGTGGGGACTATCGTGTTGAAGGCTGAAGTCTATGAACAGCATCCTCACATAGCCCCCCTTCTGGCTGTCAAGATGGGAGAGAGCGGTGTGCAAAACCTGGGAGACCGCATCGTCCTTGGCTCTGTTCGGACGGTATGCAAATTGTACGGGTCCATGTTGCGAGGGAGGAAGGTGTAGATGTGTTTCTTCACCAGCCTCTCAAAGCATTTCATGACTACCGAGGTGAGGGCCACCGGACAGTAATCATTCAGACAGGCTGGGGAGGCATTCTTTGGTACAGGTACAATGGTGGATTTTTTGAAGCAGGCAGGGACTACAGACTTGTCCAGGGAGAGGTTGAATATTGTAGTGAGCACCGGAGCTAGCTGTGTAGCACAGGACTTAAGTACTCGCCCCGAGATGCCATCGGGGCCTGTTTCTTTCCTCGTGTTCACCCGTGTCAGAGCCCTCCTCACATCGTGCTCGGACAGCGAGAATGTGTGCTCATTCCTCCCATCAGCTTCGTTAGCCAGCCCGCTGGCGGTATTGTCGATAGTCGGCAGACCAGGGGTGGTGTTGCCTATCTCGAACTGAGCGTAAAAAGAGTTCAGGTCATCAGCTGGGGAGGTGCCGGCACTTGCGGATGAGGGTGGGGTGCTCCAGTAGTTGGTTATAGTCCGTAACCCCTGCCACAGGCGTCTGGTCTCCTGCTGCTCCATCTGTGACTCCATCTTGTCCCTGTACCTCCTTTTTGCGTCCTTCACCGCCTTTCGCAGTCGGTAGGACTCTACCTTGTAGACGTCCATGTTTCTCGATGCCAGGCCAGAGTTGTAGGCAGCGGTGCGAGGATTCAAGGCAACACGAACGGACCTGTCTACCCAGGGTTTTTGATTAGGAAAGATGCTAACCCTTACCGTGGGGACGATGTTGTCGGTTATTGTTGCAATGAAGTCCGTGACTGCTTCAGCGAACTCACTGACGTCGCTGGAACTTGCTTGGAACATATTCCGGTCGACATCGCTCAGTGCATCTTGCAGCATGGCCTCTGACTGGTCCAGAGGTTTCCGTTCAGGTTTCCTAAGTGGGACAGGGGCATAAGTGGGACAGGGGCATCAGAGGTACAGGTATGGTTCACACAGTATCAAATGGAGTCAGTGTCATTCAGGAGTCTGCTAATTTTCCTGACCTGCCTCCCTCAATTTCAAAGTTGAAAGGTCATAACAAGAAGCAGTTTCATTACTATCTATCTCTTTGATGCCCCTCGGACTGTCCTTGATCTGACTTTGCTGGCTTTGCCTTGCACTAAATGTCATTCTCTTATCATGTGTAGGAAAAATTGCAGATGCTGATTTAAATCGAAGGTAGTCACAATATGCTGGAGTAACTCAGCGGGACAGGCAGCATCTCTGGAGAAAAAGAATGGGTTGAGACGCTTTTCAAATCATGTATCTATACACTGTAAATGGCTAAATTGTAATCAGGTATTCAGGGCCGGCCTGAGGCCGATTGGACCGATTTTTCCAAATTGGGCCCCGCGCCCAAGGGGAGCCCCGCGTTAATTTTCCGTATTACATATGGAAATACATATTCGCTTTGTTAAATAAAGATTTTTTTTAATATTCGCCATATGGATTTTTTTACAAAACGAACATGGATAACAGTCACTGTGGATACCAAACGATGTGTTAACTGCTACTGTTGCACTTGTTAACAGCCAGTAGTTAACAAGTATACAATGGGTCATCAATGCATCGATCCACATTCCTCAGTAAATGCGTTAAATTGTGTTTTGACTCACTGCCGCCGGAGCGGCCGAGACTTTGGTTTGGCCGGGCGCAAACGGCAGCAAGCCCCAGCACCGCAGTGAACTCAGCCGTGAGTATTCAATGCTAAACGCCGAGAGCGATAAGGCATGCGGTGTGAGAGGGGCGAGAAAGGGTCAGATTTGTATGAAATTGGCAGCGTACCGGCCCACTCTTGGTCAGGGGGGATAGAGTTAAAAGACCTGAAGCAGAAACAAAGACAACAGGCCGGATAAGTGCAAGAGGGAGACAATCTGTGGATAAACAGATCTGGAGGTTGTATTAACTCGTTCGGTGCCGGTACAACAGCAGACCAGGTTGGAGGTTTGAGTCTGTGTTAACATTGGTGTCGGGGTTAATGTCCAGGCCGGGGTACGGGTGGGATTTAACCCTGTGTGTGTCTGTCTGTCTGTGTCTGTGTGTGTCTGTCTGTGTGTGTGTGTGTGTGTCTGTGTCTGTGTCTGTCTGTGTCTGTGTCTGTATATGTGTGTGTGTGACTGTGTCTATGTATGTCTCTGTGTTTCTGTGTGTGTGTCTCTCTGTAGCTGTGTCTGTCTTTGTTACTGTGTGTCTGTGGCTGTGTGTGTGTCTCTCTATCTTCGTGTGTGTCTGGATGTGTCTCAGTCTGTGTGTGTGGGGGGGGGGGGACAGTGGAGAGACAGATGGGGGATTTTCAGTTTGCAAACCACACATTTTCAGTTAAGAATTGGACATGATTACTGTCAATACGAGCAGCTCACGGAGCGGAGTCAGTATGAGAAACACTGCTCGGCTCTCACACACACACACACACACACTCGTGGAGTGAACTGTAGTTATAAACGTGGCTGGGGGTAGAGGAGTCGGGGGGGGGGGAGAAGGAGAGAGAGAGAAAGATAGAGAATTGGAGAGAGAAGGTGGAGAGAAATGGGGGGGAGGGGGAGAGGGAGAGAGAGAGGAAATTGGAGAGAGAAGAGAGAGAGAGAGGAGGGAGATAGGGAGAGAGGTGGGGAAGAGAGAATTGGAGAGAGAAGGGGGAGTGGGAGGGGGGAGAGAGAGAGAGAGAGAGAGAGGGGGGAGAGAGAGAGAGAGAGAGAAGGGGAGAGAGAGAGAGAGAGAGAAAGGGTAGAGAGAGAGAAAAAGGGGAGAGGGAGAGAGAGAGGGAGGGAGGGAGGAGAGAGAGAGAGAAGGGGAGAGAGAGAGAGAGAGAGAGAGAGAGAGAGAGAGAGAGAGAGAGAGAGAGAGAGAATTGGAGAGAGAGAGTGTTCTCCCTTCTGCCTCACCACCACTGTTGGCTGCCCTTTGTGAGGTGATTGGAGACCAAAACTAGTTACTCTTTAGATCTCCCTCTCACTACCTCCCTCCCCCTCCCTCTCCCTCCTTTTTTAGAGAGTGGGGAGGATGAGGGAAGGAAGAGGGAGAGGGCGGAGGGGAGAGAGGAGTGTGCCTTGCTTGGTGGAGAAGAGGAATGTGGGAATGCTGTACGCAGTTGGTGACTCACTCTCACATTGGGATCCCCCCTTGTCATTGCGCAGTCTATCTGACTCCCTGCACCCCCCCATGGAGCGAAGGAAATATGCAACGTTTCGGGTCGAAACCCTTCTTCAGATCCGGCCCGAAACGTTGGCTATTTCCTTCGCTCCATAGATGCTGCCTCGCCTTGTCCCATGTGCGAGTTCACCCAAGAGCGCTCCCGAGTTTAAAATCTCTGTGTAGCATCTCTGTCCCTATCTTCAAATTCCCACTTTGAAATAAAATACAACTTTCGACTTTAACATTTCGCAGCAGGATCGCGATTAGTCGATTCCCACGCATTTTCAATCATCGTTCGACAATCTGACATATTTTTTAAAGATACAGTACATTACAATAAATAGTTTCAAGCATACCCGGTACTAAACGCACAAACATTAAGGTGGTTACTGATGTTACAAATGGTTATAAATGAATATAATTTCAAAGTGAAATAGGAGATTTCCGTGGAAGGAATATTTAACCAGAATAGTGAGGTCGCTGCAGCGGTGAGTGAGCGAGTTACTGGCATGAACCCGACCCTCTCCGCAACTTTACCTCCATCTCAATAGTTTAAAGTAGAAATGATAAAACTTAAATGTTGTCCTAAATATATTTTCAATTGTTACATAAAAAACAAAATCTTTAAGTTGCAATGACAAAATATTTGTTATAAAAGAAAGCAATGCAGGCAAAGTTCATTTCCTCGCCCAAGTGGAGAAATCATGCCATACAATGTTTACATATTCACATATTCTGTTGTGCTGCAGCAAGTAAGAATTTTATTGTCCCATCCGGGACATATGACAATAAAACTCTTGTCTCTTGACTCTTGACATTTCACTTGTCTCTTTTGCAGTTATTTTTCTCGCAATGTTTTTACCTTTCTTGCAAGGGCCATCATCATTGGAAAAACCCAAGCTTTGAACTTTGAGATCACAGTAAGCCAAGGTTTGGAATAATTGCCCAGCATTACCAGTGAAACATTCAGAAAAGTACTGCAAAATATACAGTCTGTTTGCCACTGACCTGACAGAAAATAATTCCTTTGAACAAGTGCTCCTACGCTGAGCTCAAATGTGTTTCATTTGACGGCCTGATGGTATAGTGTTCAGTCAATAATCTCAATGTTGTCTCACTGTGGCAAATTCTGTCAATCAATCTGCCGTTTTGAAATAATTGCACTGAAAGTTGGTGATGTTTTGTAAAAAAATAATTGTTATATAAAAGTTTTAAAGGGAGAGGAACCTACCATCCCTTCGGGTCTAACTTACATCTTTCTGCAGTCCAATAGTAGTAGAATCTTAATGCTTTCAAACAGCCAAATAATTGCTGCTCTGCTGTGTGTCATCCAAGTACAAAGCATACACCATAATAGACACATTTGCACTGATTTTCAGCTGGATTTTTCTTGGACTTTGTTAATTTCGAAAATGCATTTCTTTTCAGCAACAGCACAGAGTCTAATTGCAAAGAAATATAAATATTTTAACGTGGAACCACAACATAGAATAGAATTTCACATTATTACACAATGTCAATCTCACAAAAAATGCTGGAGTAACACAGCAGGTCAGATAGCAACTCGAGATCCTTCTTCAGAAGTCGAGATCCTTCTTCAAAAAAGTGAAACTAACAAGACGACTAGTTCCGGGGTGGATGGAAAGAGAGACGGAATGCAAGAGTTACTTGATGTTACCCAACACGTCACCTATTTTCTCCAGAGATGTTGCCTGACCCTTTGAATTACTCCAGCATTTTGTGTCTGTCAATCTCTGACGTGTCTGACGTCACCGGGTGGCACCATGCTGGGCAGCCTCGCCAGCAGTCTGTTCGTCCTTTCACCCTTTTTGGTATTTTTAGTCTGTTTAAAAGTATGTTCCTGGAGGTTTCTTAGTCTTATTTATGTGGGGGAGGTGGGGAGGGGAAGGGGGAAACTGTTTCCCAGTCATTCCCTGGTCGGGGTGCGTCTATTCTGAGAGTCGCATCTTCGCCCTCCCCCTCGTGGCCAACCATCTGGATTGGTGCGGCCTTTCCTGCTGGAGACCAGCCAGAACTTCAGCAGCGCTGCGATTCCATCGCGGAGCGGGCGATGCCTTACTGGGTATCGCCGTGTGGAGCTCCGGAGTGTTGGGCCTACTGATTAACACCGTGGAGCTGTGGTTTGCAGAACTTCCAGCCGCGGGCGGCGCTGACTTTAACATCGCAGAGCCTGGGATCTTTGCCAGGGATCGCCATTGTTGGAGCTCCGTCCAGCTCGGCCTGGAGTTCGGGAGCCGCGGTCTCCGGAAGGAAGTGGCTGACCACTGAGTGTGTTCTTCCGTTCCGGCGCCGGTGCTCCGATCATCCCGGCGAGAGGGCCTGAAAGATCGGGCCACCGTTGCGGCAAATGCGGAGGGCCCAACACGGTTAAACAAAGATGAAGAGGACTGAACTTTTTTGCCTTCCCTCACAGTGGGAAACATTGATTCTGCTGTGTGGGGTTGTTCATGTTAAATTCTATTGTGTATTGTGTTCTTTTTATTCGTATGGCTGTATGGTAATTCAAATTTCACTGTACCTTTTGGTGAATGTGATAATAAATGTCTCTTGAACTCACTGGAACTGTTATCTAAGGACCTTTGTAAAATATATTTGATGCTTCTGTTAATAGATCCTTTTGCCATCTACTGGCTCAATTCCTGAATTAGACAAACATCATTTATATCTTTCCAATTAAACTCAGATCCCTCCACTGCCAGAAAAAATATTTGAAGATGATAGTGACAGCCAGTATTTAGTCTTAGAAAATCATATACCATAAATGTAATTTACAGAAAGCCCTAAATTTCTCTTAATTTTTCATTTTAGTATTTCAGATTTTAATTTTGCGCTCCTGTGAATTGACTTGCTCTGCTAAAAGCCTGTTAAAGATTCAGCAGGATTATAATGCAATTATGTTGAACAAGTCAATATGTGCAGCATATTTGCAGTATTGCTACCCACCTGCAGTTTTACTCTACTGGAAAATTAAATGGGCTTATTCCTAAAAAAACAGTACTTTGAATCACTGACTGGATAATGTGCAAGGTTCATTTTGGACTGAATCATCCATATAATGCACAGTTGTAGCTAATGTCTGTCTGAATTTCTGTTCAAATTAATTACAGGTTTGGTTTTGAGCTTGACATTAATTTCATTGACCTGTTTGGAATGGTTGAAGCTCATTGTTAAGTGAGGTTTATAGGACTACAGGGGTGACGGAAAGAAAGGATTTCATACTCTTTGTCCCCTGGTGCTGCGACAAGATGTAAAATTCAACCTAGATGCTGAGATAGTAGCAATCCTGCATTTAATAATTTTACACTCTTGCCCGTTGGTCTACATACACAACCCTCCGCTCACCAGCAGAGAAATATCAGAACCATTTTCAGAAGCAAAAACCTGACAGGGCTCTTGGCTGTATGCCACTGTTTAAACTGTTTAAATATTCCCCGGTGGTCAACAATCTTCCTCCAGGTATCTAGTTACAGAGCAGCTGATTAGATGCAACGGCATTCTTTAGCTCTGCATCCTTGAGGCGATTCCACACCACTAGGCTGAACTCGTTTTGACTAATCCACCGCTAAATCAGACTGCATGGCCTATCTGGATGCAAATTGTGTGAATAATCACAAAAAGGATTATTTTGAATTGTGGCTATGTTCAACAAATAGAAAATTAATTTTAATCATTACCTCATTTATTTATTACCTCAGTCTGAAGAAGTGTCTCGATCTGAAACATCACCTATCCTTTTTTCCAGAGATGCTGCCTGACCCTTTGAGATACTCCAACATTTTGTGTCTATCTTCCGTGTAAACCAACATCTGCAGTTCCTTCCTACACATGAATTTTATTTTATTTTGTATACAAATTGCTGTCAAATAATTCAACCTGACACTTGCATTCTTGAAGATGAAGACACTCATACGGCCATATAGGGAACAAATCCTGATTTCATATCGCCTCCATTTGCATCTGCACAAACAATCTTCATCTCTTTCACCGAAGATAGACACAAAACGCTGGAGTAACTCAGCGGGACAGGCAGCATCTCTGGAGAGAAGGAATGAGAGATGTTTTGGGTCGAGACCCTTCTCCATCACATCTCATCACTTTCACAATCCCCTAACAATCAACCTGTTCCATCACTCTCAATTCAAATTTCCTCCCTTCTTTAATCCCCCCCTCTCCCCTCCCCTCTCCCCCATTCTATTCAGTAACATCAGGGGATTATTTCTGATGGTGATTTGTGTGCAATTGGTTTTGTTTCATTTCCACCTTTTCCCATAACATTTTTAGCTTCTGTCCACGTTCTGTTTTTTCTTTCTCCATCATCACTTACTCTCCTCTTCTCTATACCTTTTTTTTAATTGCACACTTTGAACATAAAAGGGAGTCTTGAAGCCAGTGCAATATTGGTGAGGAACTGGGATGCAATGGGGACGTTGGCAGGGTTGATCCGTAGTATTGGGATGCGACAGGGAAGTTGGCAGGGGTGATCCTTTAGTACGTAGTATCCATATTCAGTTAAGTTATTTACCTTTTGTTGCAGTTTGTCAGGATGGTGGGGATGGCTTCCCTGAATTTTTGCCGTGTTAGCCATTGGAGCAGGAATCTCATACAGGTTTAAAAAAATAAATAAATAAATAAGGAAGCCCATCATCTAATGCCAGTGTCGATTAGCGATACCTCGCATTTATTCATTTGCAGTGTGACTTTGGTAAATTTTCTGCCAATTACTTTGGAACCACAGTGTGCTTGAAAAATGGTGGCTATGGATTCCAATTTCTGGGCGATTAACTCCGGTGTAAATGAACAGAACCTAACTATCCTGAGACCAATTGTTTATGTGTGCTGTGTGTGCGCCCTTTGTGCCACTACTGAGGCAATGCTTCTTAGCTGCACCTCAGATTATACCCTCCTGGTTTCACAACACTGTCAAATCTCTGTACTTTTCCTTATTACTTTTTACCCAGCTGGGTTCTTTGCTACATGTCCCTGTCATTCTTTTAGCTTATTCGGTTTCATCCATCGTTGTCAGTTTCTTGCCTGTTCTTCCTGCTGTTTTCCACCGTGGTTCATTGCACAAAGCTTCCTGATGTGCACAGTGGATCCACCACAGCAAGGAGAAGAAGCATCATGTGGAGTTGATGGGCAGGTCCTCAGGAGCAAAGAAAATAATCAGAATGTGTAATTGTTTCCATTCACCTCTTCAGTGAACAATTTAATAGCAGTCTCACCAAAAGTCAAAGAATATTAAACTCCTTAGCCAGAATAACCCCACAGAGTAAAGAACGTTACAATATATTGAAACAACAAATAACAGATCAAAAGGGAATGTTGGATTTTTGTGACATATAATTAAAGTTTATGCAGTCAATTTGCAGCTTGATTTGACAATAGATGATTTTGTAATAAACACAGAACTTTATGGCATTTTTCTTCTATTATTTTTGATTGTTTGCAAGCGCTGGTAAGATCTCTCATTAACAGCATGAAATTTGGATAAATAAATTCAAGCTTCTCTAATTTAGATAACACAACTACAGATGAGATGCAGTGCTTAACCCACTGAGACTCCATTATAGCAATCCATGAACAATCTTATTGTTTTGCGCTCAGTCAATAGACCACTGTCTTCTTATCTCAAACTCACATCTACCTTTCCCTTTAAAAATGTGAAAAAACATCTGCACCAGCTGTTTCATGTGACAAAGCTGTTCTCAGACTAACAACTTCTGTGGCAGCACCACATACTGTAGTTCCTCCCAAGGGGATGTCTTTGCAGCACTCGGTATCCACATGAGGATGGATTGCTGCTCATGTGTGAAATTCTGGAATCCCTTTTGTGTACTGCAATCCGCATCTTTGATGCACGATCTGGGAGTGCAGAGAACTGCTCTCAGATGACCACAGCTGAGCTTCCAGTGTAGCCCCTGTATGCTCTGTGATGAACACTGCTCTGGAAGGAAACCTGAGAACTCAACCATGGGTGTGTATGGTTTGGGCTGGGAGGTGTGAGTTGCAACCTCTGTCTGTTGGATTGGGTTCCTCTAGCTCCTTAGCACTGAGCTCAGGTTTTCGGGAAAGCTTTTTCATGGATCAAGCATTTTATTGTGCATGTTTCAGCCCGTCTCTTTACTTGACCCACAGAAGTCTTCATCTGAGTCCTTTGCAGCAGAACCCCTGTGCAACTTCATCCTCCACAGGTCGGGCACTTATGATATCAATGCCTCTCAGCTTGGTTGCAGGACTGGGACCCCATTGTTTCCCTCCACATTGGTTGTGATTTTAACTATGAGTCCAAGTAACCAAAAAAGACACAATGCTCAGTGGATCAGGCAGCAGTTCCGTAGAACATAGATAGGTGATGTTTTGTGTCAGAACTCTTCTTCAAATTCAAGACACAATGTATTTTCATAGTCTTTGTCATCTTGCTGCCCTCGACTTTAGACCTTAGACTTTAGAGATACAACGCGGAAACAGGCCCTTTGGTCCACCAAGTCCACGCTGACTATAGATCACCCAGCACACTGACCCACACACACCAGGGACAGTTTTACAACTTACCAAAGCCAATTAACCTTTAAACCTATATGTCTTTGGAGTGTGGGAGAAATCCGGAGCACCCGGAGAAAACCCACACAGTCACAGGGAGAACATACAAACTCTGTATAGACAGCACTCGTGGTCATGTTCATTCAGGAAACTTCCCATGAGTCGAAACAACGTGTGTATACCTCAATATGAACAGCTGCATGTAAAAATATGAATGATGATACTGCTTCATAACATTGTACCTAGTACACCTTTTGATGTGAATGTCATTATGCAAATCACCATAAGATGACCCAGAAAACAAACTGACATCTATTATAAACCCACTGAGTTCCACAGCTATCTGGACCACAGTTGTTCCCACCCTGCTTCCTGTAAAGACTATCCCCAACAGATTCCTCAATCTATGCTTCATCTGCACCCAAGATGAGGTGTTCCATCCCAGG
Source organism: Okamejei kenojei (assembly GCA_035221665.1). NCBI lineage: Eukaryota > Metazoa > Chordata > Chondrichthyes > Rajiformes > Rajidae > Okamejei > Okamejei kenojei. The sequence goes on from CM069136.1 coordinate 47,639,035, forward strand.
ACATCAGAAATATCCTCATTCTTTTGGGAAAGGGGATTCCCCTCTGCTATCATAGATCAGGCCCTCATATATCCTCAATATCCCACAGCTCCGATCTTGCACCCCCTCCCCCCTGTCGCAACAGGAACAGTCCTCCTAGTCCTTACCTTCCACCCCATCTGCTGTCGCATACAGCACATAATGGACATTTTCGCCACCTCCAGCGGGAGCCCACCACTCGCCACATCTTCCCATCTCCACCTTTTTCTGCTTTCCTCAGATACCGTGCCCTGTGCAACTCCCTGGTCCCTTCCCTTCCCACCACTTTCCCAGGAACATTGCCCTGCAACCGCAGGAGATGCTCCACCTGTCCCTATACCTCCCCCCCTCGACTCCGTCCAAGGACCCAGGCAGGTTTTTCAGGTGAGGCAGAGGTTCACTTGCACCTTCTCCAACCTCATCTACTATCTCAGATGTTCCAGGTGTGGACTCCTATATATCGGCGAGACCAAGCGCAGGCTCGTTGATCGTTTCGCTGAACACCTCGGCTCAGTCCGCCTAAACCTACCTGATCTCCCAGTTGCTAAACATTTTAAGTCCTCCTCCCATTACCAAACTGACCTTGGGTACACAAAAAGCTGGAGAAACTCAGCGGGTGCAGCAGCATCTAAGGAGCGAAGGAGATAGGCGACGTTTCGGGTCGAGACCCTTCTTCAGACGTCTGAAGAAGGGTCTCGACCCGAAACGTCGCCTATCTCCTTCGCTCCTTAGATGCTGCTGCACCCGCTGAGTTTCTCCAGCTTTTTGTGTACCCTCGATTCTCCAGCATCTGCAGTTCCTTCTTTAAAACCAAACTGACCTTTATGACCTGGGCCTCCTCCAGTCAGAGTGAGGCCCAGCTCAAATTGGAGGAACAGCACCTCATATTTTGCTTGGGCAGCTTACACTCCAGCAGTATGAACATTGACTTCTCTAACTTCAAGTAACCCTTGCTTTCCCTCTCTCTCCATCACTCTGCCTTCCCAGTTCTCTGACCAGTCTTACTGTCTCCGACTACATTTTATCTCTGTTTGCTTTGCTGTTACCTTTTTGCAGCTAACAATGATCTATTCTATATTTTCCTTGATCTCCATTCCCTTTGTCCTGTTTCCACACCTTAAAGTCCTTATCTATGTATCTCCCAAGGGTCTTGACCCGAAACGTCACCCATTACTTCTCTCCAGAGATGTTGCCTTTCCCGCTGAGTTACTCCACCATTTTGTGTCTACTGTATAAACCTGCAATCCACTGGCCAGAATCTAGCTCACAAATGGACTTTAGGCCCCAAATTTTAGGGTAACTCTTCGACAACATCAGGCTAGTTGGAAATAACGGTAATATTTTACTCGCTTATTTTCTAAATGATGATGGTAGTTGCTCTGGCATCTCCTGAATTATTTAACGTCATAAAAAGACTGTGTCACTTTTCTGGATTTTTATCAACATTGTGCAGATGAATCATGGTATCATTTATTTTAAAGTTTACATTTATGACAATTTGTATTAAAATTCCCATTGTGAAGTGAAGCTAGAGTATTAGGATTGGAAGAGCATGTGATTATGATCCCAGCACCTTGTGAAACCAGTACCCCATCTCCTAGGCAAATGGCAGATTCACATATACCCCCAGATAACAGGTGAGAGTTGATAGGCGGAAATTCCTTGTACAAAGAGGGGAGTTAAAATAAGTGTGATTTTTCTAATTTTGTAACACATGCAATAGCTTTGGAGCTAGGTTGTACTAACTGATGGGCAGGTGGTTTCATGAGCCAAGTTCATTTTGGATTTCTGGCCAACTTGAATCAATATTGGAGTCAACTTGAATCAAAACGATTGGAGGTCAAGTTCTGTTGCTCCGACTGTCTGCTCCACTGGTAGACTCTAGCAGCGCGGCACTTCACCCCTCAGCTCTTTGTCGTGACCAGCTGACGATGGCCCAGATGCCCCCTGAGAAAAATAAAGCCTATGTTAAGTATTGCATTATTCTATACCGGTTTAAATTAAAGATATCACTTTTTTCAAATCACTGTATGTAATTAAATTATTTAATAATATTTTTAAAACATATTATGATTTATTTAAACTACTTTTAAATATCTCTGCTTAACATAGTAAAAACACTTGCCTTTGACACAATTAAATGATCAGTCAATCCGTCCCGAAGTCAGTGGATCTCAGTTGTACATCTCCTCATCTCTGGGATCCATGTTCCATTTTGTAGGGAACCTCCCGGGTACAGAGGGTCTGCTTTTGCTCCCCTCTGTCTCTGGAGATGTGCATCTCAAGTGGCAAGAGGAAGTGCATCCAGTGGCAAGATTCAGCATCAAACCAGGCCCAATACCAATAATTAAGTGTAGGATTCAAGGTCACAAAGGGTGACTAGCAGGTAATATGGTTGGAAGGAATAAAATATTTATAAACACAATAATGATATGTGGAGAAAACAGTATCAAATTGGTGATGGGAAAAATGATCTTGCAGAAACTGAGGAAATGATCGACACACTAACTGAATATTTAGCATGAAGAATCTCAACTATACAATGAATGGAATATGAAGAGCATTTTGGTATGGTGGCAATGAATAGGAAACTATTACCGAAAGAAGTTCAAGTTCAAGTTCACATTTATTTCCACATGCACCGATTAATGTACAGTGGAATTTGACTTACCATGCAGCCACACAATCAAAAAGAGCACAATACACAATAGAATACAACATGAACATCTAACGCAGTGGAATCAACATTCTTCACTGTGGTGGAAGGCAATAATGTCCAGTCAATCCTCCTCCTTTGTTCATCCGTGGTCGGGGCCATGAACCCTCCGCAGTCGCCGCTACGGATGGCCCAATGTACAGGCCTTCTCGTCGGGATGCTCGAAACTACGACGTCGGGACGGATGGACACTCCAGGGCTTTTAGGTCCCGTGAAGTCCCGGCCACTTACTGCCGGTGACCGGGACTTCACGATGTTATAGGCCGGCGGTCGTAGCTCTTCTCCAGCAATCCTCGGCAAGAGATCCCAGACTCCGAGATGGAAAGTCCACGCCACACTTGCGGCTAGAATCTCCACAGACCGGGGCTTCAAGGTGTTATAGTCCGCGGGCCAGCGATCGGAGCACTTCTTCTGGCGATCCCCAGCAAGGCGCCCAGCTCCGCGATGGAAAGTCCGCGCTGAGCCCGCTGCTGATGTTCTGGGCCAGACTCTGGGAGAGGCCGCACCAATCCAAGCTGTTGGATAGGAACAATAGAAAGTGTGCTGCCTTAAAAATTTTACCCCGATATTCTGAAAGTTAGATAGAAGAAGTTTGGGCATTGTTCAATTCAAAAGTTAGGCGAATACACTGGGCAGGCAACATCTGTTGAAAAATAAACTGTTATTAGTTTAGCTCTGAGACCATTCAACAGATGTGATAGATATTCTATTTTTATCACAGAACAGAGGCTCAGAGCCAGTGTGTCAACGCTCTAACTTCAACTTGCATTTGACTGGTTCCCACCTTCCCTGCTGTGAGTCCAAGTTATAAAGCTAGCACCCTGACATCTGATCACTTAACTAACAATGAAGGCATGCAGGATCTCAGGCTGCAAAATGATTTATTACCTCATAGAGAGATAAAAACAAAAATGGAAATTGGATTATCCACTTTTTACAAACAGAATATGAAATGCTGGAGCCTGAATTAATAATTGATTCAGTGTTAAAATGCAGATCAAATTGTAAAACCAGGCAATACATGTTTGATAATATATGTCTGTTGAATAATAAGAGAATAAGCTATTAGATAATGTCATTGCTTGTTATATACTGTAACTTCAGTTTAGCATAACAATCCAAGGCCTTGATTTCAGACAAGGTCATATTTGCCAACTACTGATAATGAGCACTGTCATTTAGCTTTATCACCCTGATTATGAGAGATTTATAACAGTAAGGAATTTTATTAGTCAATGACAATTTTTCTATTTCCCTTTATTCCCAAGACACGCACTCAGGCACACGAGCACAGACATGCAAACACACACACACTAGCACATACACATGAGCACACAAACACATGCACACACATGCACACACACACACACACAGTTATTAATGCTAGTAAGGATACTTTTCGGAATATAATTCTGCTGGCGGAAAACAGAACAGTAGAAAACACTATTTGCAGCTTAATGGCATCTTTCGTATTGCAGGTTGACCAAAACTAAACACAATACTCCAATTGCAGAATCTGCATTATTAATGTTTTTATGCTACTACAACAAAGCTTATTTCCTAACAACCTACTTCTGAAGACAAATCCCCAAACTGCTAGAGTGCAGGAAGGAGATAGAGAACTTAGTAACAAGGTATCAGGCAATAATCTCTCCATCAACGTTAGCAAGATGAAGGAGCTAGTTATCGACTTCACGAAGCATGAAGGAGAACTTGCCCGATTCAGCATCAATGGCACCAAAATGGAAATAGTTGAGAACTTCAAGTTCCTTTGCATTTCACAGTTTGGTTTGTAAACAGCTCTGCTCAAGAACACATGAAATTTGCAGAAAGTTGTAGATGTAGCCCGATCCATCCACACAGTCCAGGCTTCCCACCATTGACTCCAACTACACCATGCTTCCTCGGAAAAGTAGCCAACATAATCAAAGACTTTTCCCATCCCAGCTATTTCTTCTTCTCCCTGCTTCTGTCCAGCAGATGGTACAGAAGCTTGACAGTGTGCACTGTCAGACTCAGGAACAGCTTTTTTCCCTTCCTTAAGCTAGGCTACTATCCGATTCACCTCTACTCCATTGGGGGCATTGGAGTTTGTCTGTGGAACTGATGCACTACAATGTGCTACAATGCTGAGAACAATACTCTGCACTTTTTTATCTTCCCCTTTGCTCTATCTATTGTACTTGAGTTTGACTTGCTTATATTTCTGTATAGTATATCTGGAAACTGGTAAGACTGATTGGATATATGCCAAATGTATTTGGACTTCCAAGGAAGTAGAGGTGCTTACTTGACCATATCTTTATGTGTGAATCAGGACAAATTAGTGGTGATATTTACACCTAGGAACTTGAGCATGCACATTATAATGTCTGACCTGCTGAGTTACTCCAGCTTTTTGTGTCTATCTTCAGTTTAAATCAGCTTCTGCAGTTCGTCCTCATACATTCTAGACCAACAGTTAAAAAAAAAATTGCTATATCCAAGAAGCAAACTGGTTAACTTTGTTTGTCACAACTGAATATGAACTTTATTTAAATCACAGTGCCAATGCACTAATTAAAATTTAAATGACTTGAAAATTACTTTTATGGATTTTATGGGACAATTTCCTATTCATTTTGTGGTGCATTAATTCAGCATTATTGCATTTTGAAACAATTTACAATTCAAAAGTTCTTACAATGTGCCTATTATTTGTTTGTTCTTTTAAATCTTAATGCTTAGAACCTGTTAAGAAGTCCACAAATGGATGGAATTAATACAAAAGTGTGATGAATTCACCTGAGGGCAGCATGGTTTTTGGGCAAGGTTGGCATCTGGTGTGATGTTTTTTTAAATGGTTCAAAGGAACATGGAAATAAGAGTTATGTCAAGTCACAAATGAAAGAGTTTATTTGTCATATGAACTGGATATGAACCGGAACAATGAAAGTATTACTTGCCGCAGCTCCAAAGAAACATTAGATGTAATAATGGAGCATATATGAACACAATAAATTATGAGTTATTCTAGTTATACTAGAGCATGATGGTGCAAAACTTGAAGTAGTTAGTTCAGGCAAATTGCACTGAGGAAAACAGCGCAACAACACAGGATCTCTGCCTCCTGTTCTGCCATATTCACACAACCCGAGGCATGACCTGCTGTTACACTGATCTTGCTCAGCCTGAATGGGCACCACACATTACAAGATCACTTATCTCCTGGCCCATAGATGTTGTCTACTGTCCATTTTGTGATGAGTTTCATTATCAGGAAAAAGACTATATTTGGATTTTTTTATTTCAGAGTTATCAAGAATTTTTTTCCAAAATATCTTGTCATAGATCTAGAAGTGAGGATGTGAAATGCTGTTGCTTCTGCACTATGAGTAGGAAAACTGAATGTCGCCTGTGCTTATATGTCCATGTTGGACATGCATATAGTATCACTGCTCCGGCTTTACAGCTTTATCGGCAAAACTAGTTCTGAGGTAACCTGTTGTTGGGCATTCTCAGACCAACCTTCCCCATTGCCATCTCTGTGGTATCTTAATTTAAAGGGCTTCAATAAGTCGGTTCCAGCACAGCACTGGAAACCCTACGAGATAGACCCATTTTAATGTTATCCACCCTCAACCCCCCTTTCCTCATACCACTACCCTTTAACAAGCTCAAGCCCCTTTTAGATCCCTAATCCTTCAAGGCAAGCCCAATTCCCAAGCTCTGATGCTCTGGTACTCTGACTCAAGGCTTCAATCCTTTGATCCCCCCCAGGCCCCAGTCTTCTGATCAAGGTCTCATCCCAGTTCCAAGCTGACCGCAAGCCTAGCTCCATGTCCCAGTCTTTCATAGTGATCTCCACAGGCTCTAACTCCCGACCCCTCTTCTCTCAAAGGTCCAGATTCATGGCCCTGATCACCCTCCCAGACACTGATTCACAGTGTTGATCATTCACCCTACCCATTTCCCAATCCGACATTTGGACCCCTGGTAACCACATATCTTCCAGACCTAAGATAGACACAAAGTGCTGGAGTAACTCAGTGGGTTAGATAGCATCTCTAGGGAAAAGGAGTAAGTGACAATTCGGGTCGGGAAACCTCTTGAGACTGAAGAAATTTTCCGACCCGAAACATCACCTATTCCTTGCTGCACAGCATTCATTGCTGCACAACAGAACAAAGGGTTGATAAACTCTATGCCGCTGAAGAATCTCTGGGCTATTTCTCAGCTTAATTTCTACATATATCATAATCTTTATTCATTCACGTATTAAATGCCAATTTTTATTTGAAGGATCTAAAGGATCTGAGAAGGAATTTTTCTCACCCAGAGGATGGTTGGAATCTCAACCTCAATGTCTGAGTGGGTGATGGTGGTATTCTCATAGCATTTATGAAGTATCTTAATGAACACTTGAATCACAAAGTCATGTGATAAAGTAGTGATAAAGGGGATAAGTACATTCAGTTTGGTCACAGTGGGCCAAAGGTCTTGTTTCTTTGCTGTATGACACCACAAGATGAGTATATTTGTATACAACAAGTGTATGACATCAGACAAGTATATTCCAATTGAAATAAGAATTCTGTGAGAAGACATTGAGAATCCAGTGGGTACATTTCAGAAGGTTCCGTTCATCACAATTTATGCTAAATAACTGGCTGTACAGTGTATCAGGGGTTATGGGGAGAAGGCAGGAGAATGGAGTTAGGAGAGATAGATCAGCCTTGATTGAATGGTGGAGTAGACTTGATGGGCTGAATGGCCTAATTCTACTCCCATCACTTATGACCTTATGACCTGTGGATGTTCAGCATCTCCCGTTTTTAATCCAGATCCTGCACTCATGCTTCTTTTTCCCATTCAAAATTCAGATAATGTTTTCTGGTTTTATATCCAAGGAAAATAATTGAATTGTAAACTGAATCCACATCAGCTGAGGGTTGATTTGACAGAGGATTTTAAAGTTAAGAACAGGTTTATAGGGTAAACATAGTGAAGATATCTCCAGTTGTCAGAAAGGCAAAACTATTATAAATATGAGAATGACAGAATAACTCTTCGGGGAGATCTAGAAATAATCTCTTTACTCAGTGAATGTACAAAATATGAAACTTGCTTTTATATGTAGTCAATTTTGAGGAATATTTGTCATAATTGGCAGAGTTACATTTAAGATACATAAATATGAATGCTAACCAGATGGGAGGAGGTTGATGTGAAATGTAAGCACAATCGTGGACCAGCTCATGCTGAAGAACTGCTTCCGTACTGCACTTCCTAGATTGTCCTATATATTAATTACAAAAGCTGCAGGCTTACTGCCTCCCGCATATTTGTGAATAAAGGCTACATATTTATTGTTGCATCTTTCTGAATGGACATTGGGATATCCTTTTAACATTGACTTTTTTCTTGTGTATCACAGTGATGGCTGGGCGGATAGGTATGATGTGATAGATGGCTACCAGCGAGAAGCTGCCGGAGGTATAACTATCAAACTCCAATCACCTGATGTGGCCTGGTTCGATGATTACTACCTTCAGCTGCGGCCAGAGTCCCACTTTAATAATCCCTGGTTCATTGAGTTTTGGCAACACAGATTTCAGTGCAGGCTGAAAAACCAACAGCAAGAAAATTCTGACTATAACAAGACCTGTGATGGTAAGGAACAGCTTGGCTGTTGCCAGATTCTCTTCACCCGTTTCTATTGCAATAATTGGTTGGAATTTATGACAGAATATTTTTGAAAATTAAAATGAATAAAAATAGACCTTATGTATCCTGTATTGTCATCTGTCACAAAATATTTCATTACGTATTGTTTAATGAAAATTAATTAAATATTCCTCATATATCCTGTGGAAATATCTTTATCTCCTATCAGGTGAGATTTTTTATCAAATAACAACAGAAAGTGCTGAGAATACTCAGCAGGTCACTGAATCTATGGGAAGACGAAGACCGTTCTTTAGAACTGGGAAGGAGGCAAAGGAAACATGTTAAGATGTGAGGAGAAGGGGAGAGGAGTGAGGTCTCTGATGGGATAAATGGGTGACAGTGGGGATAAACTATATACAAGGTTATAAAGAGTTAAAGAAGGAACTGCAGATGCTGGAGAATCGAGGGTACACAAAACTTCTCTTTTGATTCCTCCCATTTCCTCCAAACACCCTTAATAACTTCTCTTTTGATTCCTCCCATTTCCTCCAAACACCCTCAATAACTTCTCTTTTGATTCCTCCCATTTCCTCCAAACACAAGGCGTAGCAATGGGCACACGCATGGGCCCCAGCTACGCTTGCCTCTTTGTTGGGTACGTCGAACAATCCTTGTTCTCGGCGTACCAGGACCCCATCCCCGACCTCTACCTCCGTTACATTGACGACTGCTTTGGTGTCACCTCCTGCACCCACACACAACTGACTGACTTCATTCATTTCATCACCAACTTCCATCCGGCACTCAAATACCCTTGGACCATTTCCGACATTTCCCTACCATTCCTTGACCTCACCATCTCTATTGCAGGTGATACGCTCCTGACCGACATCCACTACAAACCAACTGACTCCCACAGCTACCTGGACTACTCTTCCTCCCACCCTGCTTCCTGTAAGGACTCCATCCCCTATTCCCAATTCCTCCGTCTACGCCGCATCTGCTCCCAGGATGAGGTGTTCCACACCAGGTCATCACAAATGACCTCATTCTTCAGAGAACGGGGATTCCCCTCCCCCACTATTGATGAGGCTCGCACCAGGGTCTCCTCCATACCCTGCAACACTGCCCTCACTCCCCATTCCCCCACTCGCAAACAGGGCAGAGTCCCCCTGGTCCTCACCTTTCACCCCACCAGCCGGCAATTACAACATATAGTCCTCCGCCAGTTTCGCCACCTCCAACGTGACCCCTCGACCCGCCACATCTTCCCATTTCCCCCCCTGTCTGCCTTCCGCAAAGACCGCTCCCTCCGCAACTCCCTTGTCAATTCTTCCCTTCCCTCCCGCTCTACCCCTTCCCCGGGCACTTTCCCTTGCAACCGCAAGAAATGCAACACTTGTCCCTTCACCTCCCCCTCCACTCCTTTCAGGGACCCAAGCAGTCCTTCCAGGTCCGACAGAGGTTCACCTGCACCTCCTCCAACCTCATCTACTGCATCCGCTGCTCCAGATGCCAGATGATCTATATCGGTGAGACCAAGCGGAGGCTTGGCGATCGCTTCGCCGAACACCTCCGCTCGGTCCGCAATAACCAACCCGACCTCCCGGTGGCTCAGCACTTCAACTCCCCCTACCATTCCACATCCGACCTCTCGGTCCTGGGCCTCCTCCACGGCCAGAGTGAGCAACACCGCAAGCTGGAGGAACAGCACCTCATATTCCGCTTGGGGAGTCTGCATCCTTTGGGCTTGAACATTGAATTTTCTCAATTCTGTTAACCCTTGCTGTCTCCTCCCCTTCCCACCTCTCCCTCAGCCCTCGGGCCCTGGCATTCCCTCTATCTCTATCTCCCTCCCCCACCCCAGTCGCACCAGCTTCTCATTTTCACACCACAAACAGCTTACAATGGCTTGTTCCCTTTATCATCGATACTTTTTTGCATATCTTTCATTCATTGTTCCTTATCTCTCCACATCACCGTCTATATCTCTCGTTTCCCTGATCCCTGATCCCTGACCAGTCTGAAGAAGGGTCTCGACCCGAAACGTCGCCTATCTCCTTCGCTCCTTAGATGCTGCTGCACCCGCTGAGTTTCTCCAGCTTTTTGTGTACCCGCTATATACAAGGTTAGCTGGCCAATGAATGAATGGAAGGAGTTAGTGTGAGAACATAAATAAAAGGGCATGGACACAAGAAGGCAGGAGTAGTAGATTGTGCTTGAACTTCACTCCCATAAAGAAAAATGTAAACAAAACAAAAAAACAAACAAGCCGAGCCAATATCACACAGGATGACTGATACAGACCGAAAAATCAAGTACCTGGTATTGTAAAATTCAATACTGAGTCAAAAAAGCGGCAACGTTTTAAGCAGAAGATGAGGCTATACACTTCATGTTTCTTTTGAGCCCCTTTGTAACAGAGTAGAAGGCCAGAGACAACAGGTGTGGGAGTGAGATGGAGAGTTAAAGTGGCAGAAATAGCTCAGGGTCATCTCTTTGGACTGAATGCAGGTGCCCAACAAAACAATAGCTCAATACTGCAACCAGTGTTTACAAGATGGTATCTCTACATTAGAGAAAGCAAATGTATTTCCAATATTTTCTGATTTTATTTAGGATTTCCAGCATTTGCAATACATTAAAACAATTTTTTACTAGGTAATATTTTATGATTTGAAATCAGTTTAAAGAGGGTGAATTGCTCAGATATTTTGATGTATTTCTTACTCTAGCCAAATGAATCCCCAAAACTAAAACCATGAAATACTGTAAACACCCAGCAGGCCAGGGAAATTCCACAGAAAGAGAAACAGAATTAATGTTTCAGGTCAAGAACCTTTTGTCAGAATGACCCGAAATGGCACACACGTGTTGCCTGACTTACTGAGTGTTTCCAAAATGTTTTTAGTTTGAATGTCCAGCACTGCAATTTTTGTGATTTTCATTGACTCCCCAAGAAGGTTGTAAACATATCCAGTTACAAATGGTACTGAACCTCAGCTGTGTGTTGTCAGGCTGTGAGAGGAAACTGTGCATGAGGTGTGGGTTAGTGTATTGTGACCTGCTTACTAGCCAGACTCATGTTGGGTTATAAAGCATTGAGTGAGATAGGGGCATACTCAGAAGGTGGTAGTTGGGTGGAGTGTATGAAGAACTAAGTTAAACAGGAGGAAATATAATACTCTTCAGCACAAGGTATAGGGGTTCTTCATTCTAAGCCCCCATTGTCGTGTCCAGTTCATCTTTCACTCAGAACAATGGAGATCACTAGCTTTGTGTATAATGCCATTCAACCAAACTACCCATTAAAGGACTTATCTGGCTTTACATGTCTTCCAGCATGGACATTGCTAAAATCATTCCCTTTGCTATTTACATCCGTTATATGTTGTAATCCTACCCTTTCCTCATTGTAACTAGCTTTATGACCTGTAATGATGGAAGCAAGACACCTGATGCCAATATGATAATGGAGGCTTCCCCTGACATCTGGTCACTGCCCACATCTCCATAAACATGAGATCATCTGAAGTCCGATATGTACCTTGGCTTACCAATCCCCATTCATGTCTGAAGAAGGGTCTCGAACCGAAACGTCCCCTATCCATGTTCTTTCCAGGGATGCTGCCTGACTTGCTGGGTTACTCCAGCACTTTGTGTCCTTTTCCCATTCTATGCCAAGTTGTCAAATCCTTTATGTACTCAAGAAAAATGCGACATGAAGTTACTCCCATTAAGATTAACAGTGGTATCTGAAGGGCTCTCATTTCAAGAGCTCTAATGATTTTTTAAAAAAGATCTCCTTAATATTTATTGTCAAAGGATTTCTTTCATGATTGAGAGAAATATATTAATGTAGAATGTTAATTAAAGCACTGGTCTTTAGACAAGTCTCAAATCTGAATTCCTTTCAATTGCTCAATGAATGCTAAATGATCTGTCAGCAGGGAGCAATTCCTTGGAATTAGAAAATAGAGTTCAAACAGTCATAATTCTTGGATAGCCATGGAACCAGAGGTTCCACTGATTGGGAAAAGATATATCTTGACATTGATAGATTAGAAACAGCTTCAATTAGAATGAAGCCATGAGAAATGAAAAGCCAATCCATCCAAACACATACATATATCAATGCCAATATAATATAATACAATATAATATTATAGCAGAATATAATAACTAGTGTAAGCATAGGCTTCATCGGGTGCAAAAACACTATACAGCTATGAAACAAAGGAGAGCTGCTGATGGTACTCAAGAGGTCAGGAAGTCACTAGTCACTGCCTGCCATTCTGAAAAGGACCCGTTAATTCCTACTCTTTGCTTCCTGTCTGCCAACCAGCTCTAGCCATGTCACTACCCTACCCCAATACTATGTGCTCTAATTTTGCCCACTAATCTCTTGTGTGGGGCCTTGTCAAAGGCTTTTTGAATGTCCAGATACACCACATTCAGTGGCTCTCCCTTATCCATTCTACTTGTTACATCCACAAAACATTCCAGAAGATTAGTCAAGCATGATTTCCCCTTCATAAATCCATGCTGACTTTGACCAATCCTGTCACTGCTTTCCAAATGCACTGCTATTACACCTTTAATGCACTCGGAGGAAACCCTCGTGGTCACAGAGGCATAGCGACATAAGGACGACAAAACGACATAAGGACGGCACCCGAGGTCAGGATCGAACCTGGGTCACTGGTGTTGTGAGGCAGCAACACTATCACTGCATCACTGTGCCATCCAAGTTCTGATTACCCCTTTACAGGAACGATGAAGACGCTTTGGAGAAGGTGCAGTAGAGATTTACCAAAATATTATCTGGATGAGAGGGTATTAGCTGCAAGGAGAGTTTGGACAAACATGGATTGTGTTCTCTGGAGCGTCGGGGGTTGAGGGGAACCTGATAGAAGTATATCAGGCACAGATAAGGATAGACGATCAGTATCTTTATCACATGGGGAAAATATCAAAGAATAGAGGGAATAGCTTTAAAGTGAGAGGGGCAAAATTTAATGGAGATGGACAGGGCAATTTATTTGCAAAGAAAGTGATGGTTGCCCAGAACGTGCTGAAGGCATTTAAAAGGCTTTTGTTTAGGCAACTGCATGATATGCAGTGCTACGAATCACATGCAGGCAGAGGAGATTAGTTTAAATTGGCATCATGTTTGGCACAAACATTGTGGGCCAAAGGCCTTGTTCCCCTGCTGTACTATTCTATGTTCTATGTTCTAAGATCTTGTTTAAACGAGCTGTTGGTCTGATGGGTATCTTCACTGTCCTTGGTCAAACTACTAACTTTGCTTCAATTGGCTGCTCTCCTCTCTGTAGCCTTGAAGCCTCTGCACTTGATAAAAACACATTTTAACATGAATCCTTCACCATCTTAGAATAAATGGCTTCTAATTTCTATTAAAAGGGTATTAGTTTATTTTGTGGGGTTTTTTTCTACATTGAAAATTCTTGCAGTTTCTTTGCATCATTTTAGGTTGTTTCCATATTTCAGATGTCACAGATTTCTGCAATAGCATATTTGTTATATTTCTGCATGGAGAAGAGGTGGCAAAGAGTGTAGGAAAGAACTGCAGATTCTGGTTTAAATTGAAGGTAGACATAAAATTCTGGAGTAACTCAGCGGGACAAGCAGCATCTCTGGCGAGAAGGAATGGGTGACATTAAGGGTCTCATCCCGAAATGTCATCCATTCCTTCTCTCCGGAGATGCTGCCTGTCCCGCTGAGTTACTCCAGCATTTTGTGTCTACCAAGCATTTTTAGTTTTGTTTATGATTATTGTCACGTGCACCAAGATACAGTGAATATCAGGAGAAATTAGTGAAATGAATTGAAAGGAACTCACATAGATAAGGGGGCTTACAGGAAGTACAACACAAAGTCCTGGAGGAAGTCAGCATATCAATTAGTATTTGTGCAGGGAATGGTCAGATGATGTTTGAGGATGGGACCATTCACACTTTTTGGTTTGCTCAAGATTCCAGCATCTGCAGTTCCTTGTGTCGCCTTACACTTTCGATGGTTAATCAGGAGGAGGATGCATGTTTCTGGTTGACTGTGGCCAAGGTGGTTTGCATTGTTCCACAAGAACTTCAGTGATACCATACCATTGCATGTATCAGTCATGATCAATGTGGCTTTTTATCTTGAGCTTTCTCAGCCTAGGGCCCCATGCCAGCTGGCACAGAAGATATTAGCAGATGAATGATACCTGGGAATCACTTACCCTCATCACCTTGCAGTGCCCTTCATGAATTGCAGGGCACTTGATTAACATGCAGTAGGTGTGCAATAACCAGCTGCGTGTCACAGAGATTGTTTCCTGTTTCCCTGACGTTGCTGGGATGTTATGATTCTGCACCAGTCCTTCATGTCCTCCCCTTCAACTCCCATGAAACCACACTCACTCTCTGCCATTGCAAGGTAACTGAAAGGTTGGTGATTGAGGGTCGAGGACAAACTCGTGAAAAGTGACCCCACTCTGGAACCTACACTCGACAGCTGAACAATTGACAGATTCTTGATTAGTATGGGTTATGGGGAGAAGGCGGGAGAATGGGGAATGTGGATCAGCCATGAATTGAATAGTGGAGCAGACTCGATGGCCTAATTCTATGCCTATGACAGCCTGATGGTTTCTCCATCCATCGCATGGACCTTACACTGGCATCTGGGAAAGGGAGAGGACAGGGCATCTGCCTTATGGTCAACTCTGTGTGGTGCTCAGAGGCGGCAGTCCTATCTAATTCCTGCTCGCCACACCTGGAACACATGGCTGTGAAGTGCCGTCCCTTCTACCTACCGAGGGAATTTACCTCCATCATCCTGACCGTGGTCTACATCCCTCCCTAGGCTGATGTCTATCTGGCACTGGGGGAGCTGCACACCGTGGTCAATAAGCACCAGACAGCTTACCCCGAGGCATTTACCAGCATAGCCGGGGATTTTAGCAGAGCCAACCTTAAGAAATCACTCCCTAACTTCCACCAACATGTCTCCTGCTGCACCAGAGGGCCAAACACCCTCGACCACTGATACACCACCGTCAAGGATGCCTATCGGGGGGGGGGGGGGGGGGGGGGGGGGGGGGGGGGGGGGGGGGGAGGGTGCTGAGAAACAACTCTAAGACTGTTTGGAGTCTGTAGACTGGGCAATGTTCAGGTACTCGGCAACGGACCTGAACGAATACGCTACAGTCGTTACAGACTTCATAAAGAAATGTGTGGAGGACTGCATCCCAACAAAAATCTTCTGAGTGTTTCCCAATCAGAAGCCTTGGATGAACTATGAGATCCGCACAATTCGGAAGACTAGACACCGGGCATTCATGTCCGAAGATACAGAGGTGTACAAGAAGTCCAGATACGACCTTGGTAAGGCCATCAAAAAGGCCAAAAGGGACTTTTGCTCCAAGCTGGAGGATGAGACCGATATTCGGCAACTGTGGCTGGGCTTGAATGCCATCACTTCCTACAAGGCAAAATCAGGAGACAGCTCAAATGTCAGCGAAGCATCACTCCCTGACGAGCTCAATGCGTTCTACGCACGCTTTGATAGGGAGAATACTGATGTGCCTTCCCGAGCCCCCATTCGCTATGATGGTATTTTGGTCAGCCGCAGAGGCCGACGTCAGAAAATCCTTCGGAGGGGTGAACCCTCGGAAAGTGCCTGGACCTGATGGTATACCCGGTCGTGTTCTAAAAACCTGTGCAGACCAACTGGCTGGAGCTTTTACGGAAATTCCCACCTGCTTTAAAAGAGCATCAATAATGCCCAAGAAGAGCAAGGTGACGTGCCTCAATGACTTTCGACCAGTGGCACTAATGTCTGTGGTGATGAAGTGCTTTGAGAGGCTGATCATGACGCAAATCAACTCATACCTCGACAAAAACCTGGACCCACTGCAGTTTGCTTACCGCCACAACAGATCAACGGTGGATGCAACCTCGCTGGCTCTCCACTCCGCTTTGGACCACTTGGACAACAAAAACACGTATGTCAGGCTGTTATTCATTGACTACAGCTTGGCATTTAATACAATCATCCCCTCCAAGCTGGTTACCAAGCTCTCAGATCCGGGTCTCTGCGCATCCCTCTGCAATTGGATCCTCGACTTCCTCATTCACAGACCACAGTCTGTTCGTAATGGTGGAAATGTGTCAGCCTCGATGACAACTAGCACGGGAGCACCTCAAGGCTGCGTGCTCATCCCCCTGCTGTACCCACACTATACTCATGACTGCGTAGCCGGTCATAGTGCAAACTCAATCATCAAGTTCGCCGACAACACCACTGTTGTGGGACGTATCACTGATGGAGATGAGTCAGAGTATAGAAGTGAGATCGACCGACTGTCCAAATGGTGCCAGCACAATAACCTGGCTCTCAACACCAGCAAAACCAAGGAACTGATTGTGGACTTTGGAAGGGGTAGGATGGGGACCCACAGTCCCGATTATATCAACGGGTCAATGGTGGAAAGGGCCAAGAGCTTCAAATTCGTGGGCATGCATATTTCCGAAGATCTCTCCTGGTCCCAGAACACTGATGCAATTATAAAATAAGCACATCAGCACCTCTACTTCCTAAGAAGATTACTTAGAGTCGGTATGTCTCACTAGAGAGCATGTTGACCGGTTGCATCGTGGCTTGGTTCGGCAACTTGTGCGCCCAGGAGCAGGAAAGACTGGAAAAAAGTTGTAAACACTGCCCAGTCCATCACCAGCTCTGACCTCCCTAGCATCGAGGGGATCTACCACAGTCGTTGCCTCAAAATGGCTGGCAGCATCATCAAGGACCCACGCCATCCTGGCCACACACTCATCTCTCCGCTTCCTTCAGGTAGAAGGTACAGGAGCCTGGAATCTGCAACAACCAGGTTCAGGAACAGCTTCTTCCCAACAGCCATCAGACTATTAAACTCAACTCAAACAAAAATCTGAACTTTAACAGCCTATTGCACTTTATATGCTTATTTATGTGTGAATATATATACACTGATCTGTTCTGTATTTATTTATGCCAACAATATTCTGTTGTGCTGAAGCAAAGCAAGAATTTCATTGCCTGGGACACATGACAATAAACTCTCTTGAATCTTGAACAATGCCACAACCAGAAGCAGAGCTACGTGAGTATTCCTGAACAGAGATAAGTCATTAAGGAACAGACCCAATGCAGAAGATAGACACAAAATGCTGCAGTAACTCAGCGGGACAGGCAACATCTCTGGATTGAAGGAATGGGTGCCATTTTGTTCCAATGCCTGCACCATTGGTCTGTAATGCGCTCGACAAAGATTATCCAGTGAGATGACAATTTTTTGATTGATGCTCTGGAACGGAACACAGGTTAAAAAGTTTAGCACACTGAAAGGGAAATTACGGGAGGGAACAGGACAAACAGAAGAAAGAGTAAAATGATCCTGGTAGTGGGCAAATTTCAACGTCCTCAATTTTAACTGGGGACACCTTAGTGTGAAAGGCATGATGAACAAGAGCCTGTTTCTGTGATCGTGCTATTAGCAAGCAGTCTTTTGAATTTGAATTCTCATCCAGTCACTTTCATGCCCAACTTGGCCCTAAGCCCTCCCATTCTCAAATTACGTTCATCTGCAAAAATACACCTCATGATATTCATGTCAACATAGACTGTAAGATCACAACCAGTACAGAGAGGTGCTCTGACCACAAGCATCAGTTATCCCCCTTGTTTGAGAGCTCAAGGGCTAGTTTCTGTTTTCTCTTAGTGAGTACCTTCATTTGACTAGCCCATCCACTCTCACTACCCTCTTCCACCTGCATTTGCATCATTAGTGATGGCAGACCGTGTGGATCTTAGGAAGTTTGTGATCAATCTATGACAGAGGGGAACAGGTGAAGGATTCAGTAATTTGCTGTTTCCCAAATATTGGACCCTATCTCTTAGGCCAGTCTGCTTCCGTGAGTTGTATTGGTCCAGTTATGTTCTCATTGCAAGAAATTAAATCAGGTTCCATTCCCAATGCACAACTGCCCTAGTACTGGACTGCAACTGATCTTGTCCATAAATACTACATCTTTGTCCGTTTTAGCAGAGCTCATCTTAGATTACCCATCGTAGTCTGATTCCTCGTCTGTCATTGGCCCTTCTCCATTGTCAGAGTGAGGCGCAGCACAAAGAGGAGTCGCAGCACATCATATTTTGTTTGGGCAGCTTACATCCCAGTGGTATGAACATTGACTTCTCTAACTTCAAGTAACCCTTGCTTTCCCTCACTCTCCATCCCCTCCCCCTTCCCAGTTCACCGACCAGTCTCACTATCTCCAATTACATTTTATCTCTGTTTGCTTTGTTGTTAACTTCTACCAACTAACAATGATCTATTCTACATTTTCCCTGATCTCAATTCCCTTTGTCCTGTTTTCACACCTTACACTTCCTTATCTATACACTTCCTTATCTATGTACCTCCCACTCCCGTGACATCTGTCTGAAGAAAGGTCTCAACCCAAAACGTCACCCATTCTTTTTCTCCAGAGATGTTGCCTGCCCTGCTGAGTTACTTCAGTATTTTGTGTCTATCTTCTGATTCCTAGCTGTCTTTTGCATCCAGACCCATTTCTGCGTTTTGTGGTTTATGACTTATGTACTACAGAACTACTGAACTTGCCCATCATGCAATACTACATGGACATTTCTATGCTGGTGTTTTGACACTTCTGAGCGAGCAACTGTGCCTTTCCTGAAGGATTGCTCTTCTCTTTCTGTACAGAGGGAGTTAAGTGGCAAACTAAATGTGGCCAAGTGTAAAATGGCAATGCACCCAATTTTCATTTGATAGCTGCCAAACATACTTTTGGATGGATCAAAGCACCCAGACAGAATTCTGCTTAGTTTCTAATGTCTATTCAGTGAGCTCTACGAGATTCAGCAGAATCATTTTTAGTCAGACTATGGTTTGAAAATGTAAATTTGTAATGGACATATTTTGGGTTGTTGGGTGTGTGCAATGTTGAAAGCAGCTATTCTGGCGGCTTTGCTATTAAAACAAAGGACAGTTTACCATTTGTTCAGTGAGTACCTCAATTTTGACTGGGGAAGCTGAGGCCAGGTTCCTGTGTTCCTAATGTAATCTAACTTTAATCAGTGGGACAAATTGGTGCTTTTTCCCCTCAGTTGCGTTTTTGGCTT
The DNA here is from genome assembly GCA_035221665.1 of Okamejei kenojei. NCBI lineage: Eukaryota > Metazoa > Chordata > Chondrichthyes > Rajiformes > Rajidae > Okamejei > Okamejei kenojei. The sequence goes on from CM069136.1 coordinate 47,658,608, forward strand.
GGCTTGGTTCACTTTGAGGCTGGTAATTTCCCTGGCATCTGAGGTACAGAAAGGGTGTTTATTTTTAGTTTAGTTTAGAGATACTAAACTATAGTGTGTAATGTATAATTCCTAAAATATTGACTGAGTGATGCCACATTGTTCATCACATCACACTATGCATGAGCGCTTTAACCATTTATTCTTACTTATTTCTAATACATGAACTATTATTTTTGAATTCGCAATTTCAATGTAACTAAGCAACAGTTGTTTTATTTCTCCTCCCAGGTGGAAACCTACAAATTTTATTCTAGTGGTCAATTGTCAACAGTGCTTTATTGTCGCATGTACCTAGGTACAGTGTAATTCCCTGTTTGCATAAAATTCAGTAAAAATATTTCTATAAATAAGCACAATCAATGTTAGGTACAAATGTAAGCATAGTCAGTTACAATAAGACAGTACACAAGTCTCGCCATGTTTCTGGTGAGATTTTGAATCCTTCAAATTTCAAAATTCTTGCAGATGTAGTATTGTAACGGCCTTAGGAGTCCAATGTCCTGGTGGAGGCCCTGGATCATAGTTGTGGAGTTCGACCTGGTGTGCTGATGCTTTTAGTGTCACAAGTTCACAGGTTTTAGGAGTAGAATTAGGCCATTCGGCCCATCTAGTTTATGCCATTCAATCATGGCTGATCTCTGCCTTCTAATCCCATCTCTCCATTATCCTTGACACCCATTCTAATTAAGAATTTGTCTTAATTGGAAACTTCCTTATTCTGTAAATTTCAATAAGGTCCCCCCGCAACCTTTTAAACTCCAGTGAGTAGAGGCCCAGTGCCATCAAACGCTCATCATGTGCTAACCCACTCATTCCTGGAATCATTCTTGTAACCTCCTCTGGAGCCACCACATCCTTTCTCAGGTATGGGGCTCAAATTTGCTCACAATTTCCTCTAACGCCTCTCTGCTACTCCGTGTGGCTGTAGGTCATGTCCAATTGTGCGCTTTTCCGACCTCAGTAGGTTCTTCTGGAAAAATGGGGCTTTTGGCACATTGGACTTCACCATTCAGGGAACCGAGTGTCGACGTTGGGATATTGTATTCCAGTTCTACAAGTCAGCAATGAGGCTGCTCTTGGGGTATCGTATTCAGTTTTGATCACCTTGACATCAGAAGGATGTCATTAAGCTGGAAAGAGTGCAGAGAACATTTCCGAACATATAGCCAGGACTTGAGCGCCTGTGCTAAAGGTAGCCGATGGGCAGACAATAACTTAATGGGCCTATCCCACTTAGGCGACTTTTTAGGCGAGTGCAGGAGACTCTGCGCTCATGCTCCCCACATGGTCGCCACATGTTCGCGGGTGGCCTCTGGTGAGTCTCCTTCATTGTCGCGAGGAGTTCCCGCATTCTGGGAACTAGTCGCGGCCTCAGTATGGCCACAGCAAATATTTCAACAGGTTGAAAAAAATTTCTGCGACCACAAATTGGCCTCCATGGAGAGAATCGATACTTTTGTAGTCATAGTTGCAGTGGTAGTCGAGGTAGGGTTGCCATGTCGTTGCAGGTAGTCGAGGTAGCCCTAGGTGGTTTTAGTTAATCTCCTTTGCTGACCGGGCATTTTCATTGCCTCATTGGGGAAAAAAAAAACATAAGCACGAGTTTTCAGAACCAAGGAAAACTGACAGGGAATGTTAAATGCCCGCTAAACTTCACAGCTATGTATCTCTGGCTTATTAAAAGTTGTCTGGCTTCTTAAAAGTGTCTCCACTACTTCTGCCCCCCTTCTTCCCTTTCTCCGCTCCCCCCCCCACCCACCTCCCCACTCTTTTAAAGGACTTACCGTACACTGTGCTAGCTGTCTTTAACCTTCCTGTTCATCGTGATGTGTGTCTGTATCACCTTGGCTTTGCACCATGTGGATTTCAGACAGCGCTCCACCGCTTTCCCTGTCCCCCGCAATGTGTTTGTATGTGTTTGTGTGTGTTCCGCTCTGATGGTCGCCGCTCCAGTTCGCGTTTTTTCAGGTGAGTGCCGCGAGCTTGAAGGTCGCAGGCAGTCCGCTGAAAAGTCGCCTAAGTGGGATAGGCCCTTTATTCTTTGGAGTGCATGCTGAGGGGTAATATTATAGAGGTGTTTAAAATCATAAGGGGCATATAGTATTTTTTCCAACGTGGGGAACCAGTAACCATAGGGCATACGTTTATATTTGCTTTACGGTGCCAGATTGAGCCTTACAGCGCCTGAGACCCGGGTTCAGTCCCAACTATGGTTGGTGTCTGTACGGACTTTGTACATTCTACCTGTAATCATGTGGATTTCTCTGGGTGCTCCGTTTTACTCCCATACTCCATAGACTTACATGATTGAAGGTTAGTTGGCTTCTGCAAATTTTAAATTGTCCCTAGTTTGCTAGTGTATGGAGTGATTGCTGGTCTGAGCAGCCTCGGTTGGCTGAAGCGCCTGTTTCCACACTGTATGCTTAGAGTTTAAGGTGAGAGGGGAAACATTCAATAGGGACCTGAAGGGCAACTTTTTCACACAGAATTTGGTGGGCATATGGATTGAATTGCCAGAGGAGGCTATTGAGGAAAGTTTAATAACTACATTTAAATTACATTTAGACAAGTACATGGATAGGAAGGTTTAGAGGGATAACAGCCAAATGGGGGCAAATTAAATGAGCTTAGAGGGGCCATCTTGTTTGGCATCAATGAGTTAGGCTGAATAGCCTGTTTCCATGCTGTATGAATCTATGACTTTCTTCATGGAGCAACCAAACATTTTGAAATGGAAGCCAAACCACAGAACACTTACCGTTGCATCAATAGAAAGAAAACTTCCAAATAATTGTATTACTCATACTTTACAAATCTTTCTGGTTCACTTCACGGTGTATGAGTAGAAACATTATCAATGCTAAGCACAAATGATTGAATGATCATTGACATTTAATTCTGTTGAGTCATTTGGGGAATTGATGCAATTTTCTTTTAAAGTATTCCCACAGCAATGAATAGATGTTATAATTATGCATTGGAATATTGAGTGTGCAAGTACCAGCAAAGTGAATGCAAAATGTGGATGTACAAACACTTGATCTACCAGCAGTATTCTGATTGCTATCCAAGTTAATTTCAATAGACAATAGACAATAGGTGCAGGAATAGGCCGTTCGGCCCTTCAAGCCAGCACCGTCATTCAATATGATCATGGCTGATCATATCCAATCAGTACCCCGTTCCTGCCTTCTCCCCATATCCCCTGACTCTGTAATCTTTAAGAACCCTATCTAGCTCTCTCTTGAAAGTATCCAGAGAACCGGCCTCCACCGCCCTCTGAGGCAAAGAATTCCACAGACTCACAACTCTCTGTGTGAAATTTCAAGTTAAAATCTGCTGCCGAGGGGAAATAGTGAACTATAGCAAATTGCACAAAGTCTGTAGTTGTTTTCCAGGCCTCCTTTACATCTGACACACTTAAGTACAAAGTAATAATGGTGTCCATTGACATGTGACACATGTTGAACAGCTTTCTGTGAGCTTGGGCCAAACATATAGAGGCTAGTCTGAATAAGAAGGCTCTCAACCCGAAATTGTCTCAAGAAGGGCCTCGACCCAAAACATCAGCCATTCCATCTCTCCAGAAATGCTGCCTGTCTTCCGAGTTACTCCAGCATTTTGTGTCTATCTTCGATTTAAACCAGCATCTGCAGTTCTTTCCCACACATTTAATCCTTGTGACTGTTCTACTGTTATTTACAGGGTACTTCCATCAGCTTGGAACTGCGCCAACCTCCATAACGACTCTCACACGCAGCAGTTCTTACTTCCCATCCCCATCACTTCAACCTCAATTACTGTTCTGAATAGATGAGATTGAATTCAATTACATAAATAAATATGGACTAAAAATTCTGTCATCAGCAGTGATGATAATTAAACAACTAAATGACATAAAGATAATATTTGGCTCCCTAATGCCCTCCAGGGAAGGAAATCTGACCATTTCTGGTCTGGCTTGTGGTTGATACTCATCTGCTCTCTGCAAAGGCCTGGCAAGTCATTCAGTTCAAGGGTAATGAGGGATGAGTAATAAATGTTTGACTTGCCAATGACACCCACATCTCGCAATTGACTTAACATAAACAAGAGACCGCATTTCTCCATTTGAACTATTGACAATGCACTAAAAATAATCTACTATCAGATCAAATATTTCTTTTGTCACAAGCTGAGTATAGGGAAAACTGCTAATACATAAATAATGCTCTCAGTTTAACACAGCAGTCCTTGCTGCTCGAAACAACTTTCAATGGCAAATCTAAGTGGAGGATACTTGCACGTGGAGGTCATTTTCCAAAGCTGATAACTGAAAAAGTTAAGGTTCTCTCCCTCTCTGAGACCACCTCTCTGCAAAATTCTGTCTTCACTTTATATATTTACCACTGATATTTACTAATTAAGTAAGTTTTGAATTGGCATAAAATATATATTTTTAAAATCTGCACCTATTGTGCCAATACCTGTAGATCCAAGTTACAATGAATGCCCTTGTGTGTGTATATATTAAAAGTCTCATCCTGCCTGTCTGTATGTGTGTTGTCTGTATTGTTTTGTACCTTCCTCAAAATGCTACGCGTTAGCGCTTACATGATTACATATTCTGATTCAAGTTTTTGCCCTCCATGTCGTGATCAGGTCCCCTTCAGATTTCATGCTGTATTTCACGTTATTAATGATTAAAGCTTTATAAAATCCAAATTTAACATGCATTTTACTGGTAAAACTCTTCCTGCCAGCTGCCAACACACTTCCATACAAAGTTGCAAGACAGGAACACTCTGAACTTTTCACCTCAATGGGATATAACAGCAAGTGCTTCAACAGGAGGGGGAGGGCGAATTTGTATTGCAGATGGAACTGCTGCGGCAGGCAGGGGAAGTGTAATTTGATTTTTTTTTAAAGTTCGCTGCAGAGGGAGTCAGGGGAGTGCTGGAATCATACATTCGGGAACGAATTGAGTTTGGGGACCACGCCTCCCATGGGGGCTACGGGTTAGTGGTGCAAAATTGCGTTGGGGAACGGGTTGCATTGGGGGACAAGGCCTCCCTTGGTCTAGTATATATATATATATATCAGGCACGTGCCGTGAGTAATCAGCCAGGGCAGGCAGTGGCTTTTAAAAATCTTGAAAACCGCGCATGCGCAGATTATTCTCTCCCCGGTGAGGTGTCAGTCGGCTTTTTTTAATCTTGAAACCGCGCTTGCGCACATTGTTCCGTCCTCGGTAAACTGCCGGTTGGCTATTTTTAAATCGTGGAAACCGCGTATGCGCAGATTGTTCTCTCGACTTTTATCATGTAATTTGTTTTCAATAGGTCCTATCTAAAGTATTTAAAAACATATAGCTCAAAAAAAATTACTTACCATATTATTTATGCACAAAATCCATTCTGCAGCAAAAATATCCATAAGGTTGCTTCGTGAAACTCTTCAGGTAATCACTATCCACCCTTGAAAATCCCGCTAAGAAACTTGCGCGCGCGCATGCGCAGTAGGCTGCTGCGCATGCGCAGTAGGCGGTGCGCAACGCAGCGCGCAACGCAGCACATGCACGCAGTTCACAGTGTAAAGGCAGAGTTTCAGCTGCCTTTACGGACCGTTCACACTGATGGCTTGAAGCAGCATCGACAGCACGTGAGTAGCACATCCGCGTTTAAAACGTACTGCTGATGAAAGGCACGGGAGAATGATGCCTCCCTAAGAGATTGATCTCTTAGGGAGGCATAATTCTTCCATGCCTTTACTGTTTATGACCATTTTATATATGTTTTATATACAATTTATATATATATAAATTTTTATATAAAATAATGACTCTTTTATAATTTCAGTCAGGGTAGGCACTGCCTACCTTGCCTACCCTGACGGCACGTGCCTGATATATATATATATATATATATATATATATATATATATATATATATATATATATATATATATATATATACACACAAGGAGATTGTTTTTCATTTAACTTTTTCAGTTATCAGCTTTGGAAAATTACCTCCGTGTGTAAGTATATATATGTACATACATACTTTTAAAGCATTCATCTCTTTAATGAAACAGTTAGATTCTAACATCAGTAAAGTAGACATAAAGTAACATTTTTTATCAATCTATATTTACAGAGAGTTTTCTCAGAGTACTTCAAAAGATGCAAGCAAATAAATGAATAAGAAATGGAAAGGAAAATTAAACCTTTTTAAACAGACAAGCCTTTGGAATGGTTCCGACACAGAGACAAGTGTGTAAAATAATCCAAAAAGGGCATTTAATACAACCGTGGCATTGCAAACTGAAATGCTCATTTATCATGATGCAAAGCATTTGTGAAGTCTTAATTAAGACAATATTGAAGGAGAGGAGATCATAATCAGTTCCCTAAAGAAATATGTCAGCGGAGTGTATATTGTGATTATGTATCTCTTGGGAATATAATAACAGTCGGAACACATGACTCTGACCTAATGATAACATGAGAATAGATAACATCCAAAGGGATCTTACTTATGCTCCTGTTGCTTTTACGCTCAAAATGTAATTTAATAACTTTACGGTGATCTGCGATTTTATGATTAATTAGTTGTAAGTCCAAGATGTAAAATTAATATTTTCGTATTCTCTTTGACACCAGGAACGGAATCATTACAGGAACAATATGTTCAAGACACCAAGATGGGATTTGTGATAAATGCAATTTATTCCATGGCCCATGCACTACACAACATGCAGCAAAGCCTGTGTCCAGGAGTTAACGGGCTGTGTGAGGCAATGAAGCCAGTTGATGGAAGAATACTACTGGAATTCCTCATGAAGATCAACTTTACTGGGGCATCTGGAGATATCATCTCTTTTGATGAGAATGGAGATTCACCAGGAAGGTATGTTATTATCTAACTGTAAAAGCTTTCCATTCATATGGACTATTGGCGATTGTTAGACAGTGTTGGTGTGCAAGGATCTTACTACCATTTATCAAATTGAATAAAGATTAATATATGCCAGCCTGGTAAGAGAAAAATATAGACAAACTGCATAACATTGGCATAAACCATCGCATTAGTCATCATGTACCACCTTAATTTCATAGACTTTTGTAATTCTTAGTTTATTCTCTCATTATCTTCAGTTTTTCTGATTGGTACAGGCGCTCTCTGTTTTGTTTAAGCCATCATTATTGAATCTCTGCATATTTTCATTATTTCTATAGTATCCTAACTCTAAAAGGCTGAAGTGTACATTGAAATGTTGTGTGAAAAATAGTTTGAAGATATTGATTACTAAAACATTTGGATTTATTTGGTGTTTAAATGCTAAGTATATATTTTTGGTAGACACGTTGAATTCATTCATTGGATGTTCCAGACTATCACTACTCAATACATAAAATATTTATTCCTCATTTTACCCTATTTCTCTTGCTCAAAGCCTTGAACCTGACTTATTGGTCCTTGTGCTGCTATCTCATTGGAATTAATTGGGTTATTTACCTACCTTATCTAAACCACCCATTGTCTTGTATATTTTCATTATATCTCCCCTCAATTTCCTTTGCTCCATGAGGAACAACTTTGGCTTCTCCAACCTAAACATGTAGCCAAAATCATTCACCACTGAAACCATTCTGAGAAATTTATTCTGCACCTCATGGACCTTTAAATCCTACCTTGTATGAAATTATCAAACCTGCTACAATGCTCTAAAGATGCAAGGAATGGCAGATGCTGGAATCATGAGCAAAACTCAAAGTGCTGGAGTAATTCAGCGGGTGAGGCAACATTTGTGGAGCGAATGAATAGGTGACAATTTTGTCGGACTCTTCTTCAACACATGTTTCAGCTTGGGACCCTTCTTCAATACTGCAGATGAGGCATATCCAGAGCTTTATAAAAGATCAATACAACCTCTTTGTCTAGGTACCCAATATGAAGCCCAAGATCTAGGTATGTTACAAAACTTACCTTCAGCAGCGTTGCAGTTCTGCCACTGGCCATGTGCGCGACTTTGGCGCCTTTGAGGAGGGGGCGGGATTAAAATGCCGTTTTCTCCTGCCTGTCCGAGATATATTTTCTCGGGCTGCTACCTAATGATGAAAATTCGTCCCGACTGTCGTTCTCGGAATTATTTTTTTAAAACCGCGGGACAATTTCAGCACTGGAGTAAATTAAAAAGCGACTTCTAACGCTGTCAACACAGGCAACGGAACAGATCTCACGTACGGGACAAAGCAAGGTAAGTCGTTTATTTTACACATAAACTTGCTTCTTAGGATGACTTTAATCAAAATTTCACTTTGCAAAAATGTGATTTTGGCCCCATACAAACCGGCAGTGTTTTTCCTATCGATATGGGGTTTAAATTCACCGCAAACCGCAACGTTCCAATCGATCGGATTCCACAAAATCCCACTCGCAAGATAATTACAATGGCCATTAATTTACGGGAATTAATCACTAAATTCGTTCCATTTGGCCTATAAATTTATGACAATGAGATTTAAAAATCATGTTATATTGTGAATTCTTGTGTGAATGTTATATGGACACTTGGGCTATGTTAACCTTTTCTTAAGAAATGGATAGATGTTTAGATCTAGTAATTTAATTTTGTAATTAGCTACAATTATGTAACTAACTAATTATATGCTTTAATTTCCGGTCATCCAAGTAAGATTGTTTCATATTTGTTTCAGAATGCTTCAATCTATAATAACTGAAAATTTCTTTCAGTTCTCTTAATTTTTAAGAAAGTTATGGGCTTTTGACTATCCTTGATCACAGCTTTTGAGTTAAGTCAATGGAAAAGCAATAGGGAACAAGATGCTAATTTCAGAGTATGAAAATGGCCATAACCTTTTTAATACTGAAGATATGAAAGTGAATTAGGTGTCAAATTAAACTTCTTTTTATGCTTTATCTGATGGGATAAATTGCAGACTTGATTTTTAAAATCTCAAAATTTTGTAACATTGCTACAAGATCCCGTATTCTCTACTAAATACTCAATATGTCCAATCACTTTCAAAGATCCATGCACATGAATGTCCCCAAGACCCTCTTTTCCTGATTACTCATGCAAGTTGTACATTGTATCTCTATGGTTTATCCATATACCTTATTTTAAAGTGCTTCACCTAACACTTCTCTGCATTAAATTCCACCTGCCCCTGGTCTGTCCATTCTGTTGGTCTATCTTTTTGCAGCAGCAGATTAATATCCTCGTGTTTTGATATTTTGAGCAAACATTAACATTTTACTTTGAACTTCAATAGATAATCTTCATGTGTGTAAATTAAACAAAATATGTAGAAAATAGCAGTAATGTAACTCTACCATCCACCTGAAAGCAATGATGCACCTTTTCCATGCTTAAGATAATTATATATACAAGCTGACTCTAACCCTCTTATTCGATGGGTCTCAGTTTTGTTAACCTGCTTTTTATGTGGTGCACTATGGAAAATTTCCTTAGCATTCATGCAGACAACATCTACTGCATTCCTTCATCAATCTTCTCTGTTTATCTCTCATTGAAAATTTCAAGAAGTCATACATGGTATGCCTTTCACAAATCAGTGCTGATTTTTCTTAACATAATTTAATTAACATAATTTAATTTATTTGACACTTATTTGACAATGCCAGCAGATAATTTCAACCAAATTGCCCCCCAGATACGAGGCACATGTGTCAACAACCTTGTTGGACCTGGAGACACATAAACACCAGACTGTTCAGGACAGCATATTTCCTCTTCTGAAACATATTAGTGAACCAAATGGGATTTTTCAACACTTCAGTAATTTCACAGTTATTGTCACCAAGAGTATGTTTATTTAATTTATTGAATTTAATTTTCCCCATTGGTGCAGTGCTCCGCTGTTAGACCAGCAATTTGACCATTCTGCCGCCATGGCTCGTAATTAATTTGCTCTTCGCTTTCTCGTCAATCCAAGTCCAATCCAATCCAGTGTTTCGTGTCATATGACCATGTACGGTGAGGTACAGATACAATGGAACTCTTGCTTGCAAGAGCATCACAGGCACATCGGTTCAAACAACACATAAAAATATAAATTGTACATAATCTACAAATGAATAAAACAAGAGAGCGAAAAGCAAAAGTGTACAAAAATCAAGACAATACAAAAGCACAATTTGAAAAACAAGTCATCGTGTAGTGCAAGAGGTGATCCATAGTGTTCTATTGCTGTGGTAGGATTAGTGTTGTACAGGTTCCCTCACAACAGAGTATTTAGTCTAGTTCTTACTCAAAAAATTCACCTGAAATGCATCGGACACCATTTATTTTCTTTTATCAAATTCTTAACCTCTCTCAAGGCCCTGGCATTAATGGAAAGTGTACTTAGTCTGTGCTGTGGTATTTCCTCTGAAAAGCTCACCCATTGTTATATTGCTTTATTCTTCCTGCTAATCTTTGGTTCCATTTTACTCTAGATCCTTTCTCATCCCAATCAAATTAACACTGTTCCGATCTAGTGGTTTTATATTAGATTGTTCCTTGTCTTCTCCAATGCTAACCTAAACCAAATCATACAATAATTAGTTTTACACATAGAGCGGCACAGTGGCCAGGGATGGAATTGCTGCCTTACAGCAGCAGAGACCCAGGTCCAAACCTGACTAGTGGTGCTGTTCGTATGGAGTTTGTACGTTCTCCCTGTGACTGTGTGGGTTTTCTCTGAGAGCATTGGTTTCCTCCCACATTCCAAAAGTCATATTGGTTTGTAGTTAATTGTCCCTATTGTGTAGGATAGAACTTGTGTATGGGTGATTGCAGGGCCGGATTTAGATCAAGAGATGCCCTAGGCTGTTCCAGTTGTGAAGCGCCTCCCAATCCCCCACCACCATGACTAGAGGAAAATGGTCCACCAGATTGACACCGATTTGCAGCCGAGCATAGCCAATGAGATAAGGGGCTGGAAAGCTGCACTATTTATTTATTTATTTATTTATTGCCAGTGCTAGTGTTGAGTTATCAGCTTAAAACACTGTTATTCTGAAATGGAGGGCAAGGAAAATTACTGAAGGGTTGTTTAGAGACTACCGTGCGTTGTGGCAGCATATGTAAGAAAGGCCTATGACAGTGTCAAAAATATTATACACCTTGCAGGGCTCTCACATAATATTTTTTCTCTGTTGCCAGTCGGGCAACCTTGGCAGCTTTTAAAGTTGCCAAATGACAGTTTAGGTGGTCATTTAAGACGGCTTGCATGACACGTGCGATAATGTGCTCGGACGAAGTGCATAGTTACCAGTCGGAATTATGCTCAATGAAACATTCACATATTATTTCTGCTTCAATTAAAGTCACAAACTTAACATATTCGCCAATCAAGACATGATATATACCACAATGACATGCAGCAAAATTATAATACAGTATCTCAACTCTTTTTACACGTTGCAATGAATGCAATTTCTATTATTTCTTTCCACTTCCAAACAAAAATGTGGTTGGATTATTCAGCGTATAATCAATCTCGGCGAGACCAAGCGCAGGCTTGGCGATCGCTTCGCACAACACCTCCACTCAGTTCGCAATAACCAACCTGATCTCCCGGTGGCTCAACACTTCAACTCCCCCTCCCATTCTGAATCCGACCTTTCTGTCATGGGCCTCTTCCATGGCCAGTGTGAGGCCCACCGTAAATTGGAGGAGCAGCATCTCATATTTCGCTTGGGCAGTTTACACCCCAGCGGTATGAACATTGACTTCTTCAATTTCAGGTAGTCCCTGCTTGCTCCTCCCCATCCCAGCTCTCCTCAGCCCACTGTCTCCGCCTCTTCCTTTCTTATTCCCTTCCCCCCACCCTCACATCAGTCTGAAGAAGGGTCTCGACCCGACTATTTCCTTCGCTCCATAGATGCTGCCTCACCCGCTGAGTTTCCCAGCATTTTTGTCTACCCATTCACACGTACTGTTATCCCACTTTCCTCACCCACTCGCTACACATTAGGGGCAATTTTACAGAGACAAATTAAATTACAAAGCCAATGTGCCTTTGGGATGTGGGAGGAAACCCACACGCTTGCAGGGAGAATATGCAAATTCAATACAGACAGTGCCTGTGACAGGATCAAACACAGATCTTTGACGTGTGAGGCAGCAAGTCTACCAGCTGTGCCACTATATTTTGTTTACCAACACACAAAAAATTATTCGTTGATAACTTTGGTTACTAAAAACATGAAAATATCAATTTTCAGTCTTAAATCTCCAAGTGACGCTATGTCCCCCTTTACAGCTACTGTATGTTTTAATTAAGTTCAAGACTATGGGGCAGTACATTGACCATAAAGTTGCTGCCTAATAGTGCCAGAGACCCGGAATTGTTCCTGAATATGGGTGTTGTCTATATGGAGATTTCACCCTTTCCCTTTGATCGCATGGGTTTTCTCCGGGTGCTCGTGTTTCCTTCCACATTCCAAAGGTGTGCAGGCATGTATTTCAGACCCAACCCAAAATGTAATATTTTCCTTTTGTCCAGAGATTCTGTCTGACCTGTTGAGTTACTCCAGCATTTTGTATCTATCTTCAGTTTAAACCAGCATCTGCAGTTCCTTCCTACACATACGGTACTATATGATAGAACTTTATTAATCCCAGGAGGGAAATTGTGTGTGTGGGTATATATATTATGCACACACACACACACACACACACACACACACACACACACACACACACACACACACACACACACACACACACACACACACACACACACACATATATATTTATATTTATATATAAATATACACCGTTTTGTTTTCTCGTTTATAACATTGTTTACGGAGTACTATGTTTACATATTCTGTTGTGCTGCTGCAAGTAAGGATTTCATTGTTCTAACTGGGATGTGAGAGAATAAAACACTCTTGACTCTTGACTTACTCCGCTAATGTGGGGGATAGAACTAGTGTACGGGTGATCGGTGGTCGGCGTGGACTCGTTGGGCCGAAGGGCCTGTTTCCACGCTATATCTTTAAATGAAACAAAAAACACTAAAATCAGAGGGAGTCTAAAGAAGGGTCTCTACCCGAAACGTCATCCAATTTCTTCTATCCAGAGTTGCTGGCTGCTCCATGAGTTCCCCCGCACAATTAAAACATGGAATAATCTTCACCCTACCATAGTTACCCAAACAGACGCAACTAAATTTAAGATAACTCTTTTTTCCCCCAAGAACTCTTTTTTGCTTAAGTCCAAGTCAAGAGTCAAGAGAGTTTTATTGTCATGTGTCCCAGATAGGTCAATGAAATTCTTGCTTGCTGCAGCACAACAGAATATGTAAGCATAATACAGAACAGGAGATAAAAGTTCAGTGTGTTTATATACCATAAACCATATATATACACAATAAATAAACAGATAAATGCTGTTATTGTTCAGCCCTCCACCACCTCCAGTTTAAATTCCATTTAGAATATTTATAGAGGACCAGGAAACCAGAAGCAAGAGTTAATCCAGGAAGTTACTCCAGCTCCAGGGTAAGAGAGTGAATCAGCGTTGGTTTTCAGTGGTCGCGGCGAGGCGGCGACCGGACAGCAATGGCGGCCAGATCTCCCACAATTAAAAGCGAGGGAGAAAGTGCCCAGCGCTGACCAGTTGCTGTGGCAGTATGCATGTGCAGGGCTACCAATAATGTGCTGGCCATGGTTATGCGCACGTGCAGGGGGAGGATGCAGAGATGCCAAGTGTCCCGGATTCGCCGTATTTTATCCCGGCGAAATAACTTTTTTACGGTGTTCCGGCAGCCAAACATGCTGTTACGGAACACCGCCGCGCCGGTGTTCCTCCCGTGGTGAACGCCGGCGCCATGTGTCCCCGGTTTGCCGGCCCGCGCGATCAGCGGCACTTTGCCGGGCCCTAGTGTCCGCGCCTGCGCAGTTGGGGAGGGTTGCCGGGCCCCAGTGTCCGCGCCTGCGCAGTTGGGGAGGGTTGCCGGGCCCCAGTGGCCGCGCGTGCGCAGTGGGGGAGGGTTGCCGGGCCTGGCGCCATTTCGAGCCACAGGCCGGGCGGCGCCGGCCCGCGCGATCAGCGGCACTTTCTTGCCGCCAGCCGGCCGCTCGCGGCAGCCCCATCACCGGGCCTCCCCCCCACCCCCACCCAGTGCGCAGACCCGCCGGCAACCTTGCCAAGTGCGCATGTGCCGCACCCGCCCGCCGGCAGCCCGCTGATCTGCACCAGTGCGCAGGCGCAGACCCGCCGGCAACAACCCCAAGTGAGTACGGAGAGAAATGCATTTAACCCCATTTGTTACGGACAAATGGGTTGAATGTTACTGTGAACTAAATTTAGGGTTGGCATCTGCAGGCGGAGGATGTGCTGGCCATAGCAGTGTGCATGTGCAAGGCGGCCTGCCGTGGAAGAGCGGAGATCCGGATACGGATGGCGGGCGGAGACGGAGAGTGACAGACAGAGAGAGAGAGATAGAGAGGGTGGCCCGCCCACAGTTGAACAGCAGGTGGCCTGCCTTGTTCGGAGGCCGCCTAGATTTCGAGGCCCTTGGCTTCAGCCTATGAAGCCTAGTGGTAAATCTGGCACTGCGAGGCCCCCCTAGATCTCTAGGCCCTAAGCTTAAGTTTGTGAAGCTTACATGTAAATCCGGCCCTGGGTGATTGCTGGCCAGTGCAGGCACAGAAAACTGAAGGGCCTATTTCCACACTGTATCTCTAAACTAAACTAAACAAGTGCCTCCATCAGGCATTTAATCCATTTAACCTGCTTCATTCTCCAATACCAGATCCAACAATATCTCTTTCATAGTTAAACTGTGAATGTACCATTCAATACATTTTCCTGGACATGCAGAAATATTGTCTTACCCACCCCCTTCCCAATCGTGCCTCTCCTTCTTCCACTTCTACTTCCTACTTCTCTTGACTTCAACATTATCCAGGTCAACATTTGGGTAATTAGAAGCCAACAAAATTGCCACTTTATACCATATAGACATTTCTGACATTTCTCTCCAGATTTGCTTCCAGAATTCCCACTCTCGAGGCATGTGGAATGCACCTTTCTTGTCTTACAAAAATTGTCCAAGCAGTTTACTTGCCCCTCCCCCGCCCCCCCCACAGAAATGAATATACCTGCATACCTGCAAACCTGTATAATTTGCAACATCAATGTATTTTTGAAGTTCACATTGCAGTACTTTCAGGTCACGTACCATCCAAAACTTACATTCATTCAAGTACCTTCATTTTCTTTCATATTTTCAGGATCTTGAGTGATTGTCTAACATTATTTTCTTGCATTTAGGTATGAAATCATGAATTTTAAAAAGCTGAGGAAAGACCATTTTGACTATATGAATATCGGAAGCTGGGACAACGGGGAACTGAAAATGGATGATGCTAGTATTTGGGTCAATAAAGAACTTGTCCGATCTGTCTGCAGTGACCCATGTGCAAAAGCTGAAATAAAGGTGAGTGGGTTTATTCCTCATGTGCATTGCACATAATATTTAACTTTGCATTGCAGAGGATCAATTTTCATCCCATTTTCTGGACTTCATGGTATTAGCTATGAGGAGACTTTGATTGTTGGATTTATTTATTGGATTGTTGGTTTTTACATTAATTTGCCTATTAAGCTGCAGTGCAAATGTCATTATTCTATTCCCGGTGCATAGGCCAACTAAACACTCTTGACTCAAGACACTTGACGATTGACTCTTGAAACAGCAACCAACCACGCCAAAGACGTACAGATTTGTAGGTTAATTTGTCCCTAGTGTGGGTACACAAAATGCTGGAGAAACTCAGCGGGTGCAGCAGCATCTATGGAGCGAAGGAGATAGGCGACGTTTCGGGCCGAAACCCTTCTTCAGACTGATGGGGGGTGGGGGGAGGCGGGGGGAGGAAAGGAAAAAGGAGGAGGAGCAGCCCGAGGGCTGAGGGAGAGGAAGGAAGGGGAGGAGACAGCAAGGGTTAACAGAATTGAGAGAATTCAATGTTCATGCCAAGAGGATGCAGACTCCCCAAGCGGAATATGAGGTACTGTTCCTCCAATTTGCGGTGTTGCTCACTCTGGCCGTGAAGGAGGCCCAGGACAGAGAGGTCGGATACGGAATGGGAGGGGGAGTTGAAGTGCTGAGGCACCGGGAGGGCAGGTTGGTTATTGCGGACCGAGCGGAGGTGTTCGGTGAAACGATCGCCAAGCTCCGCTTGGTCCCACCGATATAGATCAGCTGGCATCTAGAGCAGCAGATGCAATAGATGAGGTTGGAGGAGGTGCAGGTGAACCTCTGTCGGACCTGGAAGGACTGCTTGGGTCCTTGAAAGGAGTGGAGGGGGGAGGTAAAGGGACAAGTGTAGCATCTCTTGCGGTTGCAAGGGAAAGTGCCCGGGGAAGGGGTGGAGCAGGAGGGAAGGGAAGAATTGACAAGGGAGTTGCAGAGGGAGTGGTCTTTGTGGAAGGCAGACGGGGGGAGATGGGAAGATGTGGCGAGTGGTGGGGTCACGTTGGAGGTGGTGAAACTGGCGGAGGACTATATGTTGTATGTGCCGGCTGGTGGGGTGAAAGGTGAGGACCAGGGGTACTGCCCTTGTTGCAAGTGGGGGGATGGAGAGAGAGGGCAGTGTTGCGGGGTACGGAGGAGATCCTGGTGCGAGCCTCAACTATAGTGGGGGAGGGGAATCCCCGTTCTCTGAAGAATGAGGACATTTGTGATGCCCTGGTGTGGAACACCTCTTCCTGGGAGCAGATGCGGCGCAGACGGAGGAATTGGGAATAGGGGATGGAGTCCTTACAGGAAGCAGGGTGGGAGGAAGAGTAGTCCAGGTCGCTGTGGGAGTCAGGAGTGTGTGTGGGATAGCGTTAGAGTGCGGAGATCGCTGGTCGGTACGGACTCAGTGAGCCGAAGGGCATGTTTCCGTGCTGTATCCCTGAACTGAACTAAACTGAAGCCAATTAAAAATTAGGCAAGAGGGAATCAGTCAAATAGTTGATTTCTTGGCAATCCTGTGCATGTTTATGCTGCTGGGCAATGCCTTGTTTCAATCGCAAATTGATCACAAATTATTATAAAGCGTGGTGATAGCCATTGATGGGAGATCTTATCTTCAGTTCTATGCAAATTATTTTACGTGAAAGCATGACCAAATCTTTCACCTCGTCAAAATGTATGTTAATTAATTCAGGTAGTTTTTCCTTTCTACCCTTATAAATAATCGGCAACTAGAAATAGGCCCTTTGTCACATAGTCTACACTGACCATTAACCACCCATTCACACCAATCTGACATTAATCCCATTTTGTATTCTCCCCACGAGCGTGGCACTGAGACTTTGTAGTCACTCAGCCATTCCTTAACAGATCTGGGAATACTACTCTAATGTACAGATTGGTAATTATTTTCCTTCATGGATAGTGATCTAAATTCTATTTAACAAAAATCGGCCAAATATCTAAGAAGATATGCTCTGGGGCTTACAAAATCTAATGTATAATACGTTATCGCACTTCAAGCAAAATGTAACATATCTGAAACAAGCAGAATTATGAATTGTTTTCCTTCCCTTTCTGATGCCTTAGGTCAATAATATTCTATATTATTCTATAATTGGCAACATCAATCAAACTGAAAGTAATATTGGGTTCCTCACCCAGAAAAGCCTCACTGATTTAGACATTAATTTGCTACTGCTGAGTCCTAACTTTATTGTTTTTTTGTAGTTCAAAGTATTCCTAGCAAAGGTTCTTAATATATTTAATTCACAGAATTGTAACTATCCAAGAATGTTGGCTTAGGTAGACAAAAAATGCGAGAGAAACTCAGCGGGTGAGGCAGCATCAATGGAGAAAAGGAATAGGCGACGTTTTGGGTCGAGACCCTTCTTCAGACTGAAGGGTCTGAAGAAGCGTCTCGACCCGAAAAGTCACCTATTCCTTCTCTCCAGAGATGCTGCCTGTCCTGCTGAGTTACTCCAGTATTTTGGGTCTATCTTTGGAACATAGAATGGTTGTATATAAACTGCTGACTTTCATTGGAGATATCTTCAGGTGGTCTTGGAAGATGACCATGAAGCAGCTCTGGGCCTGGAAGTCTCGTATAAAATAAGTGATCTACACTCACACAGTCTGCAGTTAGTGAGACTAGGCCACTGCAGTGGTCATCCTGATGAAAGTCTCCATCATCCGTTTGCCGGGGTCGGTAAGGCGAGTGTGTCTGTACAACTTTAGTTTACAGCCCTATTTATGAGCCACTTAATCTACAAGATAGTGGAAGATGTGTCAAAAGAAGGTTGAATATATATGTGGATGTTGCAATTCGGGATCAGTTTGCACAAAGTGTGATGTGAGTATGGGACTAGCAGCAGTTATAGCTCCATTAAAATTATGGAAGATATGAATTTCAGGTAAAAGTTTAGTTTAATAGGGATTTTTGGTTGGTGATGATGGGCTTTTATTAACATTAGAGGCTAATGGCACGGCATTTAAAGGTACATGCACTTACATTGACCATTAATGTGAGGTTAGTGAACTTCTGGCAACTTGGCATCCAGGTCCTCAGCAATTGAATCATGACAGTAACCTTCCTGATTTTCTGCACCCACCTCCTGTTGAACACGTGTCTGCAGGATTTCTCGATCCACTGTATATTTCATGTCTTCTACTTGCACCTCAACCATTGAGGCATCCAGTTCAAGATCATGAAAGCTGGGGCCCTGCCTTCTCGCATATTGCACAATGTACTAAGAGTAAACTAATGAACTCTGAACTAAACTAAACTTATTTTATTTTGTTCTGTGGCTGAGATGCCCCTAATACTGGAGGAAGTAGTTGAGGTTGGACTATAAAAGCATTTAAAAGACACTTGAACAAGTACATGGATAGGAAATGTTTAGAATAATATGGGCCAAATTTAGGCAAATAGGACTAGCTTAGATGGGGTAGCTTGGTCGGCATGGACGTGTTGGGCCAAAGGACACGTTTCCATGTTGTATTACTCTATGACTCTGTATTACTGCCAGTACCTGCACAATGCACCTGAGATGCAGGGGTGTATTAAGCATCACAAACTCACTTTGAGTGGTGAAGCCCTCACATCATATTGGTCCTCAGTTGACAATATCATATTTCCTTATGATGTAGAAGGGGGTCATTTGGCCCACTGAATCAATGCCACCTCTGAGAGTAATCTCATTCCCTGCCAATACATCTTTGGGATATGGAGGAAATCAGAGCACCTGAAGAAAACCCATACAGTCACAGAGAAGATTAAAAAATCTCCACACAGACAGCATCCGAGGTCAGAATCAAACTCAGGATGCTGGAGCTCTGAGACAGCAGCTTAACTACTGCACCAAAGCGCTGCTGATGCATCCAACAGCATGTTTAACATTAACTGGATCTTGGAATCATGATAATGAACAGACAGTTTAAACTGTGTAGGAAAGAACTGCAGATGCTGGTTTAAATTGAAGGTGGACACAAAATACTGGAGTAACTCAGCGGGACAGGCAGCATCTCTGGAGAGAAGGAATGGGTGACGTTTCGGGTCGAGACCCTTCCTCAGTCTACCTAGAAAGTTCAAACTGATGTGCTGTCGATGTTTCATTCAGCAAACATAATAAACCATGACAGTCCCAGTATCTATTTTCAGGAACTGTTCAGTTGAACCACCTTATCACAATAGTTCTTCATCAGCCTGAGTAAATAATTAGTCTTGGCTAATTCACTTTTAAGAGCGGTTTGAAATATAACAGTATCATTCAATTAATTAAGTAGTTTAGATTCAATTAAAAGTAATGATATACCTAATCAACATCTATCCATTGAGTTTATTTTTTTCCACAGTTTCTAATTAGTTTGAGGTACAGCAATGATCCATTCTCTCTGTTTCCAGCACAGTGAGGGACTGACAAGATATTTCCTGTGTCCCCGGGAGCCACATGTACAGGAAGTGCCTAAAGGTGCTTGAAATCATGTATTAAAGTTTCAAAGCTGAAATGGCACCAATATACGGGCATTTGAATCTTTCCTGAATCATGGATTCAGAAATGTGGCCAATCCTTAGTTTAGTTTAGGAAGGAACTGCAAATGCTGCTTTAAACCAAAGATAGACAAAAAATGCTGGAGTAACTCAGCGGGTCAGTCAGCATCTCTGGAGAGAAGGAATGGGTGACGTTTCTCGACCTGCAATGTCACCCATTCCTTCTCTCCAGAGATGCTGCCTGTCCCGCTGAGTTACTCCAGCATTGTGTCTATCTTGGTTTAGTTTAGTTTTGTTTAGTGTACTACTGTCACATATACCGAGGTACAGTGAAAAGCTTTTTTGGTGCATGCTATCCTGTCAGTGAAGAGGCTATACATGATTACAATCAGGCTGTCTGCAGTGTACAGATACAGGATAAAGAGAATCACGTTTAGTACAAGATATAGTGCAGTAAAGTCTGATTATTGATAGTCCTAGGGTCTCCAAGGTTGATGGTAGGTGTGGACTGCTCTCCAGTTGGTGGTAGGATGGTTCAGTTGCCTGATAACAGATGGGAAGAAACTGTCCCTGAATCTGGAGGTTTGCATTTTCACACTTCTGTACCTCTGGGGATAATCAGCCAGATGGAATTCTGAATAACTAGAGGGGGATAATTTAAGGAGTAGGATGGAGCAGACTGTGCAGGGATCCACAGGGAATGCAGCACTCTACATTAGCAATGAAATCCACAAGGGCGACCACACCATGAAGATGTACTGTTGACTGCCATGTACCGTAAGGCAAAACACAGCAAAAGAAGTGTGTAATTGCATTAGGGATTTGATTGACTAGCAGTACGCTTCCACACCATAAGATATGTCGCTCATCACACTACAGAAGTGTATTTGAGAAGAAAGGGACGAGCCAGAATTCATTATTCTATATTCCTTTTCACTCTGAGGGTGGTGGGCACAGGGAAAGAGCTGCCAGAGGAAGTAGTTGAGGCAGATGCTTGGGTGGGAGATTGCAACCTTGACGTGGTCCGCCCTGTTTTGACAAATACAATCAACCTGGCGTGCACAATCAAGTAAGACCAAATAGATCAAGTTGTTCTACAACTTTAGGCCATAAGCAAGAAGAAGAAGGCAGGTGCTATAGCAGCATGTAAAAGTCATTTTGACAGGTACATGGATAGGAAAGGTTTAGAGGAATATGGGCCAAATGTGGGCAAATGGTACTAGTGTAGTTGGGGCATCTTAGTCAACATAGATGTGCTGGGTCCAAGGGCCTGTTTCCATGCTGTTTGACTACATACCTATGACACTATCATCATGAGTGACATAATAATCGTGGGTTGAAAGCCTGCGGTAAAAGTTCTTGGAGCTTTGAGGAAACAAGATACAAGGAATACATTTTACTTCGGAGTCACGTGAGTGACTACGTGAAGAAGCCCCGCCAGGCGCACGCGCGTCATTACGTCGACGCATGTCGCACTGAACGGAGCAGGAGAGCGCAGCTCCACCAGTGGGTAAGTAAGAAACCTCGCAGGTAAGTTTTTAAAACTTCCAGCGAGATTTAAGCTCTGTAAGGCTGGCTTGTGAGTCAGCATGAGCCTGTTCAGCGGAGGAGCAAGCATGGGCCACACAGTATTGTGGTTCCATCGCAGCGATCGGGAAAGTAGATAAGTGCGGTGCCGGTTCCGATACCGGTGGCCGTTATTCCGTAGGTAATACCCTCCAGCTGCTCTAGAGTCATTCTGGCTGAGGCCACAACGATAGGTAAGCATACAAGGTCTGCTCTGAGTATGTGTTATCAGATGCAGTCGTTAGTTGATGTGTATGATATGTGCATTACTAAAAATTTCATCCCTGCTCTGAGAACAAGCAGGTAAATGCAAAGGTTTGATTCTGGGGCCAGCAGAGGCAGAGAGGTGGGTACAAAGTTTTATACCCAATACAGCCACATCAACCCTTATATTGGGAGAACTGTGTAAAACTGAGAGTAATATAAATATTCTGCAAGTAGAATGTGCCTGTCAGAATCTATAATTTAAAACATGAACATATATGATTATGCACAAATACACAAGGAAATGTAAATAAAGTTACTTTCCTCCAAAAAAGGACAAGAATGTGGGGGAGACTAGAAATTGAGAAAATGCTCCACACTTTACTCAGTCAAGGGTCCAAAGACCTAAAGATTCACAGGCAGCCTCCAAAGGAGTTCCATACACTATGTATGGTGCCTGTAAAAAAAATGGGAATCTGACTCTCCAGTGCCTTGTTTAGGTCTGGATGAGTTCTCCTAGAGCAAGACTCGGGAGTATCCGGGCAGTAGGAGACTGACCCTGAAGCTGGTGTCCCTACCTATGTGTATACACCAGAGCACAAGAGCCACGCTCCGGGTGTTCCCGATGTAGCATCAAGTTTGCTATATTGGTATGGACTGGTGAGGCTATGGATGAGACCTGGCTGCCAACATTATTTGGTTTCTCACCTGCTCCAAGAACTGTTATGACTGAAACAGTAATTATATTAACACCTGTCTATTGTGCCTCACTCAGGGTGCCAACAGTAAACTCAGTAATTTGGACACCCATGAGTGTTACGATGCGAGGGCAGAAAATATGTTTCCAGCATGTCCTCTAGCTGATATTCAGTTGGCATCACTGCATTTGGGGAAGACATACAAGGGTCGATAAATGTCCAAAACCTATAAGACAGCCTTGCGTTACTCTGCAGTGCTTATTCGAACCTAATTGTATGATGAAAATTGCCATTTGGCCAACATTATACCCAAAAATGGAGGACTATGTAGGACAAACAATAACCAGATAATTATTGGTGAAAATCTGCCAAAACAATTCTAGTTCAATTACGGAGGTACAGTAACTTTATTCCATTACACATAGAATTTCTGGGGTACAACCTCTGGTTGGGTGTAAGATTACAATTGTTTTATAATGAATAATGCTACATAATATTGATCGGTTTGGTGTTTGCTACACCAGAAACTCGTCAGGTAAAATATATCCCAGACAGAAGAAGATGGAGGTTGCAGAATCATTCTGGACCTCACAAACTTAATTCATATGTTCAGTATAGGCATTTAATAAAGTACACCTTCAACACTGTAACGCAGTTGTTATCACAAGGCTGCTATATGGTTACTATAGACGTTAAAAAAAAATAATAATAAATAAAGAAAAAAAAAGAAAAAAAAAGATACCTTTTTATTCAGTACCAATGCATCATTATCGCAGGTGCTTTAAGTTAATTTGATGGTCAGCTGAGGCAATTTAAATAATTACTTAATGGGTTAACTTCAGCTCTCAGGCTGTTCACATAATTATTGAAACCAGCACTGGTGTTACTGAGGGCTCATAATCACATTGTAATGGCTTATCTAAAGGATATGTTAATTGTCAATGCCACTCAGGAGACAGCTGAAGAACTGGTTTTAGCAACCATAAGCCTATTGAAAGGCTAGGGTTCTGTCCATCCAACTACATTTAAGTTACAGCCACAGGTTGGGGATATTACAAATGTCTGTACTTGTCTCGCTGAGAGACCTTATCCCTCCATCCGAGAACTAGCCACAGGTATTGGTAAATGGTAGCAGCATTCCTGCTGTCGAGTTTGGACCTCGGCATGATCAAAGTCTGCTGAGAGCCAGAGGACAAGCACTTAAAGTAAAAAGTTAAAATAAATAAATTTTAAAAAAAAAAAAATATATATATATATATATATATATATATATATATATATATATATATATATATATATATAAAAATAATAACAATGATAAATAAATAAATAAAAAGAAAAAGAAAAAGCATGCAGGTCATTGATAGGTCCATGCAGTTACCAACTAAAGCTTTAGCTGAATTGCAATGGTGTATTCTCAACGTTGCACAAGCTACTAGAATATATTTTGGTTCAGCAACCTTCAGTGGTATTACAAACGGATGGGAGTGCTCTCGGATGGGGAGGTAAGGACAGCGACACCAGTTGATGTGGTGATGGACTGTCCAAGACGATTAATTTTCCTAACACATGGTATAAATTATTTAGAGTTATTGGGGGCCTTTTATGCATTGCTAGATTATTGTTCTACAATGAATGACATGTTCAATTACAAGTAGACAATACCACAGCTGTGGGAGAGACAATATTGTGGCAGACAACAGATCACGGAAGTTCAATAACAATACAGAATGGATGGTAAATCCAGAAGTTCAAAAAGATTGTCAGTTGTTATGGGTACCAAATATTGATCTGTTTGCGTCCAGATTAAATCTCCAGTTGCCTAAATATGTCATAGGAGCCAGACCCAGGAGCAGTAGCGGTGGATGCATTCATGCTGCATTGGGGAAGCATAATCTTCTATGTTTCCCCATTTTGCCTGATTAGGCAATGTCACCAAAATAGAGCAAGACTCCGCCGCAGGCGTTTGGTGGTTCCAAACTGGTCTACACAGCCATTGTTCCCATTGGTGCTCAGAATGATGACTCAGCCATTAATGACAATCCCCAGCTGCAGTAATTGTTGGTACATCCAGTACAGGAGAAGTGATCCATTACATGATCGTATTAATTGTTAATCTGCAGGTTCTGATGGACTGTCGGATAGGACAATGGATGTTATAACTGCAGCTTGGAGAGATAGCACTAAGAAACAATATATGTCTCATATAAGGAAATGGGAAATCTTTTGTATACAGTTAGATATATTTTATCATACTGCAAACATATCGGATGTATTGGAATTCCTTGCTATGTTGCAGCTGAGATATAGTGCCATTAATAATGCTCAGAGCACTTTGTCCTCCTATTTAGGACAATTTTCAGAATGACAATCTATTGGGTTCATCCATTAATATCCCGATTTATGAGAGGAATTTTAATAAAATCCTACCAAACCCAGATATACAGAAATCTGGGATGTCAGTATAATTCTCACATTGCTTCGGCAGTGGGCCCCAATTACGTCACTGTCTTTTCAGAACTTAATATTAAAGTGGTTATGTTCATGCCATTAGTATCAGCACAATGAGTACAAACATTACAAATGTTGCACTTAGATTGTATGCATTTGTCTGTAGATAAAATTACTTTTATGTCTATGATCTTAGCAAGCATAGCAAGCCAGGGAAGGCTGGAACCAAGGTAATCTTTAAAGCATACCCTGTCGACCAAACATTGTGTGTGGTAAGCATCTGACTCAATATAGTAAAGTAATTAAGAGTCTCCAGGATTGTGAGACACCAATGCTCATTACTCATTTTTAAAAAAAGTGACAATACAAACTATTCTAGATGGTTAAAACAGGTTCTGTATTTAAGTGGAGTTCACATTCATGTGTTAAATCTCAACCCTACAAGGGCGGCATCAATGTCCGCGGCGAAGACGCAGGACATGCCGCTCGACCAAATTCTAGAGGCCGCAGGATGGTCTAAAGACGTAATTTCCTAGATTTATCATAAACCTGTTCTCACAGTGCCAAAGTTGCACATGCTATGTTGTGTTCTGTTCAATTTGTTTGCTCTGTTTCATATCATTGTTTCATATCATTGTTGTAATTTTCCCCTGGGATAGAGGGGTTATTACTTTCATTGTTATTATTATTAACATAGTTATTGAATAATTTGAAGCAATGTTCAATATATTATTTATTCACTACTGCGTCAACTGAAGCAGTGTGCCATATGGAGTGAATCTACGGCATGAAAATCACAGAGCTTTAAAATCTTCACGAAGTCACTCACGTGACTCTGAAGTAAAGTAGTAAGATTAAATGAGAACTTACCTGTTCGAAGTTTGATCTTTATTTTATGAGGAGTTACGATGAGGGATTACGTGCCCTCCGCTCCCGACCCTCATAATCTAAACGATCATCTGGTAGTTCTAGTCTTCTGTAAGCCTTACTATCTTACTTCGGCTATTGGTTTCTGTGTTTTTCACGCCGCTGCTTTGAAGTATGATGCGCCTGCGCCTGGCGGGGCTTCTTCACGTAATCCCTCATCGTAACTCCTCATAAAATAAAGATCAAACTTTGAACAGGTAAGTTCTTGTTTAATCTTACTATTCTGGAGTAGTACTGGTGTCACAGACTAGTGGGAATATAAAAAGGAGCATACAGCACATTAATACGTGCTGGAAGGACATGTTACAGGATTGAAGGGCCTGAGAGATATGGGATAAGAGGTTGGGAGTGCAACATATCATTGTATGCAAGGTCCTACTCTGGGAAGGTGTGCTGCACCAGAGCGGAGCTGAATCATTAACCTCATTAAAAGGCACAAAAAGCTGGAGTAACTCAGCAGGTCAGTCAGCCTCCTTGGAGAACATGGATAGATGTCGTTTTGGGTCGGGATCCTTCTTCATACTGCTTGCAGGCGCGGGGGAAATAAAGCTAGAAGGGGCAGGTCAAAGGTGGACACAGACGAGGGTGGGCTTGGTATGCAGATGGTTGGACTCAGGCTAGAGGTGAACACATGTTGTGAGACGAAAGGATTTGGGAGTTGCGAATTGTGAAACAGGATTGACAAGGTGTGAATTGTGTAGCTAGGAGAGGGAATTGAGATGGAGGGGGGGGAGGGAGCAGAGAGATCGGTACAACGTCAACTGGGACTCGGGAGGAAAGGGGTGGGAAGAAAGTTTGGGGGTTTTATGGGGGAGAAAGGGCAGGTGTTTTGTAGAGGTTACCTAGAGTTGAGGAATTCAGTGTTCATACCGTTGGGTTGTAAGCTACCGAAGCTGAGTAGTTAGCCATTGTTTGGTCAACCAGTGACATTGAGAATAGTTCTGGGTGGTCTGTGTACCAAGGTATAGAAGTCAGAAACATTAAAATACATTAATATATTAAGCAGGAGAGGGTTAAAAATAAAATAGAATCAGGCAATGTAGGAAATATGAAAGGATCTGTTAGTTTTGGACTATATATGTGCCAGTACACAGTGCAGTTTTTGAGATTGGTGAACTTCAGCCAGAAATAGCCACATGGCCATAATGGACACTTGGTTTTTGAATGGGAATGGTTCAATGGTGGCACAGCAGGTAGAGTTGTCTTACAGCACTTGCAGCGCTGGAGATCCAGGTTCGATCCTGACTACGGGTGCTGTCTGTACGGAGTTTGTATGTTCTCCCCGTGACCTGTGTGGGTTTTCTCCGAGATCTTCGGTTTCCTCCCACACTACAAACACGTAAAGGTTTGTAGGTTAATCGGCTTGCTATAAATGTAAATTATGTAATTAAGTCACTAGTGTGTGTAGGATAGTGTTAATGTGCGGGGATTGCTGGACAGTGCGGTCTCAGTGGGCCAAAGGGCCTGTTTCCACGTTGAATCTCTAAACTAAAAATGGTCAATAGGCTGGATTCCCATGAGTCACGAGGTGGCCTCAACCTACTGTGGTTAAATTGGATGTGCTGTACTGAAATACATCATTCCATGGCCCTTCTGCAAGTTACAACTAAGATCTAAGACTCTGCCTCTAGCTTCACCTTACAGTATTGGGCAGTGCATGGATATTCGGAGAATCAAAATGGATTAAAATAATATGAACAGTGAAAAATATTATTTTAATTAAAAATATATAAATTTGGTTTTCATTTAGTTTAGTTTAGAGATATAACATGAAAACATGCCCTTCAGCTCACCGGGTCCATGCCAACCATTCACACAGGTTCTATTATCCTACTTTCTCATCCACCCTCTACACATTCGGGGCAATTTTACAGAGGCCAATTAACCTACAAACAAACCCACACGTCTTTTGGATGTGGGAGGAAACCATAACACTTAGAGGATACTCAAGCGATCAAAGGGAGAATGTGCAAACTCCACACAGACAGCATCCAAGGTCAGAATGTAAGGCAGGTCTCTGGCACTGTGCGCAGCAGTTCTACCAGCTGCGCCACTGTGCCACCCTCATGAAAAATACGCTACCATAAAGTAATTAAAAATCTAGAAACATAGAAAATAGGTGCAGGAGGAGGCCATTCGGCCCTTCGAGTCAGCACCGCCATTCATTGTGATCATGGCTGATCATCTGCTATCAATAACCCGTGCCTGCCTTTTCCCCATATCCCTTCACTCCACTAGCCCCTAGAGCTCTATCCAACTCTCTCTTAAATCCATCCAGTGATTTGGCCTCCACTGCCCTCTGTGGCAGGGAATTCCATAAATTGAATTCCATAAATTCAAAAAGTTTTTTCTCACCTCAGTCTTAAATGACCTCCCCTTTATTCTAAGACTGTGGCCCCTGGTTCTGGACTCACCCAATATTGGGAACATTTTTCCTGCATATAGCTTGTCCAGTCCTTTTATAATTTCATATGTTTCTATAAGATCCCCCTCATCCTTCTAAACTCCAGTGAATACAAGCCTAGTCTTTTCAATCTTTCCTCATATGACAGTCCCGCATCCCAGGGATCAATCTCGTGAACCTACGCTGCACTGCCTCAATCACAAGGATGTCCTTCCTCAAATTATTGGACCAAAACTGTACACCATACTCCAGATGTGGTCTTACTAGAGCCCTATACAACTGCAGAAGAACCTCTTTACTCCTATACTGAAATCCTCTTGTTATGAAGGCCAAAATTCCACTTGCTTTCTTCACTGCCTACTGTACCTGCATGCCAACTTTCAGTGACCGGTGTACAAGGACACCCAGGTGTCGCTGTACCTCCCTCTTAACTAACCTAACCCCATTGAGATAATAATCTGCCCCCTTGTTTTTGCCGTCAAAGTGGATAACCTCACATTTATCTATATTATACTGCATCTGCCATGCATCTGCCCACTCGCTCAACCTGTCCAGTCCCCCCTGCAACCTCCTAACATCCTCTTCACATTCACACTGCCACCCAGCTTTGCGTCATCCACAAACTTGCTGGTGTTGCTCCTAATTCCCTCTTCCAAATCATTAATATATATGGTAAACAGTTGCGGCCCCAACACCGAGCCTTGCGGCACTCCACTCGCCACTGCCTGCCACTCTGAAAAGGACCCGTTCACTCCTACTCTTTGCTTCCGGTCTGCCAACTAATTTTCTATCCATGTCAACACCCTACCCCCAATACAATGTGCTCTAATTTTTGTCACCAGTATCCCGTGCGGGAACCTATCAAAGGCTTTCTGAAAGTCTAGATACACTACATCCACTGGCACCCCTTCGTCCATTTTACTTGTCACATCCTCAAAAAATTCCAGAAGATTAGTCAAGCATGATTTCCCTTTCATAAATCCATGTTGACTTGGACTAATCATTTTACTGCTATCCAAATGCCCCATTATTACCTCTTTAATAATTAACTCCAGCATCTTTCGCACCACCGAAGTTAGGCTAACTGGTCTGTAATTCCCCGTTTTCTCTCTCGCTCCTTTCTTGAAAAATGGGATAACATTAGCTATCCTCCAATCCACAGGAACAGATCCTGAATCTATAGAACATTGGAAAATGATCACCAATGCGTCCACTATTTCTAGAGCCACCTCCCTGAGGACCTTGGGATGCAGACCATTAGGTCCAGGGGATTTATCATCCTTCAGTCCCATTAGCCTACCCAATACTATTTCTCGCTTAATGAAAATTTCTTTCAGTTCCTCTACCCCCTTAGATCCTCTATCCTCCAGTACATCTGGGAGATTGTTTGTGTCCTCCTTAGTGAAGACAGATCCGAAGTACCTATTCAATTCTTCTGCCATTTCCTTGTTGCCCATAATAATTTCACCCGTGTCTGCCTTCAAGGGATCCACATTTGACTTTGCTACCCTTTTTCCCTTAACATATCTAAAGAAGCTTTTACTGTCCTTCTTTATATTCCCAGCTTCCCCTCGTACTTCATCTTTTCAGCCCGTATTGACCGTTTTGTTTCCTTCTGTTGTCCTATGAAAGTTTCCCAATCCTCTGGCTTCCGGCTACTCTTTGCTGTGTTATACATCTTTTCTTTTAGTTTTATTCTATCCCTAACTTCTCTTGTCAGCCACAGTTGCCTCCTACTCCCCTTAGAATCTTTCTTCCTTTTTGGAATGAAATGATCCTGCGTCTTCCGGATTATGCCCAGAAATTCCTGCCATTGCTGTTCCACCGTCATTCCTGCTCGGATCCCGTTCCAGTCTACTTTGGCCAGCTTCCCTCTCATGCCTTCATAGTCCCCTTATTCAACTGCATCACTGCCACTTCCGATTTAACCTTCTCTTTCTCAAATTGCAGATTAAAACGAATCATATTATGATCACTACCTCCAAGCGGTTCCTTTACCTCGATATAAACATTACAGTGAAATAAGAAAATTAACCAAAAACATTGAGTTAATCTTTCCTTTTTAATGAAAGTCAGTGACTATTTGGATGACTTCTTGCTTGTACACTGAACAGCGGCTGGCATTAAACTGAAGGTCTGCATCTGAACTGCATCCACCCCCTCAGCTCAGCATGTCTAAACCGACTGCTGGATTCAATGACAAACAGCAACTACCATTCAGAACAAAACACATTCTGTTTTATAAATCTGTCTGAGGAGAATTCAGCAAATAAAAGAAAAGAGGAAGGATAAGAACTTTGTTTAAAGGAAAATATCATGGTTCTAAAGATGGACCAATTGTAGAAATTATTTGATTACAATTCAGATACAGTGAAAGAGATTTTACATTACTTGTATTTTATAAGCTACCGAATGGTGAGAAACACAGAGGGGAGACTTTTGAATTAAAAATATGAAAGCTATATGAACTTCAATATTCTTGCACTGGGATTAATTTTTAATTCATTGGTATCACAATATTTATTGTCCATCCCCAATTGTCCTTCATGTAAGTGGTTTGCTGGGCCAATTCCAAGGGTTGTTAAGATTTAGCCATATTGCTAAGGTCTGAAGTCAAATACAGATTATACTCATTATATCGAACCATAGTGTGGGGGAGGGGGGAGGGAAATGGTGTCCATCATTGCCGAATGTCTGCTGTAACTGAGTAAGGGGACGTAAATACAGTATTGGCAAAACGGCCAATGAACATACACTTTGTGATACCGCTTCCTCACCCACTACCTACACATTAGGGGCAATTTTACAGAGGTCAATTAATCTGCAAACCCACGTGTTCTGGATGTGGGAGAAAACCATAGCACTTTGGGAAAACTCAAACAGTCACAGGGAGAATGTGCAAACTTCACACAGGCATGATCCAAGGTCAGGATCTGGCAGATAATACTCGTTATAATGGACCATGAGGAGGGTGGGGGGGGTGGGGAGTTGTCCATTATTGCCGATTGTCCACTATAACTAAATGAGTGGGGGAAGGGGGTTAAATATGTACAGTTTTGGTAAAACAGCAAAGAAACATACATTTAACAAAGACACATAATACACTGTAATAAAAATGAACTGCTGACGCTGGTTTATACCAAAGATAGACATAAATTGCTTGAGTAACTCAGCGGGTTAGGCCACATCTTTGGAGACAATGGATAGGTTATGTTTCGAGTCGGGACCCTTCTTCAGGCACAATAAAAAGGCAAGGACACAACATGCATAATACATTAAACATTGTAAATACATTTTTAAAAGTTAATATCCTGTAATTTATCTTTTGTAGATGATAAATGACGTTGTTATGTGTGTGATCTTAGAGACAGTAACTTTTTACTCTGAGTCAGTAGAATTAGGATGCTCCCTCCACTGGCTGTGGCCTCCCACTTGTGGGAGGCTGCAGTGAATAGGGAGGGATAGGGCCGGCAGCAGTAATGTCATCAGGGGAAGATGGTGCAATGAGTAAACACTGTAAACAATGCTCTGACACTAATTGGCGGTAAACACAGACTGAGACGAGATTTGCTTCAACCACCTACCACTCCGCAAAACGACTAACTCAATCTGAAGAAGGGTCTCGACCCGAAACATCACCCCTTCCTTCTCTCCAAAGATGCTGCCTGTCCCATTGAGTTACTCCAGCTTTTGGGTCCATCTTCGGTTTGAAACCAGCATCTGTAATTCCTTCTTAAACATCTCAGTCCTGATACAAACGGATGCTTCAGTTATAACAGATTTTGTCCGCTGTAACCATGTGGCCTCGCAGTGTTTACTTACTGTTCCTGAAATCTGTTATAAAGAGGTCCATAATAACGAGGGTAGCCTGTATTGGCTAGATTGGGTAAGGTTGATGGGTTTGCTTCATCAACAGAAAATACATTTGTTACCCAGGAAAGTTCTTAGAACAATTTGTGTGTTTCATTAAATTAATAGGTGATGTTTTAGGTCATGACCCTTCTTCAGATTGGATCATGCTGTAAGGTTAGGCTAGGTTTTGGAGAAGATGATCACTAAATACTGGAGAAACTCAGCGGGATTGGCAGGATATCTGGAGAGAAGGAATGGGTGATGTTTCAGGCTGAGACACTTCTTGAGACTTTGAGAGGTAGTGAAAGGCAAACTGAACCGGGAGAAGCCTAACTACAACAAAATAAGGAAAGAGAAATCCAGGTTAAATTGGAAAACAAGATACTAGTAATTATTAGGCAGCAACGCTTGGCCTTTTAAAGGGGATGGTTCAGATTCAGTCTGGGTGTATTTACATAAGGATGATGCAGAGATCCCCGGATAGCAAATGGATTAGATGACATCAAAAATGTCTGCTTGATTATGCAAGGGAGAATCAACCTAAGTGTAAAAAGTGCAGAGAAATAAAAAAGGAGATAGGTTGAGAAAGAAAATGTCAAAGATTAGATCAACATGTAATGTTAAAGGAAATCTTAACATTTAAAAATTTATCAAAGATTGGAGTAAAATAGAGGTATTTGATGGACTTTGCTATCAATTCCAATGAGTACTGGTATTGGTTTATTATTGTCATGTGTATCTGAGTGCACAAGACAATAACAAATCAATACCAATAGCAATAGTAGAAAGCACACGGAAGCTACTAACTGACTACCTTGCACCAGTGTTTACCGGTGAGGTCAAGAAAGTCAAGAGTGTTTAATTATCATATACACCAAGAACAGATTGAAATTCTAGATAGACACAAAATGCTGGAGTAACTCAGCGGGACAGGCAGCATTCTGGAGAGAAGGAATGGGTGATGTTTCGGATCGAGACCCTTCTTCAGAATGGAATTCTTACTGGCGGCAGCATAACAGATCCATAAATGCAATACACAAAGCTAATATACAATGATCAAATAATCAATAAATTAATATCTGTGATAGTGAGCAAACGATAGCAATAACCCATTTAAGTAGTCTTAAATAGTCTTTAAATAGTCTCTTACAATGCTGATTTACTCTGGGGTTTTTTTTTTACTTTCAAAATAGCTACATTTGATCTTGACTTGTTCTGCTGCTTGTAAAATGTCACCACACTCTGTCGCCAGTTTTTTTATTGATGCTGCCAAAGCTGTGATAAGTGAAGATGTTGCTGTAATTCTGCATAATATAAAATAGATAAACACAGAAAGAAAGGGCATCTGATGACAGAGAACTGGCAGAGTTCTGGCAGAGCCATACATGAGTGAGTGAGTGAGTGAGTGAGTGAGTAGGTAGTGGGAATAAATAGGAAATCAGTTGCTGAATGAGAGAAGACATTGCAGAGACACGGCTTGAGTCTCACATTTCTCCTAAATTATAAGAGTGATACCAGAGGACAAGAGCATTGTAAGTATCAAATTAAATATCAAATTAATTATTAAATCCTAGTTCAAAGAAGGCAGATGGATAGGCTTTCCTCCTAATCCTCATCTTCCACAGGGACAGAGTCCCCCCCAGCCCTCATCTTTCAACCCATCAGCCGTTGTATACAGCACATAATCCTCTGACATTTTTGCCATCTTCAACAGGATCCCACCACCAGCCATGTTCCTATCCCCACATCTTTCTGCTTTCCGCACAGACAGTTCCCTTCGCAACTCCCTAGTTAACTCATCCATTCCCACCCAAACTGCCCTCTCCCCAGGTACCTTGCCCTGAAACGTCAGGAGATGCAACGCCTGTCCCTATACCTCCTCTCTGTCCAGGGACCCCGACAGTCCTTTCAGGTGAGGTAGTGGTTCACTTGCACCTCCTCCAACCTCATCTACTGTAGGTCTCTGAAGAAGGCTCTCGACCCAAAACGTCACCCATTCCTTCTCTCTAGTGATGCTGCCTGACCCGCTGAACTACTCCAGCTTTCTGTGACTGTCTTATGCTCTCCTAGTTAAATTTGTCTATGCTCTCCTAGTTCAGTTTGTTGGTTAGCTTTTAAACACAGTTGTATGAAGAGTACATTGGCCTTCATCAGTCAGGATATTAAGTATAGTTGGGATGTTATGTACAAGTCATTAGTGAGGTCATATTTGGAGTATTGTGTTGAGCTTTAATCACTGTACTATAGGAAGGATGTTGCTAAGCTGGAGAGAGTGCAGAGAAGATTAGGAGGATGTTGCCAGCAGTTGAGGAACTGAGCCTTAGCGATAGGTTGGGCAGGTTCGGACTTCATTCCTTGGAGCATAGGAGAATGAAGAGTAATCTTATAGAGGTGTATAAGATCTTGAGGGGTATAGATGTAATGAATGCATAGAGTCTTTTACCTAGAGTAGGGGAATCAAGAACCAGCGGACATAGGTTTAAAATGAAAAGGTTGAGAAGAATAATAAGGGTGTTGGGTGTATGGAACGAGCACATGGAAGGAGGTAGTTGAGGCAAGTACTCTAACAACATTTAAAATAAATTTGAAAAGGTACATGGATAGGAAAGGTTTAGAGGGATATGGGACAAATGCTGGCAGTTGGGAATAGCGTAGATGGGGCATCTTGGTCTGCATGAACATGTTGGGCTGAAAGGCATGTTTCTGTGCTGTATGACTCTATGACCGGGAAGGTTTTGATAATTTCAGTAGCATAACCTGCATACAGACTGGATTGTATGCTATTTGTTGCTCATGGTTCCACGTAAGCATTGTTCAAAGATTATGTGTAAAACCTGGTGATGTAATAGAGAAGCATCAAGAAGCCTTAAGGAAGACTGTCACAGACCGATCAACTAGAAAGATATAAATAATATTTGCAAATTGTCTAGCCTCAATAGCTCACTCCACCTTGTCTGTATGTTGGTGCTGTCAGTAAGCTGTCATTAGTGAAGTAATGGAACCCTGGAGCCTTTGTGGTTTTATGCATTTTCTGCTGTTTTGAAGCTGATAATTCAGTTTTGAGCTTTATTCCTGTCTAATCTGCTTTTGCTACAGATTGCCTTCCAGTCATGGATGTGACCGACAGCCGTGAATTTGTCAATCTTAAGAATAAACAATGTTAGGCTCGAAAGGATGCATCATGAAGTTGCATCTCTATGTTGTGCCAGACGGTAGTCTCCTGCTCATTCATTGCTATGATAAAGCACGCAATGAGATTTCATTTAAAACCAAGGCAAAAAGTATTCAATCAAACAGAGAAAAGGTAAATTACAGGGAAAGTCTATTTCACCATTCTAACAATAAATATTAATGTCCAAAACTGCCCCAGGATAAGATCACCTTCACCCAACCATTGCATCAGGTGAATGCCTGGTGGAACAGATTACAGTGTTTCCACTTCAGAATTTCCCATATCTGATGAATAAGTCAAGTAAACCTTTACACACTGCCTATGAGGCAAGTATATATTTCCTCTCATGAGTAGGCCAAACGACCATAGGACATAGAACCAGAATTAGGACATTCGGCCCATAGAGTCTGCTCTGTCATACAATCATGCATGATCTATTTTTTCTTCTCAAGCTCATTCTCCTTCCTTTTCCCTGTAACCTTTGATGCCCTTACTATTCAAGAACCTATCAATTGCTGCTTTAAAAATACCAAATGACTTGGCCTCCTCTACCATCTGGAGCAATACATTTCACAGATTCACCACCTTCTGGCTAAATAAATTCCTCTTCATCTCCATTCTAAAAGGTGCATCCTTTTATACTGTCTGTGCCCTCTTGTCCTAGACTCTCAGATCTCAAGTAATTGAGATTCTTCAGGTCTGAAGAAGGTTCTTGCCCCGAAACGGCACCTATCCATTTCTTGCATTGATGCTGCCTTACCCATTGAGTTACTTCAACATTTTGTGTTTTTCTTAGACCTGCATACTCTTCTCCAGGAGCAGATTCGCCAATGGCATATTTAGTTGCAGCAAGACTTCCTTACATTTCTATTCTATCCCCTTGGCAATAAGGGCCAAAGCTCCATTTCCCTTTTTTTTTACTTGTATATACATGCTGACATTTTGTGTTCCTTGATGATTGAATACTCAACCAAAATAGTCTCACTCCATTTAAATAATAAACCGTCTTTGTTGCCATCCAACAGAAGTGAAAAGCTTCCCATTGGTCCATTTCATTCTCTAGCTTTCTACTCATACTCCCTTTGTCTACTCATTTAACCTTTCTAGGATTTTATTTTAATGAGATCCTATGTTGTCGTAAAATTCTTCATGTCAACCTCAAACTTAGATACAATACACTTGGTGCCTTCTTCCACTGATGTTCACTACTTATCGTTTGCCAAAGAGCCTATTGTTTTCTATTGTTTTACATGTGTTTGATATGCGCTTGTTCCTTTAATACCACAGCTAGAATAACGCGCTGAAATTTATTATTGACAGCATTGTCATGAATATGTTTAATTTACGAATTTTTGAATTATGCATTGCTTTTCAAGCACGTAAACCCCTGCACAACACACAAGGTGCCTGTACATGCATGGTTACCATATGCGATAAACATTTACGTCAAACATTTTCAAACGCTGTTTGGAAATTAAATTTACTAATTTTTCTCCTTTATATAGCCTTCTCATTATATCATGTAATAAGTCAAAACCATTATCTTAAATGAATGTCTGAAGAAGGGTCTTGACCCGAAACAAAATGGGTTACAGAGATGCTGTCCCTTCGAGTTACTCCAGCATTTTGTGTCTATCTTCAGTTTAAACCAGCATCTGCAATTCCTTCCTACACTTTTAAATGAAGCGATGTTGACACTATATAAATATATAGTAATTTTCAAAGTGTGTGCTGTCACTACTTTAATTAAGAATTCCAACATTTTCCAAATAATTTGATATTTAATCTATGTAAATAAGCAATTCACATACTCTTGAAGTGTATAGCATCCTTTAATGATAGCACAGGGTATAACACACGTCAGCAAGCACTGGTTACATTCTTCTACCGAACTATACCCAGGGAGGGGAAAGCGTTATGATTGATGTTAACTAAGGCGGGGTTGTAGGTACTGAGGTAGCTATATTATTGGTTGCATGCATAAACCATCTACATCCTTCCCCTTAGAAAATCAAAACAGCTTAGAAGTCATGACAACAGAATTAAACAAAATCGCCATAACGAACAGGTGGCTTACTAATCCATCCCAAGCGTGTACGGATGTCTCCCCCTTCCCCCGAAAGATCAGAAGAAACAGGAGGCCGCGAAACAGCTGGGGAACCAGAGAAGGGCGGTGGGGTGGGAGAAGCAGGAGAGTCAGAACCACGACCGGCAACAGGTGACCCGCACAGAGAGGAACAGGGCGCACGAGATGGAGACTGAGGCATGCAGGGAACACAAACTGGGACGGCAGCCGGCTGTTGGTATGAGAGTGGCGGGGCGTAGGGACCCGGAGGCTGCGGCTTCGGCTCATTCATGGCAAGCAGGTGTTGCCGGCTTCTTCGGTAAATGGTTCCCTCAAAGTCGACCAGGTATGAACGAGGTGAATCGGCCACCCCAACTACAGTAGCCAGACGGGAGTAATCACTGGCGGTCTGCAGCCGAACAACATGTCCAGGCAACAGAGGATCGAGTGGTCTGCACGACCGATCGTGGGAACGCCGCTGGCTGTCATGTTTCTCTTGAATGCGCCTCTGCACGGAGGCAGGCTCCAGCACCCTAGGTTGCAGCTGGCGCTGAGCAATCGGGATAGTATGTCTGGTTGTTCTGGACATCAGACGCTCAGCAGGGGACCCCATGGCCGGATCACTGGAAAAGTTCTTGAGGTTCAGGAGATCCAAATACAAATCAGAGTTAGACAGTCTCGCCTGTTCCATCAGAAACGTTCAGCATGGCCGTTGCTCTGTGGGTACTCTGGGCTGCTGGTCAGATGACGAAAATTCCACTTGTCGGCAAAACTTTTGAACTCTCGGCTGGTAAACTGCCTTCTATTGTCAGTCTGCAACCGGACAGGAGACCCAAAAGTGGAGAAGTGTTTCCGCAGCTTACGGATTACCATCTCCTGGGGATGTCAGCAAATCCACCTCGAACCAGTTGGAGTACGAGTCGACCAGGGCAAGGTAGTGGTTACCATGCCACTCGAAAATGTTGGCAGCCAGCGAGGACCAGGCCAAGGCAGGAGCAGGTTGTTGCAGCAGGGGCTGCCGCTGCTGGTGTGGTGCAAGACTGTTGCACGTGGAGCAGGCAGAAACGCGGTCCCGGATATACTTGGCCATTCCAGGCATTGAGCGTGGGCGAGTGTCGCGTCGACCCCGGGGTGTCCGCTATGGGCTGCACAGTAGTACGAATCAAACAGGGAAGACGGGACTACAACTTTATGTCCCTTGACGATAACGCCATTCTGTAGCACCAGTTCGTCGCGGACCAGGAAGAAAGGCTGTGTTTCAGTCGGCGCGCTGGAGCGCTTTGTCGGCCACCCCGATTTAATCACAGAGGCAAGCCGGTGCAAAACGCCCAGTACGAGCAAGTCTTCTGTTTCGTAGGGGTGGCGGGCACAGAATGTCCGTGGGGCGCGGGATAGGGTGTCCGCAATGTGCATCTCGGTGCCCTTCTTGTAGACGATATTGAAGTCGAAACGCTGGAGCTGCAGCATCATACGCTGCAGCCTGGCAGGGGCAGCATGAATCGGTTTGTTCAGAATTGTCCCCAGTGGCTGGTGGTCGGAGGATGCTATACACTTCAAGAGTATGTGAATTGCTTATTTACATGGTGTCAAAGCTGGAAGATACCTGCGTCTCCTGTCTATCGGGTTTTATTTCTTTTGATTTTGTGCCTCCTTGTGTTTAATCTCTCTGGCCATGGCATCTTCTTGCAGAAAGCCCGCGCAGCTTGTCTTTGATGCTGATATCTCTGAGAACTGGGCCACATTTGAATTTGATTTCACCCACTTTGTCAACGTTGTGCACCGCGCCGAACCTGACTCCGTTAAAGCCTCCCTCCTACTCAACCTTGCCGGACCTGATGCCATGAGGAGAGCCAGAACTTTCACCTACGCTCCAGCGGTCCTGGACGAGAATAACGTGGTGACTACTCCTGCAGAATCAGACAGTGATCCCACTTCTGACACCATGTAAATAAGCAATTCACGTACTCTTGAAGTGTATAGCATCCTTTAATGATCGCACAGGGTATAACACATGTCAGCAAGCACTGGTTACATTCTTCTACTGAACTATACCCAGGGAGGGGAAAGCGTTATGATTGATGTTAACTGAGGCGGGGTTATAGGTACTGAGGTACCTATATTATTGGTTGCATGCATAAACCATCTACAATCTACTTTCCTTGTTTCCTCTTTTCTTGAATAACACATGCTATTTTCCTCTTTTACCAACATTTGCAAGAGCACTAGGATGTTGGTCATCTGCTGCTGGTGAATTGTTAACCTTTAATCCCAAATGGTCTAATATATCCTCACTAATGACAGGAAAACTTTGATGTTCTGCTGTCCGACTATTTGGACCTGCAGATGTTGATTTAAACTGAAGATAGACACAAATTGCTGGAGTAATTCAGCGGGACAGGCAGCATCTCTGGAGAGAAGGAACGGGTGACATTTTGGGTCGAGACTCTTCCACAGATTGAGAGTCGGGTGAAAAGGAAACGTGAGATGTACGTCGCCCATTCCTTCTCTTCTGCTGCCTGTCCTGCTGAGATACTCCAGCATTTTGTGTCTATATTTGGAAATCTTAATGGTTTGACATCTGGCTAATGCTATGCTCCTTTATGACTCACTGAATCCCAATTGCTCCTTTCCACTCACTGGGGCCCTGGTTCCCACCTGCACATCTGACTCACCAGCACCCTGTTTCATGCACTTCCTTCCAGATCACCAGCAGTTGTTGCTTTCTCTTTCAACTCAGTAGGCCCCAAATTCCCTGGACTCCCTAGTAATTCATCTAAACCTACTAGGTTCACTGGAACACATGATTCTACTGAGTATTATTCAAATAAATGTAAATTAAAATAATGTTGCAGTATTTATTTGAATAACATCTATTCATTCCAGAATATACTGCTCATCTGACACTGCCAAAGTTCTGACACAGTACTCAAAGATAGCATCATAAATTAAAAAAGTTCAATAAATTAAAAAAAAAACTGTATTTGTACAAACAAAGCCCAAAGTCCCTAGTGTAACTAAGACAGTTTGTAGTTTGTAGTTCAGTTGGCGTTTGCAGTGCTCAGAGCCTGATGGTTGTTGGGAAGAAGCTGTTCCTGAACCTGGAGGTTATGATTTTCAGACTCCTGTACCTTCTTCCTAAATGTCAGGAGTAAATTAGAGTGTGGCCAGGGTGGTAAGGGTCCTTGGTGATGTTGGCTGTTTAACAAATACTATCATTTCCATACTCATAGAAACATAGAAACAAGAAATTAGGTGCAGGAGTAGGCCATTCAGCCCTTCGAGCCTGCACCGCTATTCAATATGATCATGGCTGATCATCCAACTCAGTATCCCGTACCTGCCTTCTCTCCATACCCTCTGATCCCCTTAGCCACAAGGACCACAATCCAACTCACTCTTAAATATAGCCAATGAACTGGCCTCAACTACCCTCTGTGGCAGAGAGTTCCAGAGACTCACCACTCTCATGTGTGAAAAAAGTCTTTCTCATCTCGGTCTTAAAGGATTTCAACCTTATTCCTTAAGCTGTGACCCCTTGTCCTGGACTTCCCAACATCGGTAACAATCTTCCTGCATCTAGCCTGTCCAACCCCTTAAGAATTTTGTAAGTTTCTATAAGATCCCTTCTTAATCTCCTAAATTCCAGAGAGTATAAACCGAGTCTATCCAGTCTTTCTTCATAAGACAGTCCTGACATCCCAGGAATCAGTCTGGTGAACCATTCTCTGCACTCCCTCTATGGCAATAATGTCCTTCCTCAGATTTGGAGACCAAAACTGCACGCAATACTCCAGGTGTGGTCTCACCAAGACCCTGTACAACTGAAGTAGAAACCTCCCTGCTCCTGTACTCAAATCCTTTTGCTATGAAAGCTAACATACCATTCGCTTTTTTTCACTGCCTGCTGCACCTGCATGCCCTACTTTCAATGACTGGTGTACCATGACACCC
The DNA here is from genome assembly GCA_035221665.1 of Okamejei kenojei. Taxonomy (NCBI): domain Eukaryota; kingdom Metazoa; phylum Chordata; class Chondrichthyes; order Rajiformes; family Rajidae; genus Okamejei; species Okamejei kenojei. The sequence goes on from CM069136.1 coordinate 47,699,919, forward strand.
AGGTCTCGCTGCATACTCCCTATATTTAATTCTTCTGAATTAATATAAAGAAACCAATGCTTACTTTGGCTATCTGATTTTACCTATCTTACCTGAATTGATTCTATGTCCTGATTGTCTAAGCCAAGAGTCTTTCTTATTAAAATCCCAATTGCATCCTTTATTATCAGACCTATAATCTCTCCACCTTTTTCTAATTCTGCCAATCCTACCCTGGTACCTCTGCAAACATGTCTCAGTAATGACCTTTAGATAATTTCCATATAATTATTTTGGTGCAATTCATCTTTCCGATTCTGAATGCTTTATGCATTCAGATAAACAGCCTATCATTTTGCTATACTTTCATTTTTCCTGCCGATCATATTTTCACTTTATTCGGCCAGCTCATAATATCCTCAAAGGCAAAATGTCAAAATCAATCTTCCTTTCATTGAGAATTTTTTGTGTAATCATCTAATAATTTTCTAAATGTGCCATTACTGCTTCAATTAAAAATCCTAGCATTTCCACATGGCTGGTTATATAATCTGTATTTTTTTGTTTTCTCCTTCCTCATTCATTTTTTCAACATCTACATTATTACCCAGAAACATTACCTATCCTTATGCATAAATATGTTGTAAATATAATATTAATATTATATAAATATACATTTAAAGACGTCTAAGCATTTTACATTTTCCCTGACCTGCAGCCTTTGACATTCCCAACCCTTGCACTATACTTAACTACCACCATCAGCCATTTAATTTAAAGACGGACCTTGGCTTACAATTTTTTGATTCACCAGGTCACTAGACACAATCTGATTTGGTGCAGCTTGTGAAATCATCTTTTTTTTTCCAATACAGAAGCCAAAACCTTTTGAATTAAATCCCACCTTTCTGAAGAAAAGTCTCGACCCGAAACGTCACATTTTCCTTTTCTCCAGAGATGCTGTCTGACCCACTGAGTTACTCCAGCATTTTGTGTCTATCCGCACTTTTTTTGAGTACCTTGTTCAAACTTCTAACATTTTAACAACTATGTTAATTTCTATGTGACTGAAGTCGCGATGTCGTGATTACATTTGTGATTCGATGGTTAATTTAAATCTTAGTAATCTGTCAGCAGACCCCTTTTTAATCCAATATAATACCTTACATTCTTGGTTCGTGTTTGGATCAAAACTCCTGGATCTTTCCCTTTCTACTCAAACTTCCTCTCCAACCCCTGCTGATGCCTTTCATCCAGGAACTAGGACACGTGCTATCAGCCAGGGGGGAAAAAATCAATCTTTCAGAATATACGCTGGTGTTAATTTGCTTCCAGTTTGACAATCTATGTGCAAGTGCATTGTTGCTTAGTGCGTCCCACTAGTCACCAAATTGGAAAAGCCACAAAAGCATGTTGGAAATGTATCACTGAGAAAGATAATGAAAAATGTCAGCATGCGATGTTATTCTGATTCACAATTAAATTGAGGGATAGCATATCCAGAGAGCTTGATGTTTATTTACAAAGCAGTGCATTTAAACTATTCACGTGTTGAGTTTTCAATCTGCTTATACTGACCAAACATTCCAGATTGTCCCAGCAATGTTGTATTGGTGAAAAGTGGGTACGCCACATCCTTCTCGTCTCTTACAAGTTCCCATTATGAAAACATATACAGAAACAGAGCAAACAACCTCTTCCATGTCGAAAATAAATTATACCGCACTCTTCCATTTAAAAAGCAATGGTGAAAGACAAACAACTTGTCAATGTGCACATTTACTAAACAGTAATTACAACAGGGCGGCACAGTGGCACAGTGTTAGAGTTGCTGCCTTGCAGCACCAGAGACCCGGGTTCGATCCGACTATGGGTGCTGTCTGCATGGAGTTTGTACTTCCCCCCCTGTGCCACTTAAGTTTTCCCCGGGTGCTCAGTTTTCCTCCCACATACCAAAGCCATGCAGGTTTGTAGATTAATTCACTTCTGTAAATTGTTGCTGGTGTGTAGGATTGAACTGGTGTACGGATGATCATTGGGTGGCGTGGGTTGGAGGGCCAGTTTCCACACTGTATCTATAAACTAAGGTATTCTGATAATTGTTTTTTCGGAAGATAAACAAAATGCTAGAGCATTTAGACCCTTCTTCAGACTGAAAGTAGAGAGGGGGAACTGGAGGTTGGAATAGCCCAGAACAGATCAATGCTGGCATAGGAAAAGGCTTCTGCTGCTGGCACTGATTTGTTCTTGCCTTTTCCTACCTCCAGCACCCCCCCCCCCCACCCCCCACCTCACCCTCTACTTTCAGTCTGAAGAAAGATTCTAAGCCAAACCATCACCTGTTTCGTTTCTCCAGAGATGCTGCCTGACCCGTTGAGTTGCTCCAGCACTTTGTGTCTATCTTTGGTATTTTACAGCATCTGTCGTTCCTTCCTATGCTGATTTCTAGAATGTAGGAAAGAGGAATAAATATGAGGATACCATCATCTCCGGTATTCTTTGGCTCACTGCTAGATACAGACTACCTGACTGCCATTCAATTATCTGAAAGACTGTCTCCTTCATGAGAGTGGAGCAATGCCTGCCTGTTTGCCAGCTGGCTGCTGGTTGTGCCTGTGATTTGACACTTCATCCTGTAAGAGAGAGGCCACTGTGTTAGTGAGTTTCTCACAGTGTGTGGGTGATGTGCTTGTTATGAAAGCTGTGACATGTAGGTGTGAAGTCAAAAGCACTATCAAAACTCACTGATAGGCTGTATCAGGGCCTGTGAGCCTGGGATTAGAATCAGACAGCACAGAAACAGACCCTTCAACCTACTGAGTCTGCCCTGACCATCAATCACCATTTTTGCTCTGATCTTACACTAACCCATTGATTTCTCCCCAATTCCCATCAACGACATAAAATTTTACCATCACCCATACACTTGAGTGAGGAGCAACACAGTGGCCTAATGGTAGAGTTGCTGCCTTATAGCGCCAGAGACCCGGGTTTGATCCTGACTATGGGTGCTTGTCCATATGGAATTTGTACGTTCTCGTGAGCTGCTTGGGTTTTTTCCAGGTGCTCCGGTTTCCTCCCATGCTCCAAAGACGTTTGTAAGTTAATTGGCTTGTAAGTTAATTGGCTTGGTAAAATTGTAAATTGTCCCTTGTGTGTGTGGGATAGCGTTAATGTATGGGTATCACTGGTCGACGCAGACTTGGTGAACCGATAGGTCGGATTCTGTTCTGTTTCTCTAAACTAACTACATAGACAATCTCTCTCATCAGTTCATCCCTCACAATCGCTGTAACATGAAACGTAAAGGGCCTGTCCCAATTAGGCGATTTTTTAGGCGACTGTCATAGTCGAAGCAGGTCGTCGAAAAAACGGCAACTGGACCGCCCTACGACAATGTCTATGACAAGCTACAACAACCAACCACCTAGTCGACGTCAAGCTGCAGCAAGTTACTGACAACCAGCGACCCATTAGGACGTCCACCTACGACCACACCTACGACAACCTACGACAGGCAACAACCTACGACAACCGAAGTCAATCTACATTGACGGTACCTGTGGCCGGTTGATGTAGGTTGACGTAGGTAGTCGCCAATGGAATTTACCAAAGTCAGCACCGGCAACAACCTACGTCACCTAGCGACGTAGGTTGTAGGGGTTGTAGGCTGGGGGAGAGGGGTGTGGGCGGGAAGTGAGGGTGTGTGGGCGGGGGGGAGATGGGTATGTGGGCATGGGGGGGAAGTGGGGGAAGTGGGGGAGGGGGGGAAGAGAGCTCGGAGAAAATACGATGGTTGTGGGCAGTATCACAGTGGAGGGGGCCAGAAGCCAGCGATGGGGACCAGAGGGGAAGGGACTGGAGCGGACTCACAGCAGTCGCTGGCCTGCTGGTCGCCAGTCGCTGGACCGCTGGTCGCTGGTCACTGGTCTTTCTCCTCCGCCGAGATCAGATTCTCCGGTTTCCGTTTGGCGTCATTTCCCGTGCCGGGCCATTTCCAGTCCCTCCGAAAATTGAGTCCGGTTGTAAACCTCCGCTGGCCATCCACCGCTCCAGTAAAGACACGATTGCGCAGGAAGGGGCGGACTGTCCCGCGGAGTGACAGGAGAAAAGACCAATCCACGCGGCGCTGAACGGCAAGAGAGGAGATCGATCTGCGCACACGTGGTTTTTAAGATTTTTAAATCTCACTAAAGTTTACATTAGACCACCGATCGGAACAAAACTTGGTGCAATCACAGCGCATGAGTAAGTAAGTAACGGTGAGTAAGTTGGCGAAATGTCGTAGCACTATCGCGTAATGTTTTCGGGCAAATAGAATGACTGTGCCACCGGAAGATAACAAGATCAGAGCTTTAGCTATGTATCTACAAGGAACTGCAGATGCTGGCTTACCAAATAAAAGACACAAAATGCTGGAGCAACTCAGTGGGTCAGGCAGCATCTCCGGAGATCATGGATAGATAACGATTCAGGTCGGGACCCTTCTTCAGACTAATTGAATCAGTCTGAAGAAGGGTCCTGTCCTAAAACAGCACATATCATTTCTCCTTGGATGCTGCCTAACCCACAGAGTTACTCCAGCATTTTGTGTTCCGTTTTACATTTTCTCATCAGCAATCTCTGCACAAAAACCTTTTACTCTCCACAGTCATCAAGCTGAAGGTCAATCAATGTGCTTGAAGGTCACTTGCTGACTCGTACCTGAATTGTGGATTTCTTTATCTTCTTCAATTTGCTTTTACAAATAAGCATGCTAGCCGATATTCCATTGAATGCCCAACTCCAATCACCCTGAATTGTTGCCTGTCACTTCACTGCCTACTCCCTCTTTAGATTTTCCAAAGGACACACTATATTCTGCTGCATTTCAACCCTAAGGCTTGCAGAATTTTACAGTGCTGTCTGAAATTGCCTTTTAAGTATTCCATTCAACTGACTTTTAGTTATGCCCCTGTCCCACAGTCCCTGTCCCACTAAAGAAACCTGAACGGAAACCTCTGGAGACTTTGCCGGAGGTTTTTGGCAGTCTCCCTAATGGTCGAAAGTGGTTTCCGTTTTAAAAATCGGTAATTTTTTACTCAAAGCCGGTTGCGATGCTAGTTGAAGGTGGTTGCCGGAGGACAAAAACCTCCGGGAACCTTTGGGAACCGCACGGAAACCTTGGGTGGGGCGCAAAGTCTCCAGAGGTTTCTGTTCAGGTTTCCGACAGGGGCATGTGGGACAGGGGCATTAGGAAACCTGAATGGAAACCTCTGGAGACTTTGCGCCCCACCCAATGTTTCCGTGCGGTTCCCGGAGGTTTTTGTCAGTCTCCCTAATGGTCGAAAGTGGTTTCCGCTTCTTCTATGTTCCGGCGATTATTTCAAAAAATTGATAAAACCTCCAGGAACCTGACAAAAACCTCCAGGAACCGCATGGAAACCTTGGGTGGGCGCAAAGTCTCCAGAGGTTTCCGTTCAGGTTTCCTAAGTGGGACAGCGGCATAACACTCCTTTACGCCCCTGTCCCACTTAGGAAACCTGAACGGAAACTTCTGGTGACCGTGTGCCCCACCCAAGATTTCCGTGAGGTTCCCGTGAGGTTCCCAGAGGTTCCCGGGGATTCCAGTCATTCTCCATGAGTCACCAGAGGTTCTGGTCAATTGCCTGGAAAGCCTCAACCGAAGGGTGAGCTGCATCTATTGACCAAGGATCTTTGCTGCCGACCGCGCACACACACACACAAACACATCGCGAAGGTGGGGGCCAGGGATAGCGGAGGAGCGGTTTCTCCTTGTAAAGAGGAAAGTAAACGGCTGCCTTTAGAGAGCGTGGGAGGGAGGGAGAGAAGGACAGAGAAAGGGAGAGAGAAGGGAGAGAGATGGAGAAAGAGAAGGGGAGAGAGAAGGGGAGAGAGAAGGGGAGAGAATGAGTGGAAACAGTTTTAGGAAGTTTAATAAAGTTAGCGGACATTTTACCTTCCAACGGATCTTCTAGGTCCTGAAAACCAAAGAAGATTTCTTTGCTTAAAACTCCAATGAGCCAATCAGAATGGCCGGTCAGTGAAGGCCTTCGACTGGCTGTAAGTAAAAATGCGACCCCACCACTGGCTTCGACAAAACGGCAACCTATTTTTAGTTGCGGCCGGTTTTGTTTTTTTTGAAATAATCGCAGGAACATAGCAGAAGCTGCAATTACGCGGAAACCACTTACACCATTAGGGAGATTGACCGGAATCTCCAGGAACCTCATGGAAACCTTGGGTGGGGCGCAAGGTCTCCAAAGGTTTCCGTTCAGGTTTCCTAAGTGGGAAGATCCACCGGAAGGTAAAATGCCCGCTAACTTTATTAAACTTATTAAATCTGCCTCCACTCCTTCTCCCCCCCCCCCCCCCCGTTCTCTCCCCTTCTCCCCCCTTCTCTCTCCTCTTCTCTCTCCCCTTCTCTGTCCTTCTCTCCCTCCTGCGCTTTCTAAAGGACTTACCATGCTCTGTGGCAGCTGTTTACTTTCCTCTTCAATACACAGAAAGCGCTCCTCCACTGTCCCTGGCCCCCACCTTCGCTGTGTGTGTATGTGTGTGCGCGAGGTCGGCAGCATAGTAGATGCAGCTCATGCTTCGGTTAAGGCTCTCCAGGCACCTCTGGTGACTCATGGAGAATGACCGGAACCCCCGGGAACCTCTGGGAACCTCACGGGAATCTCTGGGAACCACACGGAAACCTTGGGTGGGGCACACGGTATCCAGAGGTTTCCGATCAGGTTTCCTAAGTGGGACAGGGGCATTATGGTCTCAGTTTAATACTAATGTGCTCTATGCAAGTTCAGGCCCGCAGATAGGAAGGACTGCTGTACTAATGAATTTGCACTTATACAGCAAGCTGTGCCAGTTTGATTTGATCATGATATGTTTTCCCCAGAGTCTAATGACCAGGGGTTTAATTCTTTGCACGAGGTTGGAGTATAATCAAGATTGTTTCTTATTATGGTATTGTGATGCATATTGGAACCTGTGAGATGAAAGTCATAGAGTTGTGATGTAATACAGTACTATAAAAGACCCTGCAGCCCAACTTGTTCAAGCCGGTTAAGATGTCCCATTTAAGCTGGTCCCATTTGATGTGTTTGGTCGATATCCCACTAAACATTTCCTGTCCATGTACCTGTCCAAGTGTATTTTCAATGCTGTTATAATACCTGTCTCAACCACCACCTCTGGCAGCTTGTTTCATACACCCACCCTCTAAGTGAAAAAAGTTACCCCTTATGGGCCTGTCCCACTTAGGCGTCTTTTTAGGCGACTGCAGGAGACTATGTTCGCGGGTGGTTGCCAGGGAGTCGCCTTCATTGTCGTGAGGAGTTCCTGAATTTTGCGAACTAGTCACAGTAGGTTGTAGCCGGTGCTGACTGGTGAATTTCATTGGCTCATTGGGAAAAAAAAACGTAAGCAGTAGTTTTCAGAACCAAGGATAACCGACCGGTAATGTTAATGTCCGCCGAGCTTCACAGCCGTGTATCTCTGGTTTCTTAAAAGTTGTCTCCTTCTCCCTCCTTCTCCCCCCTCTCCCCTCCTTTAAAGGACATACCATACACTGCGATTTAGCCGTCTTAATTACAGTGCCAACCTTCCTGTTGATCGTGGCGTGTGTCTGTATCACCTTAGCTTTGCACCGTGTGAATTTAACTCAAACAGCGCTCCCCCACTTGCCCTGTCCCCCGCCTGCATAACGGGCTGGTGAAGGAAGCGATGTGTGTGTGTGTTCCACTCTGACAGTCACTGTTCCAGTTGCTGGTTTTTCAGGCGACTGCCGGCAACTTGTCAATCGCCGACAGTCGCCTGAAATATCGCCGAAGTGGGACAGGCCCATTAGGTTCCTATTAAATTTGTCCCCTCTCACTTTAACCCCATGTCCTCTGGTTCTTGATTCTCCTACCCTGGGTATAAGACTCTGTGCCTTCACCCTATCTATTACCCTCATTATTTTTATACACCTCTATAAGATCACTCCTCAGCCTCCTGCATTTCAAGGAATAAAGCCCTATACTGCCCAATCCTTCCTTGTAGCTCAGGCCCTCAAGTCCCGGCAACATCCTCATAAATCTTCTTTGCACCCTTTCCAGCTTAATGACATCCTTATGTGTGAAGCCACTATTGAAGGATCAGATTTTAAACAAAGGTCCGTTTTGCCAAGGCAGTAAGTGTAAAGGATCCCAAAGTATTTTACAAAGTGAATATCGTCCATCCAGGTATTAATCAACATTTCTACCTCGCTAATAATATCCAAAACAAATCTGTCGCTTAGGAGGTTTAATCGCATGAAAATTGGCTGCTGAGTTTTCTGGCATGGAACATTTGTGACTACCTCAAAAGTAATTTATTTTTATGTATCGCTTTGGGACTCCAGAGAACATAAAATTGGAATGCTTCTTTTTCATAATTTAGATCAGAACATTCATTTATAATAGAAAATTAAAAACTGCTCTTCAGCCAGAATTCTCCCACTGGGGCAGAATTGTTAATTCTTCACAACACAGGAATATTTAATATTCTGGTTTCTGCTGCAGACAAAGCAGATTCTTTATCATTACCTCTCCCTCCAGCAACAGCAAGATCCATAATAAAACATCGTTTTTTTTTTCAAATTCATTTAAAATTAATACATTGTCAGACTATTTCTCTAACATCAGTCATTTACTGACAATGGTGTTCATTTTTGCATATAACTTCAGATACCTTGTGACAGGCAAAAATTATAATGTCTGTAACCAAAGAGGTTGATATGGGCAAAACCATAGGCATCATTTATATGGACTTCAGCAAACCCTTGGATAAGGTTCTGCATGGTTGGCTGCTCTGGAATGTTACATCGCATGGTATCCAGAGAGATCTAGCTAATTGGATACAGAATTGACTAAATGGTACCTGGAATAGGTGATGTTTCGGGTTGAGACCCTTCTCCAGACTGCAGTCAGAAAAAGGGTCTCGACCCAAAATGTCACCTATCCTTTTCTTCAGAGATGCTGCCTGACCTGCTAAGTTACTCCATCATTTTGTGTCTATCTTTGCTGGTGGTGGAAGATTGTTTTGTGGACTGGACGCCTGTGACTCGTGTGTGCCGCTGGGCCCATTGTTGTTTGTCAGCTATATCAATGATTAGGATGAGAATATACAAGCATGATTAGAAAGTTTGCAGCTGATTTAAATAGTTGTATTGTGGACAGAGAAGATGGTTAGCAAGAATTACAGCATGACCTTGATCTTCTTCTTCTTGTGTATGGCGTGCACAGCCTAAAGTTGTAAGACAACATGTTCTATTTTATCTTATTTGATTGTGCATGCTACGTTGATTGAAATCGTTGAAACAGAGCAGACCACATTAAGGTTGCAATCTCCCACCGCAACAGGACCTTGATCAGGTTGGCAAATGGGCCGTGGTATGGTAAATAAGGTTTAGTTCAAATAAGTGCAATAGACAATAGACAATAGGTGCTGCTGCAGTAGGCAATTCAGCCCTTCGAGCCAGTACCGCCATTCTATGTGATCATGGCTAATCATCCCCAATCAGTACCCCATTCCTGCCTTCTCCCCATATCCCCTGACTCCGCTATTTTTAAGAGCCCTATCTAGCTCTCTCTTGAAAGCATCAAGAGAACCTGCCTCTGAGGCAGAGAATTCCACAGACTCACCGTGGAATTCTCTGTGAGAGAAAGTATATCCTCATCTCCGTTCTAAATGGCTTACTCCTTATTCTTAAACAGTGGCCCCTGATTCTGGACTCCCCCAAAATCGTGAACATGTTTCCTGCCTCTAGCGTGTCCAAACCCTTAACAATCTTCTATGTTTCAATGACATTTCCTCTCATCCTTCTAAACTCCAGAGTGTACAAGCCCAGCTGCTCCATTCTCTCAGCATATGACGTTTCCGCCATCCCAGGAATTATCATTGTAAACCTACGCTGCACTCCCTCAATAGCAAGAATTAGGGGACCAAAACTGCACACAATACTCCAGGTGTGGTCTCACTAGGGGTCTGCACAACTGCAGAAGGACCTCTTTGCTCCTATATTCGATTCCTCTTGTTATAAAGGCCAACATGAACATTCGCTTTCTTCACTGCCTGCTGTACCTGCATGTTTACTTTCATAGACTGATGAACAAGGACCACCAGATCCCGTTGTACTTGATGCCATTTAGATATAATCTACCTTCCTGTTTTTGCTACCAAAGTGGATAACCTCACATTTATCCGCATTAAACTTAATCTGCCATGCATCTGCCCACTCCCCCAACCTGTCCAAGTCACCCTGCATCCTCATAGCATCCTCCTCACAGTTCACACTGCCACCCAGCTTTGTGTCATCTGAAAATTTGCTAATGTTGCTTTGAATCCCTCATCCAAATCATTGATGTATATTGTAAATAGCTGCTGTCCCAGCACCGAGCCTTGTGGTACCCCACTAGTCACTGCCTGCCATTCTGAAAGGGTCCCGTTAATCCCTACGCTTTGTTTCCTGTCTACCAACCATTTCTCTATCCATGTCAGCACCCTATCCCCAATACCATGTGCCCTAATTTTCTGAAAGTCTGAAAGTCCAGGTACACTACATCCACTGGCTCGCCCTTGTCCATTTTCCTAGTTACATCTTCAAAAAATTCCAGAAGATTAGACAAGCATGATTTCCCCTTCGTAAATCCATGCTGACCGATCCTGTTATTGTTATCCAAATGTTTGGCTATTTCTTCTTTTATAATTGACTCCAGCATCTTCCCCACCACCGATGTCAGGCTAACTGGCCTATAATTCACTGTTTTCTCTCCCCCGCCTTTCTTAAAAAAGTGGGATAACATTAGCTACCCTCCAATCCACAGGAACTGATCCTGAGTCTATAGAACATTGGAAAATTATCACCAATGCATCCACGATTTCTAGAGCCACTTCCTTAAGTACCCTGGGATGCAGACCATCAGGCCCTGGGGATTTATTCCTAACAAGATGTTGGGAAGCCAAACCCCGGGCAGGAAATGCACAGTGAAGGGAAGGGCCCTGGGGAGTGTTGTGGGATGGAGGGATCTAGGAGGGTATGAACATAATTTCCTGAAAGTGTTGTTGCAGGTAGATAGGATGATGAAGACATGTTTTTGGCAAGTTGGCCTTCACCAGTCAAGGGATCTGATTATAGAAGTTGGGACCATATCTAACAGTTGTACTAGACATTGGCGAGATTGCTTTTGGAGTATGGTGTTCAGTTCTGGTCAAGCTGCGATAAGAAAGAAGCCATCTTGTTGGAAAGAATACAGAAAAGATTTCTGAGGATGCTGCCAGTACTTGTGGGCCTGAGCTATAGGCAGAAGATGGGCAAGCTAGGATCTCATTCCTTGGAGCATAGGAGACTGAACGGGTGATCTTATAGAAGTGTACACATCATGTGGACTTTTTCTCAGGGTAATGGAAACAAGAACAAAATGGCATATATTTAAGGTGATAGGGGACAAATTTAATGGGAACCTAATGGGAAACGTTCACACAGTAGCTGGTGGGAAAATGGATGAATTGCTGAATGAAGTATTTGAGGCAGGTACAACAACACCATTTACGAGACATTTGGAGAGATAGATGGGAAGGAAAGCTTTGGAGGGACATGGACCTGGTGCAGGCAAATAGGAATTAGCTTGGATGGGGCATCTTGGTCGGCATGGACAGTTTGGGTAGAAGGGCCCATTTCCGTTCCGTATGACTCTGTGACAAGACTCTCTATGGTTCACATCTTCCAACCGAACACCAGCATTTCTCTCAGATTACACATACCTGCAAATTACACCCTCACTGCCTGATGTCTAATACTGCACCGATGGTTTTCCCATGGATTTCACCAGGTTAACCTCGGCTGGCTTCCTACATTAATCCCATTGCTTTTCCTCCCAACGTTCTCATCAACTCCTGCCTAATTCTACCAGTCACCTCCATACTAAAGACATTAGCCAACCAAACAGTATGCCTTTGGGGTGGTGGGAGGAAACCAGACAGGGCCGGTCTTAAGCCAATTGGACCAATTGCTCCCAATTGGGCTCTGCGCATAAGGGGGCCCCGCGCTAGAGTAATCTACTCTCGGCTCCGTAGATCTATCCTGGATGGAGGGGGGAGAGAAGGGTGGAGAGAGAGTAGAGGAGTGGACGGGGAAGAAAGGGGTAGATGGGGAGGGGGTGTGAGGGGGATGGGGAGAGGGGGAGGTCCCTCATGGTCTCAGGGCAGCGCTCCCACCCCTCCAGTCACCGTGCTTCATGCACACAGCTCCAGCTCCACCCATCTCTCTCCTCGGGGAGACGTGGTGAACAATACAGGGAGGGCCGGGCCGGGGGTTGGAGCAACTTTTACAGACCTCGGCCTCAGCTCATATCGTCCGCTCGGACCCAGGCAGCCGCTCCTGCCGCCAGCCCTCTCTCTCCCTTCTCTCCTTCCCATCTCTTCTTCCCTCCCTCCCTTCTTTCTCTCCTTCCCTCGTTCCCTTCTTTCTCTATTTCCATCCCTCTCTTCTCTCCTTCCTCCCTTCTCTCCTTCCCTTCTCTCCTTTCCTCCCACATACACATAACGCACAAACAACTAACACACACACATCATGCACAGATAACTAACACACACACAACTAACACACACACAACTAAGTTAGAATGAGGTAGAAGCCGAAAGGGTAGGGTGTGGCTGAAGCCCATAATTTAATGCCTGGACTGGTTTTTCGCCAATAGTTATTGGTTTTCTAGGATCTAGTTAATTAAATTACTTTTTTTTTTCATTTCACAGTCACTAAAACAAGTGGTATTGTAAAGATGTACTTTTCAGAGGTGATTTTGTTTGCTACTTGTAGGCTTACATGTATGCAATTTTATCTTAAAATGGAGGTTAGATCTGTTTGGTCCATTAACACGCAAGCACTTTTTAAGCACACGTTATTTTTCAGTTTTTCACCATTGGATAGTGATGCAGTTTTAAACAATACAAGACCAAGTGCATGCCCGTTGGGTCTGTTCCCCCAACGCGTGCTTGCGGGGCGGCATGCGGCGTCGCACACACTAACCACCCCCACACTAACTACCCCCTTGATATTATATTAATATTATTAATTCGATCCTTTTACCCCATAACCGCCCTATCCACTGACGCATAGCCCCAAACTTGCAGGCGCGTCTAGACGGGGAGAGGTTGGGGGTGGAGGAGAGGAGGAGGAGAGGGAGGGTGGGAGAGGGGGGCTGAGAGGGGGGGAACGGAAGGGGAGAGAGGGGGAGAGGGGGGCTGAGAGGGGGGGGAATGGAAGGGGAGATGGGGTGAGAGGGGTGGGGGGAAGGGAGGGGAGAGGCTGGGGGAAGGGAGGGGGAGGGGTTGGAGGGAAGGGGGTAGGGGACGGTGTGGAGGGAGGGGTGTGGAGGGGAGGGGGGAAGGGCTTTAGAGGAGGGCAGGGGGGTTGGGGGAGGGAGAGAGAGAGAGAGGAGGGGGGAGGGAGAGAGGGGGAGGGGGATGGAGAGAGAGAGGGGTATAGAGAGAGGGGGGGTTGCAAAGTTTATTTCAAAGCTCGTAAGATTTTTTCAAAGGAGTTCGGTTTGCAGCTGTGAGCGAGCGGCGGCTGTGAGCGAGCGGTGGTCACCTCCGGATCTGCAGAACGCTCGTTCTTTCCAAAGATCCTATAGCCGCTTAGCCCCTATGGGATCTTTGGTTATTTCTGCGTAATTTGAACAACGGGGGGGGGGGGGGGTGGGAGCGGGCGGGCGGGTGTGGGGACACCGAGACACAGAGGCACAGAGAGGGACATGGAGGCACAGAGAAGGACAGAGAGGGACACGGTGGCACACAGAGAGGGACACGGAGGCACACAGAGAGGGACACACAGAGAGGGACACGGAGGCACACACAGAGAGGGACACACAGAGAGGGACACAGAGAGGGGCACAGAAAGGGACACAGAGGCAGGAGAGCTTCCTGCCTTTTGGAGCCGGGGTTCGGATTTGCTGCATTTTTTTGAGTGGGCGACCCTGCTGGTGTGAACGCAGCGGACGATCCTGCTGGTGCGAAAGCAGCAGAGAACCGGGTGCTGAGAGGGGGGGAGAGAGGGGAAAGGGGGAGAGGGGAGAGAGGTGAGGGGGGAGATCAGCTCCATGGCTTCGCTTCCTCGGAATCCTAGTACGGGGGGGTGGGGGGGTGGAGTGGCGGGCGGGTGGGGGAGCAGCCGATCTGTGCCTTCTGCCAGCGTGACAGAGCCGGGCCGGGCCGGGGGGGGGGGGGGGGGGAAAGAGTGGAGGAGAGCCGGGCGGCAGCAGGCGTTATCATCACGCGGGGCACGGGTGGGTCCAGCGGGAGGCGTGGCCCGTAGTTGTAGGGGGGGAGTGGAGGATAGCCGGGCTGCCAAATGAAGAGAGAGAGAGAAGCGGCTTGGATTGGTCGGCATGTGGGATTGTGACGTCAGCAGCTGGTGAGTCCTGTTTAGATTTTAAAATGAGTGGGGGGGGGGGGAGGATTTTATTTTAAAACGTATACATAAAAATGTCTAAATGTAATGAGGAGTGGATTTGCGAATGTAAAAGTGAAATTGCTAGCAAGATGGAAAACATCTTGGAGTTTTTGCGTGCGGTTTTGGCTGACCAACGAATCAAAGACCAAAAATCTAATCACACACAAACACACACACACACAAACACACAGTTTTAAACGTTTATAGATAATCATTTTTTAGCAGTTTTAAAAAATGTTTTTATTCTTATTTATTCAGGGATATTCAAAACATTTGATTTCAGTGCCCTGGCAGGCATTCAGCAAGAATGGAATATGACATTTTTTTCCCTACCACACTGCTTAAATATTTAGTTTGGAAGCCTGTACTTGGACTCAGTCTTGTCCTGTGCCCAACTGTCCTGAAGGTTACCCAGGCCAAGATATACGTATACGTACCCCCCGCCCCCCCCCCCCCCCCTGATGTTGAGCGTCGACCACTCTCAGCAATCAATGAATGTCGTGAAATGCTCCCCACCTACTGGCACAAGGGACTTCTTAACATCTAGTCATGTGTATTTGATTCTATGATGTGTTCACTCTGTCAGAGCAGCTGACTTGATGACGTACAAAACTCAATATAAAAACAAAACCAAAATTTCTTTGTTATATAAAATACAACTGCATGTGAACCTTGCAAATATAGCTTTTGAAAAGTCCTTCTGATAGTAGGTGCTTCTGGCTTTTGAAAAGATGCCAGCGACATCCAAACTCCATGTAGTTTCACTGGTGTGTTTGGTTAACACAAATAAAAAGGACACCTTGCAATTATCTCTTACCATTTTCTGTGCTTCTAATTTCTCTGTGTAGGTGATTCGGAAAGGAGAAGTGAGCTGCTGCTGGACATGCACCTTGTGTAAGGAAAACGAGTTTGTGTTTGATGAATACACCTGCCAGGCTTGCCCCCAAGGTTCTTGGCCGAATGAGGATCTCACAGGTAGGAAATGGAACAAATACTACTGTGATGATTTGTCGCTAGATCTGAAACTGTCTGGGTGCTAACATTTCTGCGATGATAAATTAGAATAAACGGTTCTGTTTACTTAAATTATTTCTGCAGTCCGAATCCACCACCTGGAACTGGGATTCAATTAGATATTTTATTTGAATTTGTGATTTTGATTAAATGTTAATCTGCAGTTGATAAGTGTCATCAAAAAGTATTGATTCAACAAGAAATATGCAAATGAATTGTTTACTGCAGAAATGGATGAAAAGCAGTGAGAAAGAGCAAGTACATGATTTGTGCTAAAAATAATTGCTCTGTAAAAATGTGGAAATCAGGCACACATTTGAAATAATAAATCAATTCAAGTGAAAACAAATATTCAAAGTCAATAAGTGCAGCAAAATGAATCCCTGGAGAAGAATGTGCATAAGTATAAATTGATCAGAGAGTAAAAAGCTCAACTATTTGCTCCATTAATTCATTATTTTTCTTCTATTTCATTATTTTGATGTGATTGTATTTTTTTTCTCACTGCTCCTTCATTCCTCAAAGAATGATAATACTTTTGGAGAGTAAATGAATCCAAGAATATTTGGACCATCCTCATATACAGAGTAACAGATCTTTAGAACAGTACGTTATTGGTGAGCTCATTTTGGAGAACAATCCAATGAGCTAATTTCGCCACTCTTGCACCGTATTGTTAGATCAAATAGTTGGCCAATTCCCTCTTGAAAGCTTCCAATGATTCTAGTTTCACTCCCTTTTCAATCACACATGACAATGTCTAACCATTTATTCCATAAACTGTGCTTCCACATAAAACCTATGCCATATGAGACTGAGATGCATCCAATAACAAAATACTATATCTGGCACTATTGATGGAAATGGGGTGGGGGGGGGGGGGGGGGGGGGGTACGCAAGGGGACGGCGTTCCCCTACTTTTCAGTTTCCAGTTTATGTCCAATTTCTGTACAAGAAGGGAGTCAGAGTTGTTAAGTACAATTATTTTTTCAAAAAGGACCATGGATAATCGTTACTACGAGTCATCGCGGCACCGGCCATGAGAAAAAAACAATTTGTTAACTACCACTGTTTGCACTTGTTAACAGCCAGTAGTTGACACGTAGACACATTCCTCAGTAAATCTAATTGTGTTTTGACAATGTATTAATGACACCACGTTCCTTTGAATAAAATTAATGGGGGAATTTCTTAAAACTCACTGTCATTGCTCCGGACCGTGAGCATGGGCTTCTTTTGGTGTGCAGGTAGTCACGTTATTTTATTTATTCCACATTATTTTATTATTCCACGTTATTTTATTTTCTCTTGCCCTCTCGCCCTCGCTCCCTCTCGTCCTCTCTCCCTCGTCCTCTCTCCCTCTCTCGCTGTGTCTCTCTGTCTTTCGCTCTCACCTTCCCTCCCACACCCTCTCTCGCTGTGACTCTGTCTTTCACTCTGTCCTTCCCTCCCTCTCTCCCTAGCTCACTCTGTCTCTCTGACTTTTGCTCTCTCCTTCCCTCCCTCTCTTCCTCTCTCGCTGTGTCTCTGTCTTTCACTCTCTCATTCCCCCCTCTCTCTTTCTCACGCTCTCTCCCGCTCCCCATCTTGTCTCTCTCGCTCTCTCACTCCCTCTCTCTCACCCTCTCGCCTCGGCATTCCCGGAGTCATTTGGCGTTTTGCAGGGACGGCTGCATCTGCGGTTCCTTCCTGTTGGGGGGGAGCCCTACACCGTAGCAGCTCCTGGTCTGTTCCCTCCGTGGGTGCCGCCTGGCCCACTGAACTGCAAATGCTGGAACAATCGACGGTAGACAAAAATGTTGGAGAAACTCAGCGGGTGAGGCAGGATTTCACCACGTTATTTAGTCATTTGTACCCATCATTTAGGAATATTATATGAATTTAAAAAATAATAAGTTTATGTGTTTTGTTTTCTCTTTCACCTTCAAGGCTAGTTCTTCTGTTTGCCTTTGCTTCAGTTTTATTTAGTGTTATTTATCCCACTGTGGTTGTAGCTTTTGAATGATTTAAACGTATAGGATTTTAAAATTCATATTAATTCATAGCATCGCCCGAGTGCCAAATCCCTTCACCTGTACCTGCAACTGAAGCTACTGGTGGATTAGTAGACCTTTAAGAGGCATTGACACTTTTTATGTAGAGGGGTAATAGAGAAGGACTCCTGACTGCGAGCTCAGTGACTGAATGATACAGACGTCCTGACTGAAAATCACACCCTTCCGATCAATTATTTTAGGATAAGCCTTCCTAGAGAACATGCTACTTTTTGCTTTGCCCATTTTCAAAATATAGAATTTTGAAATTGGCATTTGATTGGTACAAGGAGACTACAAAGCTCGTAATATCCATTTTTTTTTACACACTGTAACTTTTTACATTTCTACTTTTGCCTATGAATGTGGCAATTATGGATCATGGATTTTTTTCCCACACTACTAGTTATATTCATAACACCATATTTAAATAGGTGAAATGTTCGATCTTTCCCAACCCCTTAAAAAATGCCTGAAGAAGGTACCCGACCATAAACGTCGCCTAGCCATTCCATCCATAGATAGACACAAAATGCTAGAATAACTCAGCGGGTCAGGCAGCATCTCTGGAGAGAAGGAACAGGTGACGTTTTGGGTCGAGTCCCATCTTCGGATCCTCCATAGATCCAGCCTGACCTGCTGAGTTCTCCAGCACTTTATGTTTTGCTCTTAAAATAAATCTGTGGTCCGCTGAAGAAACAACACGATAGACCACTCTGGAAGTGCAAGTTTTGCTGTACACTTCATACTGTAGAACATCATAATACACCCTAAGTGATTTAATGGGGTTAGAGTTTTTTTAATCTGTTGTCTAGAATTAATCGATACCCACCCTATGTACCTTATATCAGATTTAAATCGGAATCCCGATTTTTTTGTTTTCCTACTTGTCCATTTTTTGTTCCGCATTATTTGGCGGCCAATCAACCGCTGTCTCTAATGGGGTTACGTCCAATCACCGACGAGCTTCCCTTAAAATTTCCGTCCAATCAACAAATCGGTCTCCTCCCATCCAATCAGCCGCTGTCTCCAAGGGCATTACTTTTTCTATTATCTTCCCCCAATAAGAAACTGCATTTTCAGATTAAGTGTTTCAGTTAAATTAGAATGGATGGGGAAAAAAATAAATAAGTAGTACCAATAGTTTTTTCCAGCCTAAATCGTGAGTGGTGAATATTTTTATTGTGGGTGGTTTTATTTAGCAAAACAATAGTGCAAGTGGAAATATTTTATTATATATCACTATCAAATTTTATCATATATCACTATCAAATGTCTATAAATTTCAGATGTGTATACCCCTGTGAAAATGAGCATACTGAGATACTTAAAAAGAAATCGTCTTCAGATCGATGAAGAAATAAATGATAATGAAAACACTCAGCCAGAAAAGAAGGCAAAATTACTTGAAAATGATAATGTAATAATATAAATTTCACTATATATATATTAGTTATCAAAAATAACCATAAGTGGTATTTAATAATACTATTTAATGTGTATAATAAAAATATTATCTAAAATAATAAATAAAACCATTATTAAATATAAATTATTATATATCACTAATATATATATAATAATATAATACATAAATTATATTATTATATTATAAAATTAATACTAATATATAATTATAGTATAATAAAATATAAAATATATTAATAATTATAAAATAAGAAAAATAATAGAGATATAATATAATAATAAATTATACTATATTAATAAAATTATAATAAAAAATATATAAATAAATAATAGATAAATATAATATATATAAAATATAATAAAAATAACATTAATATATTTATAATTAATAAATAATATAATAATAAAATATATAAATAAAATATAAAATATTAATAATAAATATATTATATATATAATATATAAATAAATAATAATAATATAAATGACAATAGAAATAATTAATTAATAGAAATAAATAATATAAAAAAGTATTAATATTTATACATGAGTAAAAGAAATAATATGATGTATAAAATAACAAAGTAAATAAATAAAAGTATAATACAAATAAATAAATAAAAATAGATAAATAGATAAGTAATACGGTAATATAAAATATAAATATAAATAAAATAAATAATATGTATAATATTATATATAATAATATAAAAAAAAATAAATGATAATATAATAATATATAAATAATAGAATAATAATATAATATATAATAATTATTAATGAATAAAAATATAATAGTATAAAAAAAATACAATTATAAAATTATAATAATAGTATAAAAATATATAATAAAAAATATAAATATTATAAGAATATATAATATAAAATATAATTAATATATATTATATAATATAATAAATAAGAAATGAAAATAAAATATACAAAAAAAAATAAAAAATAAAAGTTAAAATTTAAATATAAAATATAAATAATATATAAAAAATAAATATAATATAGAATTATAATATAAATATATATTATAGATAAATAAAATAAAATATTATATAAATAAAATATATATATTTAAAAATTAAATATAACAAATATATAAAAGATATATATAATAAATAATATAAAAATTAAATAGATACATTAATGGAAAATATAAAATAATAGATAATAAAAAAAAAATAATGTGTAAATAGATAATAATAGTTAATATATAAGAATAGAATTAAAATAAAATATACTAATAAAAAAATATAAAAAAAATAAAATAAAACATTATTAATATAATAATAAAATAAAAATAATATTAATAAATAAAAATAAAAAATACACACAATTTAATAATAAATAATAATAATATATAAAAACCCGATAATATAAATATAAATATGTGTATACTATAATAAAAATAAAAAGATACAAAGATATACATAATATATAAAATCGCCCAATAAAGGAACTAGAAAATGTCAAAAAGCCTTCGTACAGCAACCATATAAAACTCCAAAGCTACCCAAACAAACTACTCCACACCTCACCACAGCTCTCTCAAACCCCTACCGACTCACGTCCACACCACTTCTACAATCCCTCCACCCCACACACCCCCACCACCCCACCCCACACTCGCACCAAAGACACCCATAAGCACACACACACTCCCCCCCCACCCCACACTCCATCCACAGCCCCAGCAAACCGACAACCACACCACCCCACACCACACCCTCCCCCCCCCCCTCCACCCTCCTCTCCAATATTAACGAGGAGGGTGGATGCGCGTCTGAGCAATACACCACAACCGGACACCCACAACAACACTATTTACACACCATTCCACTCCCACACCACTCACCACACTCACACCCACCCCACCCTCCACCTCACCACACCCACCCTCACCTTCCCCACCCCACAACCCCTCACCCACCACACACCACCACCCAGTCTGCCGTTCACCACCCTCACACCCCTCCTCACCCACCTCACCCTCACAACCCACCACCACCGCTTATACACCCCCCGCGCCATCACCCCACAACAACTAGCGACACCACAGAACCTACAGCCTCCCCCCTCATAACAACCCACCCCCCCCCCCAAACTCCCACAAAGACACAACCCGGCACCCACACGATATCCAAACAGCAACACAACATCAACATAACCACCATAACAACACCCCCCCCTACCCACCCCCACCGCTAATTAACCTACACACACCAAACACCCACCCACTATACACCCCAGCCGCGCCATCACACACCACCCCCCCACACCCAGACTACACCGCATCCCACACCACACGGCCCCATCCATCCCACACCAACCAAATTGCCTCACCACCTCCCACAAGCCCCCTCCACTACCACTCAACACTATACACAGCACGACCAAACACAACCCACCCCACCGCACGCAAACCAACCCCTCACACCACCACCCTCCCCCCACGACCCCCACACTCCCTCCCAACACACCCAAACCTCGCCACCCCACCACCGCACCCAACCCACCCCCACCCCCCCACCACTCAACACCATGAACCCAAACCCTACCACTCACCCACTACCTCACACCAACACCTCCACCCCGAAAAGCCTCTGCTACACATCCGCCCATCACTCACTTCAACTCTGCTTCCACCACTTCGCCTTATCAAAATCACCGCCCCCCCCAACCAAAAACCATCCCAACTCACCGGGTACTCCCCCTCCCAAACCCCACCCCCACGAACCACGACCACACACCACGAAACACTTATCTGAACTCTTCATTTAACCACCCTCACACATCCAAACAACCCTCGTACAAATCCCCAACCCCCCCCAATTAGTCCACCCCACTACCCCCTGACAAACGAACCATATTTTACATAACACCAATACTTATCTCCATACAATCCCTCCCACATGCACCCCAACCACCCTTACCAACTGCTCGCAACCAACAACCCCACCACCACTCACCCACCTCACCCACTCCCACACCACACCCTCCACCGACCCACTCCCCTCACCACAAACACCACCCCCCCACCCACTACCCCCATACACTATCCCCCCCACCCTACATAACACCCCCGAACCTTCAACACTACGACCCACTCCCGATGCATACAGTCCACGACCCGTCTAGACACACAAATACACCCCTTTTCCACTAAACACACACCCCCCTCGACCACGCCCCTCCACACCCCACCACTACCCTCCGCCACCCCACCCCCTCACCCCACTCTCAACCTCCCCCTCACCCCCACACCCACCTCCCCCACCACCACACCACACCACATCCCCAGCATTGAACACAACTTACTGCATACACAACAGCAAACCAAACGTTCTTCCCACCACAAAACAGCCCACCCACACCGGCCACACTAAAACAACCTCGCACCCTCCACACAACCAACCTTAAATAAAAACACGTCAAACTTGCCCAACCCACCATCCAACCCCCCCTTACACTCTCACTCAGACACTCTCACCCCAGCCCACCACTACCCACCCCCGCCCATCAACCCCCGCTCAAATACTACCATCCCTCCCAGCCACACACACCCCCCTCAACTCCCCACACTCACCCAACCGCCCGTCCACCCGGGCCGCCAGCTACGCCCCACACCAGTACAGCGCACCCGCCCTCCACCTACCTCCCCCACCTGCCACACATACCGACCACAACTATCCACACCGCCTCCCCCGGTCCCCAACCCCCCCATCCACACACCTACGCACCCGACATCCTCCGGCCCCCCCCTCACCACCACCCCACCCTCCCCCACACACACAACCAAACTCTGACCAACCATCCTCCTCACTCACACAACTCTCCACTCTGCCCACCCCTCCGTCCTGTGTCCAATGCGCCTGACAGAGATACTTCACACCGTCAAACGTCAATCATAACGCTTAAGAAATAAATTATCATGACAACACTTCATCCAGGAAAATGAAGTCAAAATTCTTGACAAATGATAATGTACCCTGAAAGCAGCTGTTTCACACGGATTCAGCATTTGACTAACTAGGCTAAAATAATATAGGAACAAATGTGATCTTCCAACTGATGGTCCTCACAAGAAAATGTTCCTTACACAAAAAGAAAGAATAATCCCTGGCTAATTGTCCAAAAACAGAAAACTCCTGAATGCAGTGATGCAGCAAATTTGGTCATCTTGGACTTGACTGAACACAAGCAAGGAAATTTCATTTTGTCTTGAGAGTGGTGCAAGTTTAAATGTAGTAGGAGTGAGTGATGACAAAGCAAAACAGTTAATGATTTAAAGTAAAAATATTTTTTAAAAGCCACAAAAATATTGTAAGCTATTTCAGATTCAAAAAATCAATGCAACAGGAACTAAAAATAGAGCAATCAAAATGTAAGTGTATATGTCGCTGAAAAAGACGACGAAGTAGAGGTAGCAAACACATGTTGAGTTTAGAACTGTAAATTAGTATGTACACAAAGTAGGCCGATGAAACAGATATGTGCCTTCTGATATTGAACTGCTTACGAGAAAGAAACGGCATCGACTAATAGGTAAGTTATCTACGCACGACTCTCGTAGTTCATGTGCAGGATGTTTCTTCTCCACACCACATAACGGAAAAACTAGATGTGAAAGACTGTGGTGAAAATATAATTTCAAAAATTTCCAAAACAATCTAAAAAATGTGGTATTAAATGATTGATAAACTACTACTATCACAAAAAATGGGAAAAACTTTTTCTATAGTATTCTTTGAGAGTCAGCAGTTGGTGAAATCTTCTTTCTCCCCACCCTGTAATCCAATCTATTTTGACTTAGCACATATGATAACTTTGGCCAAATAGCAAAATCTAGATATTGACTTCTAAGTTGCTTACAAAGAGTTGTTTTTTCAATACAGTACCTAAAAGAAAATGTGATATCACCTTCTAACTATGTTGTGCATCAGTGATGTTTGGACAAATGCAGGGGTTGCAAAACTAAACTATTTCTTGATTGATTCCCTAATGCAACGTTTGGCATGTGCCAGTCAACAGTCCTTAACTCCAGTGTAGGTGATGCTATAAGTGTCAGTTGCAGAGTTGAATCCTTTCAGATATTTTGTGAAAATTATTGTATTACTTTTCTTTTAAATCATAGGTCTCCTAAGAAATCAGGATGAGTTAAACAACTGCAATGCGCGTAGAAGTGCTCTTCTACTCCAACACTGTCAACTGTTGAAAATTGGTTGTGTTTTCTCAGAGTGTGAGATGGGTTGCTTAATCTTATTACTCAGGGGGGGGGGGGGGGGGGGGGGGGGGGGGGGGGGGGGGGGCTTCTTATCCGCCTGTAAAAGGCAATGTGCCAGTCTTATAAAGCTATTTGGGAGTAATTGTTGTGAAAAGCAAGCTGTGTGCTTTCAAGATCTAATTCAGAGAGAGCAAAGTAACAAGGACTGAGAAAAGAATTAAATTCATTCAGCTTTCCGTAAATAATTTGGGGGGGGCTTGTATGATTGGATATTTGCTAGATTGTCTGAACTGTCCTTACTTGTGAACTGCAGTAAAAACCAAAATTGTAACAAACTTAGTAAAGCACAAGGAAATTAAACGAACTATCATGGTGTAAAATAATATTTTAAAAAAAGTCAAAATACATTTAGATATTAAACAATATTCCAGAAGATTTCAACTTTTAACCTTTTGGGGATAAAAGGATGTAGAAGAAAATGGCAAATAAATTTTGTCTTAAATGGTCGGCTTTGGTATCAGTAGCTTCAGAGAATTCAAAGGAAATCGAAAGGGAAGATAGTTTCTTCAGATATTTCAACATCATTGCTAATGGCCCGGGCTGAAAATATAATTCCGGTATCAACAGCAGAATGTGAAAAAAGCTCCTTCAGTGGCATGAATTACTTGCATGTCACCACAGAACACCAACGTGTTTAGACTTCAATTGTTGTCAAAAACTGATCACTTCTCAACTAACTCTTTCTATTTAATTACAAGTTGGTGGGACCGTTCTGTCAAAGACATATGTGTACAGAATGTTACAAAAATATGAGCATTTATAAAAATCAAGTCTGATGTCCTGTGCAATTTACATCCTAATCAATAAATCATAAAAAAGTTTAAATAATTTGACACCTAATTCACTATCATAATCTTCACATTAATAAAGGATTATGGCGTATTTTCATACTTCGGAAATTAGCATCTGTTCCGCTATTTGCTTCCCATTGACTTAGCACGCGTCTCAAAAGCTGTGATCGGAGGACAGAGTCAAAAGCCCAATAACTTTCTTAAAAAAATACAAGAATATACCTGAAATAAATTTCCAGTTATTTGATAGATCGAGTAACAAATCTGAAATTACCTGAAACATGATAGTGAAACAATCTTATCTTACGTTGGATGACCTAATTAAAGCATAAAGTTTTTCTTACCTATTGGGTAGCTAAAATTACATAAAAAATTCAATTACTGGATCTAAACATACTATCCATTTAAGAAAAAGATTAGCATTTTTTTTTTTAAAAATAGCCTAAGTGTCCCAAACATAACATTTCACACAAGAATTCACAATATGACATAATTTTTAAATCCCATTTCATGAATTTATACCCCAAATGGACGGACATTTAGTTTTAATTCCCTAAAGGTTAATGGTCCATATTAAATTAAATCATTCTGCGAGTCGGGATTATGTGGAACGCGAATCGTATTGGAATGGTGCCGGTGTTGCAGTGATTTTAAACCCCAGTCCGGCAGGAAAAATAACTGCCGTTTCAGTATATTATTTTCTAAGTCACCTTTTTCTATTTCAACCTTTCCGCAAATGAATTTTTTGATTAAGGGCATCCCTAAGAAGGCAACGTTTTTAATGTAAAAATAAATAGTGTAATATAAACCTTGCTCTAAATACGTGAGATCCGTCCTGGTTGTCGGCGTTCATTGGCTTTCGAAGATATTGATTAATCACTTAACTCCTCTAATAAATGTTCCAGCGTAGTTTAAAAATAACTTCATATAACAAATGTCCGGTAATGCGATCTCTCAATCAGCAACTAAAAAACACCCTGTTACAAAATCGTTTTGAATAGCTGCAATAAACCTGCAATTTAATATTTTAAACCCGAAATAAATTAAAAAAATAAGATTTTTAAACGCCGTGGCCGGGTCATCATAAAACGCCTGCGCTTGGCCCTTATAATGTACAAAAAATATAATCCCTGCGCCGATCCCTCTCAAGCTTGCTCAAAGGCTTCCACATTGGTCCGTCTTGCACACCAACTGGGGTTGTTTTGAAAAGACGTCAGTGGAGAACTAAACTGCAGTGCAGCTAAAGAGGCAAGTGTGTAAAATAAACCTAATATTTACATGGCTTTCTTAAGCTTCTTAGGCAGATAGGGGGCCGTGGCTGAAGAAATGGCATGACAGAACAAAAAAAATGTGGATCAAATATACCATTAATGGAACATTTTGTGAGGGGGAGGGAGAGAGGGAGAGTGAAAAAGCCAGCTATGACATATAATTACAACAATAAACCTATATTATAAAAATACACAATAAACAATTTATGCATTAATTATGTGGGGGTATGTGGGTATGACCGCGAACCGATAAAAAAAAAAAATCCCCCCCCCCCCCCCGACCAATCACTAGTTCCTCATCACGGACCCCTTAGAGACGCCTCTCATCATTCTAAAAACAAACCCATTTCCATCACTCATGCCGTTGGCACATATGTAGAAATTTGAGAGAATCGTTATGAACCAACAGTGCCAAAATTCTCAGTGTCTCATGCACTTAAGAAAGTGGATATAATCAACTGTATTGTTACTTTTTAATGATCACGTGAATCCATTGTGAAGAGACCAAGTTTAGTTACTACTGCCATATGTATGGCCCAAGGATACTTTAAAAGAAAGAGAGGTAAGCTGTTTGACCAGTGGGCTCTACAGTAGCTCCCTTGATGGAACAGGGATGTATTCTCCACCCTGCTCCCTGAGGTTATTTTCACCCCCGCCACCAAATTCCATGTCTTAGTCTTCTCCAAGCAAAAGAGAATGCTAGATTTTCTATTCTCTCCACATAACTATAATACCTCATATGTAAAACCACTCTACAACTGCTCTAGAACATCTCATCACAACTTTTAATTGTTTGCTATCTAGGATTGGACACAGTATTACAATTTGATGTGCATGTAGAGATACATAATTAAGCTTACCTGAATTGTTGGTTTCATCATCCTCCACTGATAATTCTTTGGTTTTCAATTGCTATAGTATTACTTTGTTAGTCCTGCGGTGCTGCCATTTTCAATTTTTTATGCACAAGAACACCCAGGTCTCTGTTCCTGCACTTCTTTGTAATTGTGCCTTTGTAAAATAATCTTTCTACTCATTCAAAAAGGTTCATTGTATTTTATTTGGAGTGTATAGCACCTTCCATCTGTCCATTCATTCTAACAGACTCTCTATTCACTACCTCTCCCCTCCCCCTCCATTAGATTTCTAAGCTTATGCAAAATTCTCTTTACCTTTTTCTTCTTTTTTTTTTTTTTTTTTTTTTTTTATTTTTTTTTATGCTAAATCTGCACCTTGTCAGTAAGCCAATTAAAATATTCCATAAAAAGCAGCATAGTGTGTATTGAGATCTATTGAGCACTCTAATGGTATTGTACTATTGGCCTGCCAATAGCAAGATGGAGGAACAGCTATGAAGTCAGATTTCCAAAAGATGCCAAAACAACATGATCACAGCTGCATAAGCTTTCAGATTGTTTTGAATAGGGAGAAGGCTAGACTTTGTCGGAAAAAACTAAATTGGAGCAAAACAAATGGCAACGTTGTTAGGCAGAGGCTCGGGAACGTACATTCGGAGCAGTTGCTATTGAGTAAGTCCGGAAGTGGCGGCGCTGCCATGCAGTCCGTCTGTCTTTTCTTTTTTTTTTGTTTTCTTTTGTCTTGTTGAATGTATGTTTTCATTTATTTTTAGTTGTGTATGTATGGGGGGTGGGGGAAACTTGTTTTAGTCTCTTCCTTCGGGGGGATGCGACCTTTTCTTTGTCGTATCCCTGTCTCTGTCTGCGCCGAGGCCTAATCGCGGAGCTGGCGACCTCCAATTGGGACCGACCTCGAGGCTCCGGAGGCAGAGCCGGGACTCACCATCGTGAAGCTGGCCGACTTCGGGGCTGTGGTGGTGCTGCGGCGGCGGCCCAACCGGAGCTTCAGAGGCTTCGGCCGCAGGCCCTGTGGACTGTAACATCGGGAGCTCGCAGGTCCCAGGTTGGTGACCGATTCTCAAGAGCTCCTGCAACAACAGCTTCGTCCGCTGGACTGGAGGGTGGCAGGTTCATCAGCCATGGGGCATGGAGTTTGAACCGGCCCGTTCGTGGAGCTTGGATTTGGCCGCGGGACTTAACATTACCCAACGGGGGACCCAACATCGAAAGCCTGGATCGCCTCAACACAGCGGGAGAACAAGGAAGTAAGAGATAAGGACTTTAAGACTTTTGCCTTCCATCACAGTGAAGAGGTGCCTGGTAGTTTCACTGTGGTGGATGTTAAACTGTGTTCATTGTGTGTTCTATTATTTTATTTTCTGTCATGACTGCAAGGTAAGCAATTTCGTTCAAACTAAAAGTTTGAATGACAATAAAGGAAACTTTATATCTTAAGTCCACATCTGACAAGTTGAAATCATTTAAATGCCAGTTCATCAAAGTTCTGATTTCCATAAGGAAACCTTGATTAAAAAAAAGGTCTCTTTTAAAGAGTTTGTAGTTATGGTCAAAATGACAGGGCTTTTGAGGAATTTAAAGAAAATAGGAAATAACTCAAGCTGGTATTAGAAGGGCCAAATGGGGCCACAAAATGGGTTTGTCGATTCGGATTACGGAAAATCCCAAAGCTTTTTGTACCAACATTAGAAACCAAAAGGAAAACCAGGGAGAAGTATGGACCACTCATGGATGAAGGGGAAATTTGTACCTGGAGTCTGGGAATGCAGGTGAGGTACTAAATGGATACTTTCCATCTGTTTTGACCAAGGGGAAAGTTATGGAAGAGTGAGATCAGTGTGGAGAACACTAATATGCAAGGACAGTTTGAGATTAAGGAGGAAGGGGTGTTGGAGCTCTTGAAAAGCATTAAGGTGGATAAATCCCCAGGACCTGATGGGATCTAGCCCAGGTTATTGAAGAGATTACAGGAATCTTGGTGAAGATCTTTGTGTCTTCTCTAGCTATGGGCAAGGTACCAGGAAACTGGAGAGTAGCTAATGTTTTTCCTTTATTTAAGAAGGAAAGTAGCAAGAATCCAGGGAATTATAGGCTGGTTATCCTGATATCAGCGGTAGGGAAACTATCAGAGAGGACTCTTTGAGATAGGATTTACTCCAATTTAGAGCCATTAGGGACAGCCAGAATGGCGTTAGATGGCAGTGGATGTTGTCTACGTGGATTTTAGTAAGGCATTTGATTAAGTCCCCCATGGTGGGCTGATCCAGAAGATTAAGAGGCATAGGATTAACAGTGACTTGGTCAGATGGATTCAGAACTGGTTTACTGTTAAACTGTTGGGGTATATATATATGACGTGGACATAAACAAAGACAGGTTCATTAGTAAATTTGCAAATGACACCAAGGTTGCTGTGGTGGCAGACTGAGGAAGGCTGGCAAATTTATATAATGAGTTATAGATCAGTTACAGAATGGTCAAAGAAATGTCAGATGGAGTTTAATCCGAGCAGGTGTGAGGTGTTGCACTTTGGGAAGTCAAATGTATGGGGGAAAATATACAATTAATAGCATGACCCTTAACAGCATTGATGTACAGAGGAGTAGTCCATAACTCCTTGAAAGTGTCAATGCAAGTAGACAGAATGGCAAAGGAGGCATATAGATGCTTGCTTTCATAGGTCAGGGCATTGAGTACGATTCAGAATGTCATAATTCATCTTTGTAGGACTTTAGCTAGGCTGCATTTGGAGTACTGCATGTAGTTATGGGTGTCCCATTGCAGGAAGAATGTGAAGGCTTTAGAAGGGTGCGGAGGAGGTTACCCAGAATGAGGCCTGGATTAAGGGGTATTAGCTTCAAGCAGTGGTTGAACATACTTGAATTGTTTTCTCTGGAATGCTGGAGGTTATGGGGTGACCTGATAGAAGTATAACACTCTGAGAGGCATAGATAGAATAGACAGTCAGAATCTTTTTCCCAGGATGGAATAATCAAATACGGGGCAAGTTTATTTTTAACCAGAGGATGGTGAGTGGTTGGAACACATTGTAGGGTGTAAGGTGGTTGAAGCTGATATGATAGTGGCATTTAAGAGATTTTTGGATAGGCGTATGGATGTGCAGGGAATGGAGCAATATGGATTAAGTGCAGGCAGATTAGAGTAGGTCTTGGGTGTCATGTTCAGCACAGACACGGTGGGCTGAAGGGCCTGATCTGGTGCTGTCCTGGTCTATGTTCCATAACATTGCAAGACAGGCAAAAGTTATTCTACCTTTTCTGTTCTGACATCTAATTTGCTTTCCTTACAAGTTTCAAGACAATAGTTCCTGATGTGTTTCATTCACTGTAATAATTACAAGTAAAGATATTATCAGGAATGTTACCAGGGAATGTCTAAAAGTACAAAGAGTACAATTACAGTATAATACTGGTTTTACTGACCTGTCAGTGCCCTTAATGTGGTTTGAAAATATAGTTTGGAACTGCTAAAGCTGTGTTGCCTTTGGTTTGGAAATGCTAAAGCTGTGTTGCCTTTGGTTTGTAAATTCTAAAGCTGTGTTGCCTTATTAAAGTTGCCTTGCCTAATTAAAGTTGCCTTGCCTTCTAAATAATTAAACGTTTACTCTTGACCACTTCCTGTTTGTGCTTTATATTAATTTTATAAAAAGTGCTATCACGTACGGCTGTGATTTTTGGCCATCTTACTCAGAGTCCCCCTCCGCTAATTAGGTGCCGAGGATTTTTCCTATCGATAAAAAAATAAAAGAGTTAATAGTGTTTAAAAAATGTTGAGATTCTCTCTCCTGTCAATCATGCCATGAAGGCCACGCCCGTTCTGGTGGGAGGGGGAGGGACTATAAAACCCAGAATTGTGGGCGTGGCTCAATCTCTGCACAATGGAGGAGGGAGAGGTCTCGACTCATTGTCATTAGTTGCCTTGCACCCTGCTTGAAATGGAATTTCAAGGAATAGCCGTGAGTCAACTGGCAGCACACCAACCTTGAGTGACAGAGCCTCCAGCCCTAGAATCCATTTGGCCCACAATGTCGATACTAGCCCGCTGGAAACCAGTCCATTCAGCCCACAACACTCATACTAGTGCTCCACTATGAAAGTCAAACATAAAATGTTAAATCCACAGAAGCTTCCCCATCATTGAAGTGAATCTCAATGGTCATGGTTCTTTACTGTCACATATGCGCACCAGAGTGGAATTATTTTGCACAACCCACAAATGCACAGTAACCATATTATAATAGCATTTACCATGGAACCAAACATTTATTTCATGAATAATCCGCCTGGCCTATAAATGAGCTGGTTTATCGAATTCCCTTTCTCAAAACTGTAAGTTTTGCGATCATACATTTAATGGACTCAACCTTGGTCGGTAACTCTTCAATTTCTATGCTTCATTCTTTTCATCTGCTCCTGACAGATTGCACTTAAAAAATTGCCAACCTCTTTTACTTAACTCTCATCAGTCTCCCGTTAACTTCTTTGGTTCAAGTTGCTCAAGCTCAAGGTAAAGTGATCATTTTTGTAACATTTGCTTTGCTTTTTTGTTCTCTTCATAGTTTGCATTCAACCTGATTAACCAGATTATCTCTTGTGTTATCAAGCTGGTTTAATCAAATGCCCTCACAATTCAGAGACCTTTTAGAATTTGTTTCTATTCTCTTTTCCTTCCAATCTTTAAAGATGAAAGGGTTAACTTTTTCCATACAAAGGGTGGAGGTTGAGGCAGGGACTATCCAAACAGGTACTTGGATAGGAAAGGTTGGGAGGGATATGGACCAAACATGGGCAGGTGGGACTAGTGTAGCTGGAACATGTTGGCCGGTGTGGGCAAATTGGGCTGAAGAGCCTGTTTCCACATGTATGACTATGATTCAGCATCTATATTTCTAAAATTCTGATCTTGACCGCTTTTGGCTCACTGTTCTGTGATTTCCAAGAGAACGCCGCCACCTACGGCCGTCATTTTTGGCCAGCTCGCACAGAGCCCCCTCCGCCATCCTGGACCAGAGGATTTTTCCCATTGATGAAAAATCAGAGAGATATTAATGTTTTCAACAAATTCCCCATTCTCTCTGCTGCCCCAGCTGGAGGGAGGGGGAGGGACTATAAAACCAGGAAGTGGTTTGCCTCACTCAGTCTCTGCAAGATAGAGGAAGCAGAGGGTCATGTCTCTCTGAGCTCTGAATAGCACTGGACACATGTCTACTCAACTGTGAGTGCCCTTAATGTGGTTTGAAAATGAAAATATGGTTGGATTGAAGTAAAAAGGCACTGCCTGCAAATGGTGGCTTGGGTGCTTTGGCTTGAAGTAAAAAGACACTACTGCAAATGTTGGCTTGGGTGCTTTGGATTGAAGTGAAAAGGCACTACTGCAAATGGTGGTTTGGGTGCTTTGTCTAACTCCCCGTTTGCACTGTATATTGATTTTAGATAAAACGCTACCACTTATGGCTGTGATTTTGGCTATCTTACTCAGTCCCCCTCCGCTCAGCAGGTGCAGAGGATTCTTCCCATCAATGAAAAATAAAAGTGTTATTTGTTTTTAAAAAATGTTGAGGATCTCTCTCTTGTCACGTAGGCCACACCTTTTCCGGTGGGAGGGGTTATAAAACCCGTAAGTGTGTGTGGCTCAATCTCTGGATGATGGGGGAGGGAGAGGTCATGACTCTGTCTGAGCAATGAATAAAATGAACACACTGAATGTCTACTGAACTGTGAGTGTGGTGTTTTGTGTGGTTTTATGGTGGTTTCACCCTGCTTGAAATGGTATGAAACTGCATTTGAATGTGGTGGCCTTGCACCCTGCATGAAATGGTATGAAACTGCATTTGAATGTGGCGTTGCACCCTGCATGAAATGGTATGAAACTGCATTTGAATTTGGTGGCCTTGCACCCTGCTTGAAGTGGTAAGAAACTGCACTTGAATTTGGTGGCCTTGCACCCTGCTTGAAGTGGTATGAAACTGCACTTGAATTTGGTGGCCTTGCACCCTGCTCGAAGTGGTATGAAACTGCACTTGAATTCGGTGGCCTTGCACCTTGCTCGAAGTGGTAAGAAACTGCACTTGAATTTGGTGGCCTTGCACCCTGCTTGAAATGGTAGGAAAATGGATTTGAATTTGGTGGCCTTACACCCTGCTTGAAATGGAATTTCAAGGAATAACCATGAGTCAACTGCCAGCCCACCAGCTGTGAGTGAGCTGCCAGCACATCAGGCTTGAGGGACTGAGCTGCCACCCCAAGAACCCATACCAGCGCTCCAGAAATCCCCCCACTGGCCACCAATATTGGAATTGGTGGAGAGGTGGAATATTGCATTGGGTGACCAGCCCTCCCTTGTGAAATAAATAATATCTAGTTAGGCAAATTTCAGAGGTAGAATATATCAGCCTAAGCCAGAATAATCCTCAATCTGCTGCAATTAAACCTTTGGCTATTATGCATTTTTATTCTACATTGTTCCTTTCTTTCCCCATAGCTAATTTGAAACTTATGATATCACTCTTCATGTTCAAAGATGCCCCACAATTCTGAGATTCTCTGTTCGCTCTATTTATGGGTGCCTCTGGGTTTGATCCTGACCGTGGGTGCAGTATGTGTCTGCACGTTTTCTCTGTGACCATGTGAATTTCCTCCAGGTGCTCCAGTTTCCTTCCACATCCCAAAGACGTGCAGGTGTGCAGGTTAATTGGCCTCTAAATTGGCCTGAGTGCACGCAAAATTTGGATAGCATGGATCTGGTGTGAACAGATGATGGGTGGTTGGTGTGGACTCAGTGGTGTGAAAAGCTTGTTTCCATGCGGTATCTTTCCATACTAGCTTATGAAAAGGAACAAAGCATACTCATCCTTTCCACTTCAACTTGCTGTTCAATTGCTTAATCAAATGGTCACTGCATTCAACAAATAGCTCATCTCGGTTTAGCAGCTGAACAGAGTACAGAAGAACAGGGACATACAGAAGGCAGCTATAATCAGGACAGTTAGCAAATACAAGTGGATATAGAGAACCAATAAGTATGTAACTAAATAAGGTAATAACAGATGTCCACAAAACAGAAAAGTACAAGCCATTAGGTGATGAGACAGTGAAATATAATGATACCAATACGCAATACATTGAATTGTGTTCCATTGCCATGTGTTCATCCATTGGCTTCTTTCCGTGGAACAAATAGAAGTCACAAAATTACTGACCAATCAATCTTTCATATCACAGGCATTAATTTAAAGTTGACATTAGTTTCTAGCCTAACATTAGATTATGGGATGGGAATGCTAAACAAGATCAACTGTAATATTGTGTTATGGTTATCAATCTCACCATTTCTGCAGACTGTTATATGATTGCTTTGTCAAAGATGAGTTGCTGTTTACCTCAGCTGAGGGTTTAATTTTGCTTAAGTCAGTTGATCGTGAAGGATGAGAAGAAGGATTAGCTCTGTCATAGGAGAGCATGAATCACTTAATGCACAATATATTAGCTGTGGTGACAATTTAAGACAAGAGTGTGTTTAATTTTAGAAACATATGGAAACATAGAAAATAGGTGCCTTCTAGCCAGCACCGCCATT
The DNA here is from genome assembly GCA_035221665.1 of Okamejei kenojei. Lineage (NCBI taxonomy): Eukaryota > Metazoa > Chordata > Chondrichthyes > Rajiformes > Rajidae > Okamejei > Okamejei kenojei. The sequence continues at coordinate 47,734,672 of CM069136.1, forward strand.
CATTGTGATCATGGCCGATCGTCGCCAATCAATAACCCATCCCTGCCTACTCCCCATATCCCTCGATTCCACTAGCCGCTAGAGCTCTATCTAACTCTCTCTTAAATCCATCCAGCGATTTGGCCTCCACTGTGGCAGGGAATTCCACAAATTCACAACTCTCTGGGTGAAAACTGTTTTTTGTCACCTGTCTTAAATGGCCTCCCCTTTATTCTAAGACTGTGGCCCCAGGTTCTGGACTCAACCAACTTTGGGAACATTTTTCCTGCGTGTAGCTTGTCCAGTCCTTTTATAATTTTATATGTTTCAAAAAGATTCCCCCTCATCCTTCTAAACTCCAGTGAATACAAGCCTAGTCTTTTCAATCTTTTCTCATATGACAGTCCCGCCATCCCTGGGATCTATGAACCTATGCTGCACTGCCTCAATCACAAGGATGTCCTTCCTCAAATTAGGAGACGAAAACTGTACACAATATTCCAAATGTGGTCTTACCAGGGCCCTACACAACTGCAGAAGAACCTCTCTACTCCTATACTGAAATCCCCTTGTTATGAAGGTCAACATTCCATTAGCTTTCTTCACTGCCTGCTGTACCTGCACGGCAACTTTCACTGACCGGTGTACAAGGACAGCCAGGTCTCGCTGTACCTCCCCCTTACCTAACTTAACCCCATTGAGATAATAATCTGCCCCCTTGTTTTTGCCACCAAAGTGGATAACCTCAAATTTATCTTTATTATACTGCATCTGCCATGCATCTGCCCACTCACTCAACCTGTCCAGGTCACCCTGCAACCTCCTAACATCCTCTTGACAATTCACACTGCCACCCAGCTTTGTGTCATCCGCAAACTTGCTAGTGTTGCTCCTAATTCCCTCTTCCAAATCAATAATATGGTAAACAGTTGCGGGCCCAACACCGAGCCTTGCGGCACTCCATTCTGAAAAGGACCCGTTCACTCCTACTCTTTGCTTTCTGTCTGCCAACCAATTTCCTATCTACGTCAACACCCTACCCCCAATACCATGTGCTTTAATTTTAGTCACCAGTCTCCCGTGCGGGATCTTATCAAAGGCTTTCTGAAAGTCTAGATACACTACATCCACTGGCTCCCCTTCATCCATTTCACTTGTAAAATCCTAAAAAAAATTCCAGAATACTAGTCAAGCATGATTTTCCTTTCATAAATCCATGCTGACTTGGACTAATCCTTTTACTGCTATCCAAATGCCCCATTATTATCTCTTTAATAATTGACTCCAGCATCTTTCCCACCACCAAAGTCAGGCTAACTGGTCTGTAATTCCCCGTTTTCTCTCTTGCTCCTTTCTTGAAAAGTGGGATAACATTAGCTATGCTCCAATCCACAGGAACTGATCCTGAATCTATAGAACATTGGAAAGTGATCACCAAAGCGTCCACTATTTCTACAGGGTCACCTCCCTGAGGACCCTGGGATTCTGACCATCAGGCCCAGGGGATGTATCATCCTTCAATCCCATTAGCCAGCCTAATGAAAATGTATTTCAGTTCCTCTACCCCCTTTGATCCTCTGTTCTCCAGTACATCTGGGAGATTGTTTGTGTCTTCCTTAATGAAGACAGAGCCGAAGTACCTGTTCAACTCTTCGTCCATTTTCATATACTTTTCACCCATGTCTGCCTTCACCTACTTTGCTATTTCCCTTTTCCCTTACATATCTTTTACTGCTTTTACTGTCCTTCTTTACCTGGCCATACTTACTTGCCAGCAGCACAACAGGTCTGTAAACTTTCTGCCTTTTCTTGGTTGGCTCCATCAGTGGGGCACTCAATCTCTTTCTTGGGGTCCAGAACCAACCTGAACATAATAAATCCCCCATCACCACAATAAAATGCCAGTTTTAACAACTACAATAAAAAAACAATTACAGACTCTACCTCATCAGCAAAAGACCGAATTCCAAAACTAACCCAAGCCCACCGGCCTGTATAGGATGTATAACGCAACCATGACACAATTTTCATATGTTTGTGGTTTAACTCAGAATCAATAGTAACATAATAAACAAACAAATTTGATGTTTGTAATGTTTTGTAATGTTCAGTAGCCTGATAGTTGTTGGGTAGAAGCCGTTCCTGAACACGAGGGCACGGTATTTTAGACTCCTATACTTTCTTCCTGAGGGCAGATGTGAAACGAGAGTGTGGCCAGGGTGGGGTGGGTTCTTGATGGTGCTGGTTGCCTTTGAGGCTGTGCTTCCTATAGATCCATATGGAAACAAAGGGGCTTTTTCAAATTCTTTATTGTGTTGCATATCTGTTTAAATCAGATTGCACACAAATATCCTAGGAGTGCTGAGTGGTGTACAACACAGTACTTTGTGTCATTTGGGAGTGATAAAGAGGGGCCATCATCATGCATAATGCCAGAATATCTAAACACTCCAGATTTTTATCCAACATGTTCTTTACATGTGCCTATAAAGGTGCAGCAAGTAAAGGGCCTGTCCCACCAGCGTGCGACTGCAAGCGGCGAGCGCGACCTAATGTGGCCACTTGAGCCGTATGGTCTCGCGGGGTTGGTCCCACTGCGATCGCCGGAGCCATATGGAGTTGTGCGGGGCTGGTTCCGACATCCGAAAAACTTCTTGCCTTTGCAATTCCTCAACTCAATCCACAGTGACTACCTATCAGTCCCTATGTCTTCCATTGCAAGGGACTGAATTCCATTCCTCGCCAGAAGAGCTACCCCCACCCCCCAAAAAACTGACTCTGGTCAAAAATCGGCTTGGCTCCGAAAAGCTGACACTGTTCAAAAATCCCATGCGGCAAAGGCCTGTCGGCCCGCAGCCTCATTGAGGCCGTACGCAGCTCCTCGACGTCGTACACAGCGTATTGACGTCGTACGCCTAGCGAGTGGCATTGCACGATGATGTCACCGCCCGGCGTGCCGTTGTGTGATGACGTCGCAATTCAGTCGGCCTGCCTCCTGCCCAGCTGATTGGTGAGTATGATGTCGTGACCCGCTCCATACGGCTCCACAGTTAGAAGTAGCGACCGGCCCCGCGAGGCCGTAAGCCTCAAGCCACCACGTTTGGTCGCGCTCGCCGCATGCAGTCGCATGCTGGAGGGACAGGCCCTTAAGAATTTCATTGTTCTGGTTCATATCCAATGCCTAGGACAAATAAACACGCTTGAATAATGCACAGTCTTCTCTTGTCACTTTGGCTGTAGTAGCAATGCAGTACAGTAATTAAATCTTGAACTGGGCATCTTGAACATGACAGCTCAGCTAGCTCACTGTCTTTCTGTTAAAAAAAAAGAACCATCTTAGGCACATCTGTCATTTCATTTGACAACAGGGATATGGTGCGCAAGCAGTCCTTATGACTGCAGAGGATGGGGTTATTCTCCTTATCAAAGATAAATAAAACTATATATGCCAGTTCTGCCAGGGACTGGGCCAATTGGGATCATTTGATCTTGCATAATTATTCACCGGAATCAACACTTTCATTAATGTGGCTCAGATAGAAATGAGGACTTTGTTCAACAGTAAAAAAAGATCAATACCATTTGAATAAAATATGGAAATGGCCATATACACACTAAATAACAATCTCCATCCTATATTTTTGTCAATCATTTCTAGGCTTAAGTTAATTGCAGGGTTAACTATCTGCAATTAAATTACCAGCTAGCTGTTTGTTACCTTAGCTACAAATTAATGACATTATTAAACGTTGATATATTTTACTCTGTGGGTTTACTTTTGTTTGAGATACCTTGCCTATCACTCCAATTCATATATTAACTAATACGGAGATAAAAAATGATGCGCACAATTTATTACTGTTTTACATATTTGAGATTTTAACATTGATATCCTTACATTTTGTTCCTTTAAACTGACAATTTTTGTTTTACTTTTATAAATCTTCAAATTAATCTAATTTATCTCTGGGAAATAGATTAAATGCTCTGCTAAAAGTTATTCTCCAAAGAAATACTGTTTCTGTTCCATAAAACTAGGACCTTTAAATTTCATGAGAATATCCATTTGAATATTAGGTATTTTTTGATTTGAGTTACTATTAGCAGGTGCTTCATTTAAAGTATCAAATACATGTTTCAAATCTTATCTGGTAGGACAGTTTTGTAGGTGATCTTAATTTATTTAAATAAACTAAAAATAAGCAATGTTATCTGACTTACAATGTATTAGTATGTATTATTTTTCTCAGTTGTCATTGAAATTATTTAGGGTAAAATAATCACTGTTTCCATATTTTCTCATCTTGCAAAGTCAAGTACTAAGCCAGGTGGGGAAGAGTTATTACATTCATCTACTTGAACCCGATCTCACGTACATTTATTTCATAAATTGAAACTGCTTCAATTCCACTTAACAAATATCTATTGATATCACTTGAAACTTTTCAAAGGTAGAAAAAAATGCTGGAGAAACTCAGCGGGTGAGGCAGCATCAATGGAGCGAAGGAATAGGTCGAGACCCTTCTTCAGAAACTATTCAAATCACTTAGCATCTCCAACTTTTTAAAAGAGAGAGGACTAGATTGCTACTGTGGTTTGTGTTTAAAAATGCTTCCTGATTTGATTGAACTGTTTAAAGATTGTTCTGTTTTGTGCTGGGCAAGTTTCTTCCCTGTTTGGCGAGTCGAGACGGTGGGTATGCAAAAATTATTTATTTCGGGAATAAAAATACCCGAGTCGCTAAAGACAGCCAAATACAACGATGTTGGTTCTACACGTGTGCCGCTAGATTGACCGTTACAGCAAAAAGCCCGCACCTAAAACACCCGTGCTCATGTGACTTCTCCAGCTAATCGCGAGGGATCGATTACACAGAGCCACCACCAGGTGTCGCTACAGGATGGAACCGAGCGGGGGGCCGGACATGTGTGGTAACGGGAGACGGAGCAGGCATAACAGAGGGGGCTGGCGGAACAAAGCCAGGGGACCGTAGCAGGGTGGGAGGAACAGAAGTAACCGGAAAGGGGGAAACAGGTACAACCTCCGGATCGGCCAGCGGACGGCCCTTGCGCCAAGGCTGCGCTACCACCACCGGGCTGTGGACGTCCAGGTGAGCTGGTTTGAGCCGTGCCAGACCCCCACATCCAAGATGAAAGTTGCGAAAGGGTGCAACACGTGGAAGGGCCCCTCGTTGACGTGCTGCAGCGGGGACCGGTGCGAATTCTTGCGGACAAAACCAAATAAACAGTTCTGCAGGATAAACAGTTCTGTGGACTACGGTTGACCCATGCCGCGAGGTAGGCACCCGAGCCAGGCCGCTCACCCGCTCCAGGAGAGTCACCAACACCACCGGGGCAGATTCTGGCTGCCCTCCAACCGCAGGGTGAAAATCCCCGGGCACCCGCAAAACCGAGCCATACACTTACTTGGCAGATGATGCATCTAAGTCAGCTTAGGGGGCTGTACGGATGCCTAACAACACCCAAGGCAACTGGTCGGCCCAGTCCAGATCCATGCCTTCAGCACCGTCTTGAGGTGGCGGTGGAAACGCTCGACGAGCCCGTTAGCCTGGGGATGATAGGCGGTGGTGTGGTGCAACCGCGCCCCATACAATTCTGCCAGTGAAGTTCACAATGAGGACATGAACTGTGCCCGCTGGCTGGAGGAAATATCTGCCGGAACCCCAAAATGAGCAATCCAATTGGTCGCAAGGGCCCCGGAACAAGACGTGGCGGAGATGTCCTAGAGCGGAATAGCCCTGGATGGTGTTGAAAATCCGACGGCACCAACCCACGGGAACGATGGGACGAGGTCGGCCAGCGGAGATGTCACACAGCACCACCGTGCCCAAGGGCCCGAACAGAACATCGGCCAACGGCAACCCAGAAGCAGCTGTCTTGAAGTCTGCCATTCCATCGTCCGCGTGCTGCACTGCAGCCACCTCCCCGTAATCCACGCCGTGGTCCAAAGCCGCCACCGCCTGGAGGGCCGGGTGGGACAAGGCGTCGGCGACAGTGTTGCACTTGCCAGCCACGTGCTGCACATCCGTTGTAAACTCAAACAAAAGCGAGGTGCCATTGCTGCCGAACAGACCACAGGTCGGACACCTTGCCCAAGGCGAATGTCAGGGGCTTATGGTCTGTAAAAGCCGTGAACGGCCTGAACTTCCAGAAAGTATCGGAAGTGCCGGATGGCCAGAAGCTCTCTGTTAAAAGCACTAAAGTTGCATTCAGGGGGCCTCAGCTGACGGCTGAAAAAGGCCAGTGGCTGCCAGCGGCCGTTAATGAGCTGTTCCAACACCCCGCCCACAGCCGTGTTGGAGGCATCCACCATGAGAGCCATCGAGGCCGAGGACCGCGGGTGTACCAACATGGTGGCACCCGCTAGGGCCGCTTTCACGCCCTCAAAAGCAGTCTCCGCCTCGGTGAACCAAACGAACACCCGCGGCTTGCCCACGAGGCACTGGAAGAGGGGGCGCATGATTCTGGCTGCCACCGGCACGAAGTGGTGGTAGAAGTTGACCATCCCGACAAACTCCTGTAGCCCTTTCACCGCGCGTGGCCAGAGAAACTGCCGGATGGCCTCCACATTAGAGGGAATAGGGTGGCGCCCTGAGATGTGACACTGTGCCCCAGGAACGAAATGGAGCGGAGGCCAAACTGGCATTTGGAGGGGTTGTTGAAAAGTCCATGGTCCTGGAGCCGCTGGAACAGAGTCCGCAGCTGCGCGAGGTGCTCCTGCTGAGAGCGGATCACAACCAGGATGTCATCAAGACGTAAATATAAATGAAGTGCAACCCCTACCGACCATGTCCATGAGCCTTTGGAACGCCTGTGCGGTGTTTTTTTTTTAAACCAAAAGGCATACGAAGCCAATCAAAAAGCCCGAACGGGGTGATGGTTGCGGTCTTCGGTATGTCGTCTGGGTCACAGGGATTGATTATATCCGCGGACCAGGTCTACCTTGGGGAAAAAAATGTAGGGCCCTCCAGATGGGCCGAAAAATCTTGTAAGTGTGGAACGGGGTAGTGGTTCGCAGTTGTATTGCGCGACGGTAAAGGTCCATTCGTACAGGCAGGAGTCAAAGGATAGGGAGAAGGTCCACTTGTCGTAGGTGCGGATCGTACTGCGGTTGACAGCCGTGAGCACAGGGTCCTGCTTACCAACACGGGTGTTCAGCCCAGTCGGGGGAAGGATGCTCATGATGGCCCCGGAGTCCACGAGGAAATGTAGTCCAGAGTGGCGGTCGCACACATAGATGCGGTTGTTCAGACCAATCGTGATTGCCTCTATTGACGATCGGTCGAGGCCTTTCCCGAAAATGTGTTGGGTGGTCGTCATCGGCGGGCGTCAACGCCCCAGCGGAGATGGTAAAAACACCAATGGCGCTTACCCCGGTCTCCAGTGTGTGGCTGCAGCTCTGCAATGGTAGCAGTGGGCGGAGTGTCTCCACGACCTCTGCGAGGCGGCTGGTGTGCATGCACAGACACCCGCTTTATAAACCCGCCGTCCTGTTGCTTCGCAAGCCATAACTCGTCGGCCCGTTCTGCGAGTTGCATGGGGTCAGTGAAGTCGGACCCGGCGAGCATCAAGCGGATGTCAACTGGCATTTGCTCAAGAAATGCCTGCTCGAACAGGAGGCACGTCCATCAAGGCGAGCATCTCGCTCATCAGGGTGGACGGCTTGCGGTCGCCCAGACCGTCCATTTGTAGGAGGCGGGCGGCGCGGTCTCGGCGACTGAGCCCGAATGTACGGTGGAACAGGTCCTTGAGGCCGTCGTACTTCGCGAGCGCCAGTGGGTTCTGTAAGTACGGTAGTAACCAGGAGGCCGTCTCCTGATTGAGAGCCCCAACCACGTGGAAATACTTAAGGGCATGTCCCACGGTACGAGGTAATTCAAGAGCTCTCCCGAGTTTAAAAAAATATCAAACTCGTGGTAAGCACGTGGAATGTACTTAGCGGGTACGTCGGAGCTTGGGACATCTCTTAGCGGCTCGCAACGCTAACGGCAGGTACTCGGGTAACGTGGTAAGCTTGTGAAGACTAGTGAAGATTTTTTTAACATGTTGAAAAATGTCCACGAGAGCCCCAAGTACCTACGAGCAGCTATTACCGTAATTCTCTGAGTTTGATTCAGAGGAAACTCGCGAGAACTCTTGAATTATCTCGTACAGTGAGACATGACCTTTAGTGTCATCGACCACAATGTTCCGCAGGTGGAACTGAGCCTCCATGTACGCAAACTAGACCTGCGGCTGCTCTGCCCAGAACACGGGCAGCTTGAGGCCCACAGCGTTTTGCTGGCCGATGGGGATGGCAGAGGCTTGCATGTTGAACGTCCAAAATGCAGTTGGACGCGTCGAGGTCACCAATTTGGCGAGTCGAGACGGTGGGTATGCAAAAATTCTTTATTTCGGGTATGAAAATAAAGAAGTTACCCGAGTCGCTAAAGTCAGCCAAATACAACGATATTGGTTCTACACGCGTGGCGCTAGAATGATCGTTACAGCAAAAAGCCCGCGCCTAAAACACCCGCCCTCATGTGACTTCTCCAGCCAATCATGAGGGTTCGGTTACACAGGGCCACCACCAGGTGTCGCTACATCTGCACATTCCTTTGATGAGATTGCCCTTATCTACACTCAAGGAAATATGAACTAAATGCATGCACCTTGGCCATAGAATTTAATCTTTCAAACCTTGTTTGCATTGTGGCGAGTTTGCATTATACACATAAGGATGCTGGAGTCTTGAGAAAAACACAACATGCTGGAAGAACTCAATGGGTCAGGCAGCAACTATGGAGGGAATGAACAGACAATGTCGGGACGCTTTTTCAGACTGGTTGGTGTAGGGGGGAGAAAATTGGAAATGAGAAGTGGGGATAGGACAAAGCCTGGAAAGTGATAGTGAACACAGGTGTTGGGGGGTGGGGTGATTTGGCAGATATTGAGGAAGCGACAAAGGCTAGAGTTGGAGATAAAAAGGTGTCAGAGAGAAGGTGTGGGGTATGAATGGGGGGTGGGATATGAATGGAAGAGGACAAGGGGAGAGGGGGAAATGAGTGATAAAAGGACAATAGGGAGGTTGGAGACCAGCGTGGGAAGGAGAGAGGACCCAGATAACTGGGTAGTGGGTGGGAGATGGTGGGGAAAACATGTGCGTACCAGGGGGAGGGTGTGGCAGTGGAAAGGAAGGGGTGTGGGGGTGATGTTCCTTGAAATTGGAGAATTTAATTTTCATATTACTGGATTGTAAGCTAGGGAAGTGAAATACAAGGTGTTCCTCCAGTTTGCACTTAGCCTTACTCTGGCAGCCTGCAGTTTGTATATGACCATTGTGGTAAATCTGTATTTTATTTCTCTCAAATTCAATATAGTTCCAGAGTGTTGTGCAGAAAAATAAAATCCTCATGAGATTGACCGCATATCTGACGGCATGACCTCCTCCTGTTTATTTTCCAATCTCCTGAAAATAAAGGCGAATGTGACCCATGATCTGCAACTATGTACCTGCACTCTTAGATCCCTCTGCGTTACGACACTCCCCAGGGCTCTGCCATTCACTGGTTAGGTCCTAGTTTCACTTCCCAAAATGCAACACCTCGCATTTACCTGCATTACAACTCATTAACCATTCCTCAGCCCACTTGCCCAGCTGATCAAGATCCTGCTGTAACTTTTGATAACCATCTTCACTATCTACAATACCGCCCACTTCAGTGCCATCGATGGTGTATGTTCAAAGAATTATTTTCAAAATGAATAACATGCACTGCATATTAATATTCCATGCATGCTAATGGTCTCAGTAGCACGCCAGCTGAGCACTTCATCCTCAGTGGTTGCTACCCACATGCCATCATCTCCTCCAACGTCAACTTCTGCCGTTAGCGTTGGGGACATCAGCACTTTTCTCGGGATTGTGTTTCTCCTTTTCAGTATTTACACCTTTTCTGTAATTATTTAATACAGTGGCATTATTTAATTTTGACAAGTGACAATGGAATTTTTAATCTCATCTTCCTTTTATAATTACCACCTACATTGCTTATTCCTTCCTGAGGTTTCACAAGTTGGTTCTTCCACAAGAACAAATGACAATAAAAAAGTAGCTCAAACAGCCCACATAGACTGTTAGGATTCAGGGCCTTGGAGAGTACATTGGCTGAACACACCAGGGATCATTGATTCATTCATTGATCCTGCTGCGGAACGATCTGATATTATCATTCCCGTGTTAAGATTCTAATCTAATTTATAAATATAACATTGTCACAATAAATTGAGAGCATAGTAATGAGATGAAAAGATCTTGAAGCTATTGAAACATTTACCATAAAACATGATTTAAAAATAAATGAAAATAAACATCAATTGTTGGAGAAAGATTGTTCAATGATTCAAATGAGACTTGATCCAAATGAATTATGGGCAAACTGCAGTCTATATAAAGAGAAACAAATGTTTCATTTCACAAATCTGATTCTATAAATTTAATTTTCTACTTACTCTGGCATTCTTTTAATGGTGAGGATCACAAGAGAGTTGTTGATTTGTTGCTTTATGGCATTGTACCTTCTTATACATGGATGCTGTTAATAGCTCTTGTTCTGTTTGGAGTCAAAACGGTTAGGGAAAGATTTGTTTGAAGAATCTGCACTGAACCAGCCTCAGAGCCGAGTGGTACATGTGACGGAAGCGGTCCTCAGGTTGGCTTGATGACTCCAGCAGTTTGCTTTGCTGACACTTTGGCGAGATGCTGCCAGGCTGCTTCCATGAGGAATGTGAAGGAAGATGGCAGCTGGCAGACAGGCTGTGACGGTAGATTAACCAATGTGCCACTCTGTTTCATTTATTACTCTCTGCTGTTTTGAAAACGATAATATATATAGAACGTTTGGAATACACGTCAAGTATCCACATTATTAATATTGTCTGGGTAGTGTCACTTTACAACACTACTAGTAGCAACTCGCTCCGACTTCACCAGTTCTCTTGCACAGTAGTTTAGTATAGTAATACAGCATTGGAACAGAAAAGTCCACATTGACCATTGATCACCACACTTATTCTATGTTATCCTGCTTCCTCAACCACTTCCTACACACTAGGGGCAAATATTCAAAACCCAATTAACCTGCACACCTGCACGTCTTTGGGATGTGGGATGTGGGATGAAACCAGAGCATTCGGGGAAACCCACGTGGTTACAGGGTGAATGTGCAAACTCCACACAGGCAGCACAGATCAAAACCAGGGCTCTTACACTTTGGGTAAATTGGGTAATTTGACACCTTCCAAAAAATATTGAGATCTCCTAAAAATGTATGTTATGTAAAGGAGGGAATTATAAATAGTTTTGCAGTAGATATCCATTAGTGTGGCACTTATGCAAGATGGACAACTTAAACAAGCAGTGCAAGTTGGTGATTAGTTTCTCATCTCCTGCCTGTGTGTAGCTTCTCCAGTAATTGAACAGATAACGATGATAAGTCACAGTAGTTAAACTGTACACTTTTAATCTGCATTCAGGCAGCTGTTTCAGTCATTCTGGTGTGGTGACGTCAACCTCACTAATAGATTAACTTCCAGCAACAACACTCCCATTATAGCATTTCAAGATTGAGACATGAAAAATTAACTTCAGCACACTAACCTTCATTGAAAGTGTTATGACAAATTGGTCTTAAGACAGAATGGGGAATGTTTGATCTTCCTCAGTAAGAAAGACTCTCCCTTCGTCGGCACGGTGGTACAGCGGTAGAGTTGCTGCCTTACTGCTCCAGTGACCTGGGTTTGATCTTGACTACGGTGTTGTCTGTACGGAGTTTGTACATTCTCCCCATGACCTACATGGGTTTTCACCAGGTGCTCCAGTCTCCTTCCACGCTCCAAATATGTTCAAGGTTGTAGGTTAATTGGCTTTGGTAACATTTTAATTGTCCCTAGTGTGTATGATAATGTTAGTGTGCAGGGATCGCCCATTTCCGCCCCTATATCTAGGTAGTGACAATCCTGCAGAGTGTCCCACATTACCTCCATACCTTTCCTATTGTTCAATCAATGCAGCTCCTCCTAACAACTATCCTCACTATCAGAAAACTTCTGCATACAGTCCTACCACTGTGTTATTGCTTTGACATTTCCGAAGAGCTCTATGCTGCTTCACTCCATTACTTCAATAGGATTGTCTACCCATCTGTAAATAAAATGTTGCCTTTACATTGACCCCATATGCACAGCTCCCACCTAAACCAATGTGGTTTACCTGAAGGCAAAATTCCTTTGAAAATCAATTTAACCACAAACTTTAAGAAAAAGAGTTCCCACTTTTTCATGTTATTTCTATGACCCCAGTCTATTTAGCTTTCTCCGGTCCTCCACTTCTTTCCCAATATGATATTTCATTACCCCACAGAGGCTCCCTGTGATGGTTAGAGCCAACGTCTTCCTCTAGGCTAATGAGATCCGCAAACAACGCATCATTCTCTGACATTCCTGTCACCTCAAATGTGATTCCACCACTAGTTGTACCATTTCATCCCCAGTCCTTTCTGCCTTAGTCAGAGACTGCACACTCCGCAACTTCTTGGTTCACTCATCCCTTCCCACCCTAGCCACATCCTCCCCAGGTACTTACCCTTGCAACTGCAGGAGTGGTAACACTTATCCATATACTCCCTCCCACAGCTCTATCCATTGAACCCAACAGCCCTTCCATGTGAGAGAGCATGAGCACCTCATCTATCTCATCTACAGCATCCGGTGTCCCCGATGTGGCTTCCTGTACATTGGCGAGACTAAGTGTAGACCCGGCAACCGTTTTGTTGTTCACATGCTCAGTGCGCCAAAGCCTGTTGGATCTTCCAGTAATTAACAATTTTAACTCCACTTCCCATTCTCATTCTGACCTTTCTGTCCAGGGCCATCTCCGTCACCAAAGGGAGGCTGCATACAACTGGGGCAACAACACCTCGTATTCTTTTAGGGTAGCTCACAATTCAATGGTATGAACAATTTTAGGTAACTACTTAACCCTCCTCCTTCCCCTAAGCCACCCCTCTTGTACACTCTCTCCTCTTCCCCCTTCCCTGTGCCCCATCTGGACTCATACCCATTTCTTTTCTCCCCTTCTATTTACATTCCTCTAGCTTCACAATTCTTCAATACTTGCGTCTCACACCTTTACCATACTGAATACTATATATACTTTAAATACTATAATGAATTATATTCATTACTATAATGAATTAAATCCATTAAGATTTGATTTACCTAATTCAAATACCAAAAATTAGACAAAGGCTTATAGAATCCAAATTCCTTATATTGTGATTTTCTACAAAGATTTAACCTGCATCACCAACTGAACACCACAACTCAGAATGTCACACGTGTCAAAGCATGGCCCATGATTTCAACTCTGTGTAATCTCCTTATTTGTATCTCCTTAGAAATAGGAATATCGTAATGAACCCATTTAGGAGCTCTTTAGTTTTAGATTGGGTTTAGTTTACATGGCCATGGGTGTGATGAGGACCTCAAATAAAATGATTCAGCAATAGTACTTAAAGTTACTAAAATTGGAGAATTCAATGTTCATACCATTGAATCGGGACACATTTTTGACATGGATGCCAATAATTATATTAAAACTTACCTAAGTATACCCACTGATGAAAAATTACACAAGGTGCTGGAGCAACTCATTGAGCCACTGCAGTCCTGGTTTCCATTGCTGGTTGGACCCAAGGTGAGGGCAACAACTTCTGCCCTACTGCATCCCAGCTGTGGCTGTCCTGTTCTGTACTTGAGAATATCCTTCATTGAATCACACTGAACATCACAAACATTCAAAGTCTTTATACATTTACAAGTTACAGGAGTAGAATTAGGCCATTCAGCCCATCAGGTCTACTCTGCAACTCTATCATGGCTGATCTATCTTTCCTTTTCAATCCCATTCTCCTGCCTTCTCCCCATACCCCTATATTAAGTCTTCAGGCAGAGCCTCACCTGCTGTTGAAGCCATTCTGCGAGCCTGTCTGCACTATGACAGACTCTGCATTTCATTCAACCATTCCAATATCCATAGGCTGGGATTGCAGTGCGTAACTGCACCCTTGGCAAAGCAAAAACAAACAGTCTGGCACAAGAGCTTAAATCAGCCCCTTTGGAGTAATGGAAATCTGTCCCATTTTATAGAATGAGACACAAAAGGCTGCAAGTGATGGAATCTTGTGAAAGTTACAAACTACTGGAGGTACTCAGCATGTCAAGCAGCATCTATGGAGGGAAATGGGCAAACAACCAAGACTCTTGGGTCTCTCCTTCAGGTTGGAAGAGATGACCAAACTAATAAATAAAAAAAAAACACTGAAAGTTTGTAGTTGAATCTTCAAATGTAAAAACAGTATTAAGAACTTATTCTAACTTTACAGAGTTCACCAAATCTGACCCGAGCAGTCAATGCTAACAAACAGAAATGCTCTACAGCACAAACCTATACTTATCCCAGCAGTTGTACACTTACATGCACAAAAACAAAGCTGTCACAACATTGCATCCATCCATGGCTAAGTACCCATGAACAGCCCCGATGCAGGCACAGTAACATGTACATTTATAACAAGCTGCTTTAGCCATTTTAAATGCTCAACTTATTTTTCAGCAGCTTCAGAAGGAAATGGAAACGAATTAAAGTAATTAAAGAAAATATTAGAAGCAAAGTTTTTGAAAGGGTCACAAATAATTAACCTGTTGATTTCTTCTTTCAAAAATGGATTAACTGGCTGTGCATTCCAGACACTTCCTCCAGCAGGAAGTCACTCACCATTCCAGCTGACAATAGAGGATGAGTGCGCAACACTCACAAGACATTCATCTCCCTGTTATTTTGATGCAGCAGTTATCTAGCCTCTTAAATGGGCAATGCCCCCTGTTTAAATAGAAGTCAGTAAACTCATTCAAATTGGATGGGCAATTATCTGCTATTACTGGCAAGTATAATTTAATGGTGCCAAGTTGAGGATACCTTTTTTGTCACAGGTCATACTTAGAATTGGTTAATAACTACAATGCTTATTTTACAACAGGTGCGACTTCTATATACAAAAGCAAAACTTGGAGTTGTTTGACATATGTAATAAAGACATGTAAATGTTTGAATACTCTGACTGACTAGCATCTTTGGAGGACGGAACAAACTTAACCTTTAAAGTCTACGTCAAATCATCTGCATTTATAAAGTGCAGTTTGTGTGAATAAATATCACAAGGTATTTTGCAGAGGCATAAGAAAAACATTTGACCCAAATGATAACATATTATGAAGATTCACTAAAATTGGTTCATAGAGATTTCTGAAGGGAGAAAACAGCAGTGAGAAAAATCCAGAGAAGGGAACAAAGGAGGTGGAGGGTGTGGTAAAAAGTGGATAATGATATTCAAGATGATAGGGCCGAAGAAACGTAAGGAGTTGTAGAGTTGAAGGAGATCACAGAATACAAAGACAAGGAGGATCGTTTTAGGGAAAGTTAAACACAATCACAACTTTAAAGTTTTAGTTCAGTTTTCGTTTAGAGATACAGTGCAAAAACAGGCCCTTCGCCCACTAAGTCCACACTGACCAGCGATCACCCCGTAAAATAGTACAATCCTACACAGAAGGGACAATCTAAAAATTTAGCAGAGGCCGTTTAACCTATAAACCTGTCTTTAGAGTGTGGGAGGAACCCGGAGCACCCAGAGAAAACCCACGTTAGTCACAGAGAGAAGGTACAAACTGCGTACAGACATCACCCAAGGTCAAGATCGAACCCGGATCTCTGCCGCTGTAAGGCAGCAACTCTAGCGCAAGTTGAACCATTGGGTGTATAACAACCAATACAGTCATTAAAATACTAAATGGTAGGCAAATAGGTCTCAAGGGGACATCAGCATTTTGAGGACAATGTTGAGATGGTGAAAGAATGAATACAAATGTACATTTTCAGTGGCACTGATTTAAAAGGTGATCTTTAGGATGTGGAATCATGATTTGGTAATCAGAAAAGATATGAATGCATGCAGTCTGATGCAGCTATGGATAGTGACCAGGAATGAGTTGGAGCTAACAATGAGGCTGTAAAGTTCATGAGAAATAACTAAAAGCTAGGTAAATTTTTCCCAAGGTTTAAGCAAAGGAAGTTTTTACCTGATCAGAGTTGATGCAAGGAATGTTATTTGATAGGACAGAGGTAGTGAAGGTATCAAAGGAAGTGGTGGAAATATAGGGATGGATGTGTTAACTTACTTTGGAAGATGAGCTAATTAGCTTTGCATAATGTTATCAATGATAACTTTGTAACTTTGTACTTTTGTAACTTTGTCGGTGCCACGTGTACTGCCTAGGTGAGGTCTGTTACATGATTTTACCGGGGTTGTATGCAAAACAAAGCATCTCACTGTACTGAAGTACATGCAACAATAAAGTATCAATGATTCATTGAACTTGTAAATTAAGAAAACACATTGCCAATGATATATCCTTGGGATTACAGGGAGATGATGGTGCAGGAGTGAAAAGAGAAACTAATGCTCGAGATGTATCTAGGGTGGTGGAGAGGGTTGAAGTGGTAGAACCAGGACCAAAAATAGGCAGTCAATTCAACAGAAATTTGGAGGATAGGATGATGTGGTTGATGGTGGTAGAAACTAGGTTGGGAGTCTACACATCAACACGGATGGCATCTATTAGTCAAGCTATGGAGGTTTTCAAAGTCAGGTACCATACTGTAAGGTAAGTTTCTGAGCAAAGCCATTTCCCACCACCACTCATAGTTCTTATTTCAAAGGAGTAACAAAACACCAACGCTTGAATTTCACCAGATTTAACATGTTATTTTACAGGTGGTTTAAGACCTACTTTAGTGACTTAGGAATAACCCAGAGCCATTGTATCTCCTCAAAAATAAAATGGATATTTACAGGAAAAAAATGGAAGTTGACAAAAAATTATAGGGAGTTATGAAACCTGCGTCCTTGTGCACAATCCATTTGCTGTGATAAATAGGAATAAGAAAACAACCTGTGACTGAACATGAACAAGAGCCAAATCCAAATGTAAAAAAATTACTCTTCCATTATCCAGCTCTAAAGCAAAGTGAAAACCTGGCTTGCAGCCAAGAGAACTGGCTCACTGCCTAGTTTCTATTTTACCATTGGAAAATAATAACGAGGAGTATATCCCTTAAGCATCAGCTTTGGGCCAGATAGATCAACCAGTTTAATTAAACTCTGGAGTCCATGCAGAACTTCTGTCCATCACTAAAGCTAATCATCCAAATAACAAACACAGGAAGATTCTGTTCTGGCTTATGTGTCAATTCTTCCTCTGCTTGTCTCTAAATTAAGTGCAACGTGTATTCCTGGATTACCTTGTCTGTGGAAGTGAAGGTTATCATTAGCTTGAACTTCCCGGTTTCCAGCTCATTGCAGGCAGTACTGACTGATGTGTGATATATCGTAGCTTGTAGTTCAATGCGACCATCATAGTAACCCTAAGAGGGGAATTCATCTCCTTGTCATTGAGTGGAGAATAGCAGATAACATGGGGATATGAATTTATGCCAGTTAAGGTACAGAAAGTGAAAGCCAAAACTCAGATGCATAATTGTCTCCGAACCTTCTCTGAACTGCTTACAATGCATTTACATATTTTCTTAAGTAAAGGAACATTGTACATAATACTCTATATGTAGTCTCACTGATGACTGAAGTAACCTCTCTACTTTTGTATTTGATGCAATGCTAATCTAAGCATAATAAATGATTACTCTCTGATAGCTTTGCCAATTACTTACAGCAAGGGCTTTCTAGCCATTTGCAAATCATGTACGATGTAACCAAGATCTCTCTGGATTTCAAACCTCTGCAACCTCTCACCATTTAAATAATATATTTCAATTTTAATTTTCGTACCAAAATTAACAATTTCACATTTTAGTTTAGTTTAGTTTAGAAATACAGTGTGGAAACAGGCCCTTTGGCCCACCACCAATCCCTTCAGATTAACACTTTCCTATACTAGGGACAATTTATATTTATATAAAGCCAATCAACCTACAAACCTGTACGTTTTTAGAGTGTGAGTTGAAACCGGAAATCTCGGTGAAAACCCATGCGGTCACGAGGAGAATGTGCAAACTCCATACAGACAAGCACCCGTAGTCAGGATCGAACCTGGGTCTCTGGCACTGAAAGTTCTGAAAGCCAGCAATTCTACCTCTGCACCACCGTGCTTCCCCACATACTGTATACATTTTCCTTCAATAGGCTTCATTAGCTGGATATTTGCTCTTTCACTTAACTAATTTATATCGCCTTGTAGTCTCCTTATGCCCACACCACAATTTGCCTTCCAACCTATCTATGTCATAAATAAATTTAGCAAACATACCGACGGTGCCTTCAAATATTTAAATGTCACTCAAATTAGGATGTGTGATGTGCTCATGGTTACTAGCGGCTGCCAGGAACCATGGAAAATCCAAATGGTCTGGAAGATTAGGACCCATGGGACTATGGTTGAACTAGCCAATTCCATATAAAATTGGATTGGTGATAGGAAGCAGAAGGCTGTTTTTCATTTTGGAGATAGACACAAAATGTTGGAGTAACTCAGCGAGACTGGCAGCATCTCTGCATAAAAGGAATTGATGACCTTTCGAGTTCAGTCCCTTCTAGGCCTGTGGCCAGTGGTGTGCCTTTAGGATCAGTGCTGGGTCATATATTATTTGTTATTTATATGAATGATTGGAATGAGAATGTAGGTGGCATGATTAGTAAGTTTGCAGATTATACCAAAATTGGTCATATAGCAGGGAAGATAGCAGCGTAAGGCCACAACAGGATATGGCTCAACTGAGAAACTAGCCAAGGAAATGGCAGATGCTATTTAATACTGAACTAAAGTGAAGTGATGCTTCTGAGGAGGTTAAACCATGCAGAATATACATAGTGAATGGCAGTCCCTGGGGGATTGTGGCAGAAAAGAGGACCTTGGGGTTGAAGTGCATTGTCCCCTGAAAATAGCATCTGGCATACTGGTCTTCATTGGTCATGACACTGTGTACAAGAGTTGGGATGGGATTCCAAGTTGCACAAAGCATTGGTTAAGGGCCTGTCCCACTTTCACGATCTAATTCACGACCTCTGTCGAGTTTGCCCATGACTTATACTCACTCGCAGCATGGTCGTCACGAGATCGTAGGAGGTCGTAGGTAGGTCGTAGCAGGCCTTCAAAAGTTCATTTATTGTTACATACACCAATTGGTGCAGTGGAATTCAAGTTGCCATTGCAGCACATTAAAAAGAATACAAACATAACAATAGTAAAGAAATTTAAACATAAAAACATCCCCCCTAGTCGATGCTAGTCATAGGAACTCGTGCCATCAAATAGGTCGGGCGTTTTTCTAGCCTGTGAAAAATATCCACGAGTAAAAAAGGTTGTGAATTAGGTTGTGAAAGTGGGACAGGCCCTTTAGGGACAAGTACTTTTTGCAATTAATGAGATTTTTCTTCAATATACTGCAGAAGAGCTTTCAAAGCAGTGACTACCAGAAAGACGTCTTTAAACTAGAGAAGGTGCAGAAAAGATTCACAAGGATGTTGCCTAGAAAGGAAGGCTGCAGTAATAAAGAGAGATTTGAAAGAATGAGTCTATTTTCCCTGGAGCACAGGAGGCTGAGAATTGACGTATAGGTATATAAAATTACGAGAAGCATTGATTGTGTAGAGAGCCAGTGTGTGTTTTCCATGGTTGGGATGTCTAAGTCAAGAGGACATGGTGAGATGGAGGAGGTTTAAAATGTATCTGAGGGATACATTTTTCACACATAACGTAGTTGGTATCTGGAATTAGATACCAGAGGAGTCGGTGAAGGGAAGAACAATATCAACATTTAGGAGGCATCTGGACAGAAACCTGAGTGAACAAAGCATAGACAAAATATGGAATTAATACTGGCAAGTGGGATTAGTATAGCTGTAGTCAGCATAAACACAGTGGCCTGAAGGGCCAGTTTTTATGCTTACAACTCAATGGCTTTGTAATTACCATGTGTGTATGTAATGCAGTTAACTCTTGGAAAACATGTACTGTATTTTCTAAAGACTTGTTTGTTTTTGCAGTTGATTACATTGTTCTTCTGTCACTGTAACTGTCACTGTATGTCATGTTGTTACTTGTGGGCGGAGCACCAAGGCAAATTCTTTGTATGTGAATACCTGGCCAATAAACTTACTTACTTACTTCAGTGTACTCGAGAAGAGCTTAAAAGTTGCACCTGGTTCATCCGACTCCTGCTCAGTAAACAACTCATCAAGTGCTTCAAATACAACACCATCCATCACAATGTGACAAAGAGCACAATGTTTTCATCAGTTTCATATTCATCTTCATCCCATTGGGACAACAATTTGATCAAGTTGATAATCTTCAGTTTTGTAATTTGTGACAATACAAAATCAGAGACATGTGGTGAACCATTGGAAAGGGTCCTGAAGATATTTACAGGAATGATACCAAGGATGAAAAATGTATGTTATGTGGCATAAACTGACAAATATGGGATTGTTATCTGTAGAGCAGAGAAAGTTAAGAGAAGAATTGATAGAGGATAGTTTTTCATGGTTTCCTGCCCAATGGCTTTCCCTAAGGCAACATTACTAAAATAGATTATCTTGTTATTATTTCTTTGCTCTTAGGTCTTGCAATGTGGAATATGCCTTCTGGGTATTAATGTCATAGCAGTGAGGATGTTCCAAAAATATTAAATTGTATTTTTAAAGCATTTTGAAGCTTCTAAGGTAATGAGAAGACTTGCAAGAAAGCACAAAGCTTTCAGTGTACCTTAGTACACTGACAATAATAAATCTAAACCTAATACAAAATGATGGATGTGGTGGTGGGCCAGAGAGTGGGTAATGCAGAGAACAAAAAAATATTTCCACTGCTAGGATGGTTGACAAAAGACAATGGGCAATAGGTGCAGGAGTAGGCCATTCGGCCCCTCGAGCCAGCACTGCCATTCAATGTGATCATGGCTGATCATCCACAAATAGTACCCTGTTCCTGCCTTCTCCCCATATCCCTTGACTCCTCTATCTTTAAGAGCTCTGCCTAGCTCTCTCTTGAAAGCATCCAGAGAACCAGCCTCCACTGCCCTCTGAGGCAGAGAGTTCCACAGACTCACAACTCTCTGTGTGAAAAAGTTTTTCCTCAACTCCGTTCTAAATGGCTTACTCCTATTCTTAAACTGTGATTATCAGCAGACACAAATACAGAGCAATTGGGAATAGAAGCATTGCAGATAAGTCATTTTCTTTTATGTAGTGAATTTCTGTGTTCTGCTCAAAAATATGGTGGAAATAAATTCAGTAATCAGGGAACCTGGATAGCCATTCACAAAAAGACATGTATGGAAATGCTACCAATTGATAATCTCTTTCACAGAACCAGCACATGCACAATGGGCAAAACACTTTCCACTGTTTTTGCCCATTGGGGAAATCTTTTTTTTTAAATATATATTTTTATTAGAGTATTTAGACAATGATTTAGTAAACATATGTTATGATAGCAATATTTCATGTTCAACAAACATACATTATTAATATTATCAAGTGTATCATTTTGACTAATAGTTTTTTTTTATAAAGGGAGGAGAACAGTAAGAAAAATAAAATAAAAATCAACATCGAAAAAGAAAATCATAAAGAAAGGAATAATTTACTATTAATACATCGTAGGAGATAAGATCAAGGAATATAAAATATAACTTTTTATCTATTCCTAAGTCCAAGTTTCAGTTAGGGTTCCCTGCGGAACCATTCTACCCTTTTAAGTAATCAATGAAAGAAGACCATATTCTAACGAAAACCTCTTGTTTGTCCATTAAGGTAAATCTGATTCAGAGGGCGGTGGAGGCTGGTTCTCTGGATGCTTTCAAGAGAGAGCTAGACAGAGCTCTTAAAGATAGAGGAGTCAAGGGATATGGGGAGAAGGCAGGAACAGGGTACTATTTGTGGATGATGTAGGGTCTGCGACATTTCCGTAATCCACATTTTAGTTGTGGGGGATATAGGGCCCTTCCAAAATTTTAATATTAGTTTCTTCCCAATTATTATACTGTAATCTAGGAAATTTTTTTGACTTGTTGTAAGAGTTAAACTTTGTTCTGATGTTCCAAGTATTATTAATGTTGGGTCCGGATCCAGTTTAGTATTAATAACTTCAGAAGTTATTCTAAAAATCTCAGTCCAGAAATTCTTAATTTTTATACAATTTGCAAAGGTATGTGTTAAATTAGCCTCTGGATGTTGACATTTATCGCAGGTAGATGATATTTATGGAAAGATTCTATTTAATTTAACTTTGGAGTAATGTAATCTATGTAAAACTTTAAATTGTATTAGAGCATGTCTGGAGTTTAGCGAGCATTGATGTATGTATTGTAAACTTTTATCCCATATATCTTTCGTTATGGATTGATTTATTTCATTTTCCCATGTGTGTCTATATGATTCTGTCGATGGTATCTCGCTATCTAAAAGGGTGTTGTAAATATAAGTTATTAATTTTTCTGTATGAGGATGATTATTCAGATATTCATCTAGGATTTCTGGTTCCCTATTCCTATAATCTTGTGTATTTGACCTAACATAATCTCTGAGTTGTAGGTATCGAAAAAATATATTTGAGTGTAATCCATAAATCTGTTGCAGTTCCTGAAATGAGAGATAAGTGCCTTTCTTATAAAGGTGTTCCACCCTTTTGATTCCATAGTTTTTCCATTGTATAAAGCCTTTATCTAGCATGGAAGGTTTGAATAAGGGATTGTTTACAATAGGGAGACAGAGTGGTATATTATCCAGTTTTAAAGCCTTTTTAAGTTGTTTCCAGATTCGTATACCACTATATATTATAGGGTTTTCACCACAAGTTTTTTTTGTGCAATTTTGTCGGTGCAAATATAATCGAACCGATTTCAAAAGGTAGAAAGTCCTCCTTTTCCATCCTTAACCATTCTGGTTGTTGATCCATTTCTTCCAGCCAGAAATTCATGTTTTTAATATAAACTGCCCAATAATAAAACAAAATGTTTGGTAGACCTAAACCTCCATTAATCTTTGATTTACATAAATGTTTTTTATTTATTCTATGATTCTTGTAGTCCCAGATGAAATTTGTAACAGTAGAGTCTACTTTTTAAAAAAAAGATCTTGGAATATATATCGGGATTGATTGAAATAGGTACAATAATTGCGGTAGAAAAATCATTTTTATAGCATTAATTCTACCGAACATTGAAATAGGAAGTGTTTTCCAGTATTGAATATTCTTATTTAGTTTATTCATTAAAGGTGGAAAATTTGATTTAAATAAAGAACTATACCCCTTAGTTATATAAATACCTAGATATTTAAAATTTTCTTCAACTATTTTAAAAGGTGATTGTTGTAATATATGTAAATTATGATCTGTTATTGACATGATTTCGCTTTTATTCCAATTAATTCTATATCCTGAGAAATGACCGAATTGAGTTATTAGATGTAATAAATTTGGAATACTAATTTCCGGCTTTGTAATATATATTAGTACATCATCTGCATCTAGACAAATTTTATTCATTGTATCTTTAGTATTGTACCCATGTATTTCTGGATTAGATCTGACATTGGGGAAATCTAAGCGATAAGATTCCACAATGTCACGTTCAGTCAGAAATGTATCCATATTGGTAGTGCTCTCAACAAACTTTCCTCATGAGCGCAAAATCACAGATCAATGATCAATTCTTATATGCTTTGAACAATAATTTCTCAATACCTTCATTTTTTTTCTTCAACAGTGATGCAGCTGGTAGAGCCGCTACCTCATAGCACGAGAGACTCAGGTTCAATCCTGACCTCAGGGGCTGTCTGTGAGGATTTTGCCTGCACTCCCTGTGACCACATTTGTTTCCTCTGGGAACTCCGGTTTCCTCCTAAAGACATGTGGGTTTGTAGGTTAAATTGCACCTAGTGAGTAAGGAATGGATGCGAAAGTAGATTTACATAGAACGTTTGATCAATGGTTGGTGTGGACTCGGTGGGCTGAAAGGCCTGTTTCCAAGCTGTACCTTTCAATCAATCAATTCAATCAAAAATAACCAGTGTTGGAAGTGATAGGCTGCTTTTGACAATATTAAAAGATAAGTACAGTCACTAATAATTAGCCATTAAATCTGTCCAGGTATTGTAGTCCTGAAGTAATGAAATACTGACAGATGCATCCCATAAATTGATCTCTCCATCACTGGCACCTGAGATTGCAGTAGGCGAGGTCACAATCTGTCTTTCTGCTTCTCTTTTATTCCATGAAACCTATATAAAGCTCAGCATCCCCCACCAGGAAAGCCTTAAAGCCCTCTGTTTCTTCCTCGACCGAGAAACTTACTCTCCAAAGCTCGACCATGTAGCTTTATCAGTTTGATAAGATGGCTGAAGAAAATCTTGGGATGATTTTGCTACCTTGTGGATGCTACTTAAATGGGATTTATGGTGTGTTATGTGCAGTGCTAATGCTGGGAAGTGTTATAGAAGTGAATGACAATAGCAGATTCTGATCGCATTGAAACACAGCACGTTTCCAGAGCATCATCTCAGCAATCCTAATAGTCTAGAGCAAGTAGTTGTGCAACATTTCCATGCCCCATTGACTAGAGGCACCTATAGTAGTTTAGTTTAGAGATACAATGCAGAAACAGTCCCTTCAGTCCAACAGGTAGACACAAAATGCTGGAGTAACTCAGCGGGATAGGGTGCATCCCTGGAGAGAAGGAATGGGTGACGTTTCGGGTCGACCAATGATCCCTGCACAATAGCACTATCCTACACATAGTAGGGACAATTCACAATTTTACCAAAGCCAATCACCGTTTCACTCTGCCTTGTCAAGCCTGTGCCAATACATCACAGCAAGTATTCTTGTACCTTGCTGATTCACCCATCCTCTTTCTCTGTGCTTCTTCACTTCTGCCCATTTTAATATTTATGAATTTAATGTGCCTTCCCCACAGTGAACAGTGCATCAGTTTGGTGAACAAGCCTGTTTAAGGAGGAGAGAACAATAACAACAGGGAGAGAACTAATTAAGAGGAGGAAGACATGGACAGCAGTGGCCTTCCAATATCTTTGATGTTGGGCAGTAGGAGATTTCCCACCCACTTACTAATACAATTAAACATGCCACACTTAGTCTTGGCTTGATTTCAACAGCGATTGAAGTATGGTTTAGTTTAGTTTAGAGATACAGAGTAGAAACAGGCCTTTCGGCCCACCGAGTCCACACTGACCAGCAGTCCCCATGCACTAAAGCTATCCTACAAACACTAAAGTCAATGCACTAAGAGCTTCACCAAATAGAAACCCACGTACCTGAATTCTTTGAAGCAAACCCTGTGCATTTGATTATATTGCTTTTGGCCATTGGAACACAAGGGGGAGCTGACATGAGAATGTTTATGCACTTTATCTCAAAGTGTCTACATTGTCAAGAAGCCAAACATACATTTCACAGATTGTTCATACTTAGCCAGTTATTGCTCAGAGCATAAAAATCAATGTTAAAACGTGTCCTTGGCACGCTAATTACGTGACCTCGTGGTCGCGCTGAGCCACGACGGTGCCCCAAAGGTCGCGCGCGACTTCATGCGCCCGCACAGCGGTCTGGAGCGCGTGACGTCATTTGAAGACGGACACACAATGCCGGTGTAACTCAGCGGGACCGGCAGCATCTCTGGAGAGAAGCAATGGGTGATGTTTCGGGTCGACATTCTTCTTCAGTCTGAAAGAAGGGTCTTGACCCGAAACGTCACCCATTGCTTCTCTCCAGAGATGCTGCCGGTCCCGCTGAGTTACTCCAGCATTTTGTGTCTATCTTCAATTTTCTTGGCCCCGCTCAGGGAGTGGAAGTGGGGGCGGATCCGGACCGCAACGGCCGTGAGCCCCAGGCCGAGCTCGGCGATCGTTTGCCTACTTCTGCTGCTGTTGGAGGTGAGACGTTGCGTCGCGCCAGGGTCTTGGGCCTGTCCCACATTGGCCGTTAATTTACGCGACAGGCCGTTGGCGCGCAAAGATTTTGTTCGCTACAAGAATTTCGGAGCCCCGCGCGACGTCGCGCACAACTACATACCCCTCCGTGTTTCTCTGCAACCGGCCCCGCGCGGCCACACGATGCCCGTGCGCCTCAAGGCGATGACGAGGTCGCGTAATTTGCGTGCCAAGGACATGTAAGTGGGGCAGGCCCTTTACACAGCTTTAGAGGCACATTAATGCAACAAAAAACAAATAAACATGCTAAACACATTTTTTGTGTGTAATATTTGATAACCAGGCCATTATAGTGCAAGTCAAAGCATGTAGATCAACCTAATAAAAACCATAGATGTATGACCTAATGTGTAATGTACAATGTAAGGCATAATTGTAAGACAAAATATATTTCTTCCCTTATACAATAGAACTGCTTTGTGCAACTGAGCCAACAGACCACGGGGATGTTTATTTAAAGAGAACCTCTCTTCATTGGAAGTCGCAGGATTATAGCAATCCTTGTATTTATTTGTGTAGGAATGAAGTGCAGATGCTGGTTTACATCAGAGATAGAAACAAAATGTTGGAGTGACTCTCAGCAGGTTAGACAGCATCTCTGAGGCAATGGAATAGGTGATGTTTTGGGTCGAGACACTTCTTCAGATTGAGAGTCAGTGGAAAGGGAGGGAAACTATAGGTATGAAAAGGTACAAGGAACAAATGAAGGAAAGATATGAAAAAAAATAAAAGCTTTTTCTCCAGAGATGCTGCCTGACCCGCTGAGTCACTCCAGCAATTAGTGTTTATCTTCGGTTTAAGCATCGGTGTAGTGTCTAGCATCTGCTGTTCCAACTACACGCTATAAAAAGCCATAGCAGTTGCGGGTGAGGTAGGGTTGTGGTTTGGGTTATGAAGAGTGGTTCAAGACCCTGATGGTTGATAGGAGGAAGTTGTTCTTGAACCTGAAGGTAATGGTTTTCAGGCTCCTCTAACTTCGTCTTGATGTGTAGTCAGATTTTATGATATTTCTACCTTCTTGAGGCAGTGCTTCCTGTATATTCTTTGTAAGTTGGGGGGGGGGGGGTCAATACCCATGAAGGACAAAGCAATGTACGCCACTTTCTGCAGCTTCCTTCATTCTTGGAGTCTGAGTTAGCGAAGCAGACAGTGATGAAACCAGTCAGTATGCTCTCTACTATACATCTGTAGAAGTTTGATAGAGGATTTGGCCATGTATTGAATCGCCTAAAATTGCTGAGGAAGTAGAGGCTCTCCCTACTTGAAATCAACAACCGGCTGCT
This sequence comes from Okamejei kenojei, assembly GCA_035221665.1. Classification (NCBI taxonomy): domain Eukaryota; kingdom Metazoa; phylum Chordata; class Chondrichthyes; order Rajiformes; family Rajidae; genus Okamejei; species Okamejei kenojei. The sequence goes on from CM069136.1 coordinate 47,762,077, forward strand.
TGATCTAGCTAACATCAAGACCAGGATTGTTGTTCTGGCACCATTCAATCATGTTATTGATCTTCCCCCGTAACTCCAACTCAATGTTAACTGTTATTCAAACAGCAACAGTGGTATTGTCAGCACATTTAAAGATGGAGTTGTAACTGTGTTTGGATACCCAGTCATGTGTAAATAAGAAGTGGAGCAGGGAACTGAACACCTCCTTGAGGTGCCCCAGTGCTGATGGTCAGTGAGAAGGACGTGTTATTGCCTGTTCATACTGTTGAGGTCTTCTGATGAGGAAATTAAGGATGCAATTGCTAGAGCAGAGAAGCAGTGTCCTGAGTTTGATGGTAAATTTAGAGGGGGTGATGGTGTTGAACTCCAAGCTGTAGTCATTGAATAACAGCCTGACATATGTGTTCTGGTTGTCCAAGTGGTCCAGCGCAGAGTGGAGAGCCAGAGAGATCACATCCACTGTTCATCTGTTGTGGCGATAGGTGAAATCGAGTAGATCCAGATCCTTACCAGGGCATCATAACCAACCTGAAAGTCTTGCAGAATGCATGTGAAGCGTGAATCTCCATGCATGGTATCCTGCTGTGGCTGGCGCTCATTAAGCAGCAGTCTCATGATGATTGTGGTCATGGCTTTGAATAAAAATATGTGCAAAAGGTCAGGATCGTCTTGGGAAAAGGCACCTATTTTTTTTAAATTCCAAACTGGACAATGTGATGATCATAGACAACATCTGAGTAATCAAATCAAATCAAACGTCACTTTCATTCCCACATGCCTCTACCCACCACCTCTTCACTAACGGGTGGTGACGGGCCTGCGTTTTCCCTGTGTTCTCCCTATGATCACGTGGGTTTTCTCTGGGTGCTCCGGTTTCCTCACACATTCCAAAGAAGTACAGGTTTATAGGTTAATTGGCGACTGTCAATTTTCTCTCGTGTTTAGGATATAACCACTGTATGGGTGCTTGCTGGTCGGCTAGTCTCGGTGGGCCGAAGGGCCTATTTCCATGCTGAGTCTCTGAAGTAAACTAACCCATAAAAATACCTCACTAACAAAATGCAGTAGACCCTCTTCCATCATTGTAATGGACTACAACCCATTGTCTTCTGCAGCAGACTTGCAAACAAATGTACTTACAGTGGCTTGCAAAAGTATTCATACCCCTTGAATTTTTCCACATTTTGTCACGTTACAACCACAAACGTAAATGTATTTTATTGGCATTTTATGTGATAGACCAACACAAAGTGGTGCATAATTGTGAAATGGAAGGAAAATGATACATGGTTTTCAAATCTTTTTACAAATAAAAAACTGAAAAGTGTGGCGTGCAAAAGTATTCAGCCCCCTTTACTCTGATACCCCTAAATAAAATCCAGTGCAAACAATTGCCTTCAGAAGTCACCTAATTAGTAAATAGAGTCCACTTGTGTGTAATCTAATCTCAGTATAAATACAGCTGTTCTGTGAAAGCCTCAGAGGTTTGTTAGAGAACATTAGTGAACAAACAGGCATCATGAAGCCCAAAGAACACACCAGACAGGTCAGGGATAAAGTTGTGGAGAAGTTTAAAGCACGGTTAGGTTATAAAAAAATATCCCAAGCTTTGAACATCTCTTGAACAGAGCACTATTCAATCCATCATCCGAAAATGGAAAGAGTATGGCACAACTGCAAACCTACCAAGACATAGCCGTCCACCTAAACTGACAGGCCGGGAAAGGAGAGCATTGATCAGAGAAGCAGCCAAGAGGCCCATGGTAACTCTGGAGGAGCTGCAGAGATCCACAGCTCAGGTGGGAGAATCTGTCCACAGGACAACTATTAGTCGTGCACTCCACAAATCGGGCCTTTATGGAAGAGTGGCAAGAAGAAAGCCATTATTGAAACAAAGCCATAAGAAATCCCGTTTGCAGTTTGCCACAAGCCATGTGGGGGACACAGCAAATATATGGAGGAAGGTGCTCTGGTCTGATGAGACCAACATTGAAGTTTTTGGCCTATGTGTGGCGGAAAACTAACACTGCACATCACCCTGAACACACCATCCCCACTGTGAAACATGGTGGTGGCAGCAACATGCTGTGGGGATGCTTTTCTCAGCAGGGACAGGGAAGCTGGTCAGAGTTGATGGGAAGATGGATGGAGCCAAAAGCAGGGCAATCTTGGAAGAAAACCTGTTCGAGTCTGCAAAAGACTAGAAACTGGGGCGGAGGTTCACCTTCCAGCAGGACAACGACCCTAAACATACAGCCAGAGCTGCAATGGAATGGTTTAGATCTAAGCATATTCACGTGTTAGAATCGCCCAGTCAAAGTCCAGACCTAAATCCAATTGAGAATCACTGGCAAGACTTGAAAATTGCTGTTCACAGACGCTCCTCATCCAATCTGACTGAGCTTGAGCTATTTTGCAAAGAAGAATGGGCAAAATTTCAATCTCTAGATGTGCAAAGCTGGTAGAGACATAGCCCAAAAAACTTGCAGCTGTAATTGCAGCGAAAGGTGGTTCTACAAAGTATTGACTCAGGGGGGCTGAATACTTTTGCACGCCACACTTTTCAGTTTTTTATTTGTAGTAAAATTTGGAAACCATGTATCATTTTTCTTCCACTTCACAATTATGTACCACTTTGTGTTGGTCTATCACATAAAATCCCAATAAAATACATTTATGTTTGTGGTTGTAACGTGACAAAATGTGGAAAAGTTCAAGGGGTATGAATATTTTTGCAAGCCACTGTAAGTGTGACTATTTTCTTCCTTGTTTTCCATTGATTTTCCATGTTATTTTTACATACTTATCTGAGGTCTGTTGTGACAGTAGTCTCAAACTTGCAATGAATGTTGATTGCCATCACTATTCCATGCCAAGTGTCATTCATGCACAGCTGCACTGTGTACAATTCAAAGCCACATTATGCTTCATGCACCATAGAAAATCACAGCCACCAGTTTTGCTTCTCAGTTCCTCTCATAGAATATAATGCGTGCTAATGTTTTAAATCCAATTGCTTCCTTTCATGTGTGCCAATATTTTGTGGGTATATAGAGTTCCAACTAACTAAAAAATAGTGGGTCTGGGAGCATCTCTGATGCTGCCTGACCCACTGAGTTATTCCAGCACTTTGTGTCTTTTTTTGTAAACCAGCATCTGCAGTTCCTTGCATCTACAACTAACTTAACTTTGAGAGCCATATTTCACATTATACCATTAGGTATAATCCAGCTATCGCTTCAAAATACTGTGCACCAATATTAGATTAGTTTTGCCATATGCACCCGGGTACAATGAAATTCCAAGTTCACATGAAGTAAACAGTAATGATAAATACAACAATATGTACAGTAATGATAAATACAATAATAAGTACAATGACCAGTGTAAAATAATAGAATGGTGCATGATTGCAATGCGTTGATGCTGCAGCCAACAAGGTACATCAAGCCTTTACTAAGGAGACAGGTTATTTGGCATGTCTTCCATGATTATTACAAATTTCTACAGATGCCCCATGGAAAGCATACTGTTGCATTGCATCACTGCTTGGCTTGGGAATAGGTTGGCCCAAGAATGCAAGGAATTGCAGAGTCGTGGATGTAGCCATCATACAGGCTAGATGTCCTACCACTGACTACACCGACCCATCACGCTGCCTCGGGAAAGGAGCCAAAATAATCAAAGTTTGGAGATAGACACAAAATGCTGGAGCAACTCTGCAGGTCAGACAGCATCTCTGGAGAAAAGGAACAAGTGATGTTTCGGGTCAGAACCCTTCTTAAGACTCAGTCTGGTCTGACAGTCTGAAGAAGGCTTCCAGCCTGAAATGTCATCTGTTCCTTTTCTCCAGATTTGCAGCTTGACTCATTGGGTTGCTCAAGCATTTTGGGACTAAACCAGCATCAACAGTTCCTTCCTACACATAATCAAAGTCTAATCACACCCTGGTCATTAATTCTTCTCCCTGCCCCCATCTGGCAGAAGGTACAGAAGCATGAAAGTGTGCACCGCCAGACTCAGGAACAGCTTCTTTGCCTCCCTTATCAGGTTCTGAATGATCCTTCCATAAGCAAGGGTACTGTTTGATTCACCTCTGCCCCTTTGAGGACATAGCATTCTGTCTAAGGAATTCATTGGTTACAGTGCGGTACAATGCTGAGAACAATTTTCTGCCTGTTTGGTATAACTGATCTATTTGGATAGTATTCAAAAAGCTTTTCACTGTACCTCAGTACATGTGACAACAGTAAACCTAACCTAACCTAGTGATAATGAAGGGTACACAAAAAGCTGGAGAAACTCAGCGGGTGCAGCAGCATCTAAGGAGCGAAGGAGATAGGCGACGTTTCGGGTCGAGACCCTTCTTCAGACTGGTCAGGGATCAGGGAAACGAGAGATATAGACGGTGATGTGGAGAGATAAGGAACAATGAATGAAAGATATGCAAAAAAGTATCGATGATAAAGGGAACAAGCCATTGTAAGCTGTGTGTGGTGTGAAAATGAGAAGCTGGTGCGACTGGGGTGGGGGAGGGAGATAGAGATAGAGGGAATGCCAGGGCCTGAGGACTGAGGGAGAGGTGGGAAGGGGAGGTGACAGCAAGGGTTAACAGAATTGAGAACTATCTCCTTCACTCCTTAGATGCTGCTGCACCCGCTGAGTTTCTCCAGCTTTTTGTGTACCCTCGATTCTCCAGCATCTGCAGTTCCTTCTTTAACACTAGTGATAATGAATATTTAAGTACAATAATGGAAGAACAAAATGAGGTAGACTTGAGAGTAAGAGTATGTAGCTCACCTCCAGGAATGAGATATGAAAGATGAAATAAGAGTCAGTTATCTTCTCCCAGAAGTAGAAGAGAGAAAATGGAATGGCCAGGGTGATTGTCATCTTTGACAATACTTCCAGAATTCCTAATGTGTCGCACTATGAACATGGACTGGGTGGAAGGAAGTAATGAGCCTGTGATTGACTGGGCTGTATTCACCATTCTCTGCAGGTTCAGACAGTCAAGAGCAGGGCATTTGCCATAACAGGCTTTCAACACTTTCTTTTGCACATTTATTGAAACTTGAGAGAATCTTCATGGAGAAGCCAAATCTTCTCAGAAAACATCATCTATTCCTTTTCTTCGGAGATGCTTCCTGGCCTGTTAAGTTACTCCATCATTTTGTGTCTATCTTTGGTATAAAAGTTCCTTTTTATTACATTAAAATAAAAAAGCTGATGTGCTTTCTTATTCTCGAAATCGGTGTGAAGGGACTGGGTTACATTGTTGGTGCTGCCTTATGGGCCTGTCCCACTTGCCGATTTTTTAGGCAACTGCCGGCGACTGTCATAGTCGTAGCAGGTCGCCGAAAAACCGGCCACGACCTTCGTCATTCTGGCGACAACCTACGACAGCACATATACGTCAGGAGATGTCAACCTACGCTCATTTGTGTCAAACCCACTGTCACCAACATGTTGAAAATTTAGCAGCGACCAGAAAGACGCTACAGCTTTTTGCGCAACTGAGGAGACTACTCCAGGCGACTACCGGCGAACATGTGGCAACAAACTAGTCGCATGTAGTTGCCTAAAAAATCGCCGAAGTGGGACAGGCCCATAAGAACTTGAAACTGTCGACCATCTCCTCAGAAACTCGAAAATAGACACAAAATGGTGGGATAGGCAGTATCTCTGGAGAAAAGGAATAGATGATGTTTCGAGTCAAGATCCTTCTTCAGATGAGTCAGGGGAGAGGGAAACTAGAGATATGGAAAGGTAAGGTGTGAAAATTGCAGATCAAAGCAGACGGCGATCAAGGAAATGTAGAATGATTCAGAAGCTCTATTGATTATGAGAGGGTTGTGTTTCCTCCCTTGCTTCTATTGGTCAAAAGACAACTCTTTACTGTTGCTAAGTTAAGAGCTAGATTAGCGTCCTGATACCATGATTCTCGTTCTTGACCAGGTTCTTGATCTCTTTCCCTGTACTTCTTCTCATCATTGTTGTAGATCTGGCCGACCATGGTGATGCCATCGGCGAACTTAAAGATCAAGTAGTCGTTGTGCTTGGCCACACAGTCATGAGTGCACTGGGAGAAGAGTAAGGGTCTGAGCTCACAATCCTCGAGCACTAGTGTTGTGGGTCAGGGTAGCAGAAATGTTATGATCAATTCTAACTGACTGAGGTTTGCCAATCAAGAAATCACAAAGCCAGTTGCAGATGGAGGCCCCAATGTCATGGTCCATAATTTAGAAATTAGTTTATGAGTATTATAGAGTCAAACACTGAGCTGTAGTCAATTAATAGCATCCTGACATAGATGTTCTTATTGTTGTAGGAAGGAACTGCAGATGCTGGTTTAAACTAAAAATAGACACAAAATGCTGGAGTAACTCAGTGGGACAGGCAGCATCCCTGGATGGAAGGAATGGGTGACGTTTCGGGTCGAGACCCTTCTTCAGACTGAGTGAGGGGAGAGGGAGATATAGAAATCGGGAAGCGTCAGGAGTGAAAATGAGTCAAAGGGGATGGAGATCAAGGAAAATGTGGAATAGATTATTGTTAGTTAGGAGAAGGTAACAACGAAACAAACAGTGATTAAAATGTAGCTCGGAGAAGGTAACAACTAAGAAAATATATCTAACTTAGGTGTTTTTATTGTCAAGGTGATCCAGAGCTGAATATAGTGCAGGTGAGATAGGGTCCTCTATAGATCTATTTTTTTCTGTACTCAAATTGCAATGGATTTAGATTATCTGGAAGAGTGGTGCAGATGTGGGCCACTAACAATCTTTAAGAGCATTTCATTCTGGTTGATGTTAGAACTATTGGACAGTAGTCATTGGGTCAGCTCACTTTATTTTTCTGGCGATTGGAATGATGGAGGTTTCCTTACATCGGAGAATGTAAGTGATATTGTTGTACATGAGTTTTAACCTGCAATCACATAGACATGTTGTCCCAAAAACAGACCCTCAAGAATTAACAGGAGATTGGGGGTATATTCACACTTGATTCTTGCATTTTAGATATGTGAGTACATCGGTAGAGAGGAAACTGCTAGAGTCAGTTATTAAAGATGGGACAGCAGCACATTTAGAAAGTGGTGAAATCATTGGACAAAATCAGCATGGATTTATGAAAGGTAAATCGTGTCTGACGAATCCTATAGAATTTTTTGAGGATGTAACTAGTAGAGTGGATAAGGGAGAACCAGTGGATGTGTTATATCTGGACTTTCAGAAGGCTTTCGACAAGGTCCCACATAAGAGATTAGTATATAAACTCAAAGCACACGGTATTGGGGGTTCAGTATTGATGTGGATAGAGAACTGGCTGGCAGACAGGAGCAAAGGGTAGGAGTAAACGGGTTCTTTTCAGAATGGCAGGCAGTGACTAGCGGGGTACCGCAAGGCTCAGTGCTGGAACCCCAGCTATTTACAATATATATTAATGATTTGGACGAGGGAATTGAATGCAACATCTCCAAGTTTGCGGATGACACTAAGCTGGGGGGTAGTGTTAGGTGTGAGGAAGATGCTAGGAGGCTGCAAGGTAACTTGGATAGACTGGGTGAGTGGGCAAATGCATGGCAGATGCAGTATAATGTGGATAAATGTGAGGTTATCCACTTTGGTGGCAAAAACAGGAGGGTAGACTATTATCTGAATGGTGGCAAATTAGGAAAAGTGGAGATGCAACGAGACCTGGGTGTCATGGTACACCAACCATTGAAAGTAGGCATGCAGGTGCAGCAGGCAGTGAAGAAAGCAAATGGTATGTTAGCATTCATAGCGAAAGGATTTGAGTATAGGAGCAGGGAGGTTCTACTGCAGTTTTACAGGGTTTTGGTGAGACCACACCTGGAGTATTGCGTACAGTTTTGGTCTCCAAATCTAAGGAAAGACATTCTTGCCATAGGGGGGTACAGAGAAGGTTCACCATACTGATTCCTGGGATGTCAGGACTTTCATATGAGAAAAGACTGGATAGACTTGGCTTGTACTCGCTAGAATTTAGAAGACTGAAGGGGGATCTAGAAACTTACAAAATTCATAAGGGGTTGGAAAGGCTAGATGCAGGAAGATTGTTCCCGATGTTGGGGAGGTCCAGAACAAGGGGTCACAGTCTAAGGATAAGGGGGAATTCCTTTTGGACCGAGATGAGGAAAACATTTTTCACACAGAGAGTGGTGAGTCTCTAGAATTCTCTGCCACAGAAGTTAGTTGAGGTCAGTTCATTGGCTATATTTAAAAGGGAGTTAGATGTGGCCCTTGTGGCTAAAGGGATCAGGGGGTATGGAGAGAAGGCAGGTACAGGATACTGAGTTGGATGATCAGCCATGATCATATTGAATGGTGGTGCAGGCTCGAAGGGCCGATTGGCCTACTCTTGCACCTATTTTCTATGTTTCTATGTGAGATAGTTAACAAAATTAGATTGTGAGTGTAATCCATGCAATAGCTTTCTGAATACTTGAGTTTAGAAATGTCACGTTTCATATTTTTTTGATTACATTCAATTCTTGAAAATTTCATTGGGGCAATGCAGAGATTGATCAAATAGAGTCATTTTAGTTGTTAAGAATCAACATTAATGCAAGGAGAAAAGCAATAGCAAGCAATTTCTGGGTCAATGGAAAAATGGACAATAATGGATGTCAGATTAAAAGTTGCAGCAGATATAATTTTAAATTTGAACCTTATAGTTGCGGTCAGAGGAGACATACATTATTTCTTTAAAATGCAAAGAAATCCAACTGAATCAAAGCATAATTTTACATGCACATTATTGGTACACTTTTTATAATGGCTTAAAGGAAATGCTTTGGAAAGTCTCTCATATTGTGTTTAATATGCCTGAGTGCTTGCTTTTTGCTTTCATGTGAAAACAAAACATTTAAGCTGGTTCAGTGATGATTTGCTTTAAAATGGAGATTATAGGTCTAAATACTACCTTTTTTTAAATCAGGCTTACAATACTCCTGTAAAAATAAAAACAGGCAATGGTCTTAATGGTTGTTAGTTAAATGTGTTGCAAGATTTGGAGGAAGTCTGCTTTTATATGTGTGTAGTGTGTAATATGGGGAGAAGAGCAAATTACAGAGATATTCATAAGTTTATTTGGACACCCATATCCAGCCATTGAACCTGTTGTGTGAGACCACGAGTATGTTGAGTGAAAACCCACAAGGATGTTGGTGTCAACTGTGCCTTAACGGGTGTAGGAAGGGACTGCAGATGCTGGTCTAAACTGAAGATCGACACAAAAAGCTGGGGTAACTCAGTGGAACAGGCAGCATCTCTGGAGAGAAGGAATGGGTGATGTTTCTGGTCGAGATCCTTCTTCTGAAGTAGACCCAAAATATTACCCATTCTTTCTCTCCAGCGATGCTGCCTAGCCCGCTGAGTTACTCTAGCTATTTGTACCTTAACAGGTATTAATGACTGAAGATAGACTCAAAATACTGGAGTGGCTCAGTGGGACAGACAGCATCTCTGGAGAGAAGGAATGGGTATTAATGACCGTTCGATTGACCACAACTTAATCCACTATTATTTCCATCAATCTAGCCCCAAAACAATGGTGACAACTGTGCTGCTGCCAAAATAAAATCACTGTCACAGGCTTCAAGATCAGAGAAAACCCTTGCCTCAACAGCTCATAGACAAGATGATAGCTTGCTAGCAGCAGGAATCATGGTGTTCTCAGTGACTACACTGCTCTGTAATCCATCATAATTAGTATCTGCGAAAAAACTCTAGGCTTCTCTACCAGAAAACATCAGTCCTGGTTTGATGATGCTTTTGGATGAGATATGGATTGCATGCACAGATGGGAATAGTTTATTTTGCATCATGCTCAACACAGATATTGTGGGTCAAAGAGCATATTCTCTAGCTCAATTTTTCTAATGCTAATATTATGCTTTTCCAAGAAAATAGGCCATTTCAAACAAAATAAACCGAAACGTCACCTATTCTCTTTCACCTGAGATGAGTTACTCCAGCTTTTTCAGTGCCTATCTTCAGTGTAAACCTGCATCTGCAGTTCCTTCCAACACAAAATAGTTTAAAAATTCTCCTGCTGTTTGACTTTACACATCTATTTGTCGGTGTTGCTGGTTTATGCTTTCAAGATGCCTTACTTAGTGCCTTTGACTTTATTACCTTTTGTTGATTATAATCAGTAAAGGAAGGCTACTTAGATCCTTGCAGTGCTGGAACCAGAGAATTCCTGTAGCTGTGAAGGGCTTATCGATTACTGAGATGAGCTGTCAAACTGCTGCTTATTTAAAGAAGAGAACAAGCAATAAAGCTTGTTAGATACCTCCAGGATTCCACTTTAATTTATATGAATACACTGAGCTTGAAAATATGACAGAAGTGTTGACTTGATAACCAACTTTGCATAATCTTTAATTAAGATGATCATAGATGCAAATTAAAAACATGATTGTCTCATTACACTGACTACGATGACTAAAGATTATGCATAGAATATTTTTAGGATCAGAATTTCTTGGTTTTCTTAACTGAAATGAGTGCCATCCATGGGGTGGGAGATTGCAAACTTCACGTGGTCTGCCCTGTTTTGACTAATACAATCAACCTGGTGTGCACAATCAAATAAGATCAAATAGAACATTGTCCTACAACTTTAGGCTGTGCACGCCATACGTAAGAAGAAGTGCCATCCATCAATTGGAGCCTAAATTCTGACAAAGAACTGTGAGTTATATGGTGTTGGAGGGAATTGTTTGTCCTCCTGATTCACCTAGAATACTAGAATTAACTTTTCTTTTGGTGACCACTTCTGAGATCACAGTGTTTGATATAAAACCTCAGAAGACCTAAGTACTTGCTTGGATTTCTGGTGCCCAATTTGGCCAAATTTTCCTTTCCATATGCAAGGAAACAAACGGTTGTTTCCAGGCACTTCATGAAACAAAAGTTGTCTGGTTTAAATGGCTGCAGAATAGATTGAAGAAGATGAATGTCCACTTTGGTACTTAGTGGATCTCGCTTGAATACGTTATAATCACATTTTAAAATTAAAATTAAAACTCTGGGTGTATGTCCAGTTGAATAGTTCCTCAATTCATTCTATTGGAGGAAATGCTCGGTAAAATGCCTTATTAAATTGACGTGCGGGTATCCTCTGCTCACCCTCAATCTCTGGCTGTGCAATGCAATAAGAACACAAGAAACAGGACGAGGAGGAGTAATCCCGTGCTTCATCAAACTTGCATATTTTGTCTGCCCAGAGAGAAAGTTGTTGGAATTCATTGGAAACTACCTGGATAGATTTTCAGAAGGCATTTTACAAAGTCTTACATAAAAAGCAGTTTTACAGAAATGAGACGCATGCTGGATTGGCAGTAAAAATTTAACAAAAAGAATCTAAAGACAGGAAAAGAAATGTCATATTACATGGTTGACACAAAAAGCTGGAGTAACTTAACGGGTCAGACAGCATCTCTGGTAAAAAGGAATAGGTGACTTTTCAGTCTGAAGAAGGGTCTCGACATGAAATATCACCTATTCCTTTCCTCCAGAGATGCTGTTTGACCCGCTGAGTTACTCCAGCTTATTACGTCTATCCTCGGTTTAAACGAACAACTGCTGTTCCTTCCTACGCATCCTTCATATTACATGGTTGTTCTGACAGGATGATAGAATGTACTAGTGTTACTCTGCGGTCAGTGCTTGTAGCGTTTGGTGTTTTTGGGATATATATTAATAGCTTGAATTATTATTATTTGGATATGTGGGGTGAAATTTCAAAAATGTGCCAGCATCACCAAGCTTGGAGGTGTGGCAGGCATCACACTGATAGTAAATAGACTACCATAAGATACAGATAACCTGGCAGAATGCCCAGACAAGTGACAGATGAAATTTAGTGCAGACAAGTGTGAAGTGATACAAATTGGTGAAAAAAATGAGACGAGTCAATGCCTACTAAATGGCACAATTCTCAAAGGTGCATATAAACACAGCTACTTTGCTGCATATTTGCATAAATATTTGACAATGACAGGGCACTTTGAGAGAGCAGTAACTGAAGCATTTACAATTTTGGTTAGAGGGATAAAATAGAGCTGCGAGGGGTTATATCAAACCTTTATAATACACTGGTTAGCCAATAACTTTAGTATTGCATCCATTTGTGTTCTCCACGATGTTGGGAGGATATAAACGGTCCAGGAGATGTGCAGAAAAAAAATTGCTAAATAGTTTCAGGGACGGGAGATTTCATCCTTAAACTTTAGACTTTAGAGATACAGGGTGGAAACAGGCCCTTCAGCCCACCAAGTCCATGCAGACAAGAGATCACACCGTACACTCACACTATCCTACACACGAGGGAAAAATTACTATATTATTGAAACTAATTAACCTAATTAACCTAATTAAACTTATATATCTTTGGAGAGTAGGAGGGAACTGGAGCACCCAGTAAAAACCCACGAGGTCACAGGTAGAACGTACAAACTCCGTACAGACAGCATCCATAGTTAGGATTGAACCCAGTTCCTGCCGCTGTAAGACAGCAACTCTACTGCCGCACCACTGTGCTACCCCTTTTTATTAATGCAAGTGCAGCCCCCACTGCCACAAATTTTGCAGTTGAGTATCTCGCAGGCGTCAGCGCACTCAAACTGCAATGGGATAACCTCGTCCTGGGAGATCTGCCGTTTTGACCACTGTCTCTCTCCTACTAAGTAAGATTCTGGGGTGAGAGAAAATTTAAGATCAAGATCCTGATGGATTTACATAGGGTAACTAGAAAGAAGGTGTTCCCGTTGTTTAAAGACCACAATACAAAATCCTTCAAAGTGAAGGGCATAGATTAATTTGATTAAAAGATACAGCATAGAAACAGGACTCACCGAGTCCATGCCAACCACAGATCTTCCATTCACTCTAGTGCTATGTTATCCCGTTTCACATCCAATCCCTCAACACGTGGGGCAATTTACAGAAGCTAATTAACCTACAAACCTGCACGTCTTTGGCATGTGGGAGGAAACTGGACCTTCAGGAGAAAACCCACGAGGTCAGAGGGGGAACATACAAATTCTACACAGACAAGATCAGGATCAAACGGGTTTCTGGTGCTGTGAGACTACAGCTCTACGAATTGCAATCATGTGGTGCCCTGAATGTGAGGAAAATCTTTTATTTAGAAAAAATCTGAAAATTTACATCTGTTAAAATGCTGAAAACGTGGGCAATCATGTCTTTCAAAAGGGAATTGTAGAGGCATTGAAAGGAATATTGTTTTGTAGGGCAGTAGTAGCGAGAGTACTTGTACCATGTGCAATTCTGGTCACCACATAACAGGAAACTGATTGAACTAAATTTAATTTCTCATTTAAAGGTACTTAACGTTACACAGTATACAATTCCAGCATAATCTCTCTACTCTTATGTTGTCTAATAAAGGAAACCATCACAAGTCCTCGGTCTGAAGAATGGTCTCGACCCCAAAACGTCACCCATTCCTTCTCTCCAGAGATGCTGCCTGTCCCGCTGAGTTACTCCAGCATTTTGTGTCTATCTTTGGTTTAAACCAGCATCTGCAATTCATTCATACTTCAGATCCCAAGTGCCCTAGTCTAGTTCAGTCTAGTTATTGACCTGTACTGTTACCCTGAAGGATCTTCTGTTCCACCACGTCACTCGGTCCTCCCTTGTGGCCAAATCTATGTCCTCACACTTCTCTGGAATAGACTTCACTACCCAATATTGCACCAAACTGACTTATCTATATCTTCCTGCATTCTAAACCCTGCCTCTACACTGTCAACCACATGGACAACTATTGTTACACCTGTGACTATCTTTCTTATTCTCCCTCCACTTAAGTCCATATTAATAGAATAGTGACTGGCCTTGAGGGGGATACGACATATATTGCCTGAAGTAGATTCATATTGCCCGAGTCGAAGACGAGGGCAATATGGATCTAGTGAGGGCAATATATGTCGTATCCCCCGAAAGAGGACAGTCAATATTGTTATTATTACCCATATCAGACATCTAGAGGAAAATCTCAACGTCTCAGCTCGGCGGACTTCCACGTAAAATTTAGCCAAAATGGACGCGGCAGTCTTCCTGTCTGCCATTTGAATATCGACATCTAGACCCTTCTCCATCAAATATTCCTTGAATATTGTTACTGCTTGTTTCGTTGCCTTCTTCGTGTTCTGCACGTCTTTGTTTTGTAAAATCTCGTCAAATTGCTGTTCGTCAAAAGTCGCGAACCTCTTCTCGCAGGAGGCTGCCATTTTGCTTGTTTTGTCGAGAACAAATTCTAAATTTCCCACGCAGTGCCACATTGCCAAGTTCCCGGATGTGAGACCAGGGGAATATAAGACTATATTTACCGGTGTTTTAACACGTAAAGTCCATAGGCGTTCGCAAGAAAGGGGAATACAAGAAAATATTCCCCTGTTAACCCTGCTGGCACTCAAAACGAAGGGAATACAATTTTGTAAAAGCATAGCTCAGATGTCTGATATGGGTAATAATATAAAATATTTTACAAAAAGCAAGGGATGCAATTTGTGCACTATAGACTACTCCGATAATTCCTATCCATCACAACAGCACTTGTCAACCTTACCATTTGCTTTCTGCCACAGTCCATTTTGGATCCAATTTGCTATTATCTCTCAAATTCCAGGAACTTTCACTTTTGTTTGACCAGAGTGGGTATTTGTCAACATCCACTCTCAAAGGCAGCCTGTGCACACTAAGCAATTGGGTGATTCATTGACGGAGTCCCACCAGGTTTCCCAGCACAACAATATGCAACAACAGAGAAGTCAGGAATTTGCACCAACTTCCCAGCACCTAGTGTTCCGATGCAGATGCAGGGAAGGGCAGGAGTTCACGCCAGGTACTGCATTCAGCAGCGCAGCAACAACACATCCTATCTCTGTTTTAGGTTATAAAGGCTCTTTTGCGTGCTGAATCCAGTAGTGCTCTGCAAGGTACTAGATTCCAGGACTTCACCCAATTGGACCCTTATAGGTGCTGAGCTACACAAATATCCAACGCGCTAATCCTGTATGACGTCTAAATTGGAACTGTCAATTGGGAATGAAAGGATTCACAATTACATAGTTTTAATGATTCACTAGACCAAGTTCAGACCCGGTTGCGGTGGGGGCGAGGGGGCGGCATGCGGTGTCACACGCACTAACCACCCCCACACACACGCTAACTACCCCCCTTGATATTATATCAATATTATTAAGAGAGGGGGGGGATAGAAAGTGAGGGCAGAGAGAGAATGGGCAGAGAGAGAATGGGGAGAGACTGAGAGAGAGTGGCAGAAACAGAAGGGCAAGAGACAGAGGGAGAGGGGGGTGGAGGGGAGGAGGAGAGGGAGGGTGGGGAGGAGAGAGGGGAGGGAGAGGGGGGCTGAGAGGGGGGTAGGGGAGGGGGGAGGGAGAGAGAGAGGGAGGGGGGGAGGGGAGAGAGGGGGAAGAGAGAGGGGGAGAGAAAGGGGGGAGGCGGAGAGAGGGGAGGGGGAAGAAGGGAGGAAGAAGGGAGTGTGGAGAGGGATAGGGCCGCCCAGCAGCCGTCGGCCTCAGAGTCAGCCTCCGCTCCTTGGCCTCGCATCCTCTCAGTAACCCCGGAGCCAGCCAGTTATCTCTGGGTCATCACAGTGGACCGATTCCCGAATGCTTCAGGCCCCGAGCACGGAGAGGGTGGAGTGGGCGGGTGGACGTGGTCCCGAGTGAGCCATCTGAGGACGGTGAAAAGCAGCGGGGGGACCAGGCGGTCGTGGCTTCCACCAGCGTGACAGAGCCGGGCCGGGCCTGGGGGGGTAGTGGAGGAGGGACAGACGGCAGCAGCCGTTATCGTCACGCTGGAAATGGAAGAATTAATTTTTTACACAATAGGACAACAGATATGTAAACATAGTACCCTGTAAAACCCATAATAAACAACATAGGAGCCTATTTGGTTGTAGTGTTTAATAGCCTGATGATTGTAAGGAAGTCACTGTTCCTGAACCATCACGTTATTGTTTTAAGGCTCCTTCTTCCCGGTGGCAGGACTGAAATGAGAATGTGCCAGTGTGGCGTTGGTCTTTGATGATGCTGGCTGCCTTTGTGAGCCGGTGACTGCTGTAGATCCTTTCGATGGTGTGGAGGACAGTACCAATGATGGACCGGGCAGTGTTCACCACTTTTTTGCAATTTTCTTTGTTTTTGGGTGTCGAGTTGCTGAAGCAGGCTGTGATGCAATCAGACTATGTGCTCTCTACTGGACTTTTGTAGAAGATCAAGAGAGAATTCTTCGACGTACCGAATCTCACCACTCTTCGAAGGAAGTTGATGCATTGATGGACTTCCTTTATGAGTGCATCAATGTACTAGGTCTAGAACAGATCTTTGGAGATGTGCACGCCAAGAAATTAGAAGTTTTTGAATCTCTTGACAATGGCATCAACTTACAAATCATAATTTTTCAATTATCTGGCAAATCTTTGCAAAATACGTATTTCTTCTAGTTCTATAAAGAACTCTTCTTTCAGTCAAAAAACGCAAATTGTTAATTTGTCGTGATTTACATATTTGTATATCTTCCTGAAGATGTTGTTCAATGAATGTATGTTTAATATTGCAGTTAATCTTACTGTGAAGAAAACGGTTAATATAGGAAAGAACTGCAGATACTGGTTTACACCGAAGATACACAAAATGTTGGAGTAACTCTGCAGGGACTGGAGCGTCTGAAGAAGGGACTTGACCCGAAACATCACCCATTCCTTCTATCCAGAGATGCTACCCGTCCTGTTGAGTTACACCACTATTTTGTGTCTATCTGCAGGTGAATTTAGGAAATTGAGTAAAAATAAAATAGGTCTGCATTGAACAGATTTGTATTGGTAATGAATGAGTTTTTGTACAAGGCATTATTAAACATGAAAGTTGTCTCAGTGGTAATATATGCTTGACCTATATCTGAGGAATACAAAGCCATCGTTTTAGCATGGACCTGACCATGGCTTTGAAGTTTGAATGTATTCCATAGCACAGAGAAATCCAGAGGTTGCTAACACTGACACAATCCTCCTTTCAGGGTGCACTGTTTGCATAATCTTGAGAAGCTGACAAAACATTCCTGTAATTGTATAAAAATCCATTATATCTTTTGTATGTGATTAGCCACATTTTTAAATGACATGCAAAGCTTAACAATTTTTCTTTCTCCAAAAATAAATGCATGGATTGTGATATCCTAAAGAAATTATTCCATAAGCAAAATAAATATTGCAATAAAAATACTAATTATTAAGAATGTCTTTAGCTGCTGCTTTAATTTTATGTGCATTTTCCAATTTTGACTTTACATTCTGTATAATATTTGAAATGCTGTTTGAATATTGTACATATTTACTTCCTTGTTTGCTGTCTGTGTGCCTATGTCTCGAAATGATGCCTAACAACAGTTAACATAGGGAAAGTTGACATCTACACAATAAATATCAGTGAATCTTTGTCAGCAGCTCTTGTGGCTAGTGGCACCATCGCCTCTAGACCTAATCTCAAAATGTAAGAGCATAGATTTGTCAAGGAAATAATCAAAATATTCTGTTTAGTGTAGTTGTATAAATGTTGGCTTGGTTCTAATGCAATAGGATAATTGTAAATGACCATAATTAATGCCTTAAATAATTTATTTTTCTCTGTAGATAGTGACTGAAATCAGTTTGAAAATGTTCTGACAACCTGTCAGTGAGATTCAATAAAGTGGGTTCAAGATTAACCTTCCCATAGATTTGATAGTTCATTATGTTATATACAATATTATGTTCATATGTTTTTTTTCATTTGCAGACTGTGAAAATATTCCAGTGAGATACCTCAGATGGGGAGATCCTGAGCCCATCGCTGCAGTTGTCTTTGCCTGCCTGGGTCTCCTGGCCACCATGTTTGTGATGTTCATATTTATGGTCTACCGCGACACCCCTGTGGTCAAGTCATCCAGCCGGGAGCTCTGCTACATCATTCTAGTGGGAATCTTCCTTGGATACCTATGTACTTTCTCTCTCATTGCCAAGCCCCAAAAGATTTACTGCTATCTTCAGAGAATCGGCATTGGTTTGTCCCCGGCCATGAGCTACTCTGCTTTGGTGACCAAAACCAATCGAATTGCAAGAATCCTTGCCGGCAGCAAAAAGAAGATCTGCACCAAGAAGCCAAGGTTCATGAGTGCTTGCGCCCAGCTGGTCATTGCCTCCGTGTTGATATGTATTCAGCTAGGGATAATTGTTTCTCTTTTCATCATGGAGCCACCGGAAGTCATTCACGATTACCCAACTATCCGAGATGTTAAGCTGATATGTAACACCACCAACATAGCTGTCGTTGCTCCCCTTGGATACAATGGTCTTCTGATTTTAAGTTGCACCTTCTATGCTTTTAAAACTCGGAATGTCCCTGCCAATTTCAATGAAGCGAAGTACATTGCATTTACCATGTACACGACCTGCATTATCTGGCTCGCCTTTGTCCCAATCTACTTTGGAAGCAATTACAAGATCATTACCATGTGTTTCTCTGTTAGTCTAAGTGCCACGGTGGCACTCGGGTGTATGTTTGTTCCGAAAGTGTACATCATACTGGCCAAACCTGAACGGAATGTACGCAGTGCATTTACCACGTCCACTGTGGTCCGCATGCACGTTGGAGATGGGAAGTCATCCTCTGCTGCAAGCCGTTCCAGCAGTTTGGTTAACCTCTGGAAAAGGAGAGGCTCATCGGGGGAAACTCTAAGGTAAGAGTAATAGTATTAACCAAATCATCAACTCTACTGAGGAGATATTACAATGGACTTTTTGCTGCATGCTTCATCTTCAAAATTGGTTGGAAATAATACTTTTAATTTGTTTTGTTAGTTGGATGATATAGACCCTAAGGTTTTGTATTATTGAATGATGAAAGGCATAGATAGAGTGGATGTGGAAAGGATGTTTCCACTGGTGGGAGAGTCTCAGAATTAATGAGCGCTCTTTTAGAAAGGAGGTGAGGAGGAACTTTGTTTGTCAGAGGGTAGTTAATCTGTAGAACTCATTGCCACAGAGGGCTGTAGAGGCCAAGTCAGTGGATATTTTTAAGGCAGAGATAGACAAATTCTTAATTGGAATGGGTGTCAAGGGTTATGGGGAGAAGGCAGGAAAATGAGATGAGGAGGCAGAGATCAGCCATGATGGAATGGTGGAGTAGACTCAATGGGTCAAATGGCCTAATTCTACAACTTGTGAACTTGTATTTCGATACCTACACACAAATGTTTGCTATATTGCTCAGACATTTTCATCCCATCATAGCAATAATCTTTTTTTAATGTTGACTAAGTTAACATCCCCACTATATTGAAAGAAGAATGGAAAAATTGCTGTAAATATTTGACTCTGAGGAAATGATTTGATTAGTTTCAAATTCATTGCACAGAATATCTAAACAATGTGGTACAACTCACAATGCTTGTGATTAGATGGTTAAAAATAAGTTGAAAATTACTTTACCATGATGGTAAACGATGTCTCCTTTCCACAGTTATAGCCAGGCAAGGCTGGTTTTGTTTGTTGATTATCCAATGACTGACATGCTGATTAGCAAAATCTAGATCAGAAAAATCAAAGGAGATTATTGTCCTTTCCACCTGGTGTCATAGCACCTCACAACTCTGTAGTAACTGAAAATGACACTAGGTATTCACAATGGTATACAGTATTCATAATGCTGTTTTGCAGCACATCTCCTTCATAGTTACCGTGACATTCTGTAAAGTTACACAGAGATGAATCATTTTAAAAGCAGTGATGAATCAGAGAAAAAACCAGAGCTATGCTAAAAAAAAATCAAAAGGCATTTAAATATTTCCCAAATTGGCCACAATGACAAATTCAAGGAGAAGACTGTTTTTCTTCTTTGTTACTGGGATCTACAACTACATTTCAATGACGTTGGGCCAGGCGATTTGGAATCAAATTGTTGTCCATGCCCTCTCTCCGCCCATGCTTTCCTGGGCTGGTTGCAATAACTGAGGGAGCTGATTCTCCACACCCAGAGATGAGTACAGGTTCACAAGTTATTGGAGTAGAATAAGGCCATTCGGCCTGTCGAGTCTACTCCACCATCCAATCATGGCTGATCTTTGCCTCATCCAATTTTCCTGCCTTCTCCCCATAACCCTTGACACCCAATCAAGAATTTGTCTATCTCTGCCTTAAAAATATCCACTGACCTGGCCTCCACAGCCCTCTGTGGCAATGAGTTCCATAGATTAATTACCCTCTGACTAAAGAGTACAACCTCAGGCAGGGTACCACTTAGGCACCACTCTGAAACTCGCTACCATCTTTGACATCAAATTTATTTACCTCTGCACTCCTAACCTCAAGTCCTGGAAACCTCATTCAAGGAAATTCGACTAGGGATAGTCCTGGGATTAGAGAAACAGATCTCCAAGCCAAATGCTGGGAATTTCCAGGACATCTAGGATCCTTCATTGGGATTTTCATGTTATTCGGCCTCTTCTGCCATAAAGGGCCACATAAGCCTATGACAGATAAATAAGAGGATCTGAATGCCGGGTATTCCTTCGAAACCAATGGCCACAGTCAGGCGGAACATACAAAAGCTTTAAAGCATATCCACTAGATTCAAGGACATTGTAAAACAAAGTTATGTATAAGAAACATTAAAAAACATGGTGATGTAGCAATAAAGTTGCTGCCTTACAGCACCAGAGACCCAGGTTTGATGCTGACCACGTGTGCTGTCTGTATGGAATTTGTACATTCTCCCCCTGAACTGCATGGGTTTTCACCAAGATCGTTGGTTTCATCCCACACTCCAAAGACGTACAGGTTTGTAGGTTAATTGGCTTGGTATAAATGGAAATTGTCACTAGTGTGTGTAAAATAGTGTTAATGTGCGGAGATCGCTGGTCGGTGCAGTCTCCGTGGGTTTCCGTGCTGTATCTCTAAACAAAACTAAGCAGATTACAAAATAAAACACCAAAAGTTATTTAAAAGGAAAGGGCTAGGTTGACTGCCAAACCACTCTGATATGGGAAGTTTGAGACCTGGGTAATGTTAACTTACAGCCTGATCCACTTGTGCAGTAAGGAACTGCAGATGCTGGTTTACACCGAAGATAGACACAGAATGCTTGAGTAAGTCAGCGGGACAGGCAGCTTCTGTGGAGAAAAAGAATAGGTGACATTTCAGGTCAAAACCCTTCTTCAGACCGAGAGTCAAGGGGAAGGGAAACTCGAGGTATGAAAAGCTTCAGAACAAATCAGAGCTGGCACCGATAACCAAGGAAAGATGTGCCTGCTGTAAGTGGCTCACTCAGATGAGCAGTGGGAAACTGTAGCTGGTGGTTATCAGTGCTCAATACCTGCGAACACTCCAAGTTTGACCCAGTCTCCGATAATCAATGAAACACCAGCTGTACACAGACTTTGCCTTGTTAGATCTCAACCACATTTGAAAAGTTCCTGAGTTTTAATCATTTGTTGCTAGTTTGTAATTGTACAATACCTATATTGTATCAAATAAAAGGTCACTGAAGCTCAAGTACGTTATAATGAAAGAGTTTAGGTGGCCTTTAGTTTGGAAAAGAGAATAAAGCCCCTGTCCCACTTTCCCGAGTTACTCACAAATTCTCCCAAGTTTTCCCCTTGATTCAAACTCGGAGAATGTCCGTAGCGAGTCCGTAGGAGGCCAACGGAGTCCGTAGATATTTTGTAACGGCTCGTAATGCCAGCCATAGTAACTTGGAGCATCAGGTAAGTCAGGACCTTTTTTCAGCATGTTGAAAAATGTCCATGAGTAAAATAAAAATAGCCCCGAGTGCTTACGGCTGGCATCTCCGAATTTGAATCAAGGGGAAAACTCGGGAGAATTTGTGAGTAACTCGGGAAAGTGGGACAGGGGCTTAACATATTGCTTCAGTGGTAATATTTTATTCTTTGGTGTTCAGAAGAGCAACTCTGCTCCTTTGAGAATTACATAAATGTTGGCAACACATTTTTGGTTTTGGTAATGGTTTTAGTTCATTATTGCCACATGTACCGAGGCGACATTTGTGCGCAGCGGTAGAGTTGTTGTCCTACAGCGCCAGAAACCCCGGTTTGATCCTGACTATGGGTGCTGTCTATATGGAATTTGTACATTCTCTCTGTGACCGCGTCGGATTTCCCCAGGTGCTCTGGTTTCCTCCCACACTCCAAACACATATAGTTTTGTAGGTTAAATGGCTTAGGTAAAATTGTAAATTGTCCTTAGTGTGTAGGATAGTGCTAGTGAACTGGGTGATTGCTGGTCGCTGTGGACTCTGTGCACCGAAGGCCTGTTTCCATGCTATATCTCCAAAGTCAAAATACAGTGAAAAAATTGGTTTTGCGTGCTATCCAGGTAAAACATCAATACAGGCTTACAATTAAAACCAGACATTAGTACAACAGAGAAAGGTGGCAGCATGCAGAATATAGTGTTACAGCTACAGAGAATGTACAGATAAAAAAACACAAGGGCCAAAGTTTGAGGTGGATTGGGACATCAGGAATGCATCTTTGAAAGATGGAGACTAATTAATGAGAAATTTGTTCAAGAGTCTGACGGTAACAGGGAGAAAAGGGAATGTTTATGGTTCTTGATTATACAATACAATGCGATATGATACGATAGAATTTTATTTATCCCAGGAGCGAAATTGATCTGCCAACAGTCATAAAATACACAATGCATGTAACATATGTTGGTGGCTTTCTCACGATAGCATGAAGTGTAGAAAGAATCCACGAGTAGGGAACTGATTTCTGTGATGGACTGGGCTGCAACCACAACTCTCTGCAATTGTTTCCAGTGTTGGGTAGAACAATTGCCAACGCTAACTGTGATGTATCCTGGTAGGATGCTCTCTGTGGTGCACCTGTAGACATTAGTGAGACTCATTTATTTAGATTCCTAAGGAAGATGACACTTTGATGTGCTTTCATAGCCACACATTCACTGTAATTGACAAATTGTTGATGATATTTATGTCTAGGAACTTGAAGCTCTTGACCATTTTAGGAACTTCTTTCCTGATTACATCACTGGGACGAATTTCTGCTTTGGAAGCCAATTAACATCACTGTTGGGGTCCCATATATAAAACAAATCCTAATCTGCAGGTTCTGATCAAAATATACATTTTCAGGGAGTTATCCCCACCAGGTATTCTGAGCAGCTGGTTAACTCTTACAGTTTTTCTTCTCAGGTTAATTCATCCCATAGGGATGCGACGACCTGGTGACTTATTTTCATTGCAACTATTCAAGTATTGGTAGCTTTCTTATGCCACCATACTTCCAAAATTCCCTCATTTTATACTATGATTGATAGAGAAAAAAGTACTTTCTAGTGCGTCCAGATCCATAAATATTGTTAATAATTTGTCTGCACCAAAACAAGTCAAGGTTATGCTTCATATATAAATACAGACTGTAAATGGCTAACAACAATGTTGAGATTCAGATGGATTGAATGGTGATACCATTGCTAAATGTGTCAGGGGAAATCAAAACAAACGTTTTGTACTTACCCCAGAGAGGATCACTGGTCATATTTCTGTTTCCCAGAATAACTTAATTTGGCTATTAGTGTTAATTTTGCTAATGTTATGGGATTTGTGTGATATTGAATATAATTTGCTATGCCGAGTTTAAAACAAAATTGTTATTTTTAGCTATTTAATAGTAAGATTAAATGAGAACTTACCAGTTTGAAGATTGATCTTTATTTTATGAAGAGTTACGATGAGGGATTACGTGAAGAAGCCCCGGCAGGCGCATGTGCATCATACTTCAAAGCAGCGGCGTGAAAACACAGACTCTATAGTCGAAGTAATATAGTAAGACTCAGAAGACTAGAACTACCAGATGATCTTTGCGATTATGAGGGCCGGGAACGTATGGGCACGTTCCCGGCCCTCATCATAACTACTCATCCCTCATCCCTCATCATAACTACTCATAAAATAAAGATCAAACTTCAAACTGATAAGTTCTCGTTTAATCTTACTATTTTACTTCGGAGTCACGTGAGTGACTATGTGAAGATTTCAAAGCTCTGTGATGTCATGCCGTTGATCCATTCCATACGACACACTGCTTCAGTTGAATGCCACAGTAGTGAATAAATAATGTATTGAACATTGCTTCGAATTATCCAATAATTATTTTAATAATAATAACAAACAAAACAGTAATAACGCTCTGTCCCAGGGGGAAATTACAAATGAAATTTATAAAGTCAAAGAAATCAAACCGAATCCAAAACAGCATGCCCAAACCCTGGCACTGTCAGGACAGGTTTATCATAAAATTTTGAAAAGGTTGTCTCCTTAGATTATCCTGCGCCCCCAAGGATTTGGTCTAAAGGCACGTCCTGCGCCTTCGATGCGGATGTTGATGCCGCCCTGGTGGAGTGAGATTTAAACACATGAGTGTCTACTCCAGCACAATCCAAAACCTGTTTTAACCATCTAGAAATAGTTTGTACTGACACCTTTTTATGAGGTTTTTTGTGACTGATGAGCATTGCTGTTTCAGTGCCTCTGAGACTCTTAGTTACCTCGATATATTGACTCAAGTGCTTAACTACACATAATGTTTGGTCAACGGGGTATGCTTTAAAGCTTACTTTGGTTCCGGCCATTCCTGGCCTGCTTTGTTTGATTAAATCATACACATAAAACGTAATGTTATCTGCAGAAGAATACATGTTATCAAGTCATAACTTTTGCAATGTTTGCACTTGTTGCGCTGATAATAGCACCATGAGCATAACCACTTTAAGTGTTAACTTCTGAAAAGACAGTGATGTAATTGGAGCCCATTGCCAAAGCAGTGTGAGAACTATACTGACATCCCAGATTTCTGTATATCTAGGTTTAGGAGGGTTCTTGTTAAAGATTCCTCTCATGAATCGGGACACTAACGGATGAGACCTGATAGATTGTTGTTCTGAAAACTGCCCTAAATAGGAGGACAAAGCACTTCGAGCACTATTAATGGAACAATTGTTGTTCTATAGCTCAATTAATGTGTTCATCAAAATGCAATGTAGCAAGGAACTCCAATACATCCGGTATGCTTGCAGTATGATAAGATATATCTGACTGCAAGCAAAACATCTCCCATTTCTTAATATGAGACATATATTATTTTTTAGTGCTATCTCTCCAAGCTGCAGTTATCACATCCATGGTCCTACTCGACAGTCCAAGGCCTTGGAACGGTCTGGTCAGAACCTGCAGATTAACAAATTAATACGATCATGTAACGGATGACTTTCTCCTGTTACTGGATGCACTAACAAATTACTGCAGTTGGGGACAGTCATGAATGGCTGAGTCATCATTCTGAGCAACAATGGGAACCATGGCTGTGTAGGCCAATCCGGAACCACCAAAACGCCTGAGGCGGAGTCCTGCTCTATTTTGGTGAGACATTCCCTAATGAGGCAGAATGGGGGAAAAGCATAGAAGCATGTACATCCCCAATGTAGCGAGAATGCATCCTGGATCTGGTTCCCACAAAACGTATTTAGGCAACTGGTGATTTAGCCTGGATGCAAACAGATCAATATCTGGCAAACCATAGGGGCTGACAATTATTTTAAAAACATCAGGATTTAACATCCATTCTATGTTGCCATTAAATTTCCGTGACCTGTTGTCTGCCACCACATTATCTCTACCTGGTAGGTAGATAGCTGAGACCCAGATGTTTCTGGAAATGCACCAGTCCCACATGAGGTTAGCCAGATTATCACATGATACTGACCTTATTCCTCCCATGTGATTGATAAATGCAACAGCCGTGGTATTGTCAATCTGGAGCTGAACATGTAAATTATTCATTGCTGAACAATAAGCTTTTAATCCATAGAATGCACCCAGCAATTCTAAGTAATTTATACCATGCCTGTGAAGGATTGAATCCTCTTGCGCACTCCATCTACCACCACAGGTAGACTCGCTGTCTGTGGCTCCCCATCCCAGAGCACTCACATCTGTTTGTAAAACCACTGAAGGTTGCTAAACCAAAATGTTTTTGGTAGTTTGTGGAATATTGATAATCCACCATTGTAATTCAGCGATGGCTCTGGCTGGCAACTGCATAGGTCTATCAAAATGACCTGCATGTTCTTTAAGTGCTTGTTCTCTAGCTCGTTGCAGACTTTGATAGTGCAGGGGTCTAAACTCCACTGCAGGGAAAGCCGCCGCCAATTTGCCAATAACACTGGCTACTTCCCGGATGGAGGGGTGTTGTTTTTCAGTGAGACTAGTACAGACCTCCCTGGTTTCCACAGCCTTGGCTATAGGCAAAGTCACTGACATATCAACTGAATCAATGACAAACCTCAAATAATAATTTTTTGGGATGGCTCTAACTTGGATTTTGTTGGATGGACCAGAAAACCTTTCAAACAGGTGTTTGGTTGCTGAAATGGACTCCTCAGCTGTCTCCTGAGTGTTGCTTATGATTAAAATATCATATAGATAAGTCATTACAATGTGATTCTGGGCACGAAGTAGCGCCAGCACTGGTTTCAACAATTTCGTGAACAATCTAGGAGCTGAGGTTAACCCATTGGGTAATGCTTTAAATTGCCACAGTTGTCCCATCCAACTAAATTTCAAGTATATCCGGTACTGATGATGAATTGGTACTGAATAATATGCATCTTTCAGATCTATGGTTGCCATATAACATCCTTCTGATAACAGCTGCTTAGCAGTATTGAAGGTGTCCTTTTTAAAATGCAGGACATAGGAATTTAACTGGGTTAGATCCAGAATGACTCTACATCCACCATCTTTTTTCTGTCACGAGAATATATTGGACACAAATTGTTGAGGATGGTATGTCGTCCTCTCAATTACCCCTTTTTGGGACAAAGCGGCAATTTCTTCATTTACCTGCTGAGTTTCTGGTCCAGAAAAAAACAATACCCAACTAGGCATATTTTGTGCAGGTGGATGAATTCCTGATATAAAATCTATTCGAGACCCTGACACAGTGTCCAGTATAAACCGATCAGATGTTATGCAGCACCATTCATCATAAAATAACTGCAACCTACCCCCAACTGGAGGTTGTTCCCCAGATTTATCCTGGACTGAATGAATCACCCGTACCTCTACAGTCGACCTTGGAGTTCTTGTCCTTTTTGCCTTACTGGGGTTGTAGTTGGGATATACAGGTGGATAATACCGCCGTCCCACTGGCCCCATTCTGCTTGGCCCTGCCCCCGGATCTGACCCCCTTTGCGTTGAAAACGACCTGCGAGGTGGCATCCTGGTGGAAGGAACGTATGTCTTCATGAGGCCTATTGTCTTGGCCTCTTCCTCCAGGTCTTTGAGCAGGTGCACCCCAAATAAATAACCTGCCGCTTGAATATTGGTGGACCTGCATAAAGCTGCAAATCGCGGGTTCAGTGTAGGTTTTATGGCTATTTTCCGGATACAATTCACCTCAAAATATGCATTACACAGCAGGGCCAGCATATCCTGCTGTGTGCCGGACATTGGTGCCCTCGGACCAATTTACCAAAGGCCATGATGCCTGCGCCCACCAATTTGAGGACCCGCTGGAAACGGATTTCTTGTCCACGCGTCGTTGCATTCATTTGTGCCCAGATAGCAGAGTTCACAGTGGGCACTTTGAACGACGCACAATTCACAGGTGTTTTGTATCTGGCGGCTGTTTCTTCCATTATTGTATCTTGTAGCTGGTGAGAGGCCATGTAATTGATGTTGGCCACCAGGTTTTCGTCCATGGCTTCACCAGTACCTTCCGGAATAGCAAAGTTCCTTGCTACATCCGGGACACCTGGAGCATGGCTCATGTGCTTTGGTGTGTGCTCAAAAGCAGTGACACCAACTTCAGGATCAGATTCCTCCTGCCCTGGCTCTCCCGAGTCTTGCTCCAGGGAGGTCTCTTCCATCCCTAAACTAGGTGCTGGAGAGGGTGATTCCTACTGGTATTCATAAGCAGTGTAGTCTTCACTGTATGGACCTCTATGTGAGGCTGCCTGGGGAATCCTAGGGGCATTTGACCCCGATTGAAAAATTTCATGGCTCATTAGAGTTTGGAGCATCTTCTCCATCTGGTCGAGTCGGCCCCATACCTTTTTATTATCAGGAGGGGAGTCTTCCTCATCATCAGACCCATCAGATAAAAAACGGGCCTGAGAGATTTTCTCTAGGCCTTCCTCCCTGGTGGAGTGGCCTCAGTGCCCTGAAGCACTGGAACTGATGGAGGCAGTTGAGCTGCCGGTAGAACAGCAACCGGATTCGGAGCTGGCGTTACTGCAGCCGTTATCTCCCGACCCGATCTGCGAGCGGCAACTAAGGGCCCGCGCATTCCGCTCCTACTACGGACAGTTTTCTTACCAACACCCTCCATTACCACTAACTCCCGGCGGCTCCCGAGCCAGACTTACAGAGTTTAAATACTCGCAGGGAAAGTTTGAAATTGACTTACCTGCGGGTTTACGCTTGTGGAGCTGCGCTCTCCAGCCCGTCGGTGCGCCATGCGTCGGACGTAATGATGCGCATGCGCCTGGCGGGGCTTCTTCACGTAGTCACTCACATGACTCCGAATTAAAATGTTGTATTCCTATTCCAAAGTCAGGATGCAAAGATGAAAATATATTTCTTTAGTGACTATATTGGGTCCTCATAATTATTTATGAAACAGCTTTAAACTTAAACAATGATGTAAAACAATCATAAATATCACCCCAATAATATAAGATCACAAATTTCAATATTCTGTCTCAAGACAGACTGAGAAAAAACGTTTTTACCTAGAGTGTTGTGAATTTATGGAATTCCTGCCACAGAGGGCAGTGGAGACCAAATCACTGGATGGATTTAAGAGAGAGTTGGATAGAGCTCTAGGGGCTACTGGAGCCCCTAGAGCTCTAGTGATTTGGGGAGAAGGCAGGCACGGGTTATTGATAGCGGACGATCAGCCATGATCATATTGAATGGCGTTGCTGGCTCAAAGGGCCGAATGGCCTCCTCCTGCACCTATTTTCTATGTTTCTATGTTTCTATGTAAGGCAGATATCATTCAAATCTCACAATTAGATTAGTGTAATTAACAGATTAGGTTAACTAAAATAGCAAGAGCCGAACTGCTGGATGGTTTTGCATTTGTGTTTGGGCAGAGTGACCTGTGTTTCACCCCACCAGCCTGTACATACATCATTCTAGTGCTGAAAGAGCACAACGGGTCAGGCAGCATCAATGCAGGGCCATTCCCTTTGTTTTCTTTAACAAAGTACTTCCAAAACAGGTGACCCACATCAAAACTAAACAGCCCATGTATCTTAACCTGGGTGAATTGGGTTGTGGGGTGTGATTACCCATACTGCCGCTAAATTTGAACACGTTATTAAGAACTAATACAAAACAAAATAGAGTAACTGCAGAACTCCAAGCCGATTCCCTGTCATTCAGATATCTATTAATAGAGGCAGCAACAATGGGGTCTGATATCAATCTTTTTTGGTTCACTATAGACACTTTCCTACTGAACCACTGGTCACCCAGCCCAAATACAGGAAATATCCCTGTCCATTCGGGTTATGGAAATTAACCCTTACTAAACTCACATGCATGAAACCAAGATAAACTAATCTCATCTGCCTGCACATGATTTATATTCCTCCATTCCCTGCATATCTATGTACACATTTAAAAACCTCTTAGATGCCACTATCGTATCTGCCTCCACCACCATCCCAAGCAACTCATTTCAGATACCCATGACACGCTATGTAAAAAACATGTCCCTCACATCTCCTTGAAGATTTGCTCCTTTCACCTTTGACTAATATAGTATCTAATTTGGAAAAGAGGTTCTGACTGTCTACCCCATCTGTGCCTCTCACAATGTTGTATACTTCTCTCAAGTCTCCCTTCAACCTACAGTGTTCTAGAGAAAATAATCCAAGTTTGTCCAACCTCTCCATGTAGCTAATACCCCATAATCCATGCAGCATTCTGGTAAATCTTGTCTGCAGCCCTCTATAAAACCTGTACATCCTTCCTGTAATGAGGCAACCAGAACTGCACGCAATGCTCCAAATAAACCCAGGTCTCCTGTAACGTTTTGAATATCATATGGTAATCGAGAATGATCTTGAACATGGTGGAGCAGCGGTAGAGCTGCTGCCTTACAGCGAATGCAACGCTGGAGACCCAGATTTGATCCCGATTAC
This sequence comes from Okamejei kenojei, assembly GCA_035221665.1. Classification (NCBI taxonomy): domain Eukaryota; kingdom Metazoa; phylum Chordata; class Chondrichthyes; order Rajiformes; family Rajidae; genus Okamejei; species Okamejei kenojei. The sequence goes on from CM069136.1 coordinate 47,792,398, forward strand.
ATTGCTGTCTGTACGGAGTTTGTACGTTCACCCCGTGACCTGCGTGGGTTTTCTCCAAGATCTTTGGTTTCATCCCATAGTCCAAAGACATACAGGTTTGTAGGTTAATTGGCTTGGTAAATGAAAAAAAATTGTCCCTAGTGGGTGTAGGATAGTGATAATGTGCGAGGATTGCTGGTCGGCGCGGACCTGGTGGGCCAAAGGGCCTGTTTCCATGCTGTATCACTAAACTAAACTAAATTGACCTTCTGAGTCACTGGGAAAGTGCAGTATCTAAGCAGGAGGCTCACTTCTTAGATGCTGGCAGAAAAATGTGTGCAAACCTGAATATGTTTGCCTGTTGTACATCTGACAAAGACCGACGCACCACAAATTTTCCGATATGACTATATTAAGCAACGATGCATGTGCAAATTTGCAACTATTGTGACATAAAAACCTATTCTAACCCTAGCTAGCTACTGAAGCTGTACGATGAGACATCAGCTCTCTGCAACATGATTTCAATGGCTACATGCTTCACTTAGAATATATACTAGTAATTCCTTAATTCAACAGATTTAATCAGCTACGCATAAATTCAAGCATCACAGGCCCTTAGGAGGAGACCCCAAGCACCTGCACTAATAATTGAATGTGTCCTTCATTTAAAATGAAATACAACTTTCAAGGAATTGATTAACTAAATCATAAATTTAATCTACTTTTAATTAATTTAAATGTATCCAGGGAATTTCTCAGCTGTCAATACCTTCTTCTATTCTCACCTTTCCTGGCTGTTACATGTCCTGTACAAAAAAAACATATGACTCATGATTTTAACGCAAGTTTATTTCCAAACTGTTTAAATTCAATTAATGTCAGTCTTAAAATATTTACTTCAAAGTAGCCTTCCAGCTCTTTATTTCCCCCATAGCTCTCAAACTATTGAGTTGTCAACACTTCAGCCTGACTGTTCTAAATAAAGGTTAAGTAGATCTTATATTATTTTCATTTTCAATCAATAATTTTTCCTGGCAAGAAAGTTCACAGCCATGAGAATGAAGATACAGATCACATCTGAAATAATGAGGATCCTAATGTTTAGCTGCCAATTACCACTGGTGAGATGGTGAGATTTTGTTGGAAGCAAAAAAATTGCTTTGTTGATTGTGTCACACTGGAAGTACGACCACGAATATGATTCGATATTTGGGGAGAAATGTACTTTTCTTGTAATTTCTCAATAAAACTCGGGGATTTAATTGTTTCATGGTTCTTTTGGTTAAGGCTTTGCAATCCAGTTTTGATGTTACCTTGACTAGATTCTGAATAGAGAAGTCGCTTTAATTACAAAACGGTCTGGGTACTTTTGGTCAAGATCCATGTCATGTATCTGATGAATTCCTGGCATGCGACGCACATCAGGAGTGACGCCATGGTGCCAGTAGTTAGTGCTGCTGTCTCACAACTCCAATTTCATCCTCGCCTCTGGTGCTGTTTGTACATTCTCCCTACACTGAAGATAAACACTAAATGCTGGAGTAACTCAGCGGTCAGGCAGCATCTATGGAGAAAGGAATAGGTGACGTTTTGGGTCGAGATCCTGTTTCAGACCGAGAGTCAGGGAAGAGGGAAACTAGAGGTATGAATAGGTACTGAACAGATCCGAGTTGGCACCGATGCCTAAAGAGCTCACAATGGTTCATGTTGGCTGTGGAGGAGGTGATAACGAGGGGAGACACAAAAAGCTGTAGTAACTCAGCGGGTCTCTGGGGATACGAACAATAAATTTGCAGTTGTTTAAAAAAGAACTGCAGATGCTGGAAAAATCAAAGGTAGATAAAAATCCTGTAGAAACTCAGCGGGTGAGGCAGCATCTATGGAGCGAAGGAATAGGCGACATTTCGGGTCGAGACCCTTCTTCAGACTTCTTCAGTGTAAAATACCCACGCAAAATATGAGGTGCTGCTCCTCCAATTTGTGGTGGGACTCATTCTGGCCATGGAGGAGGCCTAGGACAGAAAGTTCAGATTCAGAATGGGAGGGGGAGTTGAAGTGCTGAGCCACCGTGAGATGAGGTTGGTTAATGTGAACTAAGCAGAGGTGTTGGGCGAAGCGATCGCCAAGCCTGTGCTTGGTCTCACCGATGTAGAGCATTTGACAGCTGGAACAGCTGATGTAATAGATGAGGTTGACGGAGGTGCAGGTGAACCTCTGCCTCACCTGGAAAGACTGCTTGGGTCCTTGGATGGAGTCAAGGGGAGAGTTAAAGCCTCAAGTGTAGCATTTTCTGCAGTTGCAAGGGAAAGTACCAGGGGAGGGGGTGGTTTGGGTGGGAAGGGACGAATTGACCAGGAAAGTTTGAGCAGGATGACTATGGTGGGGGAGAGAGATGGGATCCAAGGGTTTCTTTATATTAGAGAAATCAATGTTCATACCGCTGGTTTGTAAGCTGCCGAAACAAAGTATGATATGATGTTTGGTCTCACTCTGGCAATGGACGAGGCCCAGGATGGAAAGCTCAGCATGGGAATGGGAGGGGGAAATGAAATGTTTGGAAACCAGGGGATCATGTAGGCCAAGGTAGACTAAGTGAAGGTGTTCAGCGGAATGATCGCATAGTCTGCGCTTGGTCTCACCAATATATAGGAGTCCACACCTGGAACAACGGATACTATAGATGAGATGGAGGAGGTGAAAATGAATTTCTGCCTCCCCTGGAAGGACTGATGATGTCACTGGACGGAGTTGAGAGAGGAGATATAAGGACAGGTGTTGCATCTCCTGTGGTTGCAGGGGAAAGTACCTGGGGAGGGAGTGGTTGCGGAGGGAAGGGTCTTTGCCAAAAGTGGAAAAGGGTGGAGATGAGAACATGTCTGCGGAAAGCGGAAAGGAGAGAGGATACGTTGCTGACAGAAAGGTGGGGGAATGTTGTATGTGCCCTGAGAACTGGTCACATGTCAGAAGGAAATTACATGAAATGAATGAAATTATTCATACAATGTCCGTTTCTGCCTGAGATTTCAGCGAGTAGTTATTGCAGAGATAGGCATGTCTTTGTGCAGAATTTCAGTGATTATCTTTAACCAATACAAAACATAAATGTGCATGATCCTCATGTACCATGGAGACCCCACGTCCGGTTGGAATCTGATCATAACACACATCCCTTTGATTCAACTAATCAATGCTCAGTCGTTAGTCACACCCCACCCCCCAAAAGTAATTTGTACTCTACTTTCAATAACATCGTTCCCTCTGCTGACTGCCTGTGTTCACCTCTCTCTGCTTTTCTGCAGAGGTAAATTAGATAACTAGATTGTCCCAATGTTTATCTCTTTGCCCTGCAGCTATTCCACAGACATGCTGAAGACTATACCTTAATGAAGTCTTTCCTATATATCTCCATCTGCAGTGTCCTCCTTGGTATGCTATTTTGCAGACCTGGGTGTCTAGTTACCATGAAATGAAAAGGAAGATTGTTATAATACTGTGACCTCCAATGAAGAGAGGTTTTCTTTAAATAAACATTCCTGTGGTCTGCTGGCTCAGTTCCAAAAAGCAGTTCTATTGTATAAAGGAAGAAATATGTTTTGTCTTACTATTATGTCTTACATTCACAAGTTCACAAGTTATTGGAGTAGAATTAGTCCATCGAGTCCACTCCACCATTCAATCATGGTGATCTCTGCCTCCTAATCCCATTTTCCTGCCTTTTCCCCATAACCCTTAACACCCGTTGCAATCAAGAATTTGTCTATCACGACCTTAAAAATAGTCATTGACTTAGCCTTCACAGCTCTCTGTGGCAATGAGTTCCACAGGTTAACTACTCTCTACTAAAGAAGTTCCTCCTCACCTCCTTTCTAAAAGAGCCTTCTTTAATTCTGGGGCTATGACCTCCTATCCTAGACTCTCCCACCAATGGAAACATCCTTTCCACATCCCCTCTATCTTTGCCCTTCATTATTCTGTCAGTTTCAATGAGGTCCCCCCTCAACCTTTTAACTGCAGCAAGTAGAGGCCCTTTGCTGTCAAATGTACATTGTACATTGTACACTAAGTCATACATTGTAGTCAGACATCTCCAGGCATGGTGATTACAACATCAACAATGTAGAAACTTGTGTGTGTTTGTGCACCTGTGTGTATGTGGGCAGCGGTGGTAGGAGGTGTGGTGGGTACAGCAGATGACAGATATTATCCCCACACATTATGCAGAGCAGACTGACTTGGATTGATTATAACCAGGCACGTACCGTGAGTGATCAGCCAGGGTAGGCAATGGCTTTTAAAAAAATCTTGAAAACTGTGCATGCGCAGATTATTCTCTGCCCGGTGAGCTGTCAGTCGGCTTTTTTTAATCTTGCAACTGCGCATGCGCACATTGTTCCCTCCCCGGTAAACTGCCGGTCGGCATTTTTTAATCTTGAAAAACGCGCATGCGCACATTGTTCCCTCCTCGGTGAACTGTCATTGGGCTATTTTTAAATTGTGGAAACCACGCATGCGCAGATTGTTCTCTCGACTTTATCATGTAATTTGTTTTCAATAGGTCCTATCTCTTAATAAAGTATTTAAAAACATATAGCTCAAAAAAAATTACTTACCATATTATTTGTGCACAAAATCCATTCTGCAGCAAAAATATCCATAAGGTTGCTTCATGAAACTCAGGTAATCACTATCCACCCTTGAAAATCCCGCTAAGAAACTTGCGCTCGCGCATGCGCAGTATGCTGGTGCGCATGCGCAGCACATGCACGCAGTTCACAGTGTAAAGGCAGAGTTTCAGCTGCCTTTACGGACCGTTCCCACTGATGGCTTGAAGCAGCATTGACAGCACGTGAGTAGCACATACTTCCGCGTTTAAAACATACTGCTGATGAAAGGCACGGGAGAATTATGCCTCCCTAAGAGATTGATCTCTTAGGGAGGCATAATTCTCCCGTGCCTTTACTATTTATGACCATTTTATATATATTTTATATATATTATATTTATATAAAAAATAATTACTATTTTATAATTTTAGTCAGGGTAGGCACTGCCTACCTTGCCTACCCTGACAGCACGTGCCTGATTATAACGTATTAATGAAAAATTCCCTATACCTATACATTAAATGTCTTGCCACAAATTGGCTATATTTCCTGATGAGCATAACTATGATTTATGCACAAAATACACTTTTCATTGATCAGCAGCATTCTGACGAGTTAAACATTGTGTTTGGCCCTTTGAACTATTGCTGAATGAATATCGGTGAGAGGCAACTGAAAATAATGCACATAACGTGTGGATTGAATTGGTAGAGAGGCGCATTGAGGAGCAGATATTTGAAGTCAATGAATTCTACAGTCATTTGATGATGAGAATCCACTCCTAAAACTGCAACACAGGTACATTCTAAGCCATTGCACCAGCCAATCATTTCAAGGTATATGATCAATAACTGGATCTGATCAATCAACATATTCCTGCACAAATAATCGCTTTATACAGTTTGTGAGTGATGTTTCAGGTCGAGACATTTCTTCAGTCTGAAGAAGGGTCTCGACCAGATGTGTCACCCATTCCTTCTCTCCAGAGTTACTCCAGCATTTTGTGTCTATCTTTGGTGTAAACTAGCATCTTGAGTTCCTTCCTGCACATCACTTTACATGCACCCTCTTACATAACTCCTTCTCCTACAAAATCTCTCTTTCATTCCATTTTAAACTCCTTTCTCAGTGACCACAATATTGTTGTTTCAAGTGTTATAATTGAAGGAAAAGCAACCCAATTTTCTACAACCCACTGCATGTAAAATTATTCTTCACTTTCCCTGTTGGCCCTTCGGCCCTGCAGGATCCTTGACCTGAAACATTAAATCCATTTCCCTTTTCCAGAATGTGTAGGAAGGAATGTGTAAGGGCGGCAGCGATGGAGTTGCTGCCTTACAGTGTCAGAGACATGGGTTCAATCCTGACTATGGTTGCTGTCCGTACGGAGTTTGTACATTCTTCCTGTGACTGCGTGGGATTTATAAATTCTGTCCCTGGACATGTTAATTCTAGGAATGCCAGGTATAAATCTTACATATTCTCCAATGTAGTCTCCATAAATTACGGAGTGTAAAGCTGCTTACAGTTTTCCCGGTGTGGTCCAACTAGGATCTATTAGTGGAAGAGAAAACACAAGCTTTTCTTTCTAAATACTTAAACAAAATCACATGTTATTCACATTCCCACAATGTTAAAATTGCCCACACATTGTTTCCAAGATGATTGTTCATTGCCTCCAAAATAACAAATGTATATTTCCAGATTCTTTCAGATAGAATAGTAAGATTAAACGAGAACTTGAAACCCCTGTCTCACTGTGCGAGTTGGCCCACGAGTGACCCCGAGTTTTCACTCGTGGTGATCACGTAGCGGGAACGTCGAAACATGTTTGATTTTTTCCACGAGTCAAATTTACTGTTCAAGTTAAAAATGGAAACATTTAAACTCGTTGCAGTAACGTAATGGCCCGTGCGTTTACCATAGTGTCTCGTGAGTCTATCGTCGGAACTTTTTTATAATCTGAAAGGGACTGAACCAAAGTAGTATAATATGTATATACATATTATATATATTATATATATATTTCAATTCCAACCCCGAAGCAATTGAGAGGCGATTTCTTGGGGCCGTGTAATTTAACGTGTGTCTTTGCTTTTAATAGTGAAGCTGTTTAATTGTTTACGCTGCGCTGTGTTTCGTGTTGGGGAGAGTGCTGCTGTACAATGCCTTCGATTTTATACTGCCCTCCCCCTTCCACAGAAAAATGCCTAAATTTTTCTTTGTGCCTGCTCTCCTGGGAGCAATCCAAACCAGGGGAACAATGAACCCTCAGAGGCTTCGCGTTCCTTGCTCCTATATATGGACCTCGCTCGCTCGCAACTGTATGAACGCTCGATCAACCAGGCATCGGCCAACACGGAGGCCTGATTACTGAAAACAAAGTCAACTTGTACCAGACCTCATCATCTTCCTTCCGACAACCCGTAACCACGGCACCACACTTTCAACAGAAAACTTAATATTTAAAGAATATATTATGGGACATTGGATTGTCTGAAGAAGGGTCCCGAGCAGAAACGCCACATATGTGTGTGTGTGTGTGTGTGTGTGGCTGTGTGTGTGTCTGTGTGTGTGTCTGTGTGTGTGTCTGTGTGTTTGTGTGTGTGTCTGTGTGTGTGTGTTTGTGTGTGTGTATCTGTGTGTATCTGTGTGTGTGTCTGCTGTCGGGTCCCGGCGGCCGCTCAAAGTCAGTCACCCGAGCTGCTTCCTTCCACTGAAGTGGCGGCCAGTCCTGCTGTCTGTGTGTATCTGTGTGTGTGTGTGTGTGTGTGTGTGTGTGTCTCTGTCTGTCTGTGTGTATCTGTGTGTGTGTGTGTGTGTGTGTCTCTCTCTCTCTCCCTCTCTGTCTATCTGTGTGTATCTGTGTGTGTGTCTGCTGTCGGGTCCCGGCGGCCGCTCAAAGTCACCCGAGCTGCTTCCTTCCTCTGAAGTGGTGGCCAGTCCTGCTGTCTGTGTGTAAGTCTGTGTGTGTGTGTGTGTGTGTGTGTGTGTGTGTGTGTGTGTGTGTGTGTGTCTCTCTCTCTCCCTCTCTGTCTATCTGTGTGTGTGTCTGCTGTCGGGTCCCGGCGGCCGCTCAAAGTCACCCGAGCTGCTTCCTTCCTCTGAAGTGGTGGCCAGCTGCTGTCTGTGTGTATTCCTCTGTGTGTGTGTGTGTGTGTGTGTGTGTGTATGTGTGTGTGTGTGTCTCTCTCTCTCCCTCTCTGTCTATCTGTTTGTATCTGTGTGTGTGTCTGCTGTCGGGTCCCGGCGGCCGCTCAAAGTCACCCGAGCTGCTTCCTTCCTCTGAAGTGGCGGCCAGTCCTGCTGTCTGTGTGTATCTCTGCGTGTGTGTGTGTGTGTGTGTGTGTGTGTGTGTGTGTGTGTGTGTGTGTGTGTGTGTGTGTGTGTGTGTGTGTGTGTGTGTGTGTGTCTGCTGTCGGGTCCGGCGGCCGCTCAATGTCAGTCACCCGAGCTGCTTCCTTTTTTAAAATTATTTAAAATAGAGATCCATTGCAAAAAAGTATTTAAAAACATAAAACAACAAGAAATGCTTGGTTACTGGAGGATGCGCATTTTCCCATTGTAAGTCATATCAATAGATGCCGCCGCGCTGAAATAACTCAAAACCACAGGATGGAGATGTATTTTAACATTGTTGCTTTATTAAAACATACCTTCATTCACAGTTGGCTCAAGAGTAACGGGAGAGGAACTTGGTAACTCGGGAGAGGAACTTGGAACATCGCAGCAATGACATACCCGTGGGAACTCGGTTACACACTTGATCATAAACTTGAAGTCTCGTGCACAGCCACGAGTCTGTCACTCGGGGTACCTCGTGGGTCAACTCGCACAGTGAGACAGGGCCATGAGTCTGAAGAATGGTTTCGGCCCGAAACGTTGCCTATCTCCTTCGCTCCTCAGATGCTGCTGCACCCTCTGTGTTTCTCCAGCTTTTTGTGTACCCTTAAATGAGAACTTATCACTTTAAAGTTTGATCTTTATTTTATGAGGAGTTACGATGAGGGATTACGTGAAGACCCCACCAGCACGCATGTGCGACATTCTTCAAAGCAGCGGTGTGAAATCACAGATAGTAGGGTTGACTAAAGATAATAAGATAAGAGAGCTAACATACCAGTTGACCTTTATAATGGGAGCGGAGGGCACGTAATCCCTCATCGTAACTCCTCATAAAATAAAGATCAAACTTCAAACTGGTAAATTCTCGTTTAATCTTACTATTTTACTTCGGAATCACGTGAGTGTCTGTAAATGTCTCAGGCGTGGCCACGGGTTTGTTATAAAACCGCTGGAAGGTTCTTTCATTAGACCAACCCGCCGTTGCAAGGATGTGGTCCATAGGAACTTCCATCATCCTTGCTGCCGATGTAGCTGCAGCCCTGGTGGGATAAGATTTAAAAACATTAGTGTCCACCCACGCTGCACTTAATACCACCCTAAGCCACCTTTAGATGGTCTGCATGGTTACTCTTTGATGAGGACGTTTATGGCTTATGTGCCCCTGAGATTTTTGGTGACCTCCAGGTAATGTAGAAGGTGGGTCACTATACATAAGAGACCATCTACGGGGTAAGCCAGGAACTCCAATTTGAGGCCAGATGATCCAGGCCTGTTCTGTTTAAGTAACTCATATATGTGGAAGGTTACCTTATTTTTGGATGTTACCATGGCGTCCAGTCTTAGTATGAGCAGAGACTGGACCCGCTGTGCCGTTAGGAGAGCCATCAGCATCACCATTTTATACGTCAGTTTATTTAGTGAAAGGGACGTAGATGGTGCCCAATCTCTGAGCAGGGTTAAGACAATGCCAATATCCCAGGTCTGGGAATATCGAGGCCTGGGAGGATTCGAGTTGAAAAAACCCCTCATAAGTTTTGACACCAGAGGGTGAGATCCGACTCCATGGTGTTCTAACCCCTATCCCAGATATGAGGATAGGGCACTTCTAGCACAGCTGATGGCACTGTAGCTCAAGCCTTCATTGAAATGTAGGCTTGCCAAGAACTCCAGCACATCCGTAATGGTGGCTGTGTTGTAAGTGGTGTTTGTCCTGGTACAAAATACCTCCCATTTTTTGATATATTTGAGGTACTGTTTCCTGGTGGACTCTCTGCATGATGCCGTGATGATGTTCATAGTTCAGTCCGACAGTCCAAATTCCAGGAGTGGTCTTTTCAAATCCTGCAAATCCTGCGAATAGGTTCATTCGGTCATGGCACGCGTGACTCTCCCCTGTCACAGGATGTACCAGCAAACTCGGGCACTTGGAGATTGGAATACATGGTTCTGAGACCATGTCGAGTACCACAGGGAACCATGGCTGAGTAGGCCATTCGGGTACAACCAAAATACCCGATGCGAAGTCTTGTTGTATTTTTCGTAAGACCTGACTGATGAGACAGAAGGGGGGAAATGCATAGAAAAATACAATGCATAGAAAAACAAATCCCCCCAGTGTAGCGAGAAAGCGCCGATCGTTACTGCCCCAGGGTCTGGTTCCCATGCAACATATGTTAGTATCTGGTGACTAAGTCTGGATGCAAAAAGGTCGATATCTGGCGTTCCATACTGAGCTACAATGTCAGTAAATACCTGGTGGTCCAACATCCATTCGGTGTTGTCATTGAATTTGCGTGACCTTGTGTCCGCCACTGTATTGAGCTTACCCGGAAGCTGATATCCAAATGTTTCTTTCTATGCACCAGCGCCAGATAGTATTGGCCAATTCATCACAAGATAGCGACTTAATTCCACTCATATGATTAATGTATGCCACCACGGTGGTATTATCAATTTGTAGGCGAACATGCAGATGGTGCATGTATGAACAGTAAGCCCGAAGTCTGTGAAATGCTCCCAACATCTCTAGATGATTGATACCCAGTGTCTGAAGTAAGGTTAACTCATGTGCATTCCATGTACCACCGCAACTGGAGGTGGTATTGGTTGCTCCCCAGCCGTGAGCACTGGCGTCAGTTTGTAACACAACCGAAGGGTTTGTGACTATAATGGGATTAGAGCAATGTCGAACATTGTTAATCCACCATCGCAATTCCAATTTTGCTTTGGCTGGTAACAGCATTGGCCTTCAAAGTGGCCAGCATGGTGTTTGAGTTCTGCAATTTTGGCCCTCTGTAGATCTTGGTAATGTAAGGGTCCAAATTGCGTGGCTGGAAAGGCAGCCACGAGCTTCCCAATTACCCTGGCTACTTGCTGAACAGATGGTTTACTTACGCAAACAAGGCTGTTGCATGCCTCTATCAAGTCTGTTGCTTTGTCCTTTGGCAAAGTGACAAACATATGAACAGAATCAATCGTGAACCCCAAATAATCCATAGTCATAGAAGGCATTAACTTGGATTTGTCTGGATGGATGATAAACCCCAATTTTTGAAATAGGAGCTTGGTGGCTGAGACAACCAATTTGGCCAACTCCAAGCTTTTCCCAACAATTAAGATGTCATTGAGATATGCCATGACAATATGTTTTTGTTTCCGAAGAAATGCCAAGGCCGGTTTCAATATTTTAGTAAACAGTCTGGGGGCTGATGTTAATCCATTAGGCAGCGCTTTATACTGCCAAAGCTGCCCCATCCAGATAAATTTCAAATATCTGCGGTGATCTTTTTCTATTGTTACTGAATAGTATGCATCTTTTAGGTCGATGCAAGCCATGAAGTACCTCTTGGAAACTATTTTGGCAGTAACCCTAAAGTTTCCATTTTGAAGTGGGTGTACTGCACAAAAGTATTCAGTTGTGTCAAATCGATAATGATGCGGCATCCGCTATCTTTTTTGTTTTTGGTGAAGATGTTTGATACAAACTCAAGAGATTCATGTTTGGTTTTCTCAATTACTCCTTTTGTATGTAGTCTTAACAGTTCCGCATGACCTTCCAATTTCTCTTTTTGTGAAAGCACAAACTTTTGGCTAGGTGCATGCTGAACCGGAAGGAGGAGTTTGTGAACAAATTCAATTTTGTATCCCTGAATACTTTGCAGTATGAAAGGATCAGAAGTTATAGAACTCCTTGCATTCCTAAACAAGTGTAACCTTCCCCCAACCTGTGAAGACGTTACACATGCTATGTTCCGGGGGCAACCAGACCCACCAACCTCCATGGTTACCAGTGGTGCTGTGTTGGTTTCCTCCGTCCTTGCTTCCTGGGAGGTGGAGGCGCTGTGGTGTGGGGTTGGCGCATCTTCCAGGAAGGCCGTTCTGGGGCATGGCCTAAAAAAGACTTCTGTGCAGGTTGTACGGCCTTTGAGCTTTCACCAACTGTTCTTTCGCTGTGGTAACGCGGTCTGCTGGTGGATGCATAGGGGTTCTACCACCGAGTATATGAAGACCTGGTAGCGGACGGCACTTTAATCATGCCGACGGCCTTTGCCTCTTCATCGAGGCCTTTTACCTGTTTGGGCAGGTTGTCCCCGAACAATAGAGTAAGCGGCTGTGCGCTGCTGGTTCTGCACAACCCTGCGAACTTGGGGTTTAGTGCAGGTCGGATGACACTCTTCCTGAAACAGTTGATCTCAAACTTTACAGAAGAGTGCCAGGGCATCCTGTTGCTCCTCCGACTTATCCTTCCCATCTACTGACCTGGCAAATGCTGTAATTCCAGAGGCCAGTAGTTTCAGGATTTTCTGCATCTTTACTTCCTGGCTCCTAATGCCAGGACTGATGTTTCCCCAGATGGAGTTATTTACCGCAGGCACGTTGAGGGAGACGCAGTTCTCCGGAGCTAGATATTTGGCTGCCGTGTCATTCATGGCCTGTTCCTGGAGCTGATTTGTTGTCAGGTAATTTATGCTGGCTGCCAGCTGTGGCTACAACGGCAGTCCCTTCTGTGAAGGCATCGCAAACTTGGACATCATGCTGAGTAGCTCCTGTTCTTGCACCCCGAGCATGTTGGACGATTCTTCGGCCAAATCCCCTGTTCAGAGTCAGCCCAGATCTGACTCCTTATGCTCCCCTGCGAAGAGGGAGAGACATTTGGCAGCCTGTAAAAGGTGCTGCCACGGGTCTGCTAGGAGACCCACGGTCACGTTGGAGCAATTGCTCCACCATCCGCTCCATGCTAGATAGTCGACCGCTGTCGCTTCCCGCAGGCGGTGAGTCTTCCAGCCCGGACCCTGCCGAGTCAACGGGCTTGCCTGCTTCCGGGTGGCTTTGCCGCCAGTCCGAGGTGCACCTACGGGCTGTTGCGGTGTCAAGTCGGGGGCTGCTGTTTGAACAACGAGCATCTCTGGAGAAGCCGGCCGCTGCTGACTGCTCGCGTTCCCGCGGTCCTCAGCAGCCAGTCTCGTAGCGGTCCATTTGGACTTAGTTCTTGACTTGTCCATGATGGGAGTGCTCTGTAAGAAAAACCACAACAGAGTGCCCACAAAATGACCTCAGGATAGTAAGTACTCACCTGCAGGTCCGTTTTAAACTTACCGGTGGAGGAGCGACGCTCCTCCCGCCTGTCGCTTTGCAATGCGTTCGACGATATGTCACGCTAGAGTGCTGGCGGGGTCTTCACATAGTCACTCATGTAAAATGGTGAAAATAGGGAGCTCACTGGTCATGTATAGGTTGAAGGAATCAATAGGAAGCTTGAAGGAGACAGAATACAGGGATTTAAGCCAGGGTAGGATGAGTCACTCAGCATTGATCAAGGACTTGAGATTATGTGTGATTCTATGGAATTCCTAAACATGGGAATACATTTCCACACTTGTGCTTAGTTGCCCCACAGAACATCAGGTTTTATATTGCAACAGTTCTTAAAAAGTGGGAAATTGAAGTGAATTATTATGTTGTCCACTTATGTTTCATGTTATTGTGTTGCTTTTCTATTCTGTACCTGAAGTTCAATGGGCTGAATAGAGGTCTGATATTCTGGTTTGTACAGTAATAACCCTTTGCATTTGAATCAATTTGTTGATCTTCATTAAAACGATCAGTTGCATTTTGGTGTTTTGTTCAGTTTTGTTCATTTCACTATATATTTTCTATCTACTTAACAGCAGCTTAATGTATTTTTGACTATATCTATTATATTTTTCTTGTTAATAATTTAAATTAATTTAAACATTTTTTCCTAGTCTCTGGATACCAGAGACTTAAAAAAAAAATTAAAATACCTTTGGCTTGAGGCAGTACTAAGCATGTGACCACACGTCACAGCAACTGAGGCCTAGTACCTACTTGCAACCTGCTGTATGTCAAGGCCATGAGGTGGAGGCCTTGGTCCATGAGTCTGTGGGCACTGAGCTGGTTGGTGCAGCACTACTCAAGTCTGGTAGAAAGGATGGATCAAGTGCATTTTGGCTCATGGATATTTAGTTTAGTTTAGAAATACAGCAGGAAAACAGGCCCTTCGGCCCATCAAGTGCGCTGACCAGCAATCCCTACACACTAACACTATCCTACACACATTAGGGACAATTTACAATTATATCAAGCAAATTAGCCTACAAACCTGTATATCTTTGAAGTACGGGAGGAAACCGGAGATCTCAGAGAAACCCCATTCAGGTCACAGGGAGAACATGCATACTACCTACAGACAGCACCCATAATCAGGAACAAACCCAGGTCTCTGACATTGTAAGGCAGAAACTCAACCACTGTGCCACTGTGCCACCCCATCTGAAATATCTACATTTTCTGTACTTTTTTTTAGCATAAGGGGGGAAAAAATCATAAATTGGCCTTCAGGAAGTTATTTAAAATACACGCCTGACCCAAATCTGAACTCTGACTCAGAAACTGTCAAATTCTATAATACGCCAGCTGCTGGTGATTTTGTCACATGCTGTTGCCCATGGTGACAGCTAAATTCCATCCATATTTCCCTCTATTGGGATGAACTAAAATGAAATAACAGTGACAATCAAAGCTACTGATTGCCGCAGATCACGCAATTGGGGTACTTCTTTCTGTCTTCCTGTGCTGCAGTGTGAAAAAAAGAGAAATGTTCTGTCTACGAATATTCCTCTCCACTCCAAAGGTAGGGGGGGTCTTGAAAATATTTGTCATTAGGGAACTTGTTTCCAGATCTATATATATGATTGTTTCGTTCAGACCAAAAGGTCTGAATGACAATAAAGGATAATTCCTTCATTCAATTCAATTCATTCATGATCCCAGGAGTGAATAGGTTAACTTATGATGAGCATTTGACGGCACTGGACCTGTATTCACTGAAGTTTAGAAGCATGATGAGGGGACTTCATTGAACAGTGAAAGGCTTGGATAGAGTGGATGTGGAGAGGATGTTTCCACTCGCAGGAGAGTCTAGGACTAAACTGTAGCCCATGTTTCTGGATTCTCTCAACATCGGGAACATGTTTCCTGCATGTAGCGTGTCCAATCGCATAATAATTTTATATGTTTCTATAAGATTGCCTCTCATCCTTCTAAATTCCAGTAAATACAAGCCCAGTTGCTCTATTCTTTCATCATATGAAATCCATCTCGGGAATTAACCTCGTGAACCTACGCTGCACTCCCTCAATAGCAAGAATATCGTTCCTCAAATTAGGAGACCAAAACTGCACACAATACTCCAGGTGTGGTCTCACCAGGGCCCTGTACAACTGCAGAAGGACCTCTTTGCTCCCATGCTCAACTCTCATTCTCATTATGCTTTCTTCACTGCCTGCTGTACCTGCATGCCTACTTTCAGTGACTGATGTACAAGGACACCCAGGTCTCGTTGTACTTCCCCTTTTCCTAACCTGATGCCATTCAGATAATAATCTGCCTTCCTGTTTTTGCCACCAAAGTGGATAACCTCACATTTATCCACATTAAACTGCATCTGCCACGCATCTGCCCACTCACCCAACCTGTCCAAGTCACCCTGCATCCTCATAGCATCCTCCTCAAAGTTCACACTGCCAATTTGTGTCATCTGCAAATTTGCTAATGTTACTTTTAATCCTTTCATCGAAATCACTGATGTATATTGTAAATTGCTGCGGTCCCAGCACCAAGCCTTGCGGTACCCCACTAGTCACTGCCTGCCATTCTGACAGGGACCTGTTAATCCCTACTCTTTGTTTCCTGTCTGCCAACCAATTTTCTAACAATGTCGATACCCTACCCCCAATAGCATGCTCTAATTTTTCCCTCTAATATACTGTGTGGGACCTTATCAAAGGCTTTCTGAAAGTCCAGTGCACTACATCCACTGGCTCTCTCTTGTCAAAGTTAGTTTCTGCTTCAGATAAGCATCCTCTTCGATAACTCAGGGGCTGTGATTTTGATAATGTACAACAATAGAAATATAAATAAGACAAATGTAAAACGGTCTGCCAATTTGGTCTTGCCTGTATCATACAATCATTGAAAGTCAAAATTAGCCTCTCTGCATTCAAATGGGGTCCTGTATTCCAATAGAGCAGTGGCTAGAATGCAGATGCAAGTGTAAATTCTGATAAAGGCTGCCATAATGTTGCAGCTCAATAATTTAAATTATATTAATGAATAAAAATGTTGTGAGGAAAATCAATGCTGAATTCACAGTCAGTGGTTAAATACAAACTGAGTTTTCACGTCAGAGACCAGAATAAATCTGACTGCTTTGGCATTTTGCCTGGCTTTAATCGCCTTGAAGATAAAGCCTGAAGCACTCCAAACACAACTGTGTGTTACTTTTAAGAATACTAACAGCAACGGTCAAACTGAATATAGTTATTATTTCAGATTCTCCAGAAGTAAAATATGACTGCAGGATCACCAATTTATATTACTCACAATAATCAGCGTAAAAGCCCAGCGAGGAAGACTAATTCAATGTGTCTGACACTAGGGCACACAATGCCACAGCTGCCCAGAAAAATCAGGATATTCCCTGTAACATCTGCAGACTTCAGAACTATACCACAAAAGAGAAAAAGAAGGAAAAATTAGTTAACTGAATTTATACGCTTAGTTTGTGCTGCAGAATACAACATGTTTTTAAATTGAATAAGATCACAAGTGATTGGAGCAGAATTTGGCCATTCGGCCCATTAGTCATTGCTGATCTATCACTCCCTCCTAACCCCATTCTCCTGCCTTCTCATAACCTCGGACACTGTACTAATAAATTAATACATTGATAAATATTGTGTAACGAGGGAAAAAAATCATATAAAGGCAAGTATGAGGGCACATTTGCTGAACTATTATTTTTTGCAACTCTCTTAATTTCCTTGCAGAGGAATATATAATTCATAAATCAAAATGCCATCAAGTGATCAGCGGAAGACATGATGTCCAATAACAGTGAATTATGTTACGTTAATTAATTTGGTCGGGGTGAAATAAATGTACTGTTGCTTGTTAGATACTCTTAATTATTTAACACTTCCCACAGATTTTTTACAAATTCTCTTTTGTACTACATGCACTACATGCCTGTTATGCACTATTTCCCTGATGAGAGGACCGGTTAGTGATCATCCTTGTGTGACCATTGCCATAATCAGATAGTGTGACGGAGATTGACCAGAATGGTCTTACTTCAATTGTGCCTTTATTGGTCTTAATACCAAACATTCTAATGTAACAGTACCCCCTACTGTACCAGTGCAGCACTTCATTGATGTTACATGTAATTTCTAGTGTATTTATCTTTTGCTGGGGGCTCATGTCTACTCAACTAGGACAGGACAAAGGCATATCACTTTGAACTCCGTTATTTGCAGAGAGATGTCAATTGTCCCAAGGATTAAAAGGTAATGCACTATATTTTTCTTTTGTACTTACCATTTTCAAGCAGAGGTGCTTTTGTTTGTGTTTGTGCTGGGTTTTAGTTAGTGGCATATAATAATAGAAATTACACAAGTATTACACTAATTCAAACATGTACGTGGCTTGCAAAAGTATTCATACCCCTTGAACTTTTCCACATTTTGTCACTTTACAACCACAAACGTAAATGTATTTTATTGGGATTTTATGTGATAGACCAACACAAAGTGGCACATAATTGTGAAGTGCAAGGAAAATGATACATGGTTTTCAATTTTTTTTACAATTAAAAAACTGAAAAGTGTGGCGTGCAAAAGTATTCAGCCCCCTTTACTCTGATACCCCTAAATAAAATCCAGTGCAACCAATTACCTTCAGAAGTCACCTAATTAGTAAATAGAGCCCACTTGTGTGTAATCTAATCTCAGTATAAATACAGCTGTTCTGTGAAGGCCTCAGAGATTTGTTGGAGAACATTAATGAACAAACAGCATCATGAAGCCCAAGGAACACACCAGACAGGTCAGGTATAAAGTTGTGGAGAAGTTTAAAGCAGGGTTAGTTTATAAAAAAAGATCCCAAGCTTTGAACATCTCACGGAGCACTGTTCAACCCATCATCCGAAAATGGAAAGTGTATGGCACAACTGCAAACCAACCAAGACATGGCCGTCCACCTAAACTGACAGGCCGGGCAAGGAGAACATTGATCAGAGAAGCAGCCAAGAGGCCCTCATGGTAACTCTGGAGGAGCTGCAGAGATCCACAGCTCAGGTGGGAGAATCTGTCCACAGGACAACTATTAGTCATGCCCTCCACAAATCGGGCCTTTATGAAAGAGTGGCAAGAAGAAAGCCATTGTTGAAACAAAGCTATAAGAAGTCCTGTTTGAAGGTTTGCCACAAGCCATGTGGGGGACACAGCAAACATGTGGAGGAACGTGCTCTGGTCTGATGAGACCAAAATTGAAGTTTTTGGCCTAAATGCAAAACGCTATGTGTGGCAGAAAACTAACACTGCACATCACCCTGAACACACCATCCCCACTGTGAAACATGGTGGTGGCAGCATCATGCTGTGGGGATACTTTTCTTCAGCAGGGACAGGGAAGTTGGTCAGAGTTGATGGGAAGATGGATGGAGCCAAATACAGGGCAATCTTGGAAGAAAACCTGATTGAAAAAGACATGAGACTGGGGCGGAGGTTCACCTTCCAGCAGGACAACGACCCTAAACTTACAGCCAGAGCTACAATGGAATGGTTTAGATCAAAGCATATTCATGTGTTAGAATGGCCCAGCCAAAGTCCAGACCTAAATCCAATTGAGAATCTCTGGCAAGACTTGAAAATTGCTGTTCACAGACGCCCTCCATCCAATCTGACTGAGCTTGAGCTATTTTGCAAAGAAGAATGGGCAAAAATTTCAGTCTCTAGATGTGCTAAGCTGGTAGAGACATACCCCAAAAGACTTGCAGCTGTAATTGCAGCGAAAGGTGGTTCTACAAAGTATTGACTCTGGGGGGCTGAATACTTTTGCACGCCACACTTTTCAGTTTTTTATTTGTAATAAAATTTGGAAACCATGTATCATTTTCCTTCCACTTCACAATTATGCGCCACTTTGTGTTGGTCTATCACATAAAATCCCAATAAAATACATTTACGTTTGTGGTTGTAACGTGACACAATGTGGGAAAGTTCAAGGGGTATGAATACTTTTGCAAGCCACTGTAAATAGCATGACCGCTGAAGACAAGATGGTTATGTGGTAGAACCACCAAACAAATCTCAGTTTACTTAAGGGCGGCACAGTGGCTGACCTGCTACTTCACAGCACCATAGACGTGAGTTCAATACTGACCTCGAGTGTTGTCTGTGTGGAGTTTCCATGTTCTCTTTGTGACCGCATGGGTTTCTTTGGGTGCTCTGACTTTCCCCCCGCATGTCCCAAAGATGTGTGGGTTTATAGGTTGATTGGTCTGTAAATTGCCTCCAGTATGTATGGAGTGTGTATTTCCTCCGGCTTACAGTTCAGTGGAATGAATATTGATTTCTCTAACTTCAAGTAACCCCAGCTTTCCCTCTCTCTCTATCCCTCCCCCACACAAGTTGCACCAGCCTCTTGTTTTCACCCAACAAACAGCTAACAATGGCCTGTTTCGTTTATCATTGTTACTTTTTTGTATATCTTTCTTTCATTGTTCTTTATCTCCCTACATCATCATCTATATCTCGTGTTTCCTTTTCCCCTGACTAGGCTGAAGAAGGGTCTCAACCCGAAACATCACCCATTCCTTCTCTCCATAGATGCTGCCTGTCCCACTGAGTTACTCCAGCATTTTGTGTCTATCTCCAGTGTGTATGGAATGGATGCAAAAGTGGGATAACATAGAACTATTGTGAATGGGTCTGAAGAAGGGTCCCCACCTGAAACATCACATATCCCTTTTCTCCTGAGATGCTGCCTGTCCCACTGAGTTACTCCAGCATTTTGTGTCTTTCTTTGGTCGATGGTCAGTGTGGATTTGGTGGGCCGAAGGGCCTGTTTCCATGCTGTAGCACTAAACAACTAAACTAAACTAAAATATCCTAAACTACGTGACACCAGTACACCATGCACCACGGATACATGATCAGTAGAGATAGACACAAAATGCTGGAGTAGCTCCACGTGTCAGGCAGCATCTCTGGAGAAAAGGTATAGGAGGCTCTTCATCAGACCCAAAAAGCCACCTATTCCTTTTCTCCAGAGAGGCTACCTGACTCGCTGAGTTACTCCAGCATTTTGTGTCTATCTTCACTGTAAACCAGCATCTGCAGGTTCATCCTGCACATGAACAGTAGAAGACAGTCTCCAATGTCTTAGTATCTGCTATATCAGTTTACAGCAATGTGATGCTTAAGATTAACATCTCCAATACTATAATCTCTCAATCCATCAGCTCATTAATTAAATACTAAGAAATTTGTTTACAAGGTTCTGATATACTGCTTGAATAAAATCAAATTTTCACCTTGAAATTATTGAATCAACTCTGATAGTATTCATTCTGCCTATAATTCTATAACTCCACACATTCCATGCCTGTTGGGAACGCAATATAAATTGCTGCATACATCCATTTGACAAATAGAGAAATGTCATCCATAAGCAATGGATACCCAAAGTTTCAAAATGTTGGAGCCCCATTGAACAAGGGGCTGAATCTCACAGAAAGGTGCCATTCTGGGACTTTTGCGCATGTCCTGCCAAACATACAAGCCACACATCTTGGCGGATTTCGGAAGGCCAATCTGTCAACTAGTCCTGTCATTGTGCCCATTCTTGCCGGGTGTTCTCCCATTTACTGAGAATTTGCCTCGCAGATCGTGGATCGTGGGGCAAACTTTTTGGAGGCAAAAGATAAATTTTAAAATGTTGTTTCGTTTTACTTCATAATTTATTTTTAAGTGCTTGTTATGTTATAGCGTGTTCTTTATGCAATTTAAAGAATGTTTATTGTTTTAATTAATTCCCTTTAACTTTGGTGTCTTGGGTCCAGAGCCTTCTCACTGCACTTTCAAAGATTGCCACTGCTGAGGACGTATCGCTGAACTCTTGGGATGCAGACTTGGTCAGAGCCAAAATGACAATTGCTCATGGGGGGAGTGCAGGCTATTGTCAGTGAGTTCCAGTGTATTGCCTTCAGAGGCTGCAGTCAGGCCCACGCATTTCCTCAAGGAATTCATTCAGCAAAATATTACACCTGAGATAAATTATCTCCACCAGCTACAATCATCTTCTCTGTATCTACTATAGTTCTTTTGTGATCCCTATTCAAAAGATCAAAAGTGAAAGGAGCAGAATTAGGCCATTCGGCCCATCAAGCCTACACCATACAATCATAGCTGATCTCCCTTCCTCCTAACCCATTCTCCTGCTTTCTCCCCCTAACCCCTGACACCTAAATCTACATGTTGGATTTTCATTATGGCATGTTTCTTTTGTGGTTTATTTGACAAGTATTGGGTTGACAATGCACATTAATATCTGTTACAAATTTCACAGTAAAGTTTAAACCTTCACACTTTGATTTTTTTTTCTTTCTCTGTTCTTCAACAAATTGCTGCTGGCTCTGTTTCTGTAAACATGCAAAATTGCCTCGGAGGCAATATCACTAGAGCTGTAACATGTATTTCAGAAAGGGTTCCACATGCAACAATCTGCAGACGAGGCTTGTAAAAATTTGAGGAAGGAGTCGGTGCACATTCCAGGATCTCTAACGAAGCAGCCTTATTACTGTGATGTATAACACAGTGCTAGTTTCACTAGGTGACAATGAATAGTTTCGCAATGATTAGTTTCACTAGGTCATTTAGCAGAGCTCCATGATACCGAGCATTTCCTCAAGGAATTAATTCAGCAAAATATTACACCTGTCTAGGTCTAAAGTTACTTTGGTATTGTAAGGTTACCTCTGGATTTCAATTCTTGTTTTAGAGCTAACATTAGAACGTAGTTGAAATGTGGCTGGTAGTCTAGTAGTCCTTATGAAACACATGGAGAGCCTTGGTGAGCATATTATTAATAACTAAATGCAATTGTTAGTACTGATGATGTCAGGATTCTAGATGATTGAGAATTAATTTGCAAGGTAGACATTCACTAAAACTTCTTTTATCTTTTGATTCCATTTCTAGCTCCAATGGGAAATCTGTAACCTGGGCGCAGAATGAACGCGCTTCCCGAGGTCATCACTTGTGGAAGAGGCTGTCTGTTCACATAAAGAAAAAGGATAGTACATCAAAACAATCAGCCCTCATCAAACCTTTCTCCAAAAGCTCCGAGAGTCGGCAAAGCAGCCACAACTACCCGGACTCGAGTATTAAATGTCTGTATGATGTGTCCGAGGCAGAGGAGCACTACCCTGTCCAGTATGTACCGCAAACACCATCGCCCATCAGCATCGTGAGCCACAGGGCCGCATCTGTCAGCCGGGCGGAAAACGACATGCCGACATTCCAGTCTGAGCATGTGCAGAGAAGCAGCTCTTCACAGGGTTCGCTGATGGAGCAGATCAGCAGCGTGGTAAACCGCTTCACGGCCAACATCAGCGAGCTGAATTCCATGATGCTTTCATCAGCTCCTTCGGGAGTAATAGGAGCGTCTCCCATCTGCCCATACCTGCTTCCAAAAGAAATCCAGCTGCCTGCGTCCATCACGACCTTTGCAGATATCCAGCCACTCCCTGCTATCGAAGTGAATGGGCGCTCACAGCTCACAGGAGGTGCTTCAAACACGAGCGTCAAAGACGGCACCTCTGAGACTTCAGTGGTTAAGACAGACTTTGAAGAGCTTGTGGCGCTTACTCCTCCTTCACCCTTCAGAGACTCTGTTGATTCAGGGAGTGGTTCACCCACCTCTCCTGTGTCAGAATCTGCACTTTGCATTCCATCGTCCCCCAGATACAACACTCTTGTTCTGCGTGACTACACTCAAAGCTCCTCATCTCTGTGAATGTATAATGTCTGATGATGTAACGATGAGCTGAAACTAAAAAGACAACCTTCACTGACTTTAACCTAAACATAATTTGTTTTACTCATGTCAACAAATATTGGCAAATATCCTCCAATGGTTGAAGGTGGGATTACTCTGAATGTTGGAATCAAATGAATTCCACAAGCAGTTTGAGAACAGCATTTTGGTAGAAAACTGTCTGCTAGTGGCCTTAAACCTTGTGGGTTCCTATCACATGGATTTTTACTTGTATTTGGAAAGAGGGCTGGGAAGAGAATGACTTGGTTAGATGGTGTTAATCGCTTGTGCATTGATCACAATGACAGCTCACTAAAAAACCCATGATTGCAGTTAAAGTTGACTTCAAGACTTTAGCAATCTGCTACAAAGATTATCTATATCCCTGATGTAGACCTTCTCAAACGATTGAGACCAAAAATGAATGTAAATTTGTAAGATGAGGATCATAGTATCCAGGACCAAAAGGACTTCCATTTTTGTATGAAAGAGGTGGGGTGATCCATGGGAAGGGAACATATCTATGACCAGCTGGAAATGATGTGTATACATTATATGAAACATATCATCTTGCATTAGGAACAAATTGTTGAAGTTGCAGTATCCCTTAACCTTGGCTCAGACGTGTTTTAGTTGACAAAATTATATTTATACAATTGCCATCAAATATGTTGGTGTGATTGATGGTGGCTTTACATTACCCAGTAACGGAATATGTTTTACTACATTAATTGTACCCTGAATTTTCAAACAATTTCATGAATCATTGAACTTTAACTATTTTTTGTGACATGATGGTTTCTTAAATCTTGTGATAATTTTGATTGCATTATCAAATTATTTAATATTGTTTAGTAAGTGTAATTACAATTAACATGAACAATCCCTCTCTAATTAAAAACATTGAAAACCTTCGCATGGGTACTAAAGGATATTAAGTTAATTAATACTATAGAATACATAGCTGAATTGTTGCATTGCTTGAGTTATTATTATATTAATTTTACAGTATTAATTAAAAAGTCGCATCTTTTCAAAACCCATGTTTATACTGGTAATCCTGCCAAATGGGAAGACTGGCGTAGCATGACGAAATCAATGAAACAATTCAAATGCATTATTCCCATTGGGTGGCATTATTCAAGTGCAACATTGTCTTTTAATTGCACATTTGCAGTTAAGTCTTAGCATGTGAGTAAACTGGAGTCAAATTTCTAGGTGGCCACACAATTGTAATTGAAACTGTACCAATAATTTCCAATTCTCCATTTTATTTCACTATTTTTCTGTTGGCTTTATTAGATTGTAGTAGCAAATTTTGAAACAAAAAAAATCAATTACCCCATTTAGGAAGTAGGTAATCTCATTATAGAGAATACATGAGGAAATGTGTCTACTAATTACATGGAAGTCCATGTCATTAGCGAATATGATTATTTACCATTATCTCACCAATCTGTCCATCTAATTTTTCCAAGTTTAGTTAGTATTTTATCTTTCTTGAGAGAAAAGGAAATTGTTGCTAATAATTGAAATTTGATATTTTTTTCAAATGGCTTAGCGATCTCTATGTAGACAGTGCTAACCAGAGGGATACTGCAGCTTTAAATTACTCCATGTCACATGTAAATGTTTTAAATAATGCAAAAAAAAGCTTTGAGATTCAAAGCTAATCATGAATATTCATTTCAAGGAAGAACGATACATATTGAAATAAATGTTCAGAGGTTTACGTGAGTGTGCATGAATTAGGATGCACACATGTTGGTACATAGTGAAATGAACATGGTATGGGGATAGAGAATAATATTAACAAAGTCCAAACAATGCAAAAAAAAACTTTGGCAGTTTGATTAGTACTTAATTTTATTGCAGATGGTTGGATGATTGAAGCAAGATACTTTAAAAATTAGAAATTAGTATGGTTTGCTGCAAGTTTGCAGTTATGGTTTTATTGTTATTTACCCAGTTCAAGGATGATGACATCTTGACCATCACAGTTTTAAAATCCTTGAGTAACTTTCTTCAAACATTTTAAACATTCCGCCTTCATATAATTTATGCTCACGCAATTTAAAAAAGAGGAATCAGTCTGGTGAAGGCAAAAACAATTTAATACGATATAAACAAGTTGTTAGTTCAAATGATTTAACATTTGATTCATGGTTGCTAGTTCAACGTAAATCTTTAAATAAGGGGTGTTCATTTGTATATCAGGATTTTGGCAATCCTATTCATTGGTAAGAAACGTAAATAGTAAAAGCAAGTAGCAGTCAGCAAATTAGGCATTATATGTGGGGAGAAGAGACTTTTCAATGTCTAAGATGTCAACCATTTTTAAATCCAAAATATTAACTCATTTCATACTCCAGAAATCCCATCTTCTCTGTTAATTACTTCCAGTGTTTTCCATTTTACTCTTGGTTGCACAGTTTATTTGCAGTTTATTACAGGTTAGAGTTTCTTTTTATCATAAATCTCTCTTCATTCATTCTAACATTGGAATTTAGTTGCATTCTGTTAGGGGAACATAGATTAGCGCCTTTGACTTCACATATGCTATTATAATTTAAGGAGACCGTTGTTACATTTCTCCAGTAAAATCTAGATCAGTACTGTTACAGATTAATCAATGCATAATTTCAGTGAATAATGTATGTCGTCACGATAATTAATCTTACACTTTTCATGAATTTACATTGTTGTCAGTCTGCTGGGAATAACAGTCTTTATTCTAACAATCAGATGACTTTCTGAATTCTCCTCCAAATCCATCTGAGTCCACATCACTAATCTGATGCTTTGAATAAACATTACTGTACTTCCAAGCAGTCCACTTTAGCTTGGGGGAAAGGAGCAAGAACTGCATCTTTTCAGCTCCTCTTTCTCTTTTGTTTCTGCGCTACTCACACAACAATGTTTCTTGCCAGTTGCTTGTTTTGTTTGCTGGCCAAGGTGACATCATAAAGACGGCCCTGCGCACACAAACATAGAGTAGTAACCACATTATATCCATAAACTCTGTGCTGCAGGAGCTTTTGCATAATAACAAATAAACTGGTAAATACTCGCGAACAATAATGAATTGTGAAGGTGTGCATATTGTAATGAATTTAGCACAGAGCGTACTTGGTCATAATAAATGCTTATTGTAAACTATGATACACCATACAAAGTTGTCCAGCCATGTGAGACAACACTGACCTTTGCTGCAGAATTAAGATATTTGGTAATAATGCACCTTTTTGACACCTAAGGCTCATTATAACTTTACCATAAAGTGAGTTACTTCTGGACATAAGACCATAAACATTCTTGCATCCGTTCCATATTCTAATTTACAAATATAGTTCACATCTTACTCATTGCTAAATAATTTGTTCATGTTCCGTAACTAACTTCATTATAATTCAATAGTTACAAGGCACCATTAATATCTCTAAATTAAACTGTAACTTTTTTTTGCATTTGGAAATTTACAAAAGATGAACTTTTATAAAGATTAGCCAGATTGAGATAAGGGTGGTGTAAAACTTGTTTTTTTTGCACATCTTCTAATTCATTGTGAGGTTTGACTACAAAGGCATCAGTAGAACAGAAAGTTTACACTTCCAGAAGTTCACAGGTGAAGATGTTGGACAACTTGTACTACTGAAAATATACTATACCGTTGATGACAAACTGGGGCATATCTGCAAAGAATGTAGCCCCATTTTATTTGTGTTTAAATTTATTATTGATGTTTTGAAAGTGCAAAACTGTGACAAGGTATATTAGATTAAAGCAATAATGAACGCAAAACTAGTATCAGTACAGGCTCGGTCACAATAAATCCTGTATGTTTTGTGATAACTTTAAATTTAAAAACTGAATCCAAACATCTTTGAGTTCATTATTGTGCAATACATCTATATTAATATATTGTCTAGTTTACATACTATATTGTATAAAATGCAAGGATTAACATATATTCTTGTATTGTTAACAGTGACTAGAGATCATGGCCACATGTAGTTACTAAGGTGAATTTCAGAGATGGTTCAGTAAATGAAGAATTATTATTGGCACAGTTACTTTGCTTCTTCCTTTAATGAACACTGTTCCTGCTATTTTTACCTTAGCAACAGCCTTAGTAATGTTGTGCGAACATTATATTCATGGGCACATGCAACATTTTGCTGCAATTGATCAAATAGATGTGGAATGTGTTATGTAACCACTTTAAATGAAGGCAGCAGTTGATTTTTTGCAAATGGCACTTGCCATGTTTCTCTAACGCTGGTAATATTTTTGATTGCTGTTTTTAAGAAGACAAGCATACGAGTGCCAACTTTTAGATTTTATTGTGGGCTTCAAGTGCTTCTACTTTTGTTACTTATCTTTGATACGTTGTGAAACTTCAATCTCTTTTGTGAAATAGCAGTCTGCATTTTTTTCTAGTTTCTTGAGCAGCGCAAATATAAAATGTGAGGTGACGAGAAAACATGTTGGGGTTTCATTTCGGTAGATATTTTACCAACTTAATCTTATTGTGCTACCTCTTTGATCCACATTCCCTTCTGCTTATTTATAGCCTCATGACATCTGGACGCATTGGATGTGTCATTATTTGAAGAACAAGCTGGCATGATTTTGATACTTTGGAATGCTACAAACACTGCCTGACTATTTTATCACTGTGGGAATAACTCGCAATCCTTTTTATTCTTTGTAGAATGAACATCATCAAGCCTATCAATAATAGTTTGAAATCAATGGTTGGGTATACGCTGCGAAACTAGAAATTTATTTGGTCTGTCTTAATGCCAGTACAGTATTAATTTTGTTATGTAGAATGTAAAATAGCCTTATTGCCGTGGAACTTGATACATTTTTGGTATTATGTGCTGCTGTTCTTTTCCAGCAAACCCGTCTAGCTTTGTAAATGCAAAAAAAGGTAAATTATTTCAACCATTTATAGTGGCACATTTTGCTGTTTGTTAGTCAAATTGTTTTCTCCTGTTAAAAAATGTGAAGTGTTTATGTATAATACAGAGTTTTTTGAATATTAAAACTATATTATAAAATATGTTTTCATGATGCATGTCTTATAGTGTGGGATATGGTTCTTAACAGAGATGCAAACACTGCAATTTATATATGTGTCACCCAGAATAATATATTGTAGTAAGCATATTTTTATTTTTATTAATGGGCTGCTATCAATAGTTTGATTGAAAAATAATGATTTGGACAATCTTACTTTAAATTGTACTTCCCATTCAATCCTTCATAGCTTTTATGAGCTTTAATATGAATTCCTATTCTTGAAGAAGGGCCAATGCTGTAAATGAAGCTTGCATAATATCCCAACAGTTAAAAATAAAATGTTAATGACTCTTTAAATGTCAATTTGCTTTGAGAAAAATAAATAGGCACTCAATCTTATTAGATTGTCATGGTTAATTTCACCACCATCATCATAGACCCATTCATGACAGTGCATCTCAGCATCACCAGAAATATAGGTTGTGACTGCAAATGTATTGTTAATGTGAAGAATTCCACAAAGTTCACTAAAAGGCCGTTCTAGACAATCAGAAGGTTTATGACTTGGCTGTATGCTAATTTTCATTGGGGAAATATAATCAATGTCACAACCGTTATAATTCTGCATAATTCATGTACATCTCCCTGTTTTTTCCTGATTTATCACTTTAATTCTTTGACCCAGTAACAGTCTGCACCATGGTCCTTACTCCTTAATCTTGAATTCTTGTAAAGATATATGAATCCCTTGAGACACAGCAAATTATTCAAAGTGAATGTCATCAGTCAAAGTGGAATCCATGAAAGGCAATATTTTCAAAATTCCTTAAACGGCATGGTATCAATTATAGTTGACAATTAATTGACATTAATTCTCATAACAGGATCACAAGTAAGCATATTATCTATTAATGCTTTGATCATATGTGTCTTGTGGAAAAATAGCATCAGAATCTCAACAAATCAAATAAAGTCTCCCACATAAATTTCATATTCGTCACTCCCAATGCTGGATTCCTCTTGACTGCACTGCTTCAATGGCCTGCAGTGATCTCAAGGTACAGAAGTCAAGGCAGAACTATTAGGTAGCAGGAGTATCTGAAGGAGTGAGAGGGTGTGGATCATTTAGAGAACCAGGGCA
The DNA here is from genome assembly GCA_035221665.1 of Okamejei kenojei. Classification (NCBI taxonomy): domain Eukaryota; kingdom Metazoa; phylum Chordata; class Chondrichthyes; order Rajiformes; family Rajidae; genus Okamejei; species Okamejei kenojei. The sequence goes on from CM069136.1 coordinate 47,821,402, forward strand.
GAGAGAAGTGGGAGAACAAGAAGAGAAGGGAGGGGTGGGGGGTTGAGAGAGAGACAACAGAGAGGGTAAGAAAAGGTAGAGGAGAGATAAAAGGAAGAGCGGAAAATGGGAAGGGGAAGAAAGATGAATGAGAAGTCGAAGGGCAAAGATTGTGCAAAAGATTCAAGAGAGTTTATTGTCATGTGTCCCAGATAGGACAATGAAAATTCTTGCTTTGATTCAGCACAACAGAATATAGTAGGCATAAAAAAATACAGAACAGATCAGTGCGACCATATACTATTGAATATATATATATATATATATACGCGCACACACACACACACACACACACACACATGAATAAGCGGATAACGTGCAATGGGCTATTAATGTTCAGAGTTTTGTTTCAGTTGAGTTTAATAGCGTGATGACTGTGGGGAAGTAGCTATTTCTGAACCTGGATGTTGCAGATTTCAGGCCTTCCACCTGAAGGCAGCGGGTAGTTGAGTGCGTGGCCAGTATGGTGTGGATCCTTGATGATGCTGGCAGCCCTTTTCAGGCACCGACTGCGATAGATCCCCTCAATGGTAGGGAGGTCAGAGCCGATGATGGACTGGGCAGTGTTTACATCTTTTTGTAGTCTTTTCCACTCCTGGACACTCAAGTTGCCGAACGATGCCACAATGCAACTGGTCAGCACCTGTAGAAGTTCTCCGCTGTGCACCTGTAGAAGTTCGAGAGAGTCTTCCTTGACATACCGACTCTCCGTAATCTTCTCAGGAAGTAGAGGCGCTGATGTGCTTTCTTTATAATTGCATTAGTATTCTCGGCCGAAATTAGAATGATGGGGAAGGAGACTGAAAAAAAGAGGGTGCAATGATTTCAGAGCTAAATTAAGGTACAGTACACTTACATAAACTAGGGCCAGTTTACAATGCAGAGCTCATAATCTATATCAAATCTTCAAATTCCTGCCATTGACTGCTTGTTCCAGTCAATATCATTGCTACATTGTAACAAATGAGACATGCTGCATGACTCCCCTGTTCAACATCATCAAAATATGGCCACGAGCACAGCTGTACAGAATACAATATGTCAATGCACATAGTACCAACACAGATCATCCTAACTTTTACAAGGACATTATTTTTGTCTGTAGTCTTCATACATCAACAGTGATGTGCAACTAAATTATTAATACATACCACCCACATTATTATATCTCACTTTGTGATTTAAATTGTTAACTATAAATCCAATCTAGTGCAGGCCTTCCTGGGCAAGAAATGGGTTACGTATTATGGACAACCATAAGTCAATTTTGTCCATGAGTTGGGCAGTACACATAAATCATTCAATATAGCCTATGGTTTCCCTCTCCTCTGGCTCTCAATCTGAAGAAGGGTCTCGACACGAAACATCACTCATTCTGTCTCCCCACTGATTTACTCCAACATTTTGTGTCTATCTTTGGTGTAAACCAGCATCATTTCCTTCCTACACAATATAGTAGCCATACCTTTATGGCATCAAAAGCACTTAAGGTTGATAGAAACATAGAAACATAGAAACATAGAAATTAGGTGCAGGAGTAGGCCATTCAGCCCTTCGAGCCTGCACCGCCATTCAATATGATCATGGCTGATCATCCAACTCAGTATCCCGTACCTGCCTTCTCTCCATACCCTCTGATCCCCTTAGCCACAAGGGCCACATCCAACTCACTCTTAAATATAGCCAATGAACTGGCCTCAACTACCCTCTGTGGCAGAGAGTTCCAGAGACTCACCACTCTCTGTGTGAAAAAAGTCTTTCTCATCTCGGTCTTAAAGGATTTTTCCCCCTTATTCTTAAGCTGTGACCCCTTGTCCTGGACTTCCCCAACATCGGGAACAATCTTCTGCATCTAGCTGTCCAACCCCTTAAGAATTTTGTAAGTTTCTATAAGATCCCTCTTAATCTCCTAAATTCCAGAGAGTATAAACCGAGTCTATCCAGTCTTTCTTCATAAGACAGTCCTGACATCCCAGGAATCAGTCTGGTGAACCTTCTCTGCACTCCCCCTCTATGGCAATAATGTCCTTCCTCAGATTTGGAGACCAAAACTGCACGCAATACTCCAGGTGTGGTCTCACCAAGACCCTGTACAACTGAAGTAGAACCTCCCTGCTCCTGTACTCAAATCCTTTTGCTATGAAAGCTAACATACCATTCGCTTTTTTCACTGCCTGCTGCACCTGCATGCCTACTTTCAATGACTGGTGTACCATGACACCCAGGTCTCGCTGCATCTCCCCTTTTCCTAATCGGCCACCATTTAAACCTTGATAAGAATGAAAATCACTAAAAGTGGAGAGAGATAGGAAATTAGTTCTGCCGTTTGTGGAAAATTTGACATATACATATGTCAGAATTTCAATTGAAAAAAATCAATAATTACGTGAGCTCATTTGTATGTAGTGGTGTCCATGACTCAGTCGTCCATAAATTGGCAATAGTCTGCAACTGGTGTTTGACATCTTCCTGATCTGCTTTTGGAATGTTTTGTTCTGCATTTGAACTCAAAGGAGATCCAATTTTATTATCACACTGCTTAGATTTGATACTTCACTTCCTAAAGTCTGCACTGGATCCAAGTTAAATCTTTTCTCATGATCATCTGGTTCACTCACTCTCCACGCTTTGGTTCATCTGGACGGTACGATGGTGCAGCGGTAGAGTTGTCTTACAGCGCCAGAGATCCGTATTCAATCCTGACTACAGATGCTGTCTGTATGAAGTTTGTATATATTTTTTCCCGTGACTTGCATGGGTTATCTCCGGGTGCTCCAGTTTCCTCCCACACACCAAAGACGTACAGGGTTTGTAGGTATTTGACTTAGGTAAAATTGCAAATTGTCCCTAGTGAATAGGATAGTGTTAGTGTGTGGGGATCGCTGGTCGGTGTGGACTCAGTGGGCCGAAGAGCCTGTTTCCGTACTGTATCTCTAAATTAAACTGAAACTAGATCTCCAGGACAGATCATTTGACCTATGTGATTTTTAACTTCAACTTTAACCATTAATGATGTTCCAACCTCGTGGTAGATGGGCTAAATGCGAAATCAGACTTGTTTTGCCTGAAACTGCATCCTTCGGTCCAATGTCGTACTGACGTTTTTGACTCAGCTTTTGGGTGAACAATGGTGAAACATATTCTCAATCTTATCATCAAACGATTTACAGATATGGTACATTTCAACATTAATTTGGTAAGTAAAGCATGGTGTAACTTATTATTTATGCAACATTTGTTTTTTTGTGAACACATTTTAACTATTCGGACTTACTTTTTTGGTGCTCCATTTGAAGCTGGATCATATGAAGGAATGATAGCCATTCTTTAGAGTCATAGTCATTCTTTAGAGTTGTAGATGTGTACAGCACTGAAACTGGCTCTTCTTCTTGCTTATCTACACTGATCCCATTTTCCCACATTATGACTGTATTTTTCATCAGTTCATATGTTCTAGGAGCAGTTCTGTGACCGGGTCTTGGAATAGGGCCCCTTAACAAAACTAATCATTACTCTCCTTCTTTCTCAATTTGTGCATAATTGCACTATCTCCGTGTGAAAGTGCAAGAATCAACAATGTTTTTTCCCATCATCATTCAGACCATAAGACAATAACATATAGGAACATAATTAGACAATATAGTCCATCACACACATATATATATATATATATATATATATATATATATATATATATTTTTTTTTTAAACTGTGTGTGTGTGTGTGGGTGTCATTTTGCATGTGAAACATATCTCCTCAGGGAGTAGGGAGGGAGAGTAGGGAATATGGAGGGAGAGTAGGGAATGGGGGAGGTGAGGAGGGAGAGGTGAGGAGGGATAGTGGGGGAATCGAGGGAGAGGAGTGGGGGTGATTGGGAGTGGGGAATAGATGATCTGCCCCCAACCCCTCTCCTTCCCCACTCTTCCCCCTCTCTCCCCTACCCCATCTCCCCCTCCCTCCCCACCTCATCCCCTCTCCTCCCTACCCCTCTCCCCTCCCTCCACACTCTTCCCCCTCTCTCCCCACCCCATCTCACCCTCCCTCCCCACTCTTCCCCCTTTCTCCCCGTACACCTCTCCCCCTCCCTCCACACTCTACCCCTCTTTCCCCTACCCAATCTCCCTCCTGCCCTCCTCCTCCCCTCTACCCCACCCCTACCCCCTTGCCCTCCACCCCGTCCCCTCCATTCCTCTCAGCCCCCCTATCTCCCTATCTCTCCCTCTCTCCCCCATCTCTCTAACCCCTCCTCCCATCCTCCCTCCTCACCCACCCTCCCTCTCCTCCTCCCCTCCACCACCTCTCTCTCTGTTCTTGCACTTCTGTCTCTGCCCCTTTCTCTCTGTCTCTCCCCATGCTCTCACTCTCTACCCCCCCTCCCTAGATGCACCCACAAGTTGGGAGCTATGCCTCAGTGGATAGGGCGTTTATGGGGTAAAAGGAGCAAATTAATAATATTAATATAATATCAAGGGGGGTAGTTAGCGTGTGTGCAGGGGGGGGGGGGGGGTAGTTAGTGTGTGTGCCGCCACATGCCGCCTCGTCCCCCAGCCCCCCACTGTAACCACATGATGGGGGAACAGACCCATCGAGCCTGCACTTGGCCTTGTATCTATTCAAACTGTGTGTGTGTGTGCGCGTGCTATTTTGCATGTAAAATACATCTCCTCGAAAACCAGATGCCGAAACGGGAACATTTTTACATATTTCAGTAGAGATTTTCCTTGCGAGTTTAGAAATCGACACCTCTATACCGTTGGTACATTATTTTTCTGACTTTTATTTAAATTGTTCACCAATCTGACCAATTTTAAAAAAAATCTGACTGCTGCCCAGCTGCTGACATTACAATAACAGTGACATTTTTACATCTTCTGGCAGAAAATTTCCTTATGATTTCAAAAATCCATCCTCTATCAATTTGGTCGATTATTTCCAAAGATATTTACTAAAATTCATCACGAAACTGACATTTAAAAAAATATATTAATATATGCTTCCTGGCCCCGCGCAGTCCTGCCCCCCCCCCCCAGCCTGGCTGTTGGCCCCGCCTGGCCCCGCCCGCTGACCTCACAATGCCTTTGCACCTGGCCCAACTGCTTCCTGCTCTCCCCTCTCTCTTTCTCCCATCTCTCTTCCCTCTCTCCCCTCTCTCTCCCGTCTCTCTCTCTGCCCCTTCCTCTCCCCGACACCCCCTGCTTTCCCCCAACCCCCTCCCCCTCCACTCCTCCCCCTTACCTCCACCCCATCCCCTCCCCACCCTCCATTCCCGCAGCTCTCCCCTCCCTTCCCCCTCTCCCCCCTCCCTTCCCCCATCTCTCTCCTCCTATCTCTCTCACCCCACCTCCCCATCCTCCTGCCCTCCACCCACTCTCCCTCTGTCTCTTGCCCTTCTGTCTCTGCCCCTTTCTCTCTGTCTCTCCCCATTCTCTCTCTGCCCTCACTCTCTAACCCCCCCCCCCCTCTCTAGATGCGCCTGCGAGTTGGGGGCTTTGTGTCAGTGGATAGGGCGGTTATTGGGTAAAAGGAGCAAATTAACAATATTAATATATCAAGCGGGGTAGTTAGCGTGCGCGTGGGGGGGGGGAGTAGTTAGTGTGTGTGATGCCAGATGCCGCCCCCCTCAGCCGCCCCCTCAGCCGCCCCCCACCCCCCCGCAACCACAGATTGGGGGAACAGACCCAACGGGTCTGCACTTGGTCTAGTAGTATATAAAATCATGAGACGAATAGATTTGGGTAGAGTCTCCTGCCCTGAGTACGTGAATCAAGGACCAAGGGACATAGGTTTAACGTGATGGGGAAATTTGAGGGGTAACTTTTTCACACTAAGGGTGGTGGGTGTATGGAACAAGCTGCCAGAGGAGGTAGTGAGGTAGGGACTATTCCAACATTAAAGAAACAGTTAGACAGGTAAATGGATAGAATAGGCTTGGAGGGATATGGACCAAAATTGGGCAGGTGGGACTAGTGTAGCTGGGACCTGTTGGCCGGTGTGGGCAAGTTGGGCCAAGAGGCCTGTTTCCGCACTGTATTACTCTATGACTGTGAGTCTGCTCTTCCACTCATTCATGGCTGATCTATTAAGACTGAAGAAGGGTCCCATCCCAAGACATTGCCTGTCCATGTTCTCCTGAGATACTATTTGACCCATTGAGTTACTCCAGCATTTCTTGATCTATCGCTGACATAATAAACCCACACCACCTCCTGAATCATCACCTGCCAATTTCAACTCACAGTTATCACATAATGAAAAAGATAGCATTAGCTTCCTCGGTTGCTCTAACATTCATCATACGCTCATTGATACGCTCCCAGCTCATTCATACGCTCATTGATGCGCTCCCAGCTCAAGTCAAGCAGCGATGTGAACAGTGGAGCAGGATCTAGAAGGCAATGCATGTAATACTGTACTATTCCTGAAATGACCCGACCTTGTTTTTTTCACACTTGCGTCTTCTCTGTTCTTCTTCAGAGTTCCGGTCAAACAACAATTCGTCTTGATTATTTGATTTATGATGTACCCCTTGAAAGATATTATCCACTGTGGCCTGGAAAATCTTGAGTGAATACTTGACCCGTTGTTGTAAGTTTATATATTAATGGTGATCTTTGGGTGTTTAACAATCAGTTTCTGCTAATTATCCTGATTAACACTGAATTGTACATTGGCATGGGAGTTTTATGAACTCCTTCGATCCTTCTAATTCTGCACACAAATGTGAATTGGATATTGTTCATCATCTGCAACTTGTCATCTCCATATCAGAGAGGAAAGCAAACATCAATGATAACTTTCACCTTCACTTTCAGATGGCACTTTGGACATGAGAGGAAGGATATTTGAAGATCAAGGACAAGTCAGCACAAATCTTTCATTCCTCATCGATGCAGTTATATCTGCCCTCCAACCTCAAAGACATGGATTACCTGTAGCAGGCTGCTCAAAGTATCACAAGCACTATTTGCACTCCTCAAACTCATCCAAATGTGCTGGCAAGGTAAGTGAACCACTGAGTCCTCCAAGGATGCTGCTTTACCTTCTAATTATCCAGCATTTGTGTCTTTCTTTGAACTAATGTCAGCTTCCATTCCTAGACCACCAGTCCCAACATGACGGTCACAATAACACTCAGGCACCTTGTTTAGGCAGGCCACATGGATCACACACCTGACAGCAGATTCCAAGAACAGGCAAAAGATTTCCAAGCAGATGGAAGAAATGTTCCAAGGATGTACTCAAAGTTTTCTAGTAAAAGTGTAACATCCCCAAAGACTCCTGCAAATGACTGGACTGTGGCCACTTAATATGGAGAACAAGTGGGAATGGCACTGAGAACTGAGTCCCTTCTTGGTAGCAGGAGAAGTGCATCAGAAGAAGCACATAACTTCCCCAACTAACTACCTGGGGAAGGACATTTTTGCTATTGAGGGAGTGCAGCGTTGGTGTACAAGGTTAATTCCTGGGATGGCAGGACTGTCATATGCTGAGAGAATGGAGCGGCTGGGCTTGTATTCTCTGGAATTTAGAAGGATGAGAGGGGATGTTATTGAAACATATTAGATAATTAAGGGTTTAGACACGCTAGGGGCAGGAAACATGTTCCCAATGTTGGGGGAGTCCAGAACCAGGGGCCACCGTTTAAGAATAAGGGGTAAGCCATTTAGAATGGCGATGAGGAATCACTTTTTCACACAGAGAGTTGTGAGTCTGTGGAATTTCTCTGCCTCAGAGGGCAGTGGAAGTCAGTTCTCTGGATACTTCCAAGAGAGAGCTAGATAGCCGAGTCAGGGGATATGGGAACAAGGCAGGAACGGGGTACAGATTGGCCATGATCACATTGAATGGAGGTGCTGGATCGAAGGGCCGAATGGCCTACTCCTGCACCTATTGTCTATTGTCATCTGCTATATCTAGGATTTCCTATGTAACTGGGTGTCCACATTAGCCTCTTCACTGAACTCAAAACCCAAAATATGGGGCATGAAACAGAACATCCACATTCTTGAGGGAGTGCCGACAAAGAACCTTGCTATTAAAACAGATCAATTGAGATTGATTTCTTTAGTCACACAATTAATTGCTCTCACTTCTTAATCACTAGACTGACCTGTAATTGATTTAACTTCAGAAAGCTTAGTGTTTTTTGCTCTAATCAATAGAAAATTCAGCATAAAACATACCCGCTCTCAAATTGACTGATCAAACAAAGATTTATTGGGTATATTTCATGATTCATTCTTTCCTTTTCATGGCATGGTTTGAATATGGACTCTTTGAGTCATCAAATCATTGAGTCATACAGCAGAGAAATGTGTCTTTGAGTCCACAAACACCCATGCTGACACATTGTACCCACCTACACTAATCCCATTTGGCCACACTAAGGCTGAACCCCTGGGCTATTCATGTGCCTGTCTAGGTATCTCTCAAATATTGTGAGTACATTCGTCTCCACCACCTTCTCTGACATTTTGGGCCAAAAATCAACCACTCTCTGTGTGAAGAAGCTACCTCCCTGATCCCATTTAAACCTCATCCCTTTCACCTTAAACCTCTGCTCTCATGTTATAGACACCCCACCTTGGGAAAGATTTTCATTATTTACCCTATCTCATAATTTTATATGCAGATCGCTCCTGGAAAACCCAACCTATACAATCCCTTCACATTCCTAAACTCTTCCAATCCCATCAACCCCCTTGTGAATCTCCTCTCCATTCCCTTCTGTACAATCATAATATTTCTATAGGTCTTCAAATACTTTGTGCGGTTTAACTAATGTTTTGCAGAGTTGAAACATGGTGCCCAATGTTTTCTGTGGCCTGTCTATTGCCTTCTTCAGTCACATTCATCTGCATTCGCACTTTCAGGGAATTGTGGATTTATACTTCAAGGTCTCTGTTCCTCAAAACTCCTTAGGGCCCTACCATTTTCAATGTATGTCCTTCCCTTATTTGACTTCCCAAAATGCATCAGTTGGCAGTATTAAACTGCATCTGCCATAACTCCACCAAATTCCTCCACTGATCTATAACCTGTTGCAGTTCTAAAAATGCAGGTAATGAAACACAATCCAAAAGTTTTGAAATCAAAATAAGTTACTTTCCAGATAACATTTAAAGTATTCCATCCAGGTTAGCGTAGAACTAAGAGGGGAATTCAGAGATGATGCCTACAGTATTTCCTGCATTTTTCTAGGTGGTGAATATCATGAGTTTAGGATGTGCTGTTAGAGACATCAATGCAGAGTGAATTTGACTGCTTAGAATAATGGCTTGGGGACCAGTCAAAGAGAATGCTTTATCCTGGAGGTGCCAAGCGTCATGATTGTTATTGGTGCAGCAATTATTCAGGCAAGCAAAGTGTGTTTTTTTAATTCATTCATAGGCCATTGTTTTTATCCCTCTCTAATTTCCCTTTAAATTTAGTGCTTAACAAATAATTTCAGAGGGAAGCCACATTGCTGCCCAGACTCATACAGTATATAAGCCAAATCGCACATTTTTTTTCTCCGAATCACATTAGTGTACGAGATGGAATTTTATACCTATCCAGCAGTATTTCAGTAACCATTACTGATACTAGATTCTTGTTCCAGTTATAAAATCACTTAATTTAAATTCATGATGTGATTCAAATTCACATTCCTAGCTCAGTGGTCAATGTCCCTGGATTGTAGGCTGCTAACTTAAGCACTATGCTGTTGTACCCACTTTGCATATTGTTCCCTCATCCATTTTGTGATGGAAGAAAGACTTTGGGAAGTTAGGAGTGAGTTATTCACCACAGGACACCAAGCTCCTGACTTGCACTTGTCACCAAAATATTAATTTGGCAATCCATTTCAATTTCAAGTAAATAGTGAACATGAAGATGTTAATCTCCTGGTTGCTAACCAATTTAAATCTCCCTCCAATTCACATGCTGACGTTTCTGTCCTGGGCCTCCTCCACTGTCAGAGTGAAGCCAAATGCAAATTGGAGAACAGCACCACTTGGGCAGCTTACAACCCAAACTAACTTCAAGTAACCCTTGCTGTCCCCCTTTCTCCGTCCTTCCTCCATCCTCATTTTCCAACTAGTTTCACTGTCCTCCTGATTTATATTACTGTATGCATGCCTCGTTGTCACCTTCCACTCAGCTAACAATGAACCATTCTACATTTCCTTGATCATCGTCTGCTTTGAACTGTCCTTTTCACACCTTACATTCTCTTTGTATCCTTCCATATCTCAAATGTCCCTCTCCCTTGACCCTCAGTCTGAAGAAGGGTCTTGACCTGAAATGTCACCCATTACTTCTCCCCAGAGATGCTGCCTGTCCCTTTTGAGTTACTCCAGCATTTTGAGTCTATCATCGATGTAAACCTGCATCTGCAGTTCCTTCCTACACATGAGGATGTTAATGGGTGGGTTTTAAATGCCATCAGGAAGTGTAGATTGTCAACGTAAAGCACTTGTGAAACACCAATGTTACTTGCCTGTTATCAGGTCGCACGCTCGTTATTTACAATTCTCTGCACCTGAGTACAGACTGCTTCATGTGCATGTAATGGACTTTTATCATTATCTGAAGATTTGATTGAAGAAGTGGCTGAAGCCAACTGCCCTTAAGGTATGTAAGAGTGTGTAAGAAAGAACTGCACATTCTGGTAAAATCGAAGGTAGACACCAAATGCTGGAGTAACTCAGCGGGTGAGGCAGCATCTATGGAAAGAAGGAATAGCCGACGTTTCGGGTCGCGATCCTTCTTCAGACTGATGTCAGGGGAGGGGGCCGGGAAAAATATAGAATGTAGGCAGAGACAGTAAGACTAGTGGGAGAACTGGGAAAGAGAAGGGGAAGGAGAGAGAAAACAAGGGTTATCTGAAGTACTTCTTAAGGTATAGTCCTTCTTCCATCCAAGGAGCCTTTATTTTCAAAGCGTCCTTAACAATTTCCACCTAGTTTCATGAGATTCAACCACCGGACATATTTGTCCCTCCCTTTCAGCATTTCAAAGGAAAAGAGAGCCCCCAATAATACCACAGGTAGACAAAAATGCTGGAGAAAAATGTGGGTGAGGCAGTATCTATGGAGCGAAGGAAATTGGTAATGTTTCGGGTCGAAACCCTTCTTCAGAGTTTCTTCAGCATTTTTGTCTACCTTTGATTTTCCAGCATCTGCAGTTCCTTCTTAAACCCAATAATACCACTTGTTGTGGCACTTTCTCTCTCTGTGTCAGGACTGAACATTTCTGCTGCATTCCGTCTATCTGTGATATTGGCTCAGATTTTCTCTCTCCATTAGCCAGGCATAACCTTCAGCTTTGCATTTAGAAACTATTTATGTTCCCCCCCTGGTTAAATCCCTTCCTACCTATGTTCAAGACACCTCATGCACTCTTCATCTACTCCAGGACTTCCGTTTTCTAGGCCCCCATTCCCTCATCTTCACCATGGATGTCCAGTCACTCTACACCTCCATCCCCCTCCAGGAGGGTCTCAAAGCCCTTAATAACTTTTCGCTTGACTCCTTCCATTTCCTCCAAATACAAGGCGTAGATATGGGCACGCACATGGGCCCCACATGGGCATGTGCCTGCCTCTTTGTAGGGTACGTCGAACAATCCTTGTTCGATGCGTACCGTGGCCCTATCCCCGATAGGATGGAGGCAAGGTATGTGGAAATAACTTTGGTAGGACACAAACAGGCAGAAACAATGGGTCTACCAAGACAGTCAGCTTTGTGGATTTTGGGGAGAAGGTAAAATCGGGCTGTGCGTCGCAGGAAAACTATGAGGTTGGAGGCTTGGGAGGGCAGGGAGCCGGAAGTGATGAAGTCAGTGATAGTGTTAGAGATAATGGCCTGGTGCTCGTCTGTGGGGTCATGGTACAAGGATAAGTAGGAGGAGGTGTCTGAGAGTTGGCGCGTCGCTTCAGGGGGAGGGATTCAAATTTTTAGGGCACTGGGACCAGTTCTGGGGGAGGTGGGACCGGTACAAACAGGACGGTTTGCACCTGGAATGGAATGGAACCAATGTTCTTGGGGGAGTGTTTGCTAGTGCTGTCGGGGAGGATTTAAACTAATGTGGCAGGGGGATGGGTACAAGAGCAGAGAGGCAGGAGGGTGTAAAATGAGGGTTAGAAGCATTAGGTAGCAAGGTGAAAGGTAAAAGTGGCAGGCAGACAAAACCAGGGCAAAAATCAAAAAGGGCCACTTTTCAGCAAAATTGTATAAGGGGTAAATGCGTTGTAAAGACAAGCCTGAAGGCTTTGTGTCTCAATGCAAGGAGTATTCGTAATAAGGTGGACGAGTTGAACGTGCAGATAGATATTAATGATTATGATATAGTTGGGATCACGGAGACATGGCTCCAGGGTGACGTAGGCTGGGAGCTGAACATCCAGGGATATTCAATATTCAGGAGGGATAGAGAGAAAAGGAAAAGGAGGTGGGGTAGCGTTGCTGGTTAGAGAGGAGATTAAAGCAAAGGAAAGGAAGGACATTAGCTTGGAGGATGTGGAATCGGTATGGGTAGAGCTACAAAACACTAAGGGGCAGAAAACGCTGGTGGGTGTTGTGTACAGGCCACCTAACAGTAGCAGAGAAGTTGGGGATGGTATCAAACAGGAAATTAGAAATGCGTGCGACAAAGGCAAAACAGTTATAATGGGTGACTTCAATCTACATATAGATTGGGTTAATCAAATTGGCAGGGGTGCTGAGGAAGAGGATTTTTTGGAATGTATGCGGGATAGTTATCTAAATCAACATGTAGAGGAACCAACGAGAGATCAGGGCTATTTTAGACTGGGTTTTGAGTAATGAGGAAGGGGTAATTAGCCGTCTTGTTGTACGTGCCCCCTTGGGCAAGAGTGACCATAATATGGTTGAGTTCTTCATTAGGATGGAGAGTGACATTGTTAATTCAGAAACAATGGTTCTGAACTTAAAGAAAGGTAACTTTGAGGGTATGAGATGTGAATTGGCCAAGATTGACTGGCAATTAATTCTAAAAGGGTTGACGGTGGATATACAATGGAAGACATTTAAAGACTGCATGGATGAACTACAAAAAATTGTTCATCCCAGTTTGGCAAAAGAATAAATCGGGGAAGGTAGTGCATCCGTGGATAACAAGGGAAATCAGGGATAGTATCAAAGCAAAGGATGATGCGTACAAAGTAGCCAGAAAAAGCAGCATACCAGAGGACTGGGAGAAATTCAGAGACCAGCAGAGGAGGACAAAGGGCTTAATTAGGAAAGGAAAAATAGATTATGAAAGAAAACTGGCAGGGAACATAAAAACTGACTGCAAAAGTTTTTATAGATATGTGAAGAGAAAGAGGTTAGTTAAAACAAATGTAGGTCCCTTGCAGTCAGAAAACGGGTGAGTTGATCATGGGGAACAAGGATATGGCGGACCAATTGAATAACTACTTTGGTTCCGTCTTCACTAAGGAAGACATAAATAATCTGCCTGAAATAGCAGGGGACTGTGGGTCAAAGGAGGAATTGAGTGAAATCCAGGTCAGTCGGGAAGTGGTGTTGGGTAAATTGAATAGATTAAAGACCGATAAATCCCAGGGCCAGATAGGCTGCATCCCAGAGTACGTAAGGAAGTAGCTCAGGAAATAGTGGATGCATTAGTGATAATCTTTCAAAACTCTTTAGATTCTGGAGTAGTTTCCTGAGGATTGGCGGGTAGCAAATGTAACCCCTCTTTTTAAGAAGGGAGGGAGAGAGAAAACGGGGAATTACAGACCAGTTAGTCTAACATCGGTAGTGGGGAAACTGCTAGAGTCAGTTATTAAAGATGGGATAGCAGCACATTTGGAAAGTGGTGAAATCATTGGACAAAGTCAGCATGGATTTACAAAAGGTAAATCATGTCTGACGAATCTTGTGGAATTTTTCGAGGATGTAACTAGTAGCGTGGATAAGGGAGAACCAGTGGATGTGGTATATCTGGACTTCCAGAAGGCTTTCGACAAGGTCCCACATAAGAGATTAGTATACAAACTTAAAGCATACGGTATTAGGGGTTCAGTATTGATGTGGATAGAGAACTGGCTGGCAAACAGGAAGCAAAGAGTAGGAGTAAAACGGGTCCTTTTCACAATGGCAGGGCAGTAACTAGTGGGGTACCGCAGGGCTCAGTGCTGGGACCCCAGCTATTTACAATATATATTAATGATCTGGATGAGGGAATTGAAGGCAATATCTCCAAGTTTGCGGATGACACTAAGCTGGGGGGCAGTGTTCGCTGTGAGGAGGATGCTAGGAGACTGCAAGGTGACTTGGATAGGCTGGGTGAGTGGGCAAATGTTTGGCAGATGCAGTATAATGTGGATAAATGTGAGGTTATCCACTTTGGTGGCAAAAACAGGAAAGCAGACTATTATTTAAATGGTGGCCGATTAGGAAAAGGGGAGATGCAGCGAGACCTGGGTGTCATGGTACACCAGTCATTGAAAGTAGGCATGCAGGTGCAGCAGGCAGTGAAAAAAGCGAATGGTATGTTAGCTTTCATAGCAAAAGGATTTGAGTACAGGAGCAGGGAGGTTCTACTTCAGTTGTACAGGGTCTTGGTGAGACCACACCTGGAGTATTGCGTGCAGTTTTGGTCTCCAAATCTGAGGAAGGACATTATTGCCATAGAGGGAGTGCAGAGAAGGTTCACCAGACTGATTTCCTGGGATGTCAGGACTGTCTTATGAAGAAAGACTGGATAGACTCGGTTTATACTCTCTGGAATTTAGGAGATTAAGAGGGGATCTTATAGAAACTTACAAAATTCTTAAGGGGTTGGACAGGCTAGATGCAGGAAGATTGTTCCCGATGTTGGGGAAGTCCAGGACAAGGGGTCACATCTTAAGGATAAGGGGGAAATCCTTTAAGACCGAGATGAGAAAGACTTTTTTCACACAGAGAGTGGTGAGTCTCTGGAACTCTCTGCCACAGAGGGTAGTTGAGGCCAGTTCATTGGCTATATTTAAGAGTGAGTTGGATGTGGCCCTTGTGGCTAAGGGGATCAGAGGGTATGGAGAGAAGGCAGGTACGGGATACTGAGTTGGATGATCAGCCATGATCATATTGAATGGCGGTGCAGGCTCGAAGGGCTGAATGGCCTACTCCTGCACCTAATTTCTATGTTTCTATGTTTCTATGTTTCTATGTTTCTATGTTTCAGCCTTGTAGAGATCCGCGCGCCAGACTACTACGGCACCTCCCTTGTCGGCAGGTTTGATCACCCAGTCTGAATTGTTGCAGAGTGAGTGGAGGGCTGTATATTCAGGGGGAGAGAGGTTAGATTGAGACAGAGGAGTGGAGAAGTTGAGACGGTTGATGTTCCGCCAGCAGTAAAATAAAAAGGTCTAAAGCCGGTAGACAGCCATGACGGGGAGTCCAAGAGGAGGGGGTCCGTTTGAGATGGGAGAAGGGGTCATCACTGGGGGGCGAGGACTCCGTCCCATGGAAGAATGCTTTGAGGAGGAGGCGACGATATAAGAGCTCCACGTCGTGGCGGGCGCCGAACTCATTGCGTTGGGGACGGAGGGGAACAAAGATGAGGCCTCTGCTGAGGACAGACCGTTCGGTATCTGAGAGGGGGAGGTCAGTGGGATGGTGAGCACACAGCAAGGATGGGGGTTGGGGCCGGAGGAAGGCAGGTGAGTGGACTGAGGTCAAGGTGATGTCTGGTGGGGGGGTGGTGGGTGGTCAGGGAGGAAGGGGGTATGAGGACTATAGTATGAGTTGGGAAAAGCTGGGGTCACATGGTTAGAGGGGGAAGGGGAAGACCCAGTGGAACAAGGAGGTTCCGTGGGTTAGGGGGACTAGCACTCGGACCCAGCACAGTCAGAGCCCGTGATGTCAGAGTCTGCAGCGTGGAGACTTCAGCCCCAGTGCTGAGCCTAGGACTCAGATAAGGATTAAATTACCTGCTCCATTTAATGTGTTCCTTTATATTCAAAGCTGAATATTGCACACAAAACGTGAATTCAAAAAACAAATGCATGTGGTAATAACTTCTGCCTGTGTAGTCTTCTGCATCTATCGCATGGGTTGCCATCAATGTTATGGTATTTTAAAGAGCATTATAATACAACTAGAGTGTGTTCTACCACCAAAATCCAGCTTGGTGATATTAATTTAATAAACCCAAATATTGTAGATGAGCTTGGATATTATTTATTATTACCCATATCACACATCTGAGGTATGCTTTTACAAAATTGTATTCCCTTCGTTTTTACTGCCAGCAGGGGTAACAGGGGAATATTTTCTTGTATTCCCCTTTCTTGCGAACGCCTATGGACTTTACCTGTTAAAACAGCGGGGAATATAGTCTTATATTCCCCTGGTCTCACATCCGGGAACTTGGCAACGTGACGCTGCGTGGGAAATTTAGAATATTCAAACGGCAGACAGGAAGACTGCCGCGTCCATTTTGGTTAAATTTTACGTGGAAGTCCGCCGAGCTGAGATGTTCAGATTTTCCTCTAGATGTCTGATATGGGTAATAATAACAATATTGACTGTCCTCTTTCGGGGGATACGACATATATTGCCCTCACTAGATCCATATTGCCCTCGTCTTCGACTCGGGCAATATGAATCTACTTCAGGCAATATATGTCGTATCCCCCTCAAGGCCAGTCAATATTCTATTAATATCTCTATAATACTAAAAGTCTTCCTATTGTTTGTGTTTGTGCTCACGATCTCTGTGTGTGGCCATCTGTATGTGTCTGATTAAAATCTGGTTAATTCCTATCTTCTTCCAAACACTAGACCACAACCTTCTCATTTTCACATATCCTACTTACATTTTTTCCATGGTCACCATAAACATCTTCCCGTCGCATTTCAACCTATATTTCCAAAGTTACAGCCTTTTAAAATAACCAAAACCAAGTTTTAAACCCAGTTTTTAACTCAAACTTTCAACCCGCTTCCAAAGTGACATCACAATGCCCTTCAACGAGAGGGTGGGAAGGCACCAGCTTCGAGTGATGTCAGGGGCGGGTGGAGCTTAGCGTTTTAAAAATACAAACAAAAATGAAAACCTTTCAACATCTTTCAACCCGCAACGGGAGGGTGGGCGGGCACCAGCTTCGAGTGACGTCAGGGGTGGGAGGTGCTCCAGCACTCCAACGGCAGTTTCCACATTTTAAAACTCCGGGAGGGAGGGGCACTCCAGTGCTCACGGTGAACAAGAAGTGGCGGTGTCTGCCAAAGCCCGATGCTCGACGCTCAATGCTCGATGCCTGACGCCCAACATCCGATGGGGAGGGTTATGCCACGGGCCCAGCCCGGTGCTGGAGCTGGAGTGAGGGCCGAGCCCGGAGCTTGAGATGGGGCCGTGACCGAGGCCGAGAAAAAAGCCGCCGCTGGAACCAATGACGAGCCTAGGTCCAGGGTCAGGGAAGAGCCCAGAGATTAAGTCGGGGCCCACACTGGAGCACAGGTGGCAGCTGAGCTGACAGCTGCAGTCTAAAGCTAGGGCCGGGCCGAGTACGAGAACCAGGCCGTTCCAGGCTTGTAAACTTGTAAAAGATAACATCAATCTGAAGAAAACTCGTTCATTTACACAGAGAGAGAGAGAGAGAGAGAGAGAGAGAGAGAGAGAGAGAGGGAGAGAGAGAGAGAGAGAGAGAGAGAGATCCACGCTGTATCTCTATATTCCCTGTGCAACTCCCTGGTCTGATCTTCCATCTGAAATGAGCCATGCAACTTTAATCTCTTCTTTTCCAATCATCCGAGGAACTGCAGTCCTTTCACGTAAAGCAGCACTGGTACTTCCTAAACTGCTTGAGATGCCTTTGCCAATCCAAGGGATCATTTATGGCTGAAGAAAGTTTTGAAAGATCTGAGCAGTAATTTCATCAGTAAGTAAGCCATCAATAATTGCAACACCTACCTTTTTACATGGTGGGTGGTGGAAAAGTGAATCTGGGGACTTTTCCAGTCTGTCTCAGGAAGTAATTATTCCTCTGAACATACATGTATCAATAATTCCGTATAGAAATATTGGGCTTCTCCAAGCCTGACCTTTGTAAAGTAGGAAACAGAACACAGATTTATAATAATTTTCAAACTAACTGAAAATGTTCAGACATTTTAGTTTAGTTTGGAGATACAGCGGAGAAACAGGACCTTTGGCCTCTCGAGTTCGTTCTGAACAGCATTCCTTGTACACTAACACTATCCTACACACTAGGGACAATTTACAATCTTTACCAAAGCCAATCAACCTCCAAACCTCTACGTCTATTGAGTGTGGGAGGAAACCCAAGAACACGGAGAAAACTCACGCAGTCAAGGGAAGAATGTACAAACTGTCTAGTTGCCGGCAGTCACCTGAAAAACCGGCAACTGGAACGGCGACTGTCCGAGTGGAACACACACACACACACACACACACACACATCACTTCCTTCCCATTATGCAGGCGGGGGTCAAGACAACAGGGGGAGCATTGTCTGAATGAAATTCACACGGTGCAAAGCCAAGGTAATACCACAATGAACACCACAATAAACAGGAAAGTTGGTGCCGTAGTTAAGACGTCTAAAGCATAGTGTACGGTAAGTCCTTTAAAAGAGGGGAGGAGAAGGGTAGGAGACAACTTTTAAGAAGCCAGAGATACACGGCTGTAAAGCTCGGCGGACATTTAACATTACCGGTCGGTTATCCTTGGTTCTGAAAACTACTGCTTACGTTTTTTTCCCCAATGAGCCAATGAAATTTACTGGTCAGCATCGGCTACAACCTACGAGAACCTAACAGAGCCTTCGCCCTCCTGGCAACCCACTAGGACATCCTGGCGACCCACCTACGGCATGAGAATTCTTGCTGCTCTCCATGGCGGCTTCATTCTGGTCGCTGCTAATTTTTCAACATGTTGAAAAATTTGCGGCAACCATAATGAAGCCGTGACTAGTTCCCAGATGCGGGAACTCCTCACGATCGTGAAGGTGACTCCCCGGCAACCAGCTGCGATCATGTGACGACCATGTGGTGATTGTATAGTCTCATGCAGTCGCCTAAAATGTCGCCTAAGTGGGACAGGTCCAATAGTTAGGATCGAACCTGGGTCTCTGACGCTGTCTGGCAGCAACTCTGCTGTTGTACCACAGTGTCGTCTACCTGCACCCAATTCTTGTATCAAAGAATTTAATTTCAATGATGAATTTATTTTTTAGGTAGATATTAGTTGTTATGGGTGCACCTTATCCTTGTCAGGAATATTTTATGTACTGACCTATCTATGAATAATGAATAATAAAACATTTAAGTGGGTTCTCAGAGGTATACATTTTTGTGATATTATATTAGCGATGTTACAATACCTACCTTTAGCGGTGCTGCCGTTCTGCCACTGGCCGTGTGCGCGACTTTGGCGCCTTTGAGGGGGGGATTAAAATGCCGTTTTGTACTGCCTGTCGGAGGCGGACTTCCTCAGGCTGCTGATGAAAAATCGATCGGACTTCCGCTCGTGCTATATTTTAAAAAAAATTTGTAGGACAATTTAATATTTGAATTCAAATAAAAAGCGACTTTGAACGCCCTCAACGCCTACAACGTGACGGATCGCAAGATCGGGACAAAACAAAGGGTAAGTCGTCTATTTTACATATATCTTGCTTCCTGGTATGGTTTTAATCTAATTTTACGTTGCAAAAATGTTATTTGGGCCCCATACGAACTGGCACTGTCTTTCCTGCCGATATGGAGTTCAAATTCACCACAAATGCAACGTTTCAATCAATCGCGTTCCAGAAGCAAGATGATTAAAATGCCTTTTTTTTTGGACAATCATGTCATAAGCTGTCTAAATTGTCTATATTTTGTTTTATTCTCTCTCAATTATCATTATTTTTAAACTAAATATTCACAACAGTTTGAGTCACATGTATAGTGTAAAAAACCGTAATTTTGATTACATTTTGAGAGGATGTTTCTGGATTAATTTATGGGAATTAAACATTAAATTCCTTCCATCTGGCATATAAATTCATGTCAGTGAGATTTAAAAATAATGTTATATTGTGAATTCTTGTGTGAATGTGATTAGTTTGTTATTTGGATACTTAGGCTATTTAAAAAATATATCATTTTCTTAAGAAATGGAATCTACAGAACATTCTTAATGGGAAAGTAGTGGGCAGAAAGGCATGTCATGCGTGGTGTGAAGAGCAAAAACTTGTAATTTACAATGCCAAAATTGAAAAGTTGAGGAAAAACAAGGTGGACACAGTTGCTTATTGGTTACAATCTGAGGAGTATGGTGATGCTACTGATTATGATATGCCAATGTACCAGCTAGCAACAGATCTTCTCCATAACAAACTTGGTCATTTGCTAGAAATTTTAATTTATTTACCTATCTGTTACGGACTTACAGCATACTATACAATAATATTAAAGATCTGATCTTGAGAATATCACATTTTTGAATGTTTAAGGCAGTCTGGGTGTTTATTACTATTTACGTCACAATGGTCAATTTTGTAATTAGCTACAATTAGGTAATTAACTAATTATATGCATTAATTTCAGGTCATCCAAGTAAGATGTTTTATATTTGTTTCAGAATGCTTCAATCTATAATAACTGAAAATAACATTCAGTTATCTTAATTATTAAAATAATTATGGGCTTTTGACTGTCCTCCATCACAGCTTTTGTGTCAAGTCAATGGAAAAGCAATAGGGAACAAAATGCTTATTCCAAGTATGAAAATTGCCATAACATTTTTAATACTGAAGATATGAAAGTGAATTGGGTGTCAAATTAAACTTTTTATGCTTTATCCAATTGGATAAATTGCAAACTTGATTTTTTAAATCTCAAAATTTTGTAACATTGCTAATTATATATTCTTATTATGGGAATGACCTTGCAAATGAAGGTGCTCTAGTTAAAATTCTTGCAGGAGAATGAACAAAAGTACGCAAAGTATATTTCATTGTGCCTAATCTAAGATGTCTGGAACATCTTTCATCCATGCTGCTGTGTGTACAGACCCAGCTAACATGCCCGAGAATGCCTCAGGGTTGTTGTTTTAGCCTATAGGTCTTCACAGGGAACAGTTCTGTAATTCTGAGATGTAGTGAGTCCCACTGAGAGTAAATGACATTTTATTGAATCTCCAAGATGCAGGCTTCTTCAAATGTCCTGGAGGCTTATACAACATCGGTCAATCTGGATACCTCATTGCAGTAATCATTTTCACCTTCACCAATTTCTTTATGGAAAATTTGACACATTATGAGAGGGCTTTACATAATTCCAAATGAGGATGGGTTTGGATAACACCCATATGAGGTGCGCTGGCTCACAAAACTGCAATTACTACAAGACTGAAAGATACAAAACACTGATTTACTTTAGTCATTCTCATGATCGAAATTTGCACATTTTTGACTTCTTCGCAGATGAAATCACATCCACTTAAAATGCTAATTCTGTTTCTTTCTCTGCTATTGTTTTCGTTATTATGTTGTGTGTGTCTTATTCTGTCTACAAAAGTTCCATGTGGGTTGCAGTTGTATTAGGGAAGTTCATTACATAGACAGTCTGCGTAACACAGATGTGAGATTGACCTTCTTAGACTGAGCTGTGAATATTCAGCTATTGCACTATGCTAGCTACTCATCAGATAACTGGCATGAACAGTAGAAAACGTTAAGCCCACCACCCCATCACTTACACTTTCTCAGTTCCGAGCAGGTTTAGAATATAGAACATAGAACAGTACAGCATAGGCCCTTTGGCCCACAATGTCTGTAACGAACATACAGTAATGCCAAGACCAACTCTTATCAGTCTGCACGTTGTCCATGTCTATCCATTCATTGCATTTCGGTGTACCTATCCAAAAGTATCTTAAATGCCACAATTGTGCCTTTGTCTACCACCATCCCTGGCAACACGTTCCAGGCACTCACCACTATCTGTGTAGAAAACTTGCCCCGCACATCAGCTTTAAACTTTGCACCTCTCTTTAAACTTTGCAACATGAAGCCAAGTCCTTTGGCCTTTGATATTTCCATCCTGGAAAAAATGTTTTTTACTGTCTACCCCATCAATGCCTCTCATAATTTCATATTTGTTGGAAGTTGTGAAATGCTAATGCGCAAGAGTATCTCGTTCCTGCTTTTTCCCCATATCCCTTGATTCTGTTCGCCCTAAGAGCAGAATCTAACTCTCTCTTGAAAATATCCAGTGAATTGACCTCCACTGCCTTCTGTGGCAAAGAATTTCACAGATTCACAAATCTCTGGGTGAAAAAGTATTTCCTCATCTCAATTCTAAATGGCCTACTCCTTATTCTTAAACTGTGACCCTTGGTTCTGGACTTCCCCCAACCATTTATGAATAGGTCCTTTGCCATTGTAGATGACTTCAACTTTTCAGAAAGTTTAGCCGAGGAGTAATTATATCTTTGTTATTCTGGACTGCCGATTTGCATTGAGTTATGCATCAAGTTTGATTCCAAAACTAAGGTGTTTTTCCAAGATTACTCACCTACAACTGGCCATTTTATCTACAAATGAATATTGGATGATAAAGGGTTGAGAGCAACTGCTGTCAATAGTGTTTGAGAAAGATGCCTCCTGCCATATCACTTGCTTTAATTTACTGATCACCCTATGTACGCTGAAAAATGTAGATGGAGATAGGTTTCAGCAGTTTTCATGCAGAACAATGTCCCAAAAATTGATTGTAAAATAGTTCTCACAACCAATTATGCTTGGTAAATCTCTTATTATTCTAAAGAAGTTTAGTTTAGTTTTTTATTATCACTTATGCCAAGCTTTTGTTGCACGCCATCCAGTCAAAGAAAATACTATACATGATTACAATCATGCCAACCACAGTGTATAGATACAGGATAAAAGGTACAACGCTTGGTGCAAGATAAAGTCCAAAAAGGTCTGATTAAAGATATTTAAAATGTCTCCAATCAGGTAGATGGGAAGTCGGGTCTGCACTAGCTGATGAAAGGATGGTTCAGTTGCCTGATAACAGCTGGGGGAAAAAATTACCCCTGAATCTGGACGTATGGGTTTGCCTGATGGGAGAGGGGAGAATCATCATAGAATCATAGAAAATAGGTGCAGGAGTAGGCCATTCGGCTCTTCGAGCCTGCACCGCCATTCAATATGATCATGGCTGATCATCCAACTCAGTATCCTGTACCTCCCTTCTCTCCACACCCCCTGATCCCTTTAGCCACAAGGGCCACATCTAACTCCCTCTTAAATATAGCCAATGAACTGGCCTCTGTGGCAGAGAATTCCACAGACTCACCACTCTCTGTGTGAAAAAAAATCTTCTCATCTCGGTCCTAAAAGACTTCCCCCTTATCCTTAAACTATGACCCCTTGTTCTGGAGTTCCCCAACATCGGGAACAATCTTCCTGCATCTAGCCTGTCCAACCCCTTAAGAATTTTGTAAGTCTCTATAAGATCCCCCCACAATCTCCTAAATTCCAACGAGTACAAGCCGAGTCTATCCAGTCTTTCTTCATATGGAAGTCCTGCCATCCCAGGAATCAGTCTGGTGAACCTTCTCTGTACTCCCTCTATGGCAAGAATGTCTTTCCTCAGATTAGGAGACTAAAACTGTACGCAATACTCCAGACCCTGTACAACTGCAGTAGAACCTCCCTGCTCTTGTACTCAAATCCTTTTGCTATGAATGCCAACATACCATTCGCTTTCTTCACAGCCTGCTGCACCTGCATGCCCACTTTCAATGACTGGTGTACCATGACACCCAGGTCTCGTTGCATCTCCCCTTTTCCTAATCGACCACTGTTCAGATAATAGTCTACCCTCCTGTTTTTGCCGCCAAAGTGGATAACCTCACATTTATCCACATTATACTGCATTTGCCATGCATTTGCCCACTCACCCAACCTATCCAAGCCACCTTGCAGCTTCCTAGCATCCTCCTCACAGCTAACACTGCCCCCCAGCTTCGTGTCATCCGCAAACTTGGAGATGTTGCATTCAATTCCCTCATCCAGATCATTCATATATATTGTAAATAGCTGGGGTCCCAGCAATGAGACTTGCGGTACCCCACTAGTCACTGCCTGCCATTCTGAAAATGACCCATTTACTCCTACTCTTTGCTGCCTGTCTGCCAGCCAGTTCTTTATCCACATCAATACTGAACCCCCAATACCGTGTGCTTTAAGCTTGTATGCTAATCTCTTATGTGGGACCTTGTCGAAAGCCTTCTGAAAGTCCAGATATAACACATCCACAGGTTCTCCCTTATCCACTCTACTAGTTACATCCTCAAGAAATTCTATAAGATTCGTCAGACACGATTTACCTTTCATAAATCCATGCTGACTTTGTCCAATGATTTCACCGCTTTCCAAATGTGCTGCTATCCCATCTTTAATAACTGACTCTAGCATTTTCCCCACTACCGATGTTAGACTAACTGGTCTGTAATTCCCCGTTTTCTCTAACCATCCCTTTTTAAAAAGTGGGGTTACATTAGCTACCCTCTAATCCTCAGAACTACTCCAGAATCTAAAGAGTTTTGAAAAATTATCACTAATGCATCCACTATTTCTGGGGCTACTTTCTTAAGCACTCTGGGATGCAGCCTATCTGGCCCTGGGGATTTATCGGCCTTTAATTCATTCAATTTACCTAACACCACTTCCCGGCTAACCTGGATTTCACTCATTTCCTCCATCGCATTTGACCCCCGGTCCCCTGCTATTTCCAGCAGATTATTTATGTCTTCCTTTGTGAAGACAGAACCAAAGTAGTTATTCAATTGGTCTGCCATGTCCTTGTTCCCCATGAATAATTCACCAGTTTCTGACTGCAAGGGACCTACATTTGTTTTAACTAAACCTTTTCTCTTCACAAATCTATAAAAACCTTTGCAGTCCGTTTTTATGTTCCGTGCCAGTTTTCTTTCATAATCTATTTTTCCTTTCCTAATTAAGCCCTTTGTCCTCCTCTGCTGGTTTCTGAATTTCTCCCAGTCCTCTGGTATGCTGCTTTCTCAATTCAATTCAATTCCATCTTTAATTATCATTGTGCAGTGCACAATACAGAGACAACGAAATGCAGTTGGTATCTCCGAAGGGCGAACTTACGAATAAACAAATAATACATATACATATGCAGGGGTGGAGACAGGCAGTCATTGAGGTGCAGCGTTGAGAAGTGTGACAGCCGCAGGGAAGCAGCTGTTCTTGAGCCTGCTGGTCCGGCAGCAGAGGGACCTGTAGCGTCTCCCGGAAGAGGGTAAACATTCTATGGTTGGGGTGTGAGCTGTCCCTGACGATGCTGTGCTCCCTGCACAGGCATCGTTTACTATGGACAGACTCAATGAGGAGCCTATGATGCGTTGGGCGATCTTCACCACCCTCTGCAGAGCTTTCCGGTCGGCAACAGAGTAGTTACCATACCATACTGTGATGCAGTTGGTAAGGATGCTCTCAATGGTGCAGCAGTAGAAGTTCGCCAGAATCTGGGGAGACAGGTGGACCTTCTTAAGTCTCCTCAGGAAGAAGAGACGCTGGTGAGCCTTCTTGATCAGCGAGGATGTGTTGTGGGTCCATGAGAGGTCATCGGAGATGTTGACCCCCAGGAACCTGAAGCTGGAGACACGTTCCACCTCTGTCCCGTTGATATGGATGGGGTTGTGCGTGCAGCCTCTCGATCTCCTGAAGTCAACAATGAGCTCCTTGGTCTTCTTGGAGTTGAGGGCCAGGTTATTGTCGGCACACCATGCTGTTAGGAGCTGAACTTCCTCCCTGTAGGCCGACTCATCGTTGTCGCTGATGAGGCCAATCACCGTCGTGTCATCTGCATACTTGATGATGGTGTTGGTACCATGTACAGGTATGCAGTCATAGGTGAAGAGGGAGTAGAGGAGGGGGTTCAGCACGCAGCCCTGGGGTACGCCAGTGTTCAGGGTGAGCGTAGAAGAGGAGTGGTTATCCAACCTAACAGACTGTGGTCTGTTGGTTATGAAAGTCCAGTAACCAATTGCAGAGGGAGGGGTTGATGCCCAGGTCATCGAGTTTGGCGATCAATTTCGAGGGGATAATGGTGTTGAATGCTGAGCTTTAGTCGATGAACAGCATTCTCACATAAGTGTTTCTGTTGTCGAGGTGGGAGAGCGCGGAGTGGAGTGCCGTTGAGATGGCATCATCCGTGCTCCTGTTCTTGCGGTATGCAAACTGGTAGGGGTCCAGAGTGGGAGGTAGGCAGCATTTGAGGTGTGCCATGACCAGCCTTTCAAAGCACTTGGCGATGATAGGGGTGAGTGCAACTGGGCGGAAGTCGTTGAGGCTCGCCGCAGTGGAGTGTTTTGGCACTGGC
Source organism: Okamejei kenojei (assembly GCA_035221665.1). Classification (NCBI taxonomy): domain Eukaryota; kingdom Metazoa; phylum Chordata; class Chondrichthyes; order Rajiformes; family Rajidae; genus Okamejei; species Okamejei kenojei. The sequence goes on from CM069136.1 coordinate 47,847,804, forward strand.
ACGATGGAGGTAGTTTTAAGGCACGTGGGGACAACTGCCTGGGCAAGTGAAAGGGTGAAGATGTCAGTCCAGACGTCTGTCAGCTGTGCACGCAGGTTCTGAGGACGCGCCCGGGGATGCCGTCAGGGCTGGCAGCCTTACATACATTGATCCTACTCAGTGCCACGTGCACGTCGTAGGGGTTGAGTGTGAGGGGCTGGTGGTTATCGGGGAGCACAGTCTTGATGGCCAACTCTTTGTTGTCCCTTTCAAAGCGGCCATAAAAGTGATTGAGTTCCTCAAGGAAGGATGCGTCGCTGGAAGTGGGGGTGGAGTTGGTGGCTCTGTAGTCAGTGATGGCCTGGATGCCATGCCACATGCTTCGGGGGTCGGAGTTGCTGTCGAAGTGCTCCTCAATCCGCAGCTTGCATCTGTGTTTGGCGTTCTTGATGCCCCTCTTCAGATTGGCCCTCGATGAACTATAGGCACGGTCATCGCCTGACCTGAAAGCCGAGAAACCGTGCTTTCAGCAGTAGCCTGACCTTGCTGTTCATCCATGGCTTCTGATTCGGGTATAGAAACATAGTAGGGTGCATAGATTTTTGCAATTCAATATGATCATGGCTGATCATCCAAACTCAGTGTACTGCCTTCTCTCCATACCCTCTGATCCCCTTAGCCACTGTGTGATGGGCAGAGAGTTCCAGAGACTCACCACTCTCTGTGTGAAAAAGTCTTTTCATTCGGTATGTGGTGATGATGGAGGAATTGATGAAGTCTAGAACATAGGAAGTATAGGCGTCAATGTCAGTGTGGGAGTGGTCAGCTACCAGTTTGCATACCGTTTGCAGCTCAGGTCATCAAGGGTGGCCTGAGCTGCAAACGCATCCCAGTCAGTGTTACCAAAACGCTGCAGGAGTGTGGAGTCCGCTTCATCTGAACAAACCTTGACTGTCCTCACTGTGGGTTTAACGCGTCTGATGAGTGGGGAGTACATAGGGAGCAGGTACAATAAGTGATCAGACTGACCAAGGTGGGGGAGGGGGATGGCTTTGTATGCTTCTTCCATGTCTTTAAATGTCTTCCATTACATATCCACCGTCAACCCTTTTAGAATTAATTGCCAGGCAATCTTGGCCAATTCACGTCTCATACCCTCAAAGTTACCTTTCTTTAAGTTCAGAACCATTGTTTCTGAATTAACAATGTCACTCTCCATCCTAATGAAGAACTCGACCATATTATGGTCACTCTTACCCAAGGGGGCACGTACAACAAGACTGCTAACTAACCTTTCCTCATTACTCAATACCCAGTCTAAAATAGCCTGCTCTCTCGTTGGTTCCTCTACATGTTGATTTAGATAACTATCCCGCATACATTCCAAAAAATCCTCTTCCTCAGCACCCTTGCCAATTTGATTCACCCAATATATGTAGATTGAAGTCACCCATTATAACTCTTTTGCCTTTGTCTGTGTATACATATCTCTTTGTCTGTGTTATGCATTTGTCTGTGTTATGCATATCTCTGCTGAATACTTGCAAAACATTGCACATTTTTGCATTTGTATTATGAATGTAGTCTCTGGATAACTTGGCGTTATAATCAAATTACATTTAGCAAGCTGAATACATCCTGTTATTAAATCATAAATGATTCATCATTCAATCCTTGAAATTAATTATTTTAATATAAATCTACAAGAAGATATAATTTGAGATGAAAAGATGCAGTATTGAATTAATGGACACAAAAAAAAACACATGGTGTTTTAGATCAATTTATATAATTGAGAATGGATTTTCAGATAAGTATCGCATTACTGTTTGTGGGAGTTGGCTGTGCTTAAATTGGTTGCAGTGTTTCCTATATTATGGATTCAAAAGAAGGGTTTCATTTGTTATAACAAGAACATGGTAAATGGTAGGGAATTGAGGAATGTTGTGGAACAGAGAGATCTAGGAATAACTGTGCATAGTTCCCTGAAGGTGGAATCGCATGTAGATGGGGTGTAAAGAAAGCCTTTGGTGTGCTGGCCTTTATAAATCAGAGCATTGAATATAGGAGCAGGGAAGTAATGTTAAAATTGTACAAGGCATTGGTGAGACCAATTCTGGAGTATGGTGTACAATTTTGGTCGCCTAATTATAAGAAGGATGTCAACAAAATAGAGAGAGTACAGAGGAGATTTACTAGAATGTTGCCTGGGATCCAGCAACTATGTTACAGAGAAAGGTTGAAAAAGTTAGGTCTTTATTCTTTGGAGCGCAGAAGGTTAAGGGGGGACTTGATTGAGGGTCTTTAAAATGATGAAAGGGATAGACAGAGTTGACGTGGATAAGCTTTTCCCATTAAGGGTAGGGAAGATTCAAACAAGAGGGCATGACATGCGAATTAAGGGACGGAAGTTTAGGGGTAACGTGAGGGGGAACTTCTTTACTCAGAGGGTGGTGGCTGTGTGGAATGAGCTTCCAGCAGAAGTGGTGGAGGCAGGATCGATTTTAACATTTAAAAGTAAAGTGGATAGGTATATGGACGGGAAGGGAATGGAGGGGTATGGTCTGAGTGCAGGTAGATGGGACTAGGGGAAAACAAATGGTCGGCACGGACTGGAAGGGCCGAGAGGGCCTGTTTCCGTGCTGTAATTGTTATATGGTTAATCTGAGACGGAGAATGCATCAATATAATTGAAAATGATTCCTATTTCTAATGCAATTGCTATTAAATTTTATGTTCTTAAATTCTATCTCCTTTGTGATCATCTTTTGCCTTGCGCTGTATCTATTAATTTCAGAGGACTCGCAGGGCTAGACTGGATTATACAGACTTATTATCATTTTCTCCTTGAAGACTTTTTGGTGACCTTTTTTTCATGTACGAATACCAAGGGGAAAAATTTGTACCATGCTGGATTTGAGCTAGCCTGCACCAGTAATACATACATACACAATATTATAATGATTAACATGGATTTTGGATGATCAGCCAAGATTATATTGAATGTCAGTGCTGGCTCGAAGTGCCAAATGGCCTACTCCTGCACCTATTTTCTATGTTTCTATGAATGTGGAATCAGGGGGGCAGATAGGAGAGAGACTAAACGGCCTGTCCCACTTTCACGACCTAATTCATGACCTCTGCCGAGTTTGCCCTTGACTCATACACACAGCATGGTCATGGGAGGTCATACGTCGGTCGTAGGTAGGTCGTGATGCTAGTCGGAGCTACTCGTGGCATCAAGTAGGTCGGGGCATTTTTCTAGCCTGATTTAAAATGTCCACGAGTAAAAAAGGTCGTGAATTAGGTCGTGAAAGTGGGACAGGCCCTTAACTATATCTTTGCATCTAATGAAGTTCCCGAAAATGGTAACTAACATTTGTTACAGACTAATATTTATCAAGGCATTCACTGATGAAGTACTTTTCGAATGCAAACCAAATTAGTAATGAGGTAATAACGTTATTTCATTAATTTTTAATTACATTTTGGATATGTAATATGTGGCGGGTTCAGGCGTTTCGGCGTTCCGGCGGCCCGACTCGGAGCTGTGGCGGCTTTCCGGTGGTGGTGGCGGCGGCAGCGACTTCAGATGGTTCGGCTGCGGGCCCAGTGGACGACATCGTCGAGAGCTCGCAGGTCACAGGTTGGTGACCTGTTTTTCCGGAGCTCTCGCGGCAACAGCTGCGTCCGCTGGATTGGAGGGCGGCAGCTTCGACCGCCCCGGGCCACGGAGTCGAACCGGCTCGCTCGCGGAGCGCAGTTCACCCGCGGGGTTTATTTACATCACCCGGTGCGGTCACAACATCGGAGGCCCGGGTCGCCTCAGCGCAGATGTAAGAGGAAGAACAAGAAGGGATGAGACAAAGACAAGATTTTTGTCTTCCATCACAGTGAGGAGGTGTCTGGTGAACTCACTGTGGTGGATGTTAAATATGTGTTTATTGTGTGTTTTGTTATTTACTATATGTATGACTGCAGGCAATGAAATTTCGTTCAGACCGCAAGTTCTGAATGACAATAAAGTTTTCCATGATTCCATGATGTATAACATTTTTCAAATAATTGCCATGACCCTCTTTAGTCATTTATTAGAACACTTCTGTTTTTCAAATATAACATAATTTTATGACATGTCTAATAACATTTATGTCATATTGATGTTATCTGACAACTTACTATTTTTCCTAAGGCTGATTAACATTTCTCATTTAATTCAATATGGATTCAAGTAGTACAAGTGTGAAAATAATTATTTAAACAAAATAGAGTGATTATATTATTCCTTAATTTAATAAAAGAATATTGTGAACACTTGCCAACACCAGTAAGAAAGATATTTCAGAAAATAATTTATCTTGGTTTGTTCTACATCACCACAGCCACATTTTACTTTGAAGTCAGGTGAGTGATTCCGTGAAGAACCCCACTAGTCTGCATGTGCGTCATTACGTCTGACGCATGGCGCAGTGACCGGCTGGGAGGCGCATTGCTCCTCCAGCGGTAAGTTTAAAAACCCCCAGGTAAATGTTAAACTTGGGGTCGGAGGTCGTTTTCTGCGCTTGATAATTCTTGTTTCAGGAGACAAGGTAGAGTATGGAGAACGTCGAAGGTGAAGTCAAGGCAAGCCGCCGGGAGAGTAGCTGTGGAAGACCGTGAAAATGCGGGTAGCGGGCGGCCGCCTATCTCACCCACCGGGTCGCTGGCGGTACAACCAGCGACTGCAGACTTGGTGCCTGAGAGCACTGTGGCTGCACCATTGGGGCGGAAAGCCACCAAACGGTCTGCATGGTCTGTAGACTCGGATAATGGATAACGTCTTTGGACGGCTGTCCAGGATGGAGTTCCTAATGGAGAGGATGCTCCACCAAGAAACACTCCAACTGGAGGAGTTGTGTCAGCGCGGGTCTCATCGGGCGCCAGCGGCACCAGTATCAAGGCTGCTTAATGTCTCCCTCTCAGAGGAGGAGAGCATGCGGGGTCAGTTTTATTCTGACGCCGAGTCCGTGGGTATAGCCGTGGAGCATACCCCAAGGGATGAAAGTCACGAGGCAGAGGTGCCAGTCTGGGAACCGCTGGGTGAAGAGTTGGCCGCAAGTATTAATTACCTGGCCTCACACCAGCTTCAAGAGCATACTATGGAGGAAACGTCCAAAAAATATGAGACCCCTGCCAACTGTAGCCTGCACAAAGTACCAGCAGTTAACCACGCCATCTGGGGTCACATGGGTGTAGGTATCCGAGCTGGTGAAATGAGGCTTCAGAGGGTACTGAAGCTGCTCGCTTCGGGCATTACAGCGTTCGCCAGGCCGGTGGATGGATGGCACCTGTCTGATGTACAGCAGGATGCCCTGGCCCTCATGTGCAATGCACATGTTGAGATAAATTGCCTGAGAAAGACTGCCATCCACCCTACTATCAACCCTAAGTTTGCAGCTGTGTGTAAACCCAACAATATCCAGCCACCGAACCTGCTGTTCGGTGAAGATCTCTCAAAAAGAGTCAAGGAACTGGACCACGAGGCAAGAACAGTCGGACTCATCAAAGCACCGATAACCAGTAAAACCTCGCTTCGTCGGCAGTACCCCTACAAATGGATCAGGTCAAGGACCAAGCCGGCCATTCACAAATATGCGCAGCTGGTGCATCCCACCAGGGGCATGGCCTTACCCCCCAAAAAAACGGGGGCAGAAAATTCCACCAGTAACCATGGAGGTAGGTGGGTCTGGTTCTTGTCGGAACATATTAAGTGGAGATCAACTACAAGTTAGGGGGAGATTGCACTTGTTCTTGAAGGAATGGTGTGGGATAACATCAGATCTGTTTATACTGCACAGTATTCAAGGGTTTCAAATTGAATTCCTTCCCAATTTGCATCCACCCGCACAGCATACACCAAGCCGGACATTGGATTTTTCACAACAAGAGAATTTGGAGGTACAAGCTGAAATTGAAAAATTATACTAAAAAGGGGTAATTGAGGAGGCGGTTCACCAATTTCACCAATTCGTGTCTAATATTTTTCCTAGGCCAAAGAAGGATGTCGAATCATCCTTGACTTAACGAGCCTTAATCCCTTTGTGCAGTATAAACATTTCAAAATGGAAACCTTTGTTACTGCCAAACAACTGATTTCCATAGGATGTTATATGGCATGTAAAGACCTTAAAGATGCATATTATTCAGGGCCTGTTCATAGGAATCATCGGAGATTTTTGAAGTTTAGCTCGATTAGGCAATTATGGCAATTTAAAGCATTGCCTAATGGGTTAACCTCGGCCCCTAGATTATTTACAAAACAGTTAAAACCAGTGCTGGGGCTACTATGGGCTCGGAGTCATATTGTATTGGCTTATTTAGATGATATCTTAATCATAGGGAAGACTCGGGAAGCCGCTGAATTATCTGTTTCCGCTGTTAAACTCATGTTTTTTGTGATTGGGGTTTCTCATCCATCCAGTTAAATCCAAATTGATACCAGTTAGAGTTATTGATTATTTGGGATTCACTATTAACTCAACTCGCATGTCTGTGACTCTGCCCAGGGGCAAGATATTAAACTTAATTGAAGGCTGTAACAAGCTCATGGTGGAGCAGTAACCTTCAATTAGACAGGTGGCCAGCATGATTGGCAGATTAGTGGCTGCCTTTCCAGCTGCCCAGTTTGGACCTTTGTATTACCAAAGTTTACAACGTGCAAAGGAGCGGGCACTCAGGATAAATGCAGGTCATTTTAAGAGGCCCATGCAATTATCACCTGAAGCCATTGCTGAAGTGCAGTGGTGGATAGTGCACATTTCGAGTTGCTCCAGTAAAGTTCTGATTGAGAAACCTTCAGTTGTTTTACAGACTGATGTTAGTGCCCTAGGATGGGGTGCTACTGATACCATCTCTAGCTGTGGAGACAGATGGAATATGCATGAGGCATTTATTCTTCAATCATATGGGATTAATTATTTAGAACTGTTGGGAGCATTCTAGGGTCTTAACACTTATTGTACTAGTATGCGTCACTTGCATGTCCAGCTTCAGATTGACAACACTGTGGCAGTGGCGTGTGTTAATTACATGGGTGGAATCAAGTCGGAATCTTGTGATAGATTGGCTAACCTTATTTGGCACTGGTGTATTACAAGAAGCATTTGGGCTTCAGCTATCTACCTACCAGGTAGATTCAACATGGTGGCGGACACCAGGTCATGCAAATTCAATGACAACGCAGAATGGATGTTGAATCATGATATATTAATAGAATATTGACTGGCCTTGAGGGGGATACGACATATATTGCCTGAAGTAGATTCATATTGCCCGAGTCGAAGACGAGGGCAATATGGATCTAGTGAGGGCAATATATGTCGTATCTCCCGAAAGAGGACAGTCAATATTGTTATTATTACCCATTATCAGACATCTAGAGGAAAATCTGAACATCTCATATGATATGAATGTATCTATACATTTTGCAATATGCATTGCAACATTGTAAATAAGGGTACTAAAACCATTGCAACATTGTAAATAAGGGTACTAAAACAATGTAACATTTATGTTTCATTTATGTAATTTATGTAATTCATTTATGTGACAATGTGAAGGTCGAACTTTTAAATCGCGAACCTCTTCTCGCAACAGGCTGCCATTTTGTTTGTTTTGAGAATAAATTTTAAATTTCGCACGCAGCGTCACGTTGCCGTCACGCAGCGTCACGTTGCCAAGTTCCCGGATGTGAGACCAGGGGAATATAAGACTATATTCCCCGCTGTTTTAACAGGTAAAGTCCATAGGCGTTCGCTAGAAAGGGGAATATAAGAAAATATTCCCCTGTTACCCCTGCTGGCAGTAAAAAGGAAGGGAATACAATTTCGTAAAAGCATACCTCAGATGGGTGATATGGGTAATAATTAATGATATAGTTGCTCGGTATGGGATGCCAGATATCGATTTGTTTGCATCCAGACTCAATCACCAGTTACTGAAGTATGTTTCATGGGAACCAGACCCAGGGGCAGTAGCGGTAGATACATTCTCGCTACACTGGGGTGGAATGTTTTTATATGCATTTGCCCCATTTTGCCTCATCAGTCGGTGCTTGCTCAAGATCAAGCAGGAATCTGCCTCAGGAGTTTTGGTGGTACCCGACTGGCCTACTCAGCCGTGGTGCCCACTCGTTTTGGGAATAATAACACAGCCTCTCATGACTGTCCCGAAACATAGTAACCTACTGGTGCACCATGTAACTGGGGAACAACATCCATTACATGACCGTATTGATCTATTGATTTGCAGATTCTAAGGAGGCCATACCTGAGGCTTGGACTATCCGATCGTACCGTGGATGTGATCACTGTGGCCTGGAGGGATAGTACCAAAAAACAGTACTCTCATGTCGGGAAATGGGAGATGTTCTGTTTACGGGGAACATAACATATCACACGGCACGTATCTCAGATGTGCTAGAGTTTCTTTCATCGCTATATTTTGATGAAGGGTTGAGCTATAGTGCCATCAATAGTGCCAGGAGTGCCCCGTCATCTTATTTATGGCTGGGGTCGGAACAACATTCTGTTGGATTTCACCCTTAAACTTCCCGGTTTATGAAGGGTATTTTTAATTCCAATCCCCTCAGGCCCAGGTACTCTGAAATCTGGGATGTGAGCATGGTACACATGCTACTCAGTGGGCTCCAGCCACATCCCGTCTTTTGCCAAAATCACCCTGAAGGTGATCATGCTCATGGCGCTGGTTTCAGTGCAATGGGTCCAGACGTTGCAGCAGCTGTGACTGGACAGGATGTGTCATCTGGAAATAACGTAAAGTTTTACATTTATGATTTCATTAAACAGAGTAGACCAGGATGACAGGGTTCAAGCTTCATTTTTTGGTATACCCCACGGATTTACGATTGTGTGTAGTTTCGCACCTGCAACATATTAAGGTCACAAAGAGCCTCAGAGGCTCGGAATCAGCATTATTTATCAGCCACAAAAAGCCGCATAAGAAAGTATCTTTACAGATCATTTCAAGATGGCTGAAACAGGTTCTGCTTAATGCAGGAGTGGACACTGACAATTTTAAATCTCACTCCACTAGGGCGGCATCAATGTCAGCAGCGAGGGCAATGGACATCCCCTCTCGACCATATCCTCGCGGCCGCAGGATGGTCAAATGAACTGGCTTTTCAAAGGTTCTATAACAAGCCGCTTACCAGACCTGGGGTATTCGCACATTCTATTTTAGGTTCTGTTTAATAGTGTCCCCCTGGGAGAGAGGGGTCGCTATTGTTTTTCTTTGTTAAATAAACCATTCACATGTTCAAATCAATGCCATGGTTCAGTGCATTGTTTATTATTCACTCATCCTCGGTCAATCTATGCAGTGAGACGCCTGGATTCGTATCTACGGCATGAAATCACGGAGCTTTGAAATCTTCACGGAATCACTCACGTGACTCCGAAGTAAAATAGTAAAATTAAACGAGAACGTACCAGTTTGAAGTTGGATCTTTATCTTCTGAGGAGTTGCAATGAGCGATTACTGCCCACCGCTCCCAACCCTCATACCACAAAGGTCAACTGGTAGCTCTAGGTTTCTAATCTTACTATGTTACTTCAATTACTGTTACCTGTGATTTCACACCACTGTTTGAAGATTGACGCGCATGTGGACTGGCGGGGTTCTTCACGTAATCTTTCATCATAACTCCTCATAAAATAAAGATCAAACTTCAAACTGGTAATTTCTCATTTAATCTTACTATTATAAATCTTTTGGTGGAGGACAACATCAACATCACTTGGCTAAGTCGACTCAAAACCCAGTGCTGTAACTCCGACCCAGTGTCGCTGCCAGAACCACAGGCATTTATAATAAAGTTAAGACTCTACATTGTTAACAACTTTGGACTTGAATCACAAATGGCTCTGGAAACGTGGTGACTCTCAGTGTCGATGGCTGCGGATGCCAATAGGATCAACAAACTCATCATGAAGGCTAGCTCCGTCCTGGGGGCCGAGTTGGATTTATGGGAGGTGGTCTTGGTGGGGAGGGTGCTCCTCAAACTGCGGAGCATCATGGACAATACAGCTCACCCCCTCCACGACACACTTGTCAACCTGAGGAGTACCTTCAGCAAAAGATTGGTTCCACTAAGATGCAGGACAGAACGCCACAGTAAATCCTTTTTCCCACAGGCTATCAAACTTTACATCTCCCCCCCCCCCCCCCCCCCCCCCCTTCTGTCATGAGGTAGACTGAGTGACTTTTCCTCCTGCCGATCCCTCCCCAATCTTTGCACATTCCCCCCACCCCCCCAAGCCTTTCCACTCATCACTTAATTTGATGTTTCATGTATTTTGTGTTTTTATGACTGTTGGCAGATCAATTTGCTTCCTGGGATAAATAAAGTTCTATCTTTTAGTATCGTAATCTAATATTTGTACGCTCTTGGTGTTAAGTTTGATTGCTCCTATGTATAGTAATATTTTTACTGAACTGCATGCAAAAAAAAGGAATGTCACTGTACTTTAAAACATGTGACAATAAATTACCATTGTACCAACAACAAGCACAGCATGGAATAAAGTTCAAGGCTTCAGTGTCAGTCCAAAGAGGAATTTTGGAAATTTAAGATATACTAGACCAAGTGGGACCCTTTGGGTCCCATCCCCTCGACGCGTGGTAGCGCTTGGGGGGGGGGGGGGGGACGGCCTGCACACACACACACACACACACTAACCACCCCCCACAGACTAACACCCCCCTCTGATATATTAATATTATTCATTTACTCCTTTTTCCCCATCCCCCATCTTATCCACTCACGCCTGGCCCCCAACTGCGCAGGCGTGGCTAAAGAGGGCGAGGGAGGGGGAGGAGGTAGAGAGGGAGAGGGTGAGTGGGGTGGAGAGGGAGGCTAGAGGAAGGGGCAGGGTCAGTAGAGAATAAGAGGTAGGGGGTGCGCGCGGCATCACAGTGTAGGGCTGGTCCCTGAACGCAATACACCACCACTCATCCAAAGGTCCCAATACTCACCACAGCCTACAGAGGGAGGGTGTTAGAGAAGGAGGTGGGGGGCATAGAGGGAGGGGGGCTGTGAGAGAGGGGGGCAGAGAGGAGGGGGCAGAGAGGGAGGGGGGCAGAGCGGAGGTGGTAGAGGGGGAGGGGGCAGAGAGGTAGAAGGTAGAGAGGGAGAGTGAGAAGGTAGAGAGGGGGAGAGGGAGCGGTAGGGGATGCGCGCAGCGCCAGGTGAGGGCTGGTCTCCGAAAGCAATACCACCACTCACCCATAGGTCCCAATACTCACCACTCCCTAGAGAGGAGGGGGGGGGGGGCAGTGCTGCAAGAGTCTCCCACTGAAAAGCTGTTAATTTTTTTGAAATAAACAATTAAAACTTTAAAAAACGGAAATATAGGTTGGAATTCAACGGGAAGATGTCTATGCGGTTGAGGGAAAAAATGTGTGTAGAATGTGTGAAAATGGGAAGGCTGTGGCGTAATGTTTGAAAGAAGATACAAATTAAGGAGATTAAAAGAAAGCCAACACAACCCTGGCCCACACAGACATTTAGAATGTTAAGAAAAAAGGGACAAATTTTAGTATAATAGAGATTTCTTAGTTGTGAAGATCTGTACTTTTAAACAACATTTAACCAAAATGTGTTAAAACGTGGGTTTATAGAAATAAGCTTCCAATGTTTTTATAAAAATCAGGAAATCTCCCTATGTATTACTCATGAAATTTGATGGGTTTATTATTTTACAATATCAGAAGTGATATTTTATGCAATACATGGCACTCTAATTTTAATGCTGAGATCCAGCTGTGTGTTAACTGACTGTGCCTTTTAGGGTAATGCAAATAGGTTAGAGGAAATCACGAGAAGTGATGGATGGTAATTGGATTGCTTGGGGCCCTGCTCATTTCTGTTACGGACACTGCTAAATTTTTCACATTTGCAGATAGACACCAGTAGATGGACTAGAAAAGTAATTGTATATCACATTGCTACTGCTAAAATATCTGACATCTTGAATTTGCTATGTATAATTCACATCAGCTGTAAATCAAATTGGTTGAACACAAGAAACTATGATAGTAGGAATTTCAAGAGGATGTGATCTCACTGGCCCTCCACTCAGCACTGGTCCTCTTGGACAATAAAAACACGTACTTCAGACTGTTGTTCATAGACAACAGGGTGCACCTCAACGCTGTGTACTCAGCCCTCTACTCTAATCATTCTATACCCATGACTGTGTAGCTAGACAAATTTCCAACTCCATCTTCAAATTTGTCAATGACACCACCATTGTTGGACAAATTACAGTTCTGTTTGTAAGATTAAGCATTTTGCATCAGGACAGCTGAAATATCCTTATTCCGGGAACGTGAGTAATTGGAAGGTAGTCTAGGTAACTGTTTGCAAAACATCTGTATTCTGTCTACATTGGGCATCTTGAACTTCCAGTTACATGGCACTTCAATTCCCCTTCCCATTCCCACACTGACCTTTTTAGTTTAGTTTAGTTTATAGATATAGCGCGGAAACAGGTCCTTTGGCCCACCGAGTATGCACACACCAGCGATTCCTGCACACTTACACTCCTACACATACTCGGGACAATTTTACATTTATACATTTTAAAGCCAATTAACCTACAAACCCATACGTCTTTGGAGTGTGGGAGGAAACCGAAGATCTCAGAGAAAACCCACACAGGTCACGAGGAGAACGTACAAACTCCATACAGACAAGCATCCGTGGGCAGGATTGAACCCGGGTCTCTGTAAGGCAGCAGCTCTACCGCTACGCCGCCGTGCCGTCCTTCTCTCCCTCTGTCTCTGTCTCCTGTCTCCCCTTAACCTTCTCCACTGCAAAGGTAGGGCCAAACACAAACTAGAACAACTTGTATTCCATTTGGATAGCCTCCAACCCAATTGGATATACATTGAATTTTCTAATTTCAGCTAGCCCACACCCTATGTTCTTTGTTCATCTTTCCCATTGCACCTGCCCTTCTCCATCTGGCTCCAATTGCCCATCATTGCACCCCTCCTATGGCTCCATCTATTACCTGCCAGCTACTGTCCCAACACTTCCCCCACATTCCTAAACCACTGGCCATCTTTCCCCTTCCCTGCACAGTGTTGATGCAGGATCACTGCCAGAAGCATCAGTGCATCCCTTTTACGTCCATAGATACTGCTCCACATGCAGAGTACTTCCAGAAGTTTAGTTTTTAGTTTAGTTTATTATCACGTGTACTGAGGTACAGTGAAAAGCTTTTGTTGTGTGCTAACCAGTCAGCAGAAAGACAACATATGATTACAACCAAGCCATCCACAATGTGCAGATACATGATAAAGGGAATAACGTAATAACGTTTCGTGTAAGATTAAGTCCAGTAAAGTCCGATCAAAGATAGTCGGAGGGTCTCCAATGAGATAGATAGTAGCTCTGGACTGCTCTCTGGTTGTTGGTAGGATGGTTCAGTTGCTTGATAACAGTTTTACACAACTTGCTTGTCCATAGATTGCATCCTGGAAAGGAAATGAATGAATCTTGAGGGAAATGAATGAATCTTTTAATGGTTGTTCTTTAAACATTAGACACATACTGATGCATAGAATCATAAAATCACCCAGCGTGGCGACACGTCATTTGGCTCAATGAATCTGAGCCAACCACAGTATGCCCATACGTATTAATCCCTTCACCCAGCACTTGGTCCTTAGCCCTCTGTGCCCATGTGATTCAAATGCTTATCTAAACACTTCTTAAATGCTGTCATCAATTCAGCTTCAGCCACTATTGTTGGAAAAGGTAACTCAGCGTGATTTTCCCTGGGAACAATTACTGATTTCATATTTTGGGTTAATTAAATTATTAATCCCCAATTGGTTTGCATTGAGCTTGAGTTAATTACTTGTCCCAATATCCATGGCCATTTTTGGGGGCTTTCAAAATAGCCTTCTTCCTATCTGGAAATTTTTGACTTGAGCCTGAGACTCCATGAGATCTTCATTTGCTAAAGATTTAGATTAGGTCACAGAAACCGCTTTTTTATGAACATATTTAATCTTGGAAATGAGGCAAGAAGTGACAGACAGCCCTTTTTGATGCATCTGCCAGTCTCACAGATTCCATGCTGGCAGGTCCATATGTCGTATATAATTTTAAGATTTGGAAATCAGTCAAGATTATTAATTTATGTGAATTATCAGTGTTTGCAGAGGTAATCTTTATTCTGAATCTAATCTTTTGGTGTTTGTTTTACTCAGTACTGAGGAATGGGCTTAATCAGCATTCATTAATCATCCGTAATTGTACCACCTTGTTGAACTGCTACAACCATTCTGGAGAAGATATCCAACAGTGATCACGTTGGTTTCAGGATTTAGATCCAACAATAGTGCAGGATGGTGTGTAACCATTGTGGAGAAAAACCTGGCAGGGAATGAAGTTCCCAGAGCATCTTCTGCCCTTAACCTTCTTGGTGGAAGAGGTCACAAGATTGGAAGATGTTGCTGAAGTAGCATGAGTGTCATGTAGTACATTTGAACGTGATAAATACTGCAGTCACTGTGCACTGGAGATGGAGGAAATTAATGCTGAGGCTGGTTAATGGGGTGCAAATCAAGTGGGTTGCTTCGTTATGACCGGGATCAAGTTTCTTGAAAGTTGCTGGCAAAGTGGAAATCAAAGCAGTTGCACAGTTTTCCATCCATAAAGATGGTGGAAAAGATTTGGAGCATAAAGGGCCTGTCCCACTTGGCCATCATTTGCACGCCATTTATGCGACCTGATAGCGTGTGGGTAGCATGTGGGTAGCGCGGGACGAGCTCATGGAGTGACGTGGAGGAATGTGGAGTTGCGCGCGGTATCGCGCAACGCGCTCGGATTTCGTGCTGCATGAAATCTTCGCGTGTCACCGGCCTGTCGAGTAAATGATGGCCAAGTGGGACAGGGTGATGTTTCGGGTCGAATGGGTGACGTTTCGGGTCGAGACCCTTCTTCAGACTGAAACATCATCCATTCCATATCTCCAGAGATGCTGCCGGTCGCACTGAATTACTCCTGCATTTTGTGTCTATCTTCAATTTAAACCAGCATCTGCAGTTCCTTCCCACAGATTAATTTGGTCTGCAGCTTGCTACTTTTAATTCACCTCTTTTTTTGAATAGGGGCATTACATCTGCAGTTTTTCCAATTGGTAGCACCACTCAAGAAACTGGAACATTTTAGAAAATCATGATAAATATCATAAACTGGGTAAATATCATAAACTGGGTATTCAAATGACATCACGCGCTCCAGACGGCTGTGCGGATGCATGATGACACGCGGGACAGTCACTACCGGCCAGTCACCTAAATGATGGCGAAGTGGGACAGGCCCTTTAGGAAATTAGTTGCTTACTGGAGGATACTCATCCTTTGATCTGCTTTTGTAGCCACATTCTTTTGTGGCATGTCAACTTGAGTTCTGGTCAATGGTAATCCCGAAGATATCAATGGTAGGGGTTTCTGTGGCAACTCCTTTGAATATCAAGAAAGAGTAGACAGTGTTTTTTTGATGAACATCAGATGGACATTAGTACTCCAAAGTGGAGGGAAGTGGAACAGGCAGTAAAGCAGGCAAGAGCATCTTCAGCCCCAGGGCCAAATGGAGTTCCGTATCGACTGTTCCTGATGTTCTTCGGGTGTTCTGAGGGTGTTCCTGATGTTCTTCACTTCCTGTGCAGGCTAATGAGAGTGGCTTGGGAGAAGAGACTCATACCCAAAGCATAGCGCAGGGCAGGAGGAATCCTGATTCCGAAAGAGAAGGAATCCACAGATATTAGCCAATTCCGCCCGATCAGTCTCCTCAATGTAGAGGGTAAGATCTTCTTCAGCATCATAGCTCAGAGGATGACCAGCTATTTAGAGAGAAACAACCTTGTGGATACAACAGTCCAAAAAGCAGGCATCCCTGGGTTCTCTGGATGTCTCGAACATATCAGCATGATTTGGCACCAAATCCAGACTGCAAGAAACGAGAAGAGAGATCTGCATGTCATTTTCCTTGACCTTGCCAATGCGTTCGGAACTGTCCCTCACACTTTCCTCTGGGCATCCTTTGACTTCCTCAGGATACCAGAGATTATTGCAAGCCTTGTCAAGGCTTACTTTCAAGATCTGCAGCTCTGTTTCACATGGCACTGCATGGAGATTGGCATTATGGCGGGGTGTACCATCTCCCCATTGATTTTTACAATGGTCATGGCCTCCAAGTGGGTAGTGTGGTGGCGAGTGGCTGAAGTCTGGAGTCCGTCTACCACCCATCAGGTCCTACATGGATGACATGACAATCATCACAACAATAGCACATTGCACCAGGCGCCTTTTAAGGAAGCTTCAAGAGAACATCACAGGGGTCAGAATGAAATTCAAACCATCCAAACCAAGAAGCATTTCTCTAATCAAAGGCAAACTGACAGATCAAAGGTTCTTCATTGAGCAAGAACCTATCCCAATTGTGTCAGAGAAGCCAATCAAAAGTCTGGGAAGATGGTATAACTTGAAGCAGAAGGACACTGATCAGGCTAACGAGTTTAGGCAAGAAGTTATCAAAGGTCTGGCGAACATCGACCGATCCATGCTGCCTGGAAAGATGAAAATCTGGTGCCTGCGGTTTGGGTTACTATCTCGCCTTATGTGGCCACTAACCATGTATGACATCACCCTCACAAGAGTCGAGAAGATCGAAAGAACAATCAGCTCTTTTGTGAGAAAGTGGTTAGGTGTTCCTCGGTGCCTGAGCAGCGTAGGCCTGTATGGTCAGGGGGTACTCCAGCTGCCTCACTAGCCTCACAGAGGAGATTAAGTGCACTAAAATCAGACTAGAGATGACCCTGGAAGAATCGAGGGACACTGTCACCCGAGCTGCTGCTCCAACCCTGGCAACAGGAAAGAAGTGGACGGCTAAGAATGCGACACAGCAGGCAATATCTGCTCTCCATCAAGGCTATAGATAGGGCAAATCCACACATGGAAGAAGTGGCTTGGGGCTTTGCAGAAAGTGACCTTGCTGGAACAAGGCATCATCACTGGAGCGCTGGACGTTGGTCGTGGCCGAAGTAGGTGTGCCAAGGCTGTGTAGCAAGCTAAACAGAGCCAGTGGATGAGATGGGAGGGTGTGGAAAAGAGGAAGTTCAGCTGGAAGGACATGTGGGAGATGAAGGCGAGCAGGATAAGTTTCCTCGTTCACGAAACCTATGATGTCCTTCCTAGCCAAACAAATCTCAACCAATGGCTAGGCGAAGATCCACCATGCCCCTTGTGTTCAACACCAGCCACGCTTAAGCACATCCTCACTGGGTGTAAAGTAAGCCTCTCCCAAGGACGGTACACCTGGAGACATAATCAAGTGCTCGTGCCTGGCAGCGACTCTGGAACACAGGAGAACAACCAACAATGCCCTGCCACCCAGAACAACCAACCCAGTTAAGCCAATTGCCTTTGTTCGGGAACAAAGGCAATGGAAAATTCCACCAAGGACCAGGTTTGGACAACTGGAGGCAGCCCAGGATTGGCAGATGCTGGTGGATGTGGACCAATGGCTTCCAGTTCCATCAGACATAGCCATCACCAACTTGAGGCCTGATCTTGTCCTCTGGTCGAACTCTCAGCGCATGGTATATCTTGTGGTGCTCACAGTCCCTTGGGAGGATGCTGTGCAGGAAGCCTTCGAAAGAAAGAAAATGCGATATACAGATCTTGCAGCGGAGGCAGAACAGCGGAGCTGGAGAGCTAAGATCATCCCGGTAGAAGTTGGATGTCGAGGATTCGTGGCAACATCAGTCGTAAGACTGTTAAGGGACCTGGGGATCAGGGAACAAGCCCTACGCCAGACCATCAAAGAAACATCATGGGTGGCAAAGCCGAGTAGCCAGTGGCTCTGGCTGAAGAGTTAAGACCCTATTTTGTCTCCCAAATAACCAACTAGACAGATGCAGAGTGGGGTGGTTCTGGGATGCCAGAATGCACCGCTGAGCCTACTGGAGACGTCATGGGCTCAATCAGCGAAACATTGATGAAAGTAGGTGCCCACTTGATAACCCCAATGACGTGTCTGCCGAGCCTTTCTCAACATTGGAGGAGCATAGGTGAATGCATAAAGCTCCCATCACCACCGGGAGCAAGTTGACATTTGGCACTTTGGATTTTTAACATCTTGTCCTGTGTATTTGGAAACATCATTGTCCTGGCACATTTGTAACACAAATGTTACTTGCCTCTTGCTAGGCCGTGACCATAGACCAACCCAGACTTAGTCCTGCTTCACGCAGGAATGGGCTGCTTCATTTTCTGAAGGATTGAACATTGTGCAACCATTTCTCAGTTTGCTGCTTGCTGTTGCGATCTGCACGCGAAGGTGCTGACTACATTTCATGCTCACTACCCAAGGAACAAAAGTCAAAGCTAGCGAAGCGGGGGGGGGGGGGGCTCACGAGGATGGTCGGCTTTCATGCTGTGCAGACTGCTATTAACTGCACATATATTGCTTTACAGGCAGTGGCTGTTAACTCAGGTGCATCACAACCAGTATGGATTTCACTCCTGCAGCGTCACAGGTAAGACATCATGCAGCTCAATGCCCAACGTCCTGAAAAGATTGTGCAGCACACAGCATGTGCCTTGAAATCCACACTGCCACCTACAGCACGGGTCTTTAAAAGGCACTGTCTCAGCAAGTCAATACTCTGCCCTTTCATGATTCCTGCAAGAACAAGGCTTTCATTTTACTCTGTGCTTGGGTCTGTATCAAAGCCACATGCCATTTTGTCAATGGATAGCCCTTGCTTTCCAGCAGCCACAATTTCTAACAAGTGGTGATTCTTTTGTTCCCTGGCAGTCCTTTGAGCACTCCAATTCCTCAGAAAAAAATAAAGATTGGATGATAGACAGCTAGGGCTATCCACTGACAAAACGGCATGGACAAAGCACAAGTGGAAACCGTATGTAAAATGAAAGTTGTAGAAAGAAATAACTGTGGATGCGGGTTGACAAAGAAACGACACAGAGTACTAGAGTAACTTGATGGATTGGGCAGCATCTCTGGAGAACATGTTGAATTACTCCTGCACTTATTTTTTTTTTACATAAAATGGAAGCTTTGTTATAGTACGGACTGTGACAGAGTAGAAACAATGATTTCCAGTGCCTTTAAAGAAAACGCTCTTCGAGGAAGAATGGATGCAGCTTCATTGTGTTACAAGTGAGAGGGAAATCAGTATTAAATCATGTGTATGATTGATTAACTGGCAGCATGTGCAAACTGTGATATTGTGATATTATTTTGAGGGTCACATCATGACAAAAAGTTATTAAATCTTTTTTAGAGATTTAACCTATGACCACATATTACTAAAACGAATGGATTGAGTAGAATATATTGTGTACAGCTCTGTAGTCTGTTGAATAAATTGGCTATATGGGGTAATGGTTTTTTCTATTTTCCATATGTTATTAGCTCTAGTACAAAATAAAGCAAAGGAAATGTAATGATCAAAGGACAGGGCATCAGAGATGAAAAGGCTTTTGGCGCATTGGCCTTTATCAGTGGGAGTATTGGATATAGAAATTGGGAAGTCATGTTACAGTTGTATAAGCCATTGGCGAGACAAAAGAGTATTGCCTTCATTTCTGGTCACTGTGTTATAGGAAAAATGTTGTCAAGCTAAAAAATGTGCAGAGAAGATTTACAAGGATGTTGCCAGGACTTGAGGGCCTAAGCTACAGGGAGAGGTTGAGTACGCTAGGACTTTAGTGTTTAGCGTGCAGGAGAATGAGGGGTGATCTTATAGATGTATTCAAAATCAACTGAGTATTTTGCTCAGAGTAGGGAAATCAAGAAACAAAGAGCATAGGTTTAAGATGAGGGGGGAAAGAAATAATAGGAACTGATGGGCAACTTGTTTACGCAAAGAGTGTTGAGTGTATGGAACAAGTTGCTGGAGGAGGTAGTTGAGGCAGGTACAATCATAACATTTTAAAAACATTTAGGCAGGTACATGGATAGGATAGGTTTAGAGGAATATGGGCCAAACACAGGCAGGTGGGTTTAATGTACAGGTAGATGGGGATGTTTGTTGGCGTGGACTAGTTGAGCCTGTTTCAACACTGTATGACTCCATGACCATGATAGGAGGCAGAGTTGAGGGGGACATTTTTTTCCCAACTGGAAAAATGGTTTCCAGGAGTATTGAATACAAAAGCAAGGGTGCAATCCTAATATTAAAAAGCCACTAGGTACCCTCAGCTGCAATATTGTGACAGCAGACTTAAGGAAGGTTGTCTACATCAACTACAAAACTTAAGGGAGCAGAAACTTCAGTGACAGGGTTGTTCTCATCAGGGGTGCATTCATTTTCTGTTCCAAATCATGAATAGCTTTGATAGACTAAATTTAAAAAAACGAATTCTATTGTCAGTAGGTCAATAACCAGAGGACATAGATTTATGATGATTGAACAAAGGATGGCCATATGGAGTGGTTAATGATTTCCCTGGATATAGTTGGTTAATTAATTACCAGGATTGAGTTAGTTTTTCGAGCAATATTTCAGACAGTTTATTATTTGATCTGGTAACCATATTTAAAAGAAATATTTAGAATTGTTCAAATACTTCTTCTTGAAGGGAAATGAAATGATACAGGGCAAAGGGCAGCAAGGAGCAGATTAATTGGAGAACTCTTTCCAGGTTTGCAGTACAGGAACAATTATTTGAAAGATGTCCTTCTGCACATATCATAGAAACATAGAAACATAAAAAATAGGTGCAGGAGTAGGCCATTCGGCCCTTCGAGCCTGCACCGCCATTCGAATATGATAATGGCTGATCATCCAACTCAGTATCCTGTACCTGCCTTCTCTCCATACCCCCTGGTCCCTTTAACCACAAGGGCCACATCTAACTCCCTCTTAACTATAGCCAGTGTACTGGCCTCAACTACATAGAAACATAGAAATTAGGTGCAGAAGCAGGCCATTCGGCCCTTCGAGCCTGCACCGCCATTCAATATGATCATGGCTGATCATCCAACTCAGTATCCTGTACCTGCCTTCCCTCCATACCCCCTGATCCCTTCAGCCACAGGGGCCACATCCAACTCTTAAATACGGCCAACGAACTGGCCTCAACTACCTTCTGTGGCGGAGAATTCCACAGATTCACCACTCTCTGTGTGAAAAACGATTTTCTCATCTTGGTCCTAAAAGACTTCCCCCTTATCCTTAAACTGTGACCCCTTGTCCTGGACTTCCCCAGCATCGGGAACAATCTTCCTGCATCTAGCCTGTCCAACTACCTTCTGTGGCAGAGAATTCCAGAGAGTCACCACTCTTTGTGTGAAAAATGTTTTCCTCATCTCGGTCCTAAAGGAATTCCCCCTTATCCTCAGACTGTGACCCCTTGTTCTGGACCTCCCCAACACCGGGAACAATCTTCCTGCATCTAGCCTATGCAACCCCTTAAGAATTTTGTAAGTTTCTATAAGATCCCCCCTCAGTCTTCTAAATTCTATCATATTGTGTCCTATGATTCTAGGAAAGACCAGGGAAATAATTGAATAATAATTGTTTAACAGGTAGAAGTTTCAATAATGATTTTTTTTAATTATTCAGATAAGAAAACCATTCAGAAAAGGGACAGATTAAGATTTTTTTTTTAAAACAATGAACTTTGATGGAAAAACAGAATGCCCAAACATAAAACAAAAATGAAATGTGAATCTGCACCATTTTTTAAAAGTGCTGTGGATAAACCTAAGGAAATTAACATATCTTATATTGTTTTATGAGAGTAGGGTATGGGAAGATAGAGAAGAGAGGTACAGCTACATTGGAGTGTGACCTTCTTTTGAACTATTTTCCACAGGGCTTTTACAATCACAGACGTTTGGATTGAAACTTTTTTTCAAAACATTAAAAAAATAAATATTTGAACAGAAATAGTCTCTCGACTTCTTTGAGTAGAGTCTAGCATTCAATACGACCATGTCATTTTCCTGCTTTCTCCCCATATCTTATTATGAATGGAAACCTATTTATCCAATACACATTTAAGTGCTTGGCCTCCATAGCTTTCAATGGTAAAGAATTCCCAAGGGTTCCCACCTTCTGAATGAAGAGATTTCTCATCTCAACTTTGAACAAATCCTTAGATACTGTATATAAACCAACAATTTCTCCACATCAGGTGTTTGTCAGCCAAAGCTGAAATTCCTGCAGGTAAAATTTCAGAAAAATATGCAAAATAATCTGCTATTTCCTCCCATATGTCTTCTACTGTGGATTGGAACCCACATGGTCCTTGGGATTGTCAATATATGCACCATTAATTTCTCAAAAATCACTCGTGTTAATTTTATCAAGTTCCAGTCTTTGATTTATTACTCATTTTCTTGGGATATCATGTTTATTTTATCATGCAGGAAAGAACTGCAGATGCTGGTTTACACTAAAGATAGACATAAAATGCTGGAGTAACTCAGCGGAACAGGAGGCATCACTGGATAGAAAGAATGGGTGTCGTTTTGGGTCGAGACCCTTCTTCAGACTGAGAGTCAGAGGAGATGGAGCCACAGATTTAAGGAAGTGTGAGTTGTGAAAATGAGACGTCAAAGGGGATGAGACGTGAGGAAGATTTTTTGTTTTAAATTTTGAATCTCTCTCATATCATATTTGTGCCATACTTGAAATCTAACTCCGATGGGTCTTAGAAGGAATCATTTTCAATCTGTTAAGATCAGATTCATAGAATCATGCAGCATGGAGCCTGGTCCTTTAGTGCCCACTGAGTCCATGCCTGCTGACCACCAGCAACCATATATACTGACCCTGCTTTAATCCATTTTATTCTCCCCATTCCCATGAACCTGCCTCAGATTGTACCACTAACACTACACCCACACCGACATAGTAAAGCTATTTACAGTGGACACTTAACTTACAAACCCACACACCATTGGCAAATGGGAAGTACCCGAGGAAACCCACCTCATCACAGACACAGAAGATGCAAACTCCACCCAGATAGCATTAGAAGTCAGGAATTAAATGAGATCTGTGAGATAGCTGCTCTACTAATGTGCAACTGTGCCATCATTTTTGAAAGGAAATTTGATAGAGTTCTTCCAAAGATAAAATGGAAGATGATGTAAGATGATTGTAGGTATTTGGAAATGTAAGGCTACTGAGCTTGTTGTTTCCAAATTTGGGATAGCCGTTCTGTACTTTATATTAACAATTTATTTCTACTCATGTCTTAGCCATTCCCTGGGGATAGAGAATGACTTATGTCCGTCCTGGTTTTGTCGATTCTGAGATAACCATTGAGGCCAATTTGCAAACCACGGACTCCTGCACAAATGGTCAGAAAGTGGCAGAATGGGCAGGTCGGTTTTTGAGAACATGCTGAATCTTTTCCTCTGATGCCAGTTAATGTTGGATTTTAATCGCTCGATGGATCTTGGAATAGAGTAAATGTTTCAGATACTGGAAATGCGAATAATAATGTTTGCCCAAAGGAGCCATATACATATGCCTAGAGCCTCAATGCTGGGGCACTGGCCTGGTAGAGGACACTGAAGTCGGTTTGCTTATTCTTCCAGTGAATTTGGAAGATTTTGCAGTGGCAGTGTAAGAATTATCTTTGCAGTGCCTTAAAATGCTCCACTATTGTAAACAGTCCAGATCTCAGAAGTAAACCCAAAACAGTTTCCACTGCTGTCCATGTGTTTTGTGGTTTTGAAGTCTCCATCTTCAAACACCAATTATTTGAAGTTGTTGAAATGCAGTGCTGGCACATTGAAGGCAAATGTGAATTTCATTCGGGGATGTCTGCCTTTGTTGAGAGGTAGCTCCTGAGGTAGAGAATTGGTTCTGGGAAAGTCATAACTATGATCCTCTCAGCTGCCTCCTCCCAATAGCTGATGAACTGATCCCTGCAATGCAGTGGGGATTCAGTCCATCTAGAGGTACAGTTTTTGTGATGATCGCACTGTGGCAATTCCCAGGGAACTGCTGAGAGCTGCTCCAAACACTATCCAATGCCTTTTTCTACCTCAGTAATTCCTTTGACTCCATGAATTGCTCTTTGGAGCATTCTCTGGTTAGCTGTCCAAGTCATAATCCTAACCAAAAGATCTACAATTGAGCCAATTCCCATGAATACCAACATAAAAAAAGACTGGTTCGTAGCCTCTACACTGTTTTCAACCTCTTCGATTGCAATCTACATACAGGCCCGTACGAAGCTTTTCAAAATGGGGGGTGGCATGACAGGATAAAAAATTTTTTAATGTGAAATAATGTGCGTGCTAAGCACATCACGAGCGCGAAGTGTGAAGTCCCTCGATGCCGGGCTCCAGGGCTCAGGGGTTTTAGATACTCTCATGCATTCTGAGCCTTATTTTGAAGCATTTTTGCACCAGATTTATGACCAATATTTCAGAAATTAACAGGAATCTGAGAGGTAGCTTTTTCACACAAAAGATGGTGGGTGTATGGAACGAGCTGCCAGAGGAGGTAGTTAAGGCTGGGACTGTCCTAATCTTTAAGAGACATTTGGACACGTACATGGATAGGACAGGTTTAGATGGATATGGGCCAAACGCGTGTGAGTGGGACAAGTGTAGATGGGACAAGTGTAGATGGGACATGTTGGTCGGTGTGGGCAAGTTGGGCTGAAGGGCCTGTTTCCACTCTGCATCATTCTTTGACTAAAAAGTTAAGAAGAAAAATGCACGTAGATAAGTAGAGCAGATTTGAAAGAGGAGTGAAATGTATAGGCAGAGAGAGGTTTATGGGTGGAATGAACATAGGAAAGGAGGGGGAGAGTGGGCTTGGGCAGATGGGTGAAGGGAAAATAGACACAAAGTCTATTGTGACCGAGGTTTTAAATGACCGAGGTTTTTCTCACCTCGTTCATTTAAGACTGAGGCGAGAAAAACCTTTTTTACCCAGAGAGTTGTGAATTTATGGAATTCCCTGCCACAGAGGGCAGTGGAGGCCAAATCACTGGATGGATTCAAGTGAGAGTTGGATAGAGCTCTAGGGGCTAGTGGAGTCAAGGGATATGGGGATAAGGCAGGCACGGGTTATTGATAGCGGACAATCAGCCATGATCATAGTGAATGGTGGTGCTGGCACGAAGGGCCGAATGGCCTCCTCCTGCACCTATTTTCTATGTTTCTATGAACAGAAAGGCGGATTCTACTAATTTAATATTATGTTTGTATAATATAATTTTAAACATAGAGATACCACCATCTGATGCAATTAAAAGAGATTGGGAACAAGAATTATCTATAAATATGTAGAAATACAGATGGGATAAATATTTGCTATATGTACAGAAATGTTCGATAAATGTAAGACATACCTTATTCAAATCAAAATTTTACATAGATTATATTATTCAAAAACTATACTGAATAAAATGTTTCCAAATGTGTCTCCCATCTACGATAAATGCTCATCTCAAGATGCAACTATAGCACACTCCTTTGTCTTTTGCTTAAAACTTCAGAAATTTTGGAAGGAAATTTACGAAATGTTTACAAAAGTATTTAAAATAAAATTGAACCCCAATGCAGAACTGATTATCTTTGGAATAATGGAGTTCGGCTCTGAGCTGACTTCGTTCCAAAAGAGTTTCCTTAATTATGGCTTAATAACGGCAAAAAAACCTATATTAAAATTCTGGAAAAATGCCCCAACACCAACGCTTAAAATGTGGTTTTCAAACATGTCTGAAATGTTACACCTAGAAGATATGAGATTCGTCCTAGCAGACAAATCAGACCAATTCTTAAAGATTTGGTCTCCCTTTATCGATTTATTACGAGCATTTGGTGCCACATAACCCTGGAAATTAACTGTTTCAGAACCGGGTGAGGGATGCGCAAAGATAAGAAACAGGTATATCCCTTTTATTTTCTCATTGTATTTATTTATTTTTTGTTTTGATTTCCTTTTCCCTTTTTCTCTCTCTCTCTCTCTCTCTCCTCTCTCTTGTTCTTGTACTTTTTCACGAACTATCACTTTCACCACTCTACCTAACTTTCTTTCTCTTTTTGCTTCTACTACTTTTTTATTATTAAATTTAAAAACAAGAATGTATTATATTATTCTTGGTTTACATTACCGTGTATGGACTTCTAATAAAAATATTATTTAAAAAAAAACAAAAAAACGTTTCCATCACTTTTCCCGCCCTTTTAATCCATGTTTTTTTCCCTATTATTAGCTCCACATATTAAGTTTTATTCCAATTCCCATATTTCCTTCTCGAAAAATTCCATGCTGTTTTCTCTGTCCCTTTTCTTTATCGGTTTGAAAATTAAACACACAATCCATAAGGTTACAGATGCAACATTGACATTGATGTGTTTTTCTTAATTGTCAAAATTAAAAAGTAAGATTAAGAAATTAAGAATAATTAATCAGCCAGAAGTTCCTGACTAAATGTTGTCTGTCTAATCCCTTCTCAGATACTGCCTGCCCCACCTGAATTCCTTCAGTACTTTGAGTTTTGCTTACAATGTCAGCATCTGCAGTTCCTTGTGTCTCAATGTGTTTTTATCGTGACAATGTTCCAGCAAAGTACAGTGTGAGTTCAAAGCTGAACATAAAAATCCTGTTAACATTATTCACTATTAAGCTGATTCCAGCATTTTTTGTTTAATTGTTTTTCCCATCTGTTTTTACTTGTTATATGCAACAGAACAAGGTAAAAATAATACTGTTGTATTCTCTTCCAATTTTTGTTCCTGTCATGAAGCAGTAGTTATAGATGTAATGATATTATTTGTTATGCTTCATCTGAGAAACGATGGTTTTCAACAGGGGAATTTCTAGCCAATTTAGTTTAGATAGGTTAGATAGATTCCAGCTTAGAGATACATCACGGAAACAGGCCCCTCGAACCAGAGCCTGTGCCGATTAACGATCACCCATTCACGTTAATTCTATCCTACACTCTGTACAGACTGCATCCATAGTCAGGATCGATCTCGGGACTCTGGCAATGTAAGGCAGCAGGTCTACCCTAAGATCATAGACCTCTAAGATTTTTGGGTCTACTGCTGCACAACTGTGCCTCCCATTCATGTCTACTTCTTATTTGCGTCCGGTTTCTAACTATTGCACAACCAGGAAACAGGATTAAGACTATTTTCTTTGTCCTTTCTAGAAGGCAAAATCATGAAATGAAAAAGAACCTCTCCCAATACATAAAAAGAATAACTATTGGGGATGATAACTGACTGTCTCATTGCTGAAACAACGTTAACCAGACGACATTTATATGAGTTTAAATGTTTATTTAAATATGTTCTATGTATTAACAAAGCACCAGAAGGATGGTGTGAGAATATGCGTGGCCTAGAAATTTGATTGTGTTAAAGATTTATTTCAATCCCACCTGGTCAAAAAATGTTTTTGACAGAATGGAATGCAAAGTGATCATTTCCAATAATTTTTAATTAGTTTAGTTTACGTATACCAAGGTACAGTGAAAAGCTTTTTTAGTTTGCCTACTATCCAGTCAAGAAAAGACTATACATGAATATAATCAATTTGTGCACAGATAAAGAATAAAGTTTACAATATTTTAGTGCTAAGATATGACATTGAAGTCTGATGAAGTCCGATTAAAGATAAGAAATACTTACCTGATTACTGATCAGGTAAAAGATCTGTAATTATTCTTATCAGGTATAAGAATCCTACACCTGACCCGAAGATTGGCCAAGATATAAATGCCAGCTTTCCCAATTCATTCAATGAAGTCAACCCACTATCTTCCTCTATCGTCGTTGGTCCTGGACCTCTAATTGTATGACCTCAATGCCTCCGTTTTTTTATTGTTAAGGTCACCAAATCTCCTTTTGCCCTGTCCACCCAACTATAAATACTCAATCTGATCCACTCTCCATTTCTCAGTCTTAATCCTCTGATTCATCCTTATATGCCTGACCCAACACTCCCTAATCCAAAACCTCTGATGTCTGACCTTTAGCACAGTCCTGGCACAGATTAACCCTATATACCTTTTATGCCATTGAAGTTTGTAGTTGATGGCATAGTTTTGAAGAAATTATTGGTGCACTGCACAATACCAGACATAGTGTTCACTTTAGTTTAGTTTAGAGATACAGCGTGGAAACAGGCCCAATGAGTCCGCATCGACCAGCGATCCCCGCACATTAACACTATCCTACACACACTAGAAACAATTTACACTGATACCAAGCCAATTAACCTACAAACCTGAACGGGAGTGTGGTAGGAAACTGAAAATCTCGGAGAAAACGCATGCGGTCACGGGGAGAACGTACAAACTCTGTACAGAATGCACCCGGGGCCAGGATCGAACCCGTGTCTCTGGAGCTGCAAGTGCTGTAAGGCAGCAACTCTACAGCTGCACCACGGTGTAACCCATGCACTCGTTTTTAGCTCCATAATTACAATTTCTAAGGCCTATGAACATGAACATATTGATTAACATCACTACAGCTTTTGATTACATGCACTTTCAAAGAATGAACAGCTGGCCATATTGTCACTTTGTATACAATCATTTTTCTAATTCTGTACGTTTAGTGGCTCAGTGGGTCAGGCAGCATTTCTGGAGAAAAGGAATTCCTTTTCTCCAGGGTTGCTGCCTGACTCGTTGAGTTCAGCATTTTGTGGTATCTTTGGTGTAAACCAACACTTGCCGTTCCTTCCCACACTTAGTTTAGTGACTCATTATTTAACATGCCTTTACAAACATGTTGTTGTTGTTCGTCCTTCTTAATCGAAGAAGACCATGATTTCAGTGTTTTTGTTTGTGGGTCCGGAGGTGATTGGTGAGAACAATCCGGGCCCGGAAGGCTCGCCCGCATATGGGACACAGTTGGGTGGGCGCTGCAGTCGAAGTTGAAGTGGCTCAAGCCTTTACAAACCTCCCCTGAAACTGTACGTTGTGCATCTCCAAATTAGACAGACATAACGATAGAACAGTACCGAATATGAACAGGCCCGATGTATAACGATTTGTGTCTACTAACGTCTTAGCCATTCCCTGGGGTGGAAGGATTCCCTCTCTCTCCATCCCTGCTCCACCCTAGTTCTCCGACTAGTTTCACTGTCCTGATTAATTTTATAGTTTGTATGTCTCACTGTTACCTTCCCCTTGTCTGACATTGAACCATTCTACATTGGCTTTATTATTGGCTGCTTTGATCTGTGGTTTCCACATCTTTCCCTTCCATATCTCTAGTTTTCCTCTCTCCTGACTTTCAGTCTGAAGAAGGGTCTCAACCTGAAATGTCACTCATTCCTTCTCTCCAGAGATGCTGCCTGTCCCGCTGAGTTACACCAGCATTTTGTGTCTATCTTCTCAGATTCTGCCTGATCCACTAAATTCCTTCAGCACTTTGTGTTTTGCTCAAGATGCCAACATCTGCAATTCCTTGTTTCTCAATGTGTTTTTATCGTGATAATGATCCAGCAAAGTACAGTGAGATTTCAAATCTGAACATAAAAATCCTGTTAACATTATTCACTATTAAGCTGAATCCAGCATTTACTGTTTAATTGTTTTTCCCATCTGCTTTTACTTGTTATATGCACCAGAACTAGGTAATAATAATACTGTTATATTCTCTTCCATTTTTTTATCCTAGTGATGAAGCAATAGTTTTAATTGTAATCAGATTCTTTGTTGTACTTCAACTAAGAAACTATGTTTATCAACAGGGTAATTTCTAGTCAATTTAGTTTAGATAGTTTAGGTTAGAGATACATTGTGGAAACTGGCCCTTCGACCCACGGTCCACGCCGACCAACGGTCACCTGTTCACACCAGTTCCATCCTCCACTCTGTGCAGACTGCATACGTAGTCAGGATCGAACCCGGGATTCTGGCAATGTAAGGCAGCAGCTCTATCGCTGCACCACTGTGCCTCCCATCCTTGTCCAGCTCTTATTCATGACCAGTTTCAAACTATTGCACAGCCAGGAAACAGGATTAAGAATATTTTTTCTTTGTCATTACCAGAAGGCAAAATCATGAAAGGAAATCAAGCTGTCCTTTATTTCATGCCCCTACATAAAAAAGAATAACTATTGGGGTTGATAACTGACTGCTTCACTGATAATATAACATAAACCAGATGACATTTGTTGGAGTTTAGTAGCTCATCTAAATATGTTCTACGATCAAACAAACCACTAGACGCATGGTGTGAGTATATGATCTACCTGTAAATTAAATTCCATGTCCCAAGTAATGCAAATATAACAACCATAGTTAAAATCCGAGACCCCAAAATTTGATTGTGTTAAAGATTTATTTCAATCCTACCTGGTCGAAAGTATGTTTTTGACAATGAATTGCAAAATGATCAATTCCAATTAGTTTAGTTTAGTTTAATTATTGTCATATATACCAAGGTACAATGAAAAGCTTTTGTTTTTGTGCTATCCGTACAATAAAAGACTATACATGAATAAAATCAAGCCGTCCACAGTGCACAGATACAGGAGAAAGGACAAAACATTTGAATACAAAGTCTAGACTAAGTGGGATCCATTGGGTCCCATGTTCACACAGGAGGGTTGGTCCCCCAATGCAATATTCCACCTCAGCAACAATTCCAATATTGCTGGCCAGTGGGGAATGGGGGGGGGGGTGCTTTCTGGAGCGTTAGTATGGGTTTTGTGGGCTGAAGGGACTGGATTCTAGAGGGCTAGTATGGACATTGTGGGACGAATGGATTCTTGGCTGGCAGCTCAGTCACTCAGGCCTGGTGGGCTGGCAGCTCAGTCACTGAGGCCTGGTGGGCTGGCAGCTCAGAAACTGCCAGAAATTCTGCCCAAAACAGGTGAGAGACTCTTTGAGAGAGAAGGGAGAGGGTGGAAAATCAATTTTAGATATTTTTCATATTTTTCTGCAGATCACAGCAATGAAGGAGAAAAGTCTATCCTGGCCTGGATCTCACAGGGAGCAAATGAAGGGAGGGAGAAAAATACTGGGGTGAGGTTTAATACTTGCAGGGGGAATATTTACTGATGGACTGAAGGGACTCCTGAGCTAGTACAGGCCTGATGGGCCGAAGGAGCTCTTTAAAAAAAAAAAATGAGTGAAATCTCAGTGAAAGGCACTTTTTCTGGACTTTTCCTGGCCTGGCAAGGGCCCTTAGGGCCAAAATGCTCCTCCTGGGCTAATACGGGCATTTGGGGCAAAAGGGACTGGTTTCTCGGCTAATAGGGGCTTTGTGGGGCCGAAATTAGTGGTTTCAGGCAGGCCAAACAACTCATTTCATTTCATTTCCAATTGCATTGCATTGCATTTTCATTTCAGTTCCATTGCCATTGCAGTTTCAAGCACAGGGCAGGCCAAGTGAAACAGCTGATTGCATTTTCACTTAATTTCCATTGGCATTGCAGTTTCAAGCACAGGGCAGGCCCAAGCCAAACAGCTCATTGCATTTTCACTTCATTTCCATTGCCATTGCACTTTCAAGCACAGGGCAGGCTCAAGCCAAACAGCTCATTACATTTTCACTTCACTTCCATTGCCATTGCACTTTCAAGCACAGGGCAGGTTCAAGCCAAACAGCTGATTGCATTTTCACTTCATTTCCATTGCCATTGCATTTTCAAGCACTGGCAGGCTCAAGCCAAACAGCTGATTGCATTTTCACTTCATTCCCATTGCCACTGCAGTTTCAAGCACAGGGCAGGCTCAAGTCAAACAGCTGATTGCATTTTCACTTCATTTCCATCGCCACTGCATTTTCAAGCACAGGACAGGCTCAAGCCAAACAGCTGATTGCATTTTCACTTCATTTCTATTGCCATTGCACTTTCAAGCACAGGGCAGGCCAAACAACTCATTTCATTTTCATTAAGGGCTAACAAATCATTTATTCAAGCACATTGCTTACTCACAGTGTTCTGTAGTTTTCCAGCTCAGACAAAGACTCGTGACCTCTCCCTCACCATCTTTCAGACAGACAGAGCCACACCCACACTTCCGGGTTTTATAGTCCCTCCCCTTCCCACCGGAAGGGGCGTGGCCTTCATGGCGGTGATTGACAGGAGAGAGACTCTCAAGATTATTTAAACACTGATTAGTCTTTTATTTTTCAGACTTTTAATTATATAGATGTAACATTGAAGTCCAATTAAAGATAAGTATTCTTTACCTGACTTAGATTGGTGAAGACATAAATGCCAGCTTTCCTAATTCCCCCAATGCAGTCAGCCGACAATCCTCTACTATCCTTGTTAATGCTGAACCTCTAATAGCCTAATCATATAGTCTGAATGTCTCAGTGTTTGGATGGATCAAGTCACCAAATCTCCTTGTGCCCTGATCACCCAACTATAGGTAGGCAATTTGATTCACTCCCCATTTCTAGTCTTGATCCACTGATGCATCACCCTGATCCCCCACCCCCCAGTCTAAAACATTTGAAGGCTGATTACAGCATGGCCCAGGCACAGACTAACCCTAAAAATTTGATTAAAGTATAACAATTTTTGCCATGACGCTATTGAAGTTTGTCATTGATGGCATGCAGCTGAAGAAATTATTGGTGCACTACACAATGTCAGACAAAGTGTCTTCACCTCCATATTACAATTTATAAGGATATGAACATGGACCTACTGATTAAGATCACCATTACTTTCGATTACACGCACTTTGAAATAATGAACCATTATCACTTTGTATACAATCATTTGTCTAACCCTGTACTAGTATAGCGCCCGAGTGGGTCAGACAACATTTCTGAAGATAACAAATTCCTTTTCTCCAGAGATGCAGCCTTACCCACTGAGTTACTGCAGCATTTTGTGATATCTTCGGTGAAAACCAGTATTTGTAGTTCCATTCTACCTAGATTAGTGGCTCATTGTTTAATATACCTTTGCAAACATACTTCCCTGAATCTGTACATTGTGCATCTCTATATAAGACATAGAAATAGCTATAGAACAGTAGATAACAGGAACAGGACCGGTCCCACAATATCTGCCAAACACGTGCCAAGATTAACTAATTTCCTCTGTCTGCATATTCATGTGCCTATCTTAAAGTCTCTTAAATGCCACTATTGCACCTGCACATCTCCACCCCTGGCAGCATGTTCCAGACACCCACAATTCTCTATTTAAAAATCTGGCCCACATATCACCCTTAAACTTTGCCTCTCTCATCTTATAGCCATGCTCACCCGTCTTTAACATTTCATCTCTGGGGAAAAAGGTTCTGATTGGCTACCCTATCTATGTGTAATTTTACATATTTCTAACAGGGCAAACTGTAGGAATTCATCAGGCAAACTATGAAACCCCAATCAGCTCTCTGGTTAATCGGTTTCCCCTCTTCTTTGAGGCATCATTGGACTGTATGCTCAGGCTCTTTTTTTAATGCACTCATATAGTGATCCTCCAGTTCCCTGTTGACAATATTCTTCATCAGCATTTATGCTCTTTTAGGTGCAATGCTCTTTCATGATGATAAATGCCGCTGGCAGAGGGCTAGATGATGCCTTGCCATGGCCAAACAGTCAGAATTGGCACGGTTTCCGTACTTTATTGGTCTGCCCGCCAATCTGAGCTTCAAAAATCTTTGCTTCGTATCTTCACATAATTTACTCATCAAAATAGCTTTACGATAGGGAGAATGTGCTATTAAATGAAAGATGCAAGTAAAGTTGTAATCAGAAACTAGGAAAAAGCAGACTTGGCAAAAAACATTTTTATGACAGTTTTCAGAGTAGAAAGTAATGATAAATTACCAGTGATAAAACAGATGACAAGCTCTTTAATTTGTTGCTTACAACTCATTCATCCCAGTGAAACGTTCTGCTCAAGTGACATTATAGTATTTATCTTTTCACATATTAGCAATCTAAATGGACTTTCCATACCTCTGCTCTGTAGTCAAAACATCTAACATGAAATATAACACTAGTTAAAAAAAAGCCAGAATTACACAAAAGATCAGTCCGTAAAATTAAATATGATATGTTAATTTAATCAAATTAGAAATTAGACTAAAATAACAGGCCCGAAACAGACCCATATATGCTGAACACTCAACCATGTTTATGCCCACAAGTTTCCACAGAAGGCCGCAATGATATCTTCCAAATATTTTTAAACCACTTCTGTATTTTTTCTGCTGATTTTAGATTTTGAAAAAATGTTTAACAGTTTATCTCCTTATCACTCAATCGTTTATTTCCTTATTTCCTTATGATGGTGTTAGCCCAGAATCTTGATTGATTTATTGTCGCAATAAATCACTGAAAACGTACCTGCCATTGAGTGAAGCACAATAATAACCATTTCTGTTTTGTTTGGCATCAGGCTGAAATTAGGTTTGAGTGGTTCACTGCGTGAGTTGGGCAGCAAATTACATCATTGCATGTACAATGTTCTTTTCGGTACATTAGAGCAAAATTAAATCAAGTTTATCCTGGACTTAACTCTTAATGGATACTACAAGGACAACCTGGTCTTCATAGAGCAGTCCTAGACTGAGAACAATGAAAGATACTGCACGTCCTATACTTATCATTAATCTTCTTGTCTCCAACAAGCCTGATATCAAAATTTTCCTGAAACTATCACTGATGCCTACCTGTCATCCCTCCTGTTAGCTCAAGCTGACACCAAACCAAACGTAGACTGGGCGATCATTTCACTGAACACCTTTGCTCAGTCCGCCTGGAGCTACCTGATCTCCCGGTTGTTAAACACTTTAATTCTCCTTCCCATTCCTGCACTGACCTTTCTGTCCTAGGCCTTGTCTATTGTCGATGTATATATCTATAATCGCAAATTGGAGGAACAGCATCTCATATTGCGCTTGGTCAGCTTTCAGCCCAGTGGTATGAACATTAATTTCTCTAACTTCAAGTAACCCCTGCATTCCCTCTCTCTCTGTCCCTCCCCCACCCAAGTCAAACCAGCTTTTCGTTCTCACCCAACAAACAACAAACAATGGCCTGTATCATTGTTGCTGTTTTGCATATCTTTCATTTTGTGTTCTATATCTCTCTACATCATCGTCTATATTTCTCGTCTCCCTCTCCCATGACTTTCAGTCTAAAGAAGAATCTCGAGCCGAAACATCACCCATTCCTTCTCTCCAGAGATGCTGCCTGGCCTGCTGAATTACTCCAGCTTTTTGTGTGTATCTTCGGTTTAAACCAGCATCTGCAGTCAGTTCCTACACCACACTCAGTCTACTGTCTCTCCAATCCACCCAGCCCTCAACAACTCCCTAAAACAATCAATGTTCCCTCAATCTTCCAATCCATCCAGGAACTGAAACCCAGCTCAGGAATTTCCCCTCCAGCCCTCCAATCAGGCTGTGAGCCCTCTTCCTACCACGCTTACCATTTCCCCCCTCAGCATTCCCCAGTTGTCCCAGGTCTATCCACCCACAAGGCTTCAGTTGCACCCACAATCCTGGAGCTCTAGACCAATTGAAGGTTGAAATTGCAGGTCAAAGATGAAATCAGCCATCGGTGTGCTGCTGCTTTGAGCGCCTACCAGATCTTTTTAGATGCATTAGAAATCCAAGATTTTTATTTTCATAATTGCCCTCTTCCTGCAGTCCCAATACAAAGAACAAAAATATCAGTGTGGGTATATCGAGCTAAGAAAGTTGCACGATTCACCCCTGCTGAAAGTACTTTGGCTGTAGACATTCTGAATTCTGCTACTTTAATTACACACTAAATATTCTAACTGAATGCGAACTTCATACTAGCGAAATAGGTTTTCTGATTGAAAACCTTTCACCCTGCTTTGAGTAATGCTGCACCTCAGGATAATTAAAAGTTGGAAACACAAACAAAAACTGCAGATCAGAAATAAAATCAGAAATGCTGGAAGAACTCAATAGTCAGTCAAACAGCAACGGTAGAGATAATGACACAGGGAACTGCAGATGTTGGAATTTTGAACAAAAAGCCAACTGCTGGAGGAACTCAGTGGGTCAGGCATCAACTGTGGAGGGAATGGACAGGCAATGTTTTGGCCATACCTCAAAACATTATCTGTTCATTGCCTCCCCAGAAAAGCTATCTGTTCATAATAATAATAATAATAATAATAATATATTTTATTGTCATTACACATAAGTGCAATGAGATTTGGTTTGCAACTTCCATTCGATGTAATAACTTAATCGACAAATAAAATTTAGGTTTAAATACCCTGAGAACAAGGTTTGTAAAAACGAACATTAGACCAGTAAAATCAACACAGACTGAAGTGCGAGGCCGGGGGAGACAGTCCATGGGGGTGAGGGGGTACTCAGCAGGGCCGGTTCAGACCCGCTATAACTCTGGGAATGAAGCTGTTCCTGAGTCTGGTGGTGCGGGCGTAGAAGGCCTTGTAACGTCTGCCGGAAGGGAGTAGTTCAAACAGTCCATTACAAGGGTGAGAGGAGTCTTTATGTATGCTGACCTAGGCACCATGTGTGGTAGATGCTCTCCAAGGCTGGTAGCGGTGTCCCAATAATCTGTTGCGCTCTGTGGACGATGCGCTGAAGAGCTCTCTTCTCCGCCTCCGTGCAGCTGAGATACCACACAGAGATGCCATACGTTAGTAAGCTCTCTGTGGTGCAGCGGTAGAAAGTCGTCAGCAGCTGTTGGGGCAGACCAGTCCGTTTCAATGTTCTTCGGAAGAACAGTCGTTGCTGTGCCTTTTTTTAAAATATATTTTTATTAGAGGTGAGCAATAAATTGGCAAACACAAATTATGGTATAGGTATTTCGAGTACATCACTCATACATTATTAATATTATCAATTGAATCATTCTGCCTCTAATAGTTTTGTTTTTTTTATAGATTAAAAGTAATAAAAAAAGAGAGAAAAAAAAGAGAAAAAAGAAAAATCAAAAAATAAAATCATAAGGAATGGAATAATTTACCATTAATACATCGTTGGAGATAAGATCAAGGAATATAAAGTATAACTTTTCATCTGTTCCTGAGTCCAAGTTTCAGTTAGATTGGGTAGATTAGATTGGATAGATTGGATAGAGTTAGAAAGGGTAGATTGGTTCTGCCGAACCAATCTACCCTTTTAAATAATCGATGAAAGAAGACCATATTCTAACAAAGAGTTCTTGTTTGTCCATTAAGGCAAATCTGATTCTTTCCAGGTGTAGGGTCTCCGACATTTCCATAATCCACATTTTAATTGTGGGGGTTATAGGGCCTTTCCAAAATGTTAATATTAATTTCTTCCCGATTATTATACTGTAATCTAGGAAATTTCTTTGGCTTGTTGTGAGTGTTAAACTTTGTTCTGATATTCCAAGTATTATTAGTTTTGAGTCCGGATCCTGTTTAGTATTAATAACTTCAGAAGTTATTCTAAAAATCTCGATCCAGAAGTTTTTAATTTTTATACAATTTGCAAAAGTATGTGTTAAGTTAGCCTCTAGATGCTGACAACATTTATTGCAGATAGGAGAGACATGTGGAAAGATTCTATTCAGTTTAACATTTGAGTAATGTAATCTGTGTAATACTTTAAATTGTATTAAAGCATGTCTGGCATTTAACGAGCATTGATGTATATATTGTAAACTTTTGTCCCATATATCTTTTGTTATGGGTTGGCTTAATTCATTTTCCCATGTATGTCTATGTGATTCCATCTCTGGTACCTCGCTGTCTAAAAGAATATTATAAATATAAGTTGTTCGTTTTTCTGTATTAGGATGCTTATTCAAACATTCATCAAGGATTTCTGGTTCCCTTTTCCTATAATCTTGTGTATTTGACAACATAATCTCTGAGTTGTAGATATCGAAAAAAAATTATTTGAGTGTATTCCATAAATCTGTTGTAATTCCTGAAATAAAAGAAAAGTGCCTTTCTTATAAAGATGTTCTTTTTTTTTAATTCCATAATTTTTCCATTGTGTAAAACCTTTATCCAGCATGGAAGGTTTGAATAAGGGATTGTTTACAATAGGAAGACAGAGTGGTATATTATCCAATTTTAAAGCCTTTTTTAATTGTTTCCAGATTCGTGTACCACTATGTATTATAGGGTTTTCCCTATAGGTTTTTTTGTGCAATTTTGTCGGTGCAAACATAATCGAACCGATTTCAAAAGGTAAACAGTCCTCCTTTTCCATCCTTAACCAGTCTGGTTGTTGATCAATTTCTTCCAGCCAAAAATTCATGTTTTTAATATGGACTGCCCAAAAATAAAACAGAAAATTTGGTAGAGCTAAACCTCCATTAATCTTTGATTTACATAATGAAACTTGTAACAGTAGTCTACTTTAAAAAAAAAAAGAATTTGGAATATACTGAAATAAGTACAATAATTGCGGCAAAAAAATCATTTTTATAGCATTAATTCTACCGAACATTGAAATGGGGGTTTTCCAATATTGAATATTCTTGTTTAGTTTATTCAGTAAAGGTGGGAAATTTGATTTAAATAAAGAAGTATACGTCTTAGTTACATAAATACCTAAATATTTAAATCTTTCCTCAACTATTTTAAAAGGTGATTGTTGTAGTGTATGTAAATTAAGTTTAGCTATTGGCATGACTTCGCTTTTATTCCAATTAATTCTATATCCTGAAAACTGACCAAATTGAGTTATTAGGTATAATAAATTTGGAATACTAATTTCTGGCTTTGTAATATATATTAATACATCATCTGCATATAAAGAGATTTTATTCATTGTATCTTTAGTATTGTACCCATGTATTTCTGGATGAGCTCTGACACTTTCTGGGAGTGGTTCAATTGCTATAGCGAATAATAATGGAGATAGCGGGCA
This sequence comes from Okamejei kenojei, assembly GCA_035221665.1. Lineage (NCBI taxonomy): Eukaryota > Metazoa > Chordata > Chondrichthyes > Rajiformes > Rajidae > Okamejei > Okamejei kenojei. Next base: position 47,886,669 of record CM069136.1, read on the forward strand.
TCCTTGGTTCCCAGGGACACATTCAGAGATGGACGTCAAGTGCTGCTGGAAAGTCATCAACTCGGTAAAAGATGCTCTTTGATCTGCCCAAACCTTGTTGACCTCCCAGCAGAGCAGGTTGTCTGTCAATGATTGTTGCCGACTGGCCCACTTCAGACTACGTGCTGAGGGATGCATTGAAGCTCAGTGCAACCATCGCCAAGGCTCTGTGAGGGAGGTCCACGGTCTCAAGTCGTTCCGCTGCTGCACAGTCTGGGGCAGGGTGTGGTGGAGATGCCTCTCAAATAAGGGAAGGGTTATCACCCCGGGGGCCACATGAATGTCAAGGGTGCCGGGCAAAATGATGAATGAATGAATCAATCAATCAATCAATTAATTAATTAATGATTGAATGAATGAATAAGAAAATTGGCCAAGTATGTTCACATTCAAGGAATCTGCCTTGGTGCTCCGCTCTCAGGTGACAACATGATGTACAGTGATAATTAAGAATGACACATAAAACATTAAACAATAATAATAAAACATTCTTGATTAAACATGTGAATTAACTAAAATACCAGAACAAAAGGAGGCTACAGATTTTTGCTTATTAAGTAGAGCTACTACTTGTGGAAAAAAGTTGTTTTTATGTCTGGCTGTGGCAGCTTTGACAGTCTGGAGTCACCTTCCACAGGGAAGTGATTCAAAGAGTTTGGGGCCAGGGTGAGAGGGGTCGGAGATGATCTTACACGCTCGCTTCCTGGCCCTTGTAGTGTACAGTGTGTCAATGGAGGGAAGGTTGCAGCCAACAACTTCTCAGCTGATCGGACGATTTGTTGCAGCCTCCGGGTGTTGTGCTTGGTGGCTGAGCCAAACCAGACCATGATGGAGAAGGTGAGGACAGACTCTATGATGGCCATATAGAATTGGACCATCATTGCCTGTGGCAGATTGTGTTTCCTCAGCTGCCGCAGGAAGTACATCCTCTGTTGTGCCTTTTTGACTGTGGAGTCAATGGTGGCCCCCCATTTAAGGTCCTTGGAGATAATGGTTCCCAGGAACTCAAAAGACTCCACAGATGTGACTGTGGTGTTGTTGATGCTGAGTGGGGTGAGGGGAGGGGGGGCTCTCCTAAAGTCCACAATCAATTTCACTGTCTTAAGAGCATTGAACTCCAGGTTGTTGCGATGGCACCAGGCCACCAGTTGTGTCACTTCCTGTCTGTAGGCAGATTCCTCCCCATCCTGGATCAGTCCAATCAGGGTTGTGTCATCCGCAAACTTGAGAAGCTTGACAGAGGAGTCTGTGGAGGTGCAGTCGTTGGTGTAGGGAGAGTAGAGGAGAGAAGAGTGTACGCAGCCTTGTGGTGCTCCTATGCTGAGTGTTTGTGGGTCCGAGATGTGGTTTCCCAGCCTCACACGCTGCTTCCTGTCTGTCAGGAAGCTGGTGATCCACTGACAGAGGGATTCAGGCACAGTCAACTCGGAAAGTTTGAAGTGTACTAGCTCTGGCACAATGGTGTTGAATGCAGAGCTAAAATCAACAAACAAATTCCTCGCATTGGTCCCCTGGTGGAGGATGAAGTGCTGGAGGATGAAGTGCAGGCCCAGGTTGACTGTGTCATCCACAGATCTATTGGCCCGGTATTCAAACGACTATCAAAAAGGCACAACGGAGGATGTACTTCCTGCGGCAGCTGAGGAAACACAATCTGCCACATGCAATGATGGTCCAATTCTATTCAGCCATCATAGAGGGTTTGTGATATTTTTCAGCTTGACCAGCATGTCTTTCATGACTACAGAGATCAGTGTGACAGGCCAGATTAAGACCAGTAATCCTTGTCTTTTTGGGTACCGGGACAATAGTGGAGACGTTGAAGCAAGCAGGGACAGTACAGGTTTGCAGGGACTGGTTGAAAATGTCTGTGTAGACCGGTGCCAGTTGTTCGGCACAGCATGAGAGTAGAGGGGGAAACATTGTCCTGTCCTGGAGATTCCCGGCTTCTCTGTCTTCTGAACAGCTTCTCCACCTCCTCCTATTGTTAGTGATGGAGAAGTGGCCAGATTGATGTTGGGCAGCACGGAGAGGGTAGCTAATGGACGAGGCCCCAGTCTTTTGCAGTCAGGCTGTAAGTGGGTGTTAAGTGGTGATTGGAGAGAGGTGGTTGGGATAGGGTCCAGTCTTTTCACATTGGAGTCATGCTTTGAGTAAGTGTGAAGTGGTGGTTGGGGAGGAGTGGGTGGGGAAGGGTCCAGTCTTTGCAGACTGGAGTCAGGCTGTGAGTCGGTGTGAAGTGTTGGATGGGGGGAGGGGAGGGGGGGGGGAGGTGTCCAGTTCCTAGTTGGAATGCAACTGTCCTCACAAAAGCTGACATATGATGTCACAGTGTCTGTATGCTCGTCGAGGCTTGTGGTTGCTTCCCTGAACACATTCCAGTCAGTGCAGTCAAAGCAGGACTGTAGGTTTTCAATGCCCTCGCATGTCCACCTTTTCGTTGTCCTGACCGCAGGCTTAGCAGATTTTAGCCGTTTTTACAGATTCTGCCTGTAGGTCGGAATAAGGTGAACCCAAACCCGCATATTTGTGAATGATATTTGTGAACACTATGATACAATGCAAATAAATGTACGTATAGCCTCTGAGAATGTTGAAATAATTTTTACACAGTGCTTCATTTGAATAATTTTTTTATTCTGAATAAAGTTTATTTAGATTAATTTTAAAAATTGAGGCTATTTGGGAACCAATGTCCATCTCAGCAAGGAACGAAACCTTAGTATTTTCCTCTTTAGTCACATAGTGACAGCTTCAGTGACTGGCAATACCTACCTTAACAGTGTGTAGGAAAGAACTGCAGATGCTGTTTTAAACCGAAGAAAGACATAAATTGCTGGAGCTAACTCAGCGGGACGGGCAGCATCTCTGGAGAGAAGGAATTGGAGTCGTTTCGGGTCAAGACCCCTCTTAATAGTACTGGGAGGGGGGAGCTGGCACTGGGATGTTTCTGCTGTATTCTGACAATTAGCTGAAAAATTGCCGTTCCCCATAGCATCATGCTTTGCGAAAACCAGGCCTACTGCAGGTTCTGAATGAAGGCTATGGAACGTCATTATTTTGTCCAAAGTGGCACCATTCACAATGCTCTTGTGAAATAGATATTCTTTATGTCTGAGTTTTGTCCCATGAGGTTTGGTAGAAATACTGACATAAAGGAGCCGTTTATTTGCTCATACCATAAGTTTGGCTTGGCTCGTCAGTGGACAGAAAAAAAAGTTTTAATGTTTTTATTTCTTCTTCTGAGATTTATCTCAACATCATGACCGAAATTGGTTTAGGTCACTTGTAATATAACTTAAAATTATGATGTTATAACATTAACATTATAATATCAGATGAGGCAATAACTGCCGTGGTGAGAATGGAGGATTTTATATCCCAAAATAATTCAACAGAGGAATCACCAAGGTTGCACCTGCAGGCAGAGAAATGAGCAGATCGTTGATGGAAGATGGTTATTGGCAGGTTATCAACTCGAATGTTTGTTACTCGCGGTAATCACGTACAATTAACGTAGCAGGAACATCGGAACTTGCGCACACAACTTAGCGACTCGTGGCGCTAACGGCAGGTACCCGTGAAACTTTTTAACTCTTGAAATAATTCAAACATGTTTGAGGTTTTCCACGAGTCAAATTTACTGTTCAAGTTAGAAATTGAAACATTTAAACTCATTGTAATAACGTAGTGGCCCGTGAGTTTACCTTAGTGACTCATGAGTCTACCGTGGGCACTCTAACTCAGCGGGCAGGCAGCATCTCTGGAGAGAAGGAATTGGTGAAGGGATGACGTTTCCAAATTTCTGCTGCGTCTTTGTGTAACTCCAGCACCATGTGCTCACTTTTTGTCAACCAGCATCCGCCCTTTCTTGTGTATGACATTGTTTGTATCCGTGGCAGTTGATTGTCGCTCCCTTCAGTTTCCTAGGGAGTCGGGACGGGACTGGAGTTGGGAGGGAAAGGTGGGCGGGGAGGTGGGGAGGAGGGAGGGGGGGAAGCAGGGAGGGGGGGGAGGATGGAGGGGAGGGGGGCGGTTGGGGTGACAAGTGCGGGAGACAAGTGTACTGACTGTGTGAGCAGACACTTTGGTAGTGATTGCCCATGGGGTTCACTGTCGAGGACTTCATAATGCAGAGAGCATTATAAACAGTGGAGCGATTAACCCTGGAAAAGGGGGAGACTTCTCTCTGAGTTGGACCCAGGAAACTGAAGCAGGGATTTTCTTGAGGTCATTAACGACAGATAAATGGATGGGAAGGGTTTACAGGGCTATGGGCCACATGCAGGCAAATAGGACTACCCCAAGACACCAAATTGGACGGCACGGCCAAGCTGGGCCGAAGGACCTGTTTCCATGTTGTACAGCACCATGACTAAGGCCTATCCAGCGGGATTGACATATTTTGTTATTTTTCCTTTCTAAAGATGCAGTGTATTTTGGTGACTATTGCACACTGCAGACCAGAAGCGTTATGGTGGGTGATTGTCGCCTGCCCGCTGTTTCTGACGCTTGGGATCGTTGCCCTTCGTGTTGGCGTGGAGGGGGAGGGGGGTAGTTGTGCTGTTTGATCGCCCCCTGCTATCCCAGGGACAGGGCGACACAATGGCTTTTGAGACTGCTGGGCAATCACTACCAAAGTGTCTGCCCACACAGTCGGTACACCTCTCCTACACTTGTATCCCGCACTAAGATCATCCCGCAGAGATTGATCCCAGCCTAACCCAAGAGCCTTGTCACCCCAGACAGATTAATGACGCCCGGCACCCTCCATTGTACCTCAAAACAGAACGTGGTGCATAAGTCAATTGTGTCCCGAAAGGCAAAGAAGGCAAAGAAACATGTGTAGGAAGGAACGGTAAATACTGGTTTTCACTGAAGATAGACACAACACGCTGGAGTTACACAGTGGGTCAGATAGCATCTCTGGAGAGCAGGAATAGGTGACATTTCAGGTTGAGACTCTTCTTCAGACTCTGAAGAACAGTCTGAAGAAGCGTTTCTACTCGAAATGTCACCTATTCCTTTTTTCCAGATTTGCTGCCTGACCCACTGAGTTATTCCAGCATTTTGTGTTTGTCTTCAAGGCAAAGAAACAGTAGCTCATATTGCATGAATGTGAGGGCTGAAAATGCAGATCATCAGTGAGTGCATCTCAAAGCAACTGATGGAAAGCTCTAGAATAAGGTGACAAACTGTCTTATCTGCTTGAGAGCACAAGATTATTAACACTTTCACATGATAGACCTGTTGATCTGGAAAGACCACAAGATACAATTATACTTCGGATTCACGTGAGTGACTACGTGAAGAAGAGCCCGCCTCACGCTGGTAACGGCATGACGTCGACGCTGACGGCGAAAGAAGGAGCTGCGGTAAGGAGCAGCTCCTCGCAGCGGTCGGAACGGCCCGCAGGTAAGTGAAGTTACATCGGCGCGGGTTTTTTTAGGTTACGCTGGATGGTTCCAACAGCGAAACTAAAAGTAAAAATTTAGACGTTAACGTGCTGATTGAGCACAAGATAAATTTTAACAAAATGGAGAAATCGGAAGGAAGGCTTCGCGGGTGAAAAGAGCCTCCCGGGTGAAAGTAAATATACGGGAAGCGAAGCTAGAGTGGACCCGGTTCCGATACCGTTGGCCACTGATTTACCCGATATAGAATTTCCAGATTCTCCGGAAATTATAACCACGGAGGAATATGCTCCTAAGAAATGCAAAAAGAAAACTGTGAGGCCCGTGGTTTCTGATGATTCTGATTTTGAAAGACCTCCAGATAATAAAAATATGTGGCTAAAAATGGAGCATATGGAGAAAGTTCTCCAAACTATTATGAGACAAGGGCACAGTACCCTCATGAATCCCAGAAAATCCCTGAGGGGTTTCAATATGATGAATATGGCTGTGGGCCAAGTTGGGAATATGATACTCCAGACCCACGATTTTGGGCTGGAAGAAGTCTCATGGGATAATATCCCGATGGAATTAGGGCTGCAGAAGGCAGACCCTGCTGAATTTGAAATGATTTTTGAAAGCACGCCACAAAGTAAAAAGAAAAGGCTTGATCTGCCTAAGATAGCACAAAGTTTTGCTATACCCGAAGGAAGTGGTGAGGCTATGGAAGAAAGCCTAGCTGCCAATATAAATTATATGGTATCTCACCAGCTTCATAATACTGTGATGAATGAATTATCAGAATTATATAAAGCACCAGGCAATTGTGCCTCATTGGAAGTGCCTACGGTGAATCCGATGGTATGGGCATCTATGACTCCAAGTATGAGAGCCCAAGAAATGAAATTTCAAAAGGTGCTAAAATTATTTTCGGCTGCCATCACGGCATTTGGCAGGCAAATGGAGAATGTGGAAATGGACAAGATTCAAAAAGATACTTTGGGTTTAATGTGCAATTCGTTTTATGAGATCAATTGCATGAGGAAAATGGCGATTCGGCCCATATTTCACCCTAGATATGCAAGCCTGTGTCAAGAAAGTGGAGTTCAAGCTCCTGGATATTTGTTTGGAGAAAATCTGCCGAAACAACTGAAGCAGTTGGATGAAGAAGCTAAATATTTTAGCACTATTAAAGCTTTTGTCTTTGGACAAAGAAAAGGGTTTTCGGCCCGAAGGAGTTTTGATTTTCGTTATAGAGGCAGAAATTTGTCACGAAGGTATTATCGTGCTACACAGGCCACTGCTTCCCTGCATTCGGGAAAGAGGAGACCATCACGCTCCTATGGAGAGGTATTAAAGACTTCTATCCTTAAAGAAACTGTGGATGAATCTCCAGTTGGAGGGAGATTGCAAAAATTTTATAATGCCTGGCTTAATATTACTTCTGATCGATTTATATTACAAGCAGTTTCAGGAGCTATTATTATTTTTAAAGAAGGGGTCAATCCTCCCTGTACAGAATAAACCTGCTTATGCTTATGTGTTTTCTCCAGAAGAAAGAATGGAGATTGATGTGGAAATTGGCAAATTATCCGAAAAAGGGGTAATTGAAAAAACTTATGAACATAAGCATCAATTTGTCTCTAATATATTTCGCAGAGATAAGAAAGATGGTGGTTGTAGAATTATTCTAGACCTTACAGATCTAAATAAGTTTGTAGAATACAAACGTTTTAAGATGGAGACATTTAAAACTGCAAAATATTTGATTTCAGCAGGTTCTTATATGGCTAAGATTGATTTGAAAGACGCCTATTATTCTGTACCAATTCATCATCTTTTTCGGAGATACTTAAAGTTTTATTGGCAGGGGCAATTATGGCAGTTCAAAGCTTTACCAAATGGATTAAGTTCAGCTCCTAGACTCTTTACAAAACTGTTGAAACCAGTTTTAGCTCAATTAAGAGCACAGAAACACATTGTAATGGCTTATCTGGATGATATTCTGATTATTAATGATAGTCAAGAGTCAGCTGAGCACTCAATTTCAGTTACTAAAGCTTTGTTTAAAGAGCTTGGATTCTTAATTCATCCAATTAAATCCCAGCTGCAGCCAGTTCAATCAATTGATTTTCTGGGGTTTGTAATTAACTCAGTGACTATGTTAGTTACGTTGCCAGCAAAGAAGACAAATGATATTTTGCAAATGTGTAATTACCTCATTCACAAACCTTATCCCTCCATCCGAGAAGTGGCAAAAGTCATTGGTACACTAGTGGCAGCTTTTCCGGCAGTGGAATTTGGGCCATTACATTATCAAAATCTTCAAAGGGACAAAGTAAGGGCTCTTAAAGATAAGGCAGGTCACTTTGACAGACCTATGCAATTAACAAAGAAAGCAGTATTGGAATTGCAATGGTGGGTTGAAAATATCCCACAAGCTGCTAAGAAGATTATGATTAAACAGCCTGAAATGGTTTTGCAAACAGATGCTAGTGCTCTCGGATGGGGGGCCACAGATTTATTTCCAGTTGTGGAGGTAGATGGAAAACTGAAGAGCAAGTGTTTCTCCAAAAGTATGGTATTAACTATTTTGGAGTTATTGGGGGCCTTTTATGGGCTTAAAGCATATTGTTTCTGCTAAACAATGTCTGCATGTATTAATACAATTAGACAATAAAACGGCTGTGGTTTACATTAATCACATGGGGGGAGTTAGATCAGTATCATGTGATTGTCTGGTCAATGAAATATGGCAATGGTGTATTGGTCGGCAGATATGGATTTCAGCAAGCTATATTCCAGGTAAAGACAATGTGGTAGCAGATGGAAGGTCCAGGATTTTTAAAGTAATACGGAATGGATGCTTAAGCCAGCAATATTTAAGAATATTGTTAGACGATTTGGGTTGCCAGAAATTGATTTGTTTGCATCCAGGCTTAATCATCAATTGCTCATTATGTGTCTTGGGAACACGATCCGGACGCAGTTGCAGTAGATGCATTTTCATTACACTGGGGAAAAATGTTCTTTTATGCTTTTCCACCATTTTGCTCTGATCCAGAGATGCTTGAAGAAAATAGAGCAAGATTCAGCTTCCGGATTGTTGGTAGTGTCAAATTGGCCAACTCAACCTTGGTTCCCAGTTATGCTAAATATGATTAAAGAACCATATATGCAGATTCCTAACTGTAGTGATATCTTGACTAATCCAGTAACAAATGAAGGTTACCCATTATATGCATATATGAATTTGTTAATCTGCAGGTTTTGACCAGACCACTACAGGAAACTGGGATTGTCGGACCAAACTTTGACAGTTATTGGTGCATCATGGCGACATAGCACACAGAAACAATATATGACACATATTAAGAAATGGGGAAGAATTTTGCACACAGTCAAATATTTCTGATGAATCTGTGAATGTTACTCATGTTTTGGAATTCCTTGCCAATTTGCACTTTGGGCAACATTTAAGTTACAGTGCCATTAACACTGCACGCAGTGCCTTGTCGTCCCTATTTAGGACTTATGATTGGTGAGAAGTTAATTGGGTCGCATCCATTAATATCACGATTCATGAAAGGAATTTTTCACATGAATCCGCCAAAACCTAGATATACAGAGATTTGGGATGTGAGCATAGTACTTGCTCTACTTAGAGAATGGACGCCAATTGAAGGGTTGACATTGGATAGGTTAACATTGAAATTGGTCATGTTAATGGCACTGGTCTCAGCCCAAAGAGTGCAAACTTTACAAATGTTGCGTTTAGACTGTATGCATGTGACTACAGATAACGTTGTATTCTATGTTTACGATCTGATCAAACAAAGTAGACCAGGGAGATCTGGAACAAAGGTAACTTTTCAAGCTTTTCATATTGAGCCTGCTTTGTGTGTGGTTAGACATTTGAACCAATATATTAAAGTTACGGACACTTTTCGAGGAAACGAAAAGACATTGCTGCTTACGCACAAAAAGCCACACACAAAAGCTTCAGTTCAAACTATCTCAAAATGGTTGAAACAGGTGTTGGTTTTAGAGCGGGAGTAGACACTGATGTCTTCAAATCTCACTCCACCAGGGCGGCAGCTACGTCCGCGGCGAAGGGGCGGGACGTACCTCTCGAGCATATTTTAAAAATCGCAGGGTGGAGTAAAGAAGAAACTTTTTCAAAGTTCTACAACAAAACCTGTTCACACTATGACAAGCTTTGGACACGCGGTGTTGGGAGCACTATAATCACCTGCTTTGTTTGCTATTAATTGCTATAATCAGTTGTGTAGTCACTGATATCTTTTGTCACTTGTAATCATTTTTCCCTCAAATATAAGGAGGGTATTATATGGTCTTTCAACCATTAAAAAATTTAAATTGTGAAAAAGATCTAACTTTTGTCTGCTTTCTCATGTATGTGTTTACTTAGCCGGACTGTCGTACGGATTTAATTCTACGACATAAAAGACACAGAAAGCTTTAAAACTCTTCACGTAGTCACTCACGTGACTCCGAAGTAAAATAGTAAGATTAAACGAGAACTCACCTGTTCGAAGTTTGATCGTTATTTTACGAGGAGTTACGATGAGGGATTACGTGCCCTCCACTCCCACCCTCGTAAAATAAATTGATCAAATGGTGGTTCTAAGTCTTTTTATGGGCCTTAACTATGTTACTCCGGCTTTGGTGTTCTGTGTTTTTCATGCCGTTGCTTTGAAAGTATGCCGTTACCAGCGTGAGGCGGGCTCTTCTTCACGTAATCCCTCATCGTAACTCCTCGTAAAATAACGATCAAACTTCGAACAGGTGAGTTCTCGTTTAATCTTACAATTATAAGTGGATTCAAGGGGAAAAATAAATAGCCAGAAAGAATTGGTTGGAGAGAATAATAATTAGCATCAAAAAGTTAAGCAGAACTCAGAACAGTGATTACATTGTGGTAGCGTTTCTATACTCAAAGCAGAATGTTCTGTTAAAGGAAACAGTGTAAAATCAACCATTTTGTGAAGGTTTGTCATTTAGCAAGCCCAATATATCAGAACTCAACAAAACCCTGAAATTGATGCTGAGATGAACAACAACTCTGATGCATACACTTAGTATTTACCTTATTTATTTGAGCCCTAAGCCTAAACAGAAGGAATTACTAGTAATGAAGATAAGCTCACAAAAAAAAAGAATATTGACTGTATGGACATTAAAGGACGGGCATCATTGACTGACGTATCAGGTCAACGAAAAATATGCGGCGTGATGACGCAGTGGTGACGCGGCCTGATGACGTATGACGCGCGGTGTTTTTTCAAGTGTCACAACATTTTTTTGTCGCTGCTGGATATTGAAATGTTCAATTTCTTTTGGCGACACTGATATGACACCGGCAGTCGCCGAACAAAATCGCCAAATGGGACAGGCCCTTAGCAATGCAGAAAAACAATGGCATTGTGCGACATCAAAGCTACACTGGACCGTGTTTCAGAATCTAAAGTGGAAACGCATCATGGAAAACACATCTTGTGGTATTGCACATTGTCTGCAAGGTTTGCATAATAGCCATGAGGAACTCATGATCACACCGCATTCAGATCTTGTACGGTCAGCTAATAAAATTGACATTTCACTGTAAGTTATCAACATCGCTCAGAAAAGGAATCATGAAAACTTAAAAATTGTTTAACAGATGTATGGTTCACATGAAATTACTGTTTGGTTGAACACAAAATCAACAAATGTTCAGCATGACTGTAACCACAATGTAACACTTAGCAAAACCAATATAATTGTCATTAACCCACAGAACATGGTTCAATGTTAATGTTGCTTTTAAAGATCTACAACACTTGTGATCATTCATTTACAATTATTGACAACCAATGGAAATCTCATGTTATAGAAATTGTTAGTTTTACATCCATGAAAGCTACCACCCAAGGCTTGATTGTATCTTCAAACTGTTTGCAAGGACAAATAATGGACAGTGGCTCAACTTCAGGAAGTTTGCAATGTATAAAAATTGTCAGTCATCGTGAAAGTTGAAATTTCAGCTAAAGGCAGGATCAGGATGTGGTGAGTCACCAAGCAAATGCGGCCTGTGTTCTTGCTGGTGAGAAAGAGCGCCAGGCCCATACAAAGTGTGCTAACCCACATTTGGCATCAGAAGACTTAAAAGGCAACTTTAACATAGCGTCAATAAAAATAGGCTGGTGTGTGCACACCATGAAATGTACAATGCATTAGAAGATACAATATAGAATAGAACAGCAGAGGGACTGGCTCTTCGGCCCACAATATCTATGTTGAACATGATATCAAGCTAAACTAATCTCATCTGCCTGCACATGATCCATGTCGCTGCATTCCTTGCAGATCGATGTGCCTATCCAAAAACCTCTTAAATACAGCTATCATATCTACCTAAACCACTATCTCTGACAGCGTATTCCCGGAACCCACCACCTGTGTACACTACTTGATCCACACATCTCCTTTAAACTTTGTTCCTTTCACCTTAATGATATGCACTCTAGTCGTTGACATTTCTTCTGTGGGAAAATGGTTCTGACTATCATATCCGTGCCTCTCATAATTTCACATACTTCTATCAGATCTCTCTTCAATCGCTGATCCAAGTCTGTCCATTATTAGTTAAATAGTTTAATTTATTGTCACGTGTACCAAAATACGGTGAAAAGCTTTTGTTGCATGCTAATGTGCAGACCTACCAGAAACACAGCGTAAAATTCCACAAACCTTTTATCATGTAATATGGAAAACTAGAGCGCGGGGGGGGGGGGGGGGGGGGTGTTGGTGGTGGTAAGGGCAGGGGGTAGGTTGTGGGGGCTAGGGGTTGTGGTGGCAGGGGGGTGGGTTGTGGGGTTGGAGGGGGTGGTGGGGGCAGGGGGGGTTGTGGGGGCGGAGGGGCTTGTGGGGGGGGGTTGTTGGGGGGTTGTGGGGGCGGGGGGGGGGTGGGCTGCTGAGGGGTCAGCGAGGGGGACCAGAGGGGTAGTGGCTGGAATTGGTGGTGCAATCGGGACTTACAGCAGGCGCTGGTCGCTGGTCGTTCTCCTCTGCAGGGATCAGTCACCGCTTTCCGTTTGTCGACATCGGCGACATCTCTGACTCCGGGCTGGGTCTCTGACTCTGGGCTGAGCAGGGCAGGGCAGGGTCTCCGATGCTGGGCTGCTTGGTGCTCGATTGCTTCGGGTCGCATTGGGTTCCTTTGAAAATTGGGTCCGCTTGGAAACCTCCGCCGGCCACCCTCAGCTCTAGTGAAGACGCGATGGTGCAAGAAGGAGCGGACCATCCCAGGGAGTGATAAGGGAAGAGACTAATCCCCGCGACGCTGACTGTCAGGAGAAGAGATCGATCTGCGCACACGCGGTTTTTTGGATTTTTTTAAACCTCGCTGACTTTTATGACATTCAAGCAATTGGTCCAAAACTTGGTGCAATCACAGCACAGGATAACGGTGAGTGAACTGGCGAAAAATCGTAGCGCTATCGCGAACCGCTTTTGTGCAAATAGAAAGACCGCGCAAACCGGAAGATAACAAGATCAGAATTTTAGTTATGTATTGAAGATATTCAAACCAAATACTGGCTAATTTTCAGTTATTAAACAAGTCAAGGTACATGGCAATAATGCAGGAGTGTGATGCTAAAGTAAAACAATTCAGCTGAGCCTACAGATATATTGAAAGATTGGTCCAATTGTGTTTCTATTTCTTCTGTTCTTATGTAGAAGACTTGGGGGACGTACAAAGGGAATAGCTTTACATCAGTATGTTATTTAGCATCCATTTTTTAAAAATAAATGTCAAATTTGTGTTGTTTTTTTTCACCATAGTCGACAGGAGTCTATGATAGTCAGATACAAGGGGAGATTAAATATTGAAGTTTGTGAATGTGGATTTGTGGTTATGTTTATCATAGTCATGCTAGTTTTTCATATAGGTCTCAACCACAAGAAAGGCAACTCCCATATTGCCTCTCTTCCTTCCTCCTCAAAGGCAGTGGATTTTGTTTTAGCCTCTGCAAGCAACAGAATTATTGTTTGACTTTTTCACCAGTCTTTGGAAAGACAGCTGCAGAAAGAAGGCATCCTGACTGTGTCAGAATATCAAGCATTTGCCTGCTTGATTCACTGTGTTTGATCATACACAACATTTTTAAAGCTTTAATTGCGAATAACGTGTCAAGTATTTAACATAGGAAGAAATCTTCAGTGAAGCTGGTCACTGCTAACTGTCATCAGTTGAAGCTGGTCGTTTTAAATTCAGTCTTTTGATTTTTTTTTAATTTTATTCAGTAATAAGTCGAGAAATAAAGCATAAAATGTTCAGTGAATGTTCAGTTAATTTCAATCTCTTTTGACTTTTAAAATTTTTTAACCAATAATGAGTTGAGAAGAAGTCGTGAAAAAAAGCATAAAATGTTCAGTGGTGGTGGTCTTGGCCTCGAGGGGGAAATGTGAATCAGAATAAGTAAAAATCTTATGAAAGTTGGCATTTTTAAAGTTTTAATCACAAATAACGTGTCAAATGTAGGATGAAATCTTCAGTGAGGCTGATCATTGCTAGCCAAGCCATTGTGATGTCATCAGTTGAAGCTGGTCATTTTAAATTCAAAGTCTTTCGATTTTTTTTTAAACTTTAATCAGTAATGTCGAGAAATAAAGCATAAAATGTTCCGTGAATGTGATCTCTGCCTAGAGGGGAAAAATGTGAATCAGAATATGTAAAAATCTTGTGTCAGTTGGAATTTTTAAAGCTTTAATCGCGAATAACATGAAATATAGGATGAAATCTTCAGTGAAGCTGGTCACTGCTAGCCGAGCCATTGTGACGTCATCAGTGAAAGCTGGTTGTTTTAAATTCAAAGTCTTTTGACTTTTTTAAAGTTTAATCACTAATAAGTCAAGAAATAAAGCATGAAATGTTCAGTGAAGGTGATCTCTGCCTATAGGGGAAAAATGTCAATCAGAATATGTAAAAATGTAATGGTTACCGGAAAGTGTTTTTTGTGAAAATGTAAAGACAACCGCATACACACACACACATATACACACGTACAAGATCAGAATTTTAGTAAGTGTATGATTACAAATATCTTGAGAACGAAACCTTTGTTATGTTGTGTGAAAATAAAACATGCTACATGAAACAGGTATTGCAGCATAAAAATTAGCAGGAATGTTCACTGCCATACTTCGTAACTTAATAACCTTATATCACTCATCTACCATTGAGCCAGGTTCTAGTTGTACTCGCTGGAATTTAATATGTGGGGTGGAACTTCATTGAAATCTTTTATTGAACATTAAAATAGTGAAAGGCTAGGTAGCATAGATGTGGAGAGGATGTTTCCACTAGTGGGGGAGCCTAGGACCAGAGGCCATAGCCTCAGAATAAAAGGGTGTGTACCTTAGGAGATGAGGAGGAATTTCTTTAGTCAGAGGGTGGTGAATCTATGGAATTCATTGCCACAGATGGCTATGGAGGCTGTCAATGGAGATTTTTAAAGCAGAGATTGCCAGGTTCTTGATTAGCAAAGGTGTCAAAGGTCACGAGGAAAAGGCAGGAGTATGGGGTTGAGAGGGAAAAATAGATCAGCCATGGTTGAACCGCGGAGTAGACTCAATGGGCCGAATGGCCTATTTCTGCTCCTATGACATGAACTTATGAATCAGGTCTATCAGGCTAATGGGTAATTTCTACAATGGCTATAAATACATAATTTTGAAAATAACATGTTTTTAAATATCAGCAACATTTAGTCTAATCAGGAAAGGGCTTGCTTGCATGCTGTTGAAAATGGTAAACATTTTACCCAAAGCTCCCAAATTCATGCAAATAATAAATTCATGATTTTCACCCTTTAATGTAGAGCTTTATCAGCTTTTTAAGATTTTTTTTATTTGTTATTATACAAAAATAATCAAATTTCCCAATATCAGATTGACAAGAAAAAAGGCATAAAAGACAACAATAATAATAAACTAGAATTAATTAACAGTCTGATAATAAACATTATGCAATGTAAGAGAATACAGTGATTAGATAGGCCAAAGGGAAACAAACCAAATTTCATAATGCAAATTTAAAATTAATGGGACATAAATTGACCACTATAAACTAAAAACAACTATTAATGTGTCACAAGAGACTGCAGATGTTGGGATCTTGAGCAAAATGAAAGTGGATGAAATTAGCAGATAAAGCAGCATCTCTAGAGTCACATGGACAGATAATATTTTTGGTCAGGACCATTCTTCAGACTGTTCATGGTTAAACCGAGCTAGATAGAGCACTTAAAGAGAGCGTAGACAAGGGATATGGGGATAAGGTAGGAACGGGGTACTGATTGTGGATGATCAGCCATGGATCGAATGGCCTACTCCTGCACCTATTGTCTATTGTCTAATCCTACAGACGAACTGTAGGAGGCAAATAATTATTTGATTAAATGCAAACCCTGATGGCATTATTAAAAGCCAAAACTTGATTTATGTAGTTGCACAATCACTATCAACAAAAGATTAAAAAAAACACTGCCAAGATAAAATAAACTTTGAGACATGCAATAGAAAACGGAAAGTTGAAACATGACTTTTTGGAAAGCAGCAGAGGGATAAAATGAAAATAATAAGTAATGCAAAAAGAAATATTAAACAAAAACAAGAGATGTGATGAAATACATTAAAATATATTAGGATGAAGGAAATCATTGACTACTGATAATCGACAGTAAAGTACATCAGGCCAGCTAAAATAAGGACTATGTCTGTGAAGTTAGGAGAGGAATAGCCACATTAACTGAATTTATTACAAGAATAGGAATAAGAGAAATATAAGACAGATTAGACTATTCAGCTCTTCATGACGCCACCATCATTCAGTAGTGTCACGGCTGATCGTTTACCTCCTTGCTGTTTTCCTGGGCAGACCTCACAATGTTTGATATTCTTTATTTCTTAAAATACATCAATGTCTGAAATATTTTAAACTGAATAGTTGAGAGCAAAGTTCATCCATGGAGAAATTTAGAAAATTAAAGACAATGTACATTGTAATAGTAGAGAGTAAAGATCTTCATGTCGATAACCAGAATATACCAGGAAGGAACAGAATATACACAAATGCAGCGGCAGCCAGGACAAATTAGTGGAAAGTGGTAAAAAGGCAAAGTTATTTGTTGCTTTTTGAGCATACTCATCATTTGCAAGACGGTAGATGAATTGATGACACAAATGGAAATAAATAGCTCTCATCTAATGGCCACAAAGGAGGTGTAATTGCAAAGGTCCTCAACATTTCAGGATAGGCAGAAAGGAAAAGTAGATCAAACAGGTCTGTCATAAAGGATGAAATCAGACAATAGTGCCTCAGAAGTACAAACATAGAGTCAACTTGGGTGAAGTCAAGAAATAGCAAGGTAATAGGACACTGATGGGAGTAGCCTATAAGCCTCATAGACTCTCCTTGACTATAAACCTAACAATTCCTATGTTATAAGACAATGTATGAATGTGAGAAAGATACTACACTAATCATGGATGATCACCTTTTTACAGATTAGACTAATTAAATTGGGAAAAGATCTCTGAACAATGAGTTCATGAAGTATATTTCCAACAGCTTCTTCTGAAGGATATGTTGCTGAATTGACCAGCAAACAGATTATTTTCTTTTTTGTATAATGAGATTAATCAATCATCTCATAATAAAGAATCTAATGGGGAAAAGTGAGGAAACGTCACATATGCAATTTGAGAGCGAGAAACTTAGATTATTATCTTAAAATTTGAGACATATAAGCTTTATGAAAGTATTAGTAGATAAAGGGCTATATATAATTTAATGAGCAGGGGGAAATAGTGAGATGAAGTATAAAGTGGGCAAAGAGAAAGATTGTTAAAAGAAAAACTATCCACTTTTGTGAGACAAACAGAAAAGCAGAATACAAATTAAATCTGTCTGGTCTGACATTCTGTGATCTGGTAGCTCCCATTGTCTCTTTAGTACAGATCAATACTAATTAACTAATTCTAACTAATATCTAAAATTAACAAAGATCTGCACTAATCTGTAGCCAATTAACTGACCAGGACAACTTTTGTGACCTCATCTCACAATGTTTCTAATCAATGCAAATGGGTTATGGAACCCTATATCAGTTAGGGAAGATCTATACTTAAAAAGAACAGTCCTCCTGCTCAGAGGAAGATGATTTGGGGCAATGTCTGTGGTTCAGGCTTTCTGTGGTTCGGCACCATGTCAGGTACCAAGGGTGCTGGACTACATTGTATCAACCTGTATTATTTAAATGGAAAGTGACTATGGAAGCCAGGCAACAAAACAGTGGCAGCCTAATTTACGAAACACAACGAGTTAGCATGTGTGTTCAGCAGGTAATTAGTAAGGCAAGTAGAAATTTGGCCTAATTGCATTCAGGATAGAGCATCTTTGTAGGAAGCCTCGGTATAGTTCTCATACAGTCCAGTGAGACCAACTCTGTAACTAAATGGTTATTTTATCATACCGCTACCTAACTTGATATTTTTTAAGGGAATTACTTTTAAATTGGATGGTTCATTTACTGGATTTCTGAGCTGACATCTATAGCTTAAATATGAAGGGATAATTTATTAATTATATATAACTCCACATTCAACGAAACCATATACTGTATTTGGTGTTATTACTGGTGTCAGCCCTTATAGTTTGTTAACAGCACTAGGCACCTTTCTGAGTCATGGTGTTTAGTTGTCATAATGTATGTCATGATGCCATAACAATCAAATACTTACTTGCTGCAGCTTAACTAGCCTGTAAATGTTATAACACACAGATAACATATAATCTTTGAAAATACAATTAATATCATGGTAGCCATAACAGTGAAAAAAACAAACTCCTTCGTGCAACTAAAGGCACAGTCCATAGAAGATCATAGTTGTTGAGATAGTGTTCAAAAGTTTGAAGGTTGCTTGAACTTGTTGGTCAGTTTTCAGGCATCTTTCCGATGATAGTAGCAAAATGAGAGCGTGGCCAGGGTGATGTGGGTCTTTGATAATATTGGCTACCCTTTTGAGGCAGCGCCTCCAAGAGATCCCTTTTATGGTGGGAAGGATAGTACCTGTGATGAACCAGGTGGTCTCATTCATCCCAGGGCATTTACATTCCCGAATCAGGCCGTGAAACAACCAGTCAACATGCTTTCTACCATGCACCTGGAGGAGGTCGACAGAATATTCGTCAACATACTGATTCTCCTCAACTTCCAAAGTAATAGAAACCGGTATCCTGTTTCTTAGGAATGCAAGTTGTTTTTTTCCACTCTGCCTGGTCTTTCACAAATCTTCCTATGATAATCACTTCCCTCATCCTTTGGCAAAAATCTGTAACGCTATTAACAAATCACAATGACAGTATTGACAGCATGGGGGCAAGGTCTTCCAGGCTGTCAAAGCTATTGAACTAGCCGCTAGTGCCATGCAATGCATAGCATCACTGATCAGCTGGGAGCTGGCATTTCAAAGGATTGGTGTACTCATGTCTAGGCGGAAAGACGCAGTGTTGCACAGGTGAAGATGAACTGCAAAGGTCGGGTGTTTCACCAGCCTACTGCTAAGCAACAGTCAAAAACGGTGGCCGATTATAAACAAGCAATTCAAAGTCTCACTTCTCAATCTTAGTTGCATTAATAAAATGTATCTTCGCATCGAGACACAAGACCAAAAGCACAACTTCAAAAAAATTACGAAAAATGTGTTTTTTGTATTTGTTTGCAACAAGTGGAAATATGTAGGGAGACCATGAACTCAGGCTGTATCAAGTATTGGGAATTTAAAGGATTTGGGCTGATTTGTTCATCTGAAACCTAAATGCCAAGGATTGCAATATAAGAAGGAATAGGAATACTTTATTGTCACATATGTCTAGGCACAGTGAGATTCTTTGCTTGCATATGCAATGTAGAGAAATAGCAGCCACCTATGGCACTGAAATATTACAGGAAAACCGGTTATTTTCTTGATATTTTAACCCAGAAGGCATTTTTCACAAGCAATAAAAACCTTGTAAGGAAGTGAAGTGTTTTAAATTTGGTTTCTGTTCAGCAGTAAAAGGAGTGATCATGATCATGCAGTTAAGGGGACTTCATAGGGTGGAGGAGGAGTTTTTCATTCAGCCTTTGATCTGAATTAACAGGTATGCTTTCTTTAACAGGTATAAGAATATATGAGCAGTGGGACATCTAGCCCACCATGTTGATTTTCAACGTAAATCCCATTTTCCTGCACTGTACCCATATCCCTTAATGTATGATGCAGTAAACCCTAGCTTTAACGGACCTCTAAATAAGGACTGACCTACCGACAGCTGTCTATGCCATCCTCAGCTTGCGGCGCTGGTCCCCCCATGCCGTATCATTTCCAGGCCAGACCTTATGCCCCCACCGCCGGCGCACACAGCTTCCTCAGCCACTTCCATGCCATGCCTGCCGCCACCACCACCTACACTTATGGGCCTGTCCCACTTAGGCGACTTTATAGGCGACTGTAAGTGCCATGTTGAAAAATTAGCGGCGACTAGAATGAAGCCGCCATGGAGAGTAGCGAGAATTCTCATGCCGTACGTGGGTCGCCAGGAGGCCCTAATGGGTTGCCAGGTGGTCGAAGATTCTCAGAGGTTCTCGTAGGTTGTAGCCGGTGCTGAATTTCATTGGCTCATTGAGGGAAAAAAAGGTAAGCAGTCGTTTTCAGAACCAAGGATCACCGACTGGTAATGTTAATGTCCGCCGAGCTTCACAGCCGTGTATCTCTGGCTTATTAAAAGTTGTCCACTCCTCCTTCCCTCCCTCTTTTAAAGGACTGTGCTTTAGCCATCTTAATTACAGCGCCAACCTTCCTGTTCTTCGCGTTGTGTGTTTGTATCACCTTGGCTTTGCACTGTGTGATTTATTTAGACAGGGCAAGCGGAGGGAGGGCTGTCCAAAATAATTCACACGGGCTGCTGAAGGAAGAGATGGGTTTGTGTGTGTGTGTGTGTGTTCCACTCTGACAGTCACCGTTCCAGTTGCCAGTTTTTCAGGCGACTGCCGGCAACTTGACAGTCGCCAGCAGTCCGCTGAAAAATCACCTCAGTGGGACGGGCCCATTACTTGCACTCCGGCCGCAACGATTGACTCCGCAGATCGTCCCCTCTCACCCGTTCGTGGGTAGGCCGGGGCTGTCAACTCACCTGGATTCCAGGCCCAGTTCTGGACTGAGGACCCAAAATGTCATCTTTCCATGTTCTCCAAAGATACTGCCTGACCTGTCGAGTTACTCCACCACTTTGTGTCCTTTGTGTATTAACTAGCAACTACAGTTGTTTGTTTCCACTACAATGATAATACCTTACTCAGTTATAGCAGACAATCGGCAATAACAGACACCATTCCCACCTCTATGGTCCGTTATACCAAAGGATTACTGCATATAAATATCTGCCAACTTCCATTTTTGGCTAACTCGGTGATTAAGTTTCTACAACTATCTAGGCCATAGAATTACAGAGATTCACCAATTTCACAGAATGGAGTACCCTTGAGAACTGCTAGCAATACTCCAAATACTGCATAACCAAAAGTCCTGTAGACCTGCATCATGACTTCCTGACTCTTATATTAGATGCCCCTAGCAATGATGACAAGCATACAATATACCTTCTTTACCGCTCTATCTACTTGTGCTGCCATCTTCAGTGAGCTATGAACTTGGACTCCAAGATCCCTCTGTGACTCAATGCAGTTAAGGGCCTTGCTTGGGTTAAACTCCATTTCTCTGCCCATTTCTGTGTTTGATATAGACCCACTGTATCTTCTGATAGTATTTGTCACTGTCTGTAACTCCTCCAATTTTGCTGTCACATGACAGGTAAAAGCAGAAACCATAACATTGGGGCAAATGGCAGTTTCTTTGGTATTTTGGGGGTTCCTTTGCCTCCTACGATGCACATATTTTAAATGTGTTTTGTACAATATCACAAATTGGACAGCACAGTCGTAACCCCTATATGTAGTGTTGGTGACTAAAAATCATTTAGTAATGCAATCCCAACAGTTGCTTATCACCGGTCGTGTTACCTTTCAGGCAGTTCTTTTATTTTGAAGATAGAGGACCTTTTGGATCTGTAACCTGTGTCACAGGTGGAGCAGGTTATGCTTGATGAGTGGATTGTGGGTGTAGTTTGGCACACTGAGCATTTATATCGCTGCTTATACATGGCCTTCTTTCTTTCCCAGAAGCTCATTTTTCTATTTTGAGTGATCACTACCTAAGGGTTCGCATGAGCCTGTAAAGAGACTTTGAGGATGACTGTGAAATGACTAGAAATATCTTCCCGTGATGAAACTTAGAATAACTTGTTTGTTTCTGGAATCTGATGTCAGGCATCATGTTCAACAATCTCTGGTGGGCAGGTAACATCCTTCACAAGCCAGATACCAGCTGTCAAAATGTACTGCAATGTCGCTGCTAAAGATATGTGTTCCATGTTTGCTCGGCAAACTCAGCTCATAGCTGCAAGAAGAAAGACCCCACGTGCCCTTTTTCACAACTTCAAAATGTTCTTGTCGAAAAGATGTTTTGCTCCTTGAGTGATTGGTTGATTGGTTTGCTATAATTGTGTCGAGAAGGTTGCTGGGAGATGCAATACAAATATCACAGTCTACAATCAGAAAACAGGGGGCTGCAGTTGCAGCTCAAGTGAACTCTTTTGCTGCCAAAACTTGGTGGTTCATTAGTCATCTTGCTGAACTCCAACATAACAAAATATGGGAGAAGGTCAGAAACCCTATTCACCTTAAAATTATGTCTGCTAGTCTTTACCATTTCAATCCTGGGAAAAAGGTTGACTGTCTATCCAATCGATGTGGGCTCCTGTACATCGACAAGACCAAACGCACACTCAGCAACCATTTCGCTGCACACTTATGCTCGTTCCACAGAGTCCTACAAGATCTCCTGGTTGCCAAACATTTCAACTACCCTTCCCATTCTCATACTGATCTTTCTGTCCAGGGCTTCCTCCATTGCCAGGATCAGGCTACACACAAACTAGAGGAACCGCACCTCATATTTCACTTGGGTAGCTTACAATCCAGCAGTATGAAAGTAACTTAACTAACACTCCCCTCATGGCTTCCTCCATAGTCGTTTAAATTAGTTCCACAGTTCACCATTTTGTATCGCTCTGGAGATCACACCTTCCCCAGCTAACAATTGGCCTACTGGTGCATCAGCCAGCCTGAAGTAATTTGTTGCCAGCCTTGATTTGTCCAGGTCTTTTCTCACCAGCTTTTCCCACCCCTCAAACTTTCAGTTTAAAGAAGGGTTCCGATTGAAAAAAAAAATTGTCTTTTTCTCCAGAGATGCTGCCTGACCCACTGAGTAACTCCAGCACTTTGTGTCTATCTTACCTCCTCGGGCAGTTCATTCCATATGTAGGAAATGTTTCTCCCTCAGGTTTTCATTAAATCTTTCCTGTCTCACCGTAAACCTATATCCCATGGTTCTTGTTTCCCCTAGTCTGGGTAAAAGACTCTGTGCATTTACCCACTAATTCCCATCATTGTCTTGTACACCTCTACAATCCCTCATCCTCTGTGCTCCAAAGTATACAGTCCTAGCCTGCCCAACCTCTCCCTTTTGCTCAGCCACCACCACCCCCCCCCCCCCCCCCCCAAAGTCCTGGCAATATCCTAATAAAAATAATTTTGCATTTTCTATTCTATCAGGTCTCCCCTCAGCCCGACACTCCAGAGAAAACAATCCATGGTCCAAGTTTGTCCTACCTCAAGGCATCAAAATAGAAACAGCAGACACTTGATCTTGCAGAACTGCCTTCATGCTAAATTGTGCCCCATGAATTATAGGACATCATATTTAATCCCACCGTTCAAGAAAGATTAAAAAAAACTGTAAATTGGTTGGACTAACATTAGAAGTGTGTAACCGGCATGTTATATCGAAGAAAACCAAAGAAAGTAATGTTTTTAAATGTTTACTAACTTTTTGCTAAACTTCCACAGAAGAGGATACAAAGTGTTTTATTTCATATTTACGTAAACATTGAAATGTGATCAAATGACATTAAATACGTAGAAATAAATGGCTTATTTTTTTCAATTAACATGTTACACTATTAGATTCCAGTTTGTCAACAGATCTCAGCTATTGTAATGTGTAAATGAGGTATGAGCTGGAGGTCAAATACCAGCACATAAGGGCCAGATGCACTTTGAGTCTGACCATTCAGCTTCATGCCAACCCATAAATCCTTTAGACCGTTTTCTAAAAGTCTTTGGTGCAACCATACCTAGTCTCTACATACTTCCAAACACAATCAAGGAAAAATATACTTATCGGATTTCAGGCATTTGTAAGTTGTTTGTGAGTGGAGTTTTAAAGAATGATAGGTTATTTAACATTCATACATTTGTTAGGGCAGATTGTGAATGTTTCTTGGACCAGGGCTTCTTCAACTTGAGATCATGATCCCAGGATTAGTTATTGAGTCATTTAAGATTGTGGAGAAACTGCCCAGAGAACTATCTGAAGAAGGGTTTCAGACCGAAACGTTGCCTTTGCTCCATAGATGCTGCTGCACCCGCTGAGTTTCGCCAGCACTTTTGTCTACCTACTATTGTTAAATTGTTCAGTTGTTATAGACATCCATGATTAAGATCCATCTATTTTGGACAATTACAGAAACAAGGCATCAAACGTGGAGACGATGGGAAGTTGAGCTTGAGGCACATAATCCGCTTTCACATATTCCTGGGCGATATCTTAACTCCTCTGGTACAAACACGTGAGGTTAACCTATCGTATCAGTCATACTCGAACAATTCATGTCCATCACCAAATAACAGAATTAAATTTCAACTCGGGTACGTATTGAGCAAACATTTTCGAGTTCCCACAAATAACTTGCACCTCCTTCCACTCACACTTAAGCCGAATGCAAAGATTCCTAAAGACATGCTGCGCTGATTAAATATATATAAACTATTTGCAACAATGAAGGAAATTATGCTAAACTGGTTTGTAAGCGAGACCCTCTCAGGTTTTTTTTGTGTCCGCCACTTGCCTGCGGTAGTTTTGGACGGTTTGCACGGCAGCCTGGCTCTGGCCACCTGCCGAGCCTCGGGGAGGAATTTGATTTTATTTTAAACTAAGGAAATCCCCGAGTGAGTACGAGGAAACCACAGGAGGAAATTAGGAGGCAGCTTTGCCACAACAAGAAAAAAACAGAAAACGCTAGCAACTCCGGGAGCAGCGGAAATATGCACTGCTGACAACACCGGGAGTAGCACAAGTTTGTTCCGCTGACCTCCCTCACAGCCCACCGCGGGAGCAGCAGAGACTGACTTGCAGTAGAGACCGACAGACCTACAGCGCTGACCTCCCTCAGTGCCCACTCCGGAGCAGCAGCGACGTACACCGTTCACAACTCCGGGGGCAGCACTAGTTTGCACCGCGAACCCGCCTCACTGGCCACTCGGGAAGCAGCAGAGAGGGACTTGCTCCACTAACAGCGCAGCTGCTCCGGACTCGCCACGTGTCTGAGCACCTGACCGGCGCGGTCACATGAGCCGCTCCCGGGGAGGCGCTGGGCTGCGCTTGTCTTTGCTCCCAGGTTGTGTGAGATTGTCACTCAGTGAGTGAAGCCATGGCGCGGTGTTTGCACCTTCTCTCCTTGCTCGGGCTGCTCTCCCTGCCCTACGCTCTGGCAGACACTCCGGCCAACTGCTCTTACGAGGACTTGTTGGGCACGTGGGTGTTCCACGTTGGGCAGCAAGGGCAGGACAGAAATGTTGATTGTTCCAAGATGGGTGAGTTTAAATCAAGTTCCCGGCGAAACTTGCCGTTTCGGCTGCTTACTACCAATCTTTTTTCAACGTCTCGAACAGTTTTAACGGCTAATGTTAATGTGCATGTAGTCAGCCCGTTGAAACTTGGAGAGTCACAGTCATGTTTTTAGGTTTAAATCTACCAAGTGATCGAAATCTGAGAGTTACTGAACTTTATGGTTGGGAAGTAAAAGTTACTGAACTTCAGTCTTTCTGGGATATATCGTTGGTGTTGTTTCCTGAATCAGCACACGATCATATAACTTACTTTAAAATCTGTACTTGGTTTCCTGGGAGAAAATATTTCATTTTACCAAGTAAGCATATATAAGATAACAGAGCCTGAAAATTAAGGCATGATTTGCTCTGAAATGTGACGTTAATCGTGTTTTTTTTTAAAGAACATTTCAGGCTATTCGGCGGATCTATGAAATCGAAACTAATTATGAGGCAGAAGCTAACGTGAAAATAAACCAGTCATCCTTACCTCTTTGCAATTCTGGAAAAAGTGCTTAATCTCAGATTTTTAAAAAAAAAATCCACGTACCAAAAGAGGAATTAATGATTTTGAAATTTTTGAGAAAAGAGAAATGAAACATTTAAAGGATGTTTGCTAATTGACAAAGCTGTGTTACAATGTCTTGCCATAGGTCCTACAGTAAAATCAGTGACTGTACATCTCCAGAAGCTTGATATTGCCGAAAGTGAACATGGAGTGTTTGGTTTCTTTACATTGATTTACAACCAAGGTTTTGAAGTGGTCCTTAATAATTACAAATGGTTTGCATTTTTTAAGGTAAGTCTTAGTTTTTAATGTATAAGCGAATTTACATATTAGGTATCATTTATTTGAGTCGTATCTGTTTGGTCATGAATTAATCTAGACTAGAGGCTAGACTTTAGTCAGAGGGTGGTGAATCTAAGGAATTCTTTGTCACAGAGGCTGTGGAGGCCGTCAGTGCATATTTCTAAGGCAGAGATAGATAGATTCTTGATTAGTACAGGTGTCAGTGGTTATGGGGAGAAGAAACCAGAATAGAGTTTGAAGGGAGAGATAGATCAGCCATGATTGAGTGGCGGAGTAGATTTGATGGACCAAATGGCCTAATTCTACACCTATCACTGAACCTTATGACTAATGCAAGTGAATTTTAGATGCAAGGTTAAACAGTGAATGGACAGTTAAACATGGATTCAAATGACATAATAAATGTACTTGAAAGAACAGGGCAATATTCCTGGTGCCCTGGCCAATGTTGGCTTTCAGTTAGAATTGGTACAATTATCTCATCATATTCCATTATGGTTATGGAATAGAATATTCCTGTTGGATGAGATTTTCACAATTTCTAAAATTTGATGTACTCCTTGATACATATTGGTAGGTGAGATTTTAATCACTAGCAAATAATTCCTAAAATATTAAATCACACTTTTTTTGTAATACTTCTGCATAATAAGACCTTAATTGAAAAGTCCAATTTGCATTTGAATAAGCACAAGGCATTATGGATTCCATAGCTATGACACAACAACTCATGACCTGATTGTTTTCACCATTTTTGTTTAAACAATGAAGCCATCCAAAGTTTCATTTAGTTTTGAGTTTTTGTCTGATGTTAGTTTGCTGTAATCGTGAATTAATGCTCGTTCATTCATATGTGGAGGGTGTAGATTAAGGAGTAGGTCACAAGCTACTCATGTGGAACTTTACAAAAAACCTTCTGGGGATTCAGATATAAGAAGAGTGAATGCATATTTATTTTTCTTCCTTCCCATTAATCATTAATAGTACAAGAAAGAAGGCACAAATATAACTAGCTATTGTCATGAAACACTGCCGGGATCGGTACACGATGAGTTGGGTCGAAACTGGGCTTGCTTTGTTGGCAAGAAGAACTCCAAGGCTGTAAGAATTAACAAAGTTCACTCAGCTAAAGACTTGTTACGGTAAGCAAATTCCAGCTCGCCGCTGGAAGAACTGACGCCTCTACTCCCCGGGTCGGGCGCTGCCTCCTCTACCCCGTTGCTTTGCGGCAGCCGACTAGGATTCCAGAGCATCGCTGATGCCTCACCGACGTTGGTTGAGCTGAAGCTGGGATCCATCCGCTCTCACAAAACGCTGGCATACGACTCAGTTCACCCAACGCAAACTTTAGGTCGTTTGTTCCTTGCACCTGTGGAAATCGCCGCTCCCATCCATCCCAACCACGGCGCAAAGGTCTAATGTGTAGGAAGTCTGAAGGAGGGTCGTTTATCCAGAGGTCCGTGGATGGGAGTGTCGGCCCAGGCCTGCAACCAGCGAGGAGGGGAGGCTCCAGCTTGACTCGGCCTATCCCACGGGCGAGGTTGAGCAGGAATTGGTGCTTCTTTTCTGTGGCCCTGGGCCGCCGCAGCGATGGGCCAGCGCCCGCCGGGATAGGCAAGTCAAGCTGAGGCCGGGCCCCCCCCCCCCCCCCCCCCCCGACCTCCGCGCTCCCGTCCGGCTCCCGGACAGGACACTCGGGAGGGGACGGGGACGGCCCAGCGGCAGCAGATGCAGATGCAATTTTCCATTTTTGTTTAATGTTTGATTTTGTCACCATGGAAACATGCAAACGAAATATAAAGCAAGTTTCTATTATGTTGGATGAAATAGTGCAATCTAGTATTACAAGTAAAGTCAACCTTGATCTTATGACATTATCAAAGTGTATCTATTACTGTAATTTAATACTTTCTTTGCTAAGTACTGAATTTTGTGTTCAGGAGGTAAGCCAATAGCATACTTGGTCAGTTGTTTGACATGTCTAAACACAGGAGTATCATTTAAAGTTAATCTGCTTTGGATTTCACCAAGTCTGCAAACTGTAGATGAGTTTTATTTTTAAAGAACCCTTTCAGTGTGATAAAGTCCATTTGCAACAGTGGTCAAGAGGACGAGTGTTTTAATTTACCCTCTTTACATTCTCCATGTGGTGCTGTAGGGGATTTCCATGAGGCTGTATTTCATGGCTTTGAAGACAGAATGAGGAAAGCTAAGAAGCACAAAGTTACAATGAAAGAGATGCGATTTTAGTTTAGAGATACAGTGTGGACGCAGGCTCTTTGGCCCACTGAGTCTGTGCCGACCAGTCATCCCTCCACGCTAACACTACCCTACACACACTAGTGACCAAGCCAATTAGCCTACAACTTTGTATGTATTTGAAGTGTGGGAGGAAACTAGAGATTCTGTAGAAAACCCACGCAAGTCACAGGGAGAACCTGAAGACAGCATGCATATTCGGTATCGAACCAGAGTCTCTGGCACTGTAAGGCAGC
This sequence comes from Okamejei kenojei, assembly GCA_035221665.1. Taxonomy (NCBI): domain Eukaryota; kingdom Metazoa; phylum Chordata; class Chondrichthyes; order Rajiformes; family Rajidae; genus Okamejei; species Okamejei kenojei. Next base: position 47,915,305 of record CM069136.1, read on the forward strand.
AACTCTACTGCTGTGCCACTGAGTTGTAGAGTCCTGTTGGAAGGAGGTTGAAAATGGTGTCTCAGCTGTGAAGTTTTGCTCTCTGGCAGTAACTAGCAGATCTACATAATGGCAATTAAAATTTAATAGTTAAAGTTTGAATATTTTTAAAGTTAGGTTGTTGTAAATGCCATAGATTCAAACGCCTCATTTAGTAATGGCCTTACAGCAAAGACTTACCAGACACAGAGTGTAGTCTTCATAGCAATTGAAGACTCCAATATGATGATGATTTAAGATGACAAGGTAGTTAAGTGGTTCTCCTTCTCAGTAACTATTTTGCCTTCTAGCTATAATTAGGATTTGCTATGTGTTGGTAAATGTAGACTATATTGTTCATAGACAGCTAGAGCAAAAATAAATGAATTTCTATTCCTCAGCATCTAACGTGTAAGAAGGAACTGCAGATGCTGGATTAAACCGAAGATAGACACAAAAAGCTTGAGTAACTCAGCAGGACAGGCTGCATCTCTGGAGAGAAAGAATGGGTGACGTTTTGTGACGAGTCACTTCTTCAGACGTGTGAAGAAGATTCTCTACCTGAAATGTCACCCATGCCTTCTCTCCAGAGATGCTGCCTGCCCCACTGAGTTACTCCAGCTTTTTGTGTCTATCCTCAGCTAATAATGTATCTACACGGGTTACATTTACAATTCAATGATTGAATATTCAACAGAACATTTGAGATTCTGTATTTTTTATTTGCTTCTTAAGAATATAACCATATAACCATACAACCATATAACAATTACAGCACGGAAACAGGCCCTCTCGGCCCTTCCAGTCCGTGCCGAACATTTATTTTCCCCTAGTCCCATCTACCTGCACTCAGACCATACCCCTTCATTCCATTCCCGTCCATATACCTATCCACTTTACTTTTAAATGTTAAAATCGATCCTGCCTCCACCACTTCTGCTGGAAGCTCATTCCACACAGCCACCACTCTCTGAGTAAAGAAGTTCCCCCTCATGTTACCCCTAAACCTCTGTCCCTTAATTCTCATGTCATGCCCTCTTGTTTGAATCTTCCCTGCCCTCAATGGGAAAAGCTTATCCACATCAACTCTGTCTATCCCTTTCATCATTTTAAAGACCTCAATCAAGTCCCCCCTTAACCTTCTGTGCTCCAAAGAATAAAGACCTAACTTGTTCAACCTTTCTCTGTAACTTAGTTGCTGGAACCCAGGCAACATTCTAGTAAATCTCCTCTGTACTCTATTTTGTTGACATCCTTCCTATAATTAGGCGACCAAAATTGTACACCATACTCCTGAATTGGTCTCACCAATGCCTTGTACAATTTTAACATTACTTCACTACTCCTGTATTCAACGCTCTAATTTATAAAGGCCAGCACACCAAAAGCTTTCTTTACCACCCTATCTACATGTGATTCCACCTTCAGGGAACTATGCACAGTTATTCCTAGATCCCTCTGTTACACAGCATTCCTCAATTCCCTACCAATAACATTACTCTCAAATGATCAAATGAATTAGTCAGTATGATTTAGTTCAGCGACACAGCATGAAAATCGGCCCTTTGGCCCACCAACTCCACACCAGCCATAGATCACATAGTTCACACTAGTTATCCCACTACCATGAGGGGCAAATTACAGAGGCCAATATACCTGCAAACCTACATGTCGTTTGGATGTGGGAGGAAACTGGAGCACCTGGAGGAAACCCTGGTGGTCACAGGGAGAACATGCAAACTCCACACAGACAGCACCATATGTTAGGCTTGAACCCAGGGCTCTGGTGCTGTAAGGCAGCCCACTGTTGTGCCACTTTGCTGCCTGATTTGCTAAATGCATTTTAATATTTTGGCAAGATGGAGACAAAGGGCTGGATTAACTCAGTGGGTCAGGCAGCATCTGAGGACAAAAAGGTTAGTGGTGTTTTGAGTTAGAAACCTTCTTCAGACTGAAAGTGGGGAGAGGGAATCCAGGAGTTAGAAATGGGGAATATGTGTAGGAAAATATTTTGGCAGTTGAGTAATTAGAACACTTGTTCAAAGAGCAGTTTTAAAATGGTGTCATTTTAAAAAAAAATTAGCACCATATCACTTGTTCGAGGATTTCCAAACCAAGCATTTGATAAACTGGTTCGTGTACTCTGCTGAAGACTCAAAAGATGATTCCATAAATATAATTCCAGTTGTAGAAAGTTCCTCTGTGTGGAACCGAAGGAGGGGCATTACCCAAAGGCTTTAATATGCACAGAAAACCTTTACAGTTGAAGCTGGAAATGGGAGATGTATGAGAAACTGGAGCAAATCATTTTGAGTGACCTGGTGTTACTTTTCAGATGTGGAATTCATTGCCACAGATGGCTGTGGAGCCCAAGGCATTGGGTATTTTTAAGATGGAGTTTGATGGAATCTTGATTAGTAAGGGCGTCAAAGGTTATGGGGAGAAGGCAGGCGAATTGGGTTCAGAGGGAAAGGTGGATCAGCCATGATTGACTGGCTGAGTAGACTCAATGGGCTGACAGGCCCAATTTTGCTCCAAAGACTTACGAGGTTATGATATAGGTAAATGTTTTTTGAGTTTAAATAGTTGATCAATTAAAATGTCATTCATTATCTTTTGCAAGTTTGTGATTGTTTGAATTGTTCGCTCTCTATTTCCAATAGCCTGTCACAGAGACCATACAAGTCTAACGTGAATTTTGTGAACACAATAAACGCAGTGCAGAAGTCTTGGACTGCAAAGGTTTATGAAGAGTATGAAAAATTAACCCTTCACGACATGATTAAACGTGCTGGTGGTCTTGGCTCGCGCATTCCTAGGTAGGTTTTGGTACGGATTTATCAAATTTCTAATCTCGGTCCATTTCTGAAAATGGACCATGTACTGTAAATATGAGAAAAAGGATGAAATCACTGCTTGTAATATTAGTTTTGTCTTTATAATTAATGTTATCTGAATTTTGAATCTCTGACTTTGTTCCCCACCTGTGTGTTGTAGCTGAATCTTGCTATTATTGGAGCTGAGAAAAAATGTAAACACAATCTTCCTGTCATTTGTGCTGATGTATTACTACAGTCAGTTGTATCTTCAACGTTCACTGCCGTTTGTACCATTTTAATGCCGATGGGTAACCGTTGTGTTACGGTAGTTTGGATAACATAAATACTTTATTGCAGAAAATGCAAATTGCTACCATAATAAGTCACGTTTATGGTTGTACGAACAATTATGGTCAATGAAATTCTTGTTTGCAACAGCATCACAATCAAATAGTTACAAACACCCAAAAAGGTTAAATTACATGAGAGTGAAGAGGAAAACTCAGCAAAAACAACTGCAAGGTGCAATTAGAAAAAAAACAAGTATAGTAGTACAAGTCGTTATCCATAGTATACTATTGCTGATGTAGTATTAAGGTTAGAAATAGAAAATAGGTGTAGGAGTAGGTCATTCGGCCGTTCGAGCCAGCACCACCATTCAATATGATCATGGCTGTCCATCTAAAATCAGTACCCCATTCCTGATTTTTTCACCATATCCCTAGATTCCTTTAACCCCAAGAGCAAAATGTAACTCTCTTGAAAACATCCAGTGAATTGGCCTCCACTGCCTTCTGTGACAGAGAATTCCACAGATTCACAATTCTCCGGCTGAAAAAGTGTTTCCTCATCTCAGTCCTAAATGGCCTACCCCTTATTCTTAAACTGTAACCCCTGGTTCTGGACTCTCCCATTATCAGGAACATTTTTCCTGCATCTACCCTGTCCAATCCTCCTAAGAATGTTATATGTTTCTATAAGATCCCCTCTCATCCTTCTAAATTCCAGCCAATAAAAGACCAGTCGACCCATTCTTTCATCATACGTCAGTCCCGCCATCCCAGGAATTAACCTGGTCAACCTACACTGCACTCCCGCAATAGCAATACTTTCCTTCCTCAATTTAGGAGAGCAAATTTGCACACAATACTCCAGGTGTGGTCTCACCAGGGCCCTGTAAATCTGCAGTAGGACTTCCTTGTTCCTAAACTCAAATCCTCTCGCAATGAAGGCCAACATGCCACTGGCTTTCTTCACTGCCTGCTGTACCTGCATGCTTACTTTCAGTGACTGATGTACAAGCACACCCAGGTCTCATTGCACCTCCCCTTGCCCTAATCTGACACCATTCAGATAATAATCTGCCTTCCTCTTGCCACCAAAGTGGATAACCTCACATTTACTGCATCTGCCATGCTTCTGCCCACTCACCCAACCTATCCAAGTCACGCTGCAGCATCAGAGCATCCTCCTCGCAGCTCACACTGCCACCCAGCTTTGTGTCATTCGTAAATTTAGAGATGTTACCTTTAATTCCCTCGTCTAAATCATTAATATATATTGTAAACAACTAGGGTCCCAGCACCGAGCCTTGCGGCACCCCACTCGTCACTGCCTGCCATTCTGAAGCGGACCTGTTATTTCCTACTCATTGCTTCCTGTCTGCCAACCAGTTCGCTATCAATGTCAATACCCTACCCCCAATACCATGTACTCTAATTTTGCACACTAATCTCTTGTGTGGGACCTTGTCAAAGGCTTTTGAAAGTCCAGATACACCACATCCACTGGTTCTCCTTTATTCATTCTACTTGTTGCATCCTCAAAAAATTCAAAAAGATTAACCAAGCATGATTTCCCCTTCCTAAATCCATGCTGACTTTGACCGATCCCGTCACTGCTTTCCAAATGCGCTGCTATAACATCTTTAATAATTGACTCCAGCATCTTCCCCACTATCGATGTAAGGCTAACTGGTCTATAATTCCCCGTTTTCTCTCTCCCTCCTTTCTTCAAAAGTGGAGTTACATTGGTTACCCTCCAGTCCACAGGAACTGATCCAGAGTCGAGAGAACATTGGAAAATGATCCCCAACACATCCACGATTTCTAGGGCCACCTCCTTAAGTAAGTCTAACTAATCATTCCTCATTATACAATACCCAGTATAGGATGGCCTGCCATATAGTCGGTTCCTCTACATAAAGGTTTAAAAACCCATCCCTTATACATTTTGGGAAATCCTCCTCCTCAGCACTGTTACCAATTTGGTTGGCCTAATCTATATGTACATTAAAGTCACCCATGATAACCGCTGTACCTTTGCTGCACGCATCCCTAATTTCCTGCTTGATGCTATCCCCAATCTCCCTACTGCAGTTTGGTGGTCTGTATATCACTCCATCAAGCATTTTCTGCCCTTGGCTATTTCGCAGTTCTACCCATACTAATTCTACAGCATCCAAGCTAATGTCTCTCCTTGCTATTGCATTAATCTCCTCTTTAACCTGCAATGCCACCCCACCTCCTCTTCCTTTCTGTCTATCCTTCCTGAATATCGAATACCCCTGCGTGTTTAGCTCCAGCTTGGTCACCCTGGCGCCATGTCTCCGTAATTCCAACTATATCATATCCCTAAACTACTAACTGCATATTCATTTCATCCACCTTATTTTGAATGGTCCTCGCATTAAGGCTCAAACCTTTCAGGTTAGTTTTTCTTATCTCCCTTCTAACTTTTGCTTCTGTCTTCCTTTTATGGCCCTCCTTGCCATAAAAGGAGGACAGAAGCAAAAGGACTCCTTGCATTGGGTCACATCCCCCTGCCCTGTAAGTTTAAACGTGACCTTTCCTACACTCTTTCCTGCCCCCTGTACCAATTTCTCTGCCACATCAGATCCCCTATCTCCCTGTTCCTGCCCTCACTAGCACAAGGTACTGGAAGCAACCCAGAGTTACCCACACTTGAAGTCCTGCTTTTCCGCCTCCTACCTAGTTCTCTATACTCGCGTTGCAGAACCTCCTTCCTCTTCTTATCCACGTCATTTGTGCCTAATTGCACAGCTACTTCCAGCTGCTCACCTTCCCTCTCGAGGATGTTCTGAAGTCGGTCTGACATCTTGGACCCTGTTTGACATACCAAAGTGCAACACCATACACTTCTAAGAGAAAAACGTTCTGTTTGGCATGGTCCAGATGGTGGGGATTTTTGATAATGGATGCAGCCTTCAATGATTCATTCCTTGGTTTTATTCATGTTGAGTGAGGGGTTGCTACAGCACCACTCAACCAGATATCCTGGACTGAAGAGGGTGCCGACCCAAAACATCACCCATCCTTGTTCTCTAGAGGTGCTGCCTTACGCGCTGAATTTCTCCAGTACTGTCCATCTTTGATAATAACCAGCATCTGCTGTTCCTTTCTACACACTAAATTAATATGTATCTGTCGTTCCTTTCCCTTCCACGAAATTCAACCTTTGTCCAAGTTCATGGTTGCATGGTTGTTTCCATAAAAGGAAGAATAATTTTACTGTATCTGTTGTCCCTTGGTCATGTGATATGCCAACTTTGGGAGTTCTTAAACGCTAACCATTTTCCGTCACCTGACTCTACTAATACCACAATTGCACCATCTAGAATTTATCTTGTGACTAATTTACTATTTACAGGACGTCTTTAAGCTTGTTTGGTTTTTATTTGCTTTACGAATCTTGTTAAGCAACCTGCAACACCTTGAAAGCAAAATGTTGCGAAGGCAAAGTGGATTTTGCTTCTGTGGAACTATTTCTCAGTAGTAGAAGCAGAATAGTTAAAAATTAAGGGAGAAGTAGACAGATACTTGATAAGCAAGTGCTGTTTGTTACTAAAAGTGGATGGAAATATGGAATGTAAGATTAATATCTGATTGCACATAATCTTATTAAATGGTGAAGTGAGTGGCCTGCAATGGTTCCTGGCTCAGATAGGAAAGTAATTCTTGAGCTTAAAGCCTGGGTAGCTGCAGGCATCCTGCTACCTGCCGCTACCAATGGAGCAAGCGTGCATCTGGACAATATTCACCAGATTTGGGAGCGGATGAAAACCATGGCTGCTGGTAGGGCTGCAGGAAATTAGAAAAATGAAAATGTGAAATAGTGAAAAGATTTGAAACCAATTCTGAGAATTTTAAGCAAAGCAACAGTTTGCTGGAGAAACTCAGTGGGGTCAGGCAGCAACTGTGGAGGGAAGTGGACGTTTCTTCATGGCCAAAAAGCAGGAGAGTCATAAGGCAGTGTAAAGCAATAAATCTACCGCTGCGCCACCGTGCCACCTTATTGCAGCATTGGTGGAAGCTGATGTAGTCCATCTATGAGAGTAAAGGAGGCTAACCATGAGGGGAGATAAATCATTAAGATTTAATGAGGCTTAAAGGTGTTTTCATCAGCTGTCAGAGAGACTAGATATTAAGGAGCTGTGACTAGGTAGTCTTAATAAGGGAAGTACAATCAGGCGGTGGGTCATTATAATCCCTCTCAACTTTTCCTTTAACTTAAGTTCTCCCTGACTCCCTAACAGGCCCAAAATCTACCTCCGCTATTTCTGGACTATCCCACAAGAGTAAAATTTACCCATTCACCAATCCAGATTTTGAATTGGCAAAGTTGATTAGCAGCCAATTTATGGAAAAATGTTTCCTTTCAAGCCCCTTTGGGATCTTGTCTTTCAATAAAATCGTGCTCTTGTAAACTCCTGTGCAGACGATGATAATCTGCTAAATTGTTTCTTCGTAAAGCATTGTTTTCTCTGGGATATACTTAAATCAACTTTCCCAGAACTGTTTCCAATGCATGTGTATCCTCATAATGAGAACAGATACCATACAGCACATCAGGCATAGGTTCACCAATCCCTTATACCGTTGTAGCAAAGTTTCATTACTTTTACACTACATCCTATTTGCAACAGGCCAATGTTCCATTTCACAATTCTCTCTCTCTCGCGCTCGCTCTCTCTCTGTGTCTGTGGAGCTGCAGGAGATGGACAAGATTTTCAATTAGTAATTCTTTTTTTTTGTGAAAACATGAAGAGTGGGGAACCTGGGACAGTTAATTGAGATGTCTTGAGGACAGTCCTTATTACAGTAGAGGACGTGGTGGCCTATGATGTATGAAGATAGATACAGTGCCCTCCATAATGTTTGGGACAAAGACCCATCATTGATTTATTTGCCTCTGTACTCCACAATTTCAGATTTGTAATAGAAAAACTCACATGTGGTTAAAGTGCACATTGTTAGATTTTAATAAAGGCCATTTTTATACATTTTGGTTTCACAATGTAAAAATTACAGCAGTGTTTATACATAGTCCCCCCATTTCAGGGCACCATAATGTTGGGGACGCAGCAATGTCATGTAAATGAAAGTAGTCATGTTTAGTATTTTGTTGCATGTCCTTTGCATGCAATGACAGCTTGAAGTCTGCAATTCATGGACATCTTGGGTGTCTTCTCTGGTGATGCTCTGCCAGGCCTGTATTCCAACCATCTTTAGCTTATACTTGTTTTGGGGGCTAGTCCCCTTCATTTTTCTCTTCAGCATATAAAAGATATGCTCAATTGGGTTCAAATCAGGTTATTGACTTGGCCACTCAAGAATTGACCATTTTTAGCTTTGAAAAACTCCTTTGTTGCTTTAGCAGTATGTTTGGGATCATTGTCTTGCTGTAGAATGAACTGCCGGTAAATGAGTTTTGAGGCATTTGTTTGATCAAGCAGATAGGATGTGTCTACACACTTCAGAATTCATTATGTTACTACCATAAGCAGTTATATTCTCAATGAAGATAAGTGAGTCAGTACCTTCAGCGGTCATACATGCCTGGCCATAACACGCCACCACTGTTTCACAGATGAGGTAGTATGCTTTGGATCTTGGGCAGTTTCTTCTCTCCTCCATACTTTGCTCTTGCCATCACTCTGATATAAGTCAATCTTCGCCTCGTATGTCCACAAGATCTTTTCCCAGTACTGTGGTTGTTCTTTTAAGTACTTCATGGCAAACTGTAACCTGGCCATCCTATTTTTGCAGCTAACCAGTGGTTTGCATCTTGCAGTGGAGCCTCTATATTTCTGTTCATGAAGTCTTCTGTGGACAGTGATCGTTGACAAATCCACACCTGATTCCTGAAGAGTGTTTCTAATCTGTCGAACAGGTGTTTGGGGGTTATTCTTTATTATAGAGATAATTCTTCTGTCATCAGCTGTGGTCTTCCTTGGCCTGCCAGTCCCTTTGCGATTAGTAAGCTCACTAGTGCTCTCTTTCTTCTTAATGATGTTCCAAACAGTTGATTTTGGTAAGCCTAAGGTTTGGCTGATGACTCTAATAGTTTTATTCTTGTTTCTCAGTCTCATAATGGCTTTGACTTTCATTGGCACAACTTTGGTCCTCATGTTGATAAACAGCAATAAAAGTTTCCAAAGGTGATGGAAAGACTGGGTGCTGGGAACTCTCTTATATCTGCATGAAGGAGCAATTAAACACACCTGAGCAATTACAAATGAAGCCATGTGTCCCAAACATGATGGTGCCCTGAAATAGGATGGACTAGGTATAAACACAGCTGTAATTTCTACCTGCTGAAACCAAAATGTATAAAAATGGCCTTTATGAAAATCTGACAATGTGCACTGACAATGTGATTGTTTTTTTCTATTACAAATCTCAAATTGTGGAGTACAGAGGCAAATAAATAAATTATGGGTCTTTGTCCCAAACATTATGGAGGGCACTGTAAATCTCCTGGATGTGATCACATAAACTGAGGATACTATGGGAAGCTACAGAAGAAATTGTAGGTGCCCTGGTTCAGGCATGTAATACTTCATTAGATATGGGTGAAGTGTTCGAAGATTGGAGGGTGTTTAATGTTGTGCTCTATGTAAGAGACGGTGCAAGGAAAAGCCTGAGAATTATTGACCAGTGAGTCTAATGTGTGGTAGGCAAGTTACTGAGGGATAAAATATTTAGGTGTTTGAATAGAGAGCAGTTGATTGGGGGCAGTCAGCATTGTTTTGTACGTGGGAGAATGTGACCTTTTGGAAGAAGTATCCAAAAAGGTCTGAGGGCAAAACCAAAGATGTCTTGTATATGGACTTCAGCAAGGCATTTGATTTGTTAGGCTAGTCTGGAAGGTTAGATTGCATGGGATCCAGGGAGAGCTAACTACTGGATAGGGAATTGTTTTCATGGAAGTAAGCAGAAGGTGATGGGCGAGCGTTGTTTTGCGTACTGGAGGCCTGTGACTACTGATGTGCCTCAGGGATTGGGAGCTGGGCCCATTGCTGCTTGTGGTTTACATCAATGATTTGGTGTGAATGTAGAAGGCGTGATCAGTACGTGTGAGGGGTTGCATTTTGGGAGGACACCCTGGGCAAGACCGTCAAAGTGATTGGTAGAGTTCTGGGGAGTGTTGTAGAGCAATAGACAATAGGTGCAGGAGTAGGCCATTTGGTCCTTTGAGCCAGCTGATGGCTGATCATCCCCAATTAGTACTCTGCTCCTGCCTTCTCCCCATATCCCCTGACTCTATTATCTGATATTGGGTAAAAACACCAAATAAGAAAGTGATGATTTCAGAATTAGTTGAGCACACACTCATAACAAAATGTCATTTAAAAAAATGCTTATCAATTACTAATAATAGACAATAGGTGCAGGGGTAGGCCATTTGACCCTTTGAGCCAGCACCACCATTCAATGTGATCATGGCTGATCATCCCCAATCAGTACCCTGCCTTCTCCCCATATCCCGTCTCCGCTATTTTTTAAGAGCCCTATCTAGCTCTCTTGAAAGCACCCAAAGAACGTGCCTCCACCGCCCTCTGAGGCAGAGAATTCCACACTCGCCACTCGCTGTGAGAAAAAGTGTTTCCTTGTCTCAGTTCTAAATGGCTTACTCCTTATTCTTAAACTGTGGCCCCTGGTTCCGGACTCCCCCAACATCGGGAACACGTTTCCTGCCTCTAGTCCAAACCCTTAACAGTCTTATATGTTTCAATGAGATTCCCTCTCATCCTTCTGAACTCCAGAGTGTACAAGCCCAGCTGCTCCATTCTCTCAGCATATGACAGTCCTGCCATCCCGGGAATTAACCTTGTAAACCTACGCTGCACTCCCTCAATAGCAAGAATGTCCTTCCTCAAATTAGGGGACCAAAACTGCACACAATACACCAGGTGTGGCCTCACTTGGGCTCTGTACAACTGCAGAAGGTCCTCTTTGCTATATTCGATTCCTCTTGTTATAAAGGCCAACATGCCATTCGCTTTCTCACTGCCTGCTGTACCTGCATGCTTACTTTCATAGACTGATGTACAAGGACCCCCAGATCCCGGTGTACTTCCCCTTTTCGCAACTTGACGCCATTTAGATAGTAATCTGCCTTCCTGTTTTTGCTACCAAAGTGGATAACCTCACATTTATCCGCATTAAACTTCATCTGCCATGCATCTGCCCACTCCCCCAACCTGTCCAAGTCACCCTGCACCCTGCGAGCAGAGGGATCTGGGAGTGCAGGTACATAGTTCCTTGAAAGTTGTGTCAGAAGTAGATAAGGTGGTCAAGAAGGCTGTCAGTACATAGCTTAATCAGTCATGGTATGGAGCACAGAAGTTGGGATGTTATGTTGATGTTACTGAGGCTGCATTTGGAGTGATTTTGTTCAGTTTTGGTAACCCTGCCACAAGAAGGATGTTAAGCTGGAAATAGTCCAGAGAAGATTTAGAAGGATGTTGGCAGGACTTCAGGTCTTGAGCTATATATAGCAAGAGGCTTGGCAGGCTCGGATTGCATTCCTTGGAGCGCAGGTGCTGAGGGGTGATCTTATAGAGGTATATAGATTCATGAGGGGAATAGATAGATGCATTTTACCCAGAGTAGGACAATCAAGAACCAGAGGAAATAGATTTAAGATGAGGGTGGGAAGATTTAGTAGGAACCTGAGGGACAACTTTTTCACACAGAGTGAAGGGTATATGGAATGAGCTGCCAGAGGAGTGGTTGAGGCAGATACTATAACAACATTTAAAAGACATTTGGACAGGTACATGGATCGGAAAGGTTGAGAGGGATATGGGACAAACATGGGCAGGTGGATCGAATGTTAATGTGGCAGCTTGGTTAGCATGGGTAAGTGACTCTGAACTTTACATTTAACATCCGTAAAATCATGGTCCTCTGCCTATGAGTTTCTGCTGTACACCGTTAACCACCAAATGAAGATCTGCAATAGGACCCTCGAAAACCTGGCAGAGTTCTGATAAATTGGCAGTTAACCTTTCTTGTTAAAGAAGGAACTGCAGATGCTGGAGAATCGAGGGTTACACAAAAGGCTGGAGAAACTCAGCGGGTGCAGCAGCATCTAAGGAACGAAGGAGATAGGCGACGTTTCGGGTCGAGACCCTTCTTCAGACTGGTCAGGGATCAGGGAAACGAGAGATATAGATGGTGATGTGGAAAGATAAAGAACAATGAATGAAAGATATGCAAAAAAGTATCGATGATAAAGGGAACAAGCCATTGTAAGCTGTTTGTAGTGTGAAAATGAGAAGCTAGTGCGACTAGGGTGGGGGAGAGAGAGAGGGAATGCCAGGGCCCGAGGGCTGAGGGAGAGGTGGGAAGAGGAGGAGACAGCAAGGGTTAACAGAATTGAGAAAATTCAATGTTCAAGGCCAGAGGATGCAGACTCCCCAAACGGAATATGAGGTGCTGTTCCTCCACCTTGCGGTGTTGCTCACTCTGGCCGTGGAGGAGGCCCAGGACCGAGAGTCTGCATCCTCTGGGCTTGAACATTGAACATTGAATTTTCTCAATTCTTAAAACCAATCAGTGCCTTGTTTTAAGGTGAAGCAGTACAAATGCTGGAGTAACTCAACAGATTGAATCAGTTTGAAAAAGATTCCCTACCCAAAATGTCACCATGTTCTGCAGAGATGCTGCCAAGCTGCTGATCTATTATAGCTCTTTGTGCCATTTTGTGTGTTAACCAGAATCTTTAGTTCTTTGTTTCTATCTGGTTTTAAGGTGATAATGATGTGTAAAATCTGACTCGCGTTAAGGTTTATGGAATGTAACCCTTACATAAGTCCGGGAGTGTCTGTAATCGGCCTGCAATGGTTGCTTGAATTACTGCTATTTTACAACAGAACAATTTCAATTAAAAGACCTTTATGATTTAAGGAAATTTTTCACCTAGTGTTCACAAAATAAACCTACTTCAAAAATAGGGAATAATGATGCTGGATTATTCAAATGGAAATGTTTCTATCGTGATTTGTTATTTCACAGCCGTCCAAAACCAAAGCCTGCATTGGAGAAAGTACAAAAGCTTGCAAATTCTCTGCCAGAATCATGGGACTGGAGGAATGTAGATGGAGTCAATTATGTTAGTCCAGTTCGTAATCAAGGTAAGTCTGGCTGTGTTTTGAAACAAATAATTTAAAGTAGGATTTTCAAGCCTCCTATAGAATTTTGCTGTGATGTTTAGATTTTCTGCACAGGGTAATATCAACATATGAAAAATATGTTGATATTACCCCGTGCATAAAATCTAACCATCATAGCAAAATTCTATAGGAGGCTTGAAGGGCCATATGGCCTACTCCAGTACCTATTGTCTATTGAAAAGGGTGAGGGGGAAGTGTTTTTTTGGCACCTTTAGTAAAAATGCTATTGCTGAAATTATTTAGGACTCTGAGACCACACCTTGAGTCCTGTGAATAGATCTTGTCTTCTAATCTAAGGAAGCATAGCTGTGATGGAGGGAATGCATCAAAAATAGCAGATTGTTTCTTGAAAAAGGGGGATTATGTAATGGTTGTCTTATTAAGCAGATCTGCCAAAAATCATTCAGAAGAATAAAATATGATCTCAGTGAAACATATTAAATTCTTATTAAGTTTGACAGGTTAGAGGCAGGGAGTGATGTTTCACTGACTGGGATGTCTAGATCTAGGGGTAACAGTCTTAAAATATGAGTGTGACCATAAGAGTGCCATGAGAACCCGATTCTTCACCCAAAGGTGATTCGATCTTTTGAATTCTCTACAAAGAGCTGTGGAGGCTCAATCACTGAGCTTGATTGAAAATTTTTTGAAGGTTAACAAAATCAAGCATGCAAGAATGATCAGCCATGCTTGCCATACTTCCATTGTGAAAACATTTTGTCAATAAATCAAAATCTTTGTGCAAATACAGTCCTTGTGCCCAAAAATTAATGTTCTGAGCTTCCAGTGGACATACCAATCTACATAAAATCTGCCCCAACATCTGTTTCTGATTTGGATATATCTGAAATGCACCCTTTCCTTCTGCAGGTAACATTAGAATGTAAAAACATTGGCCAACTATTGCAAAACAGTATTGGTAAAGATCAATGAAAGTATATGTTAGTGAGACTTACTAACATAGGCATTCATAGAAGATAGATGATGAGGCGAACTTAGCTGAATTATTTTGACTGTGGGACATGTATGAAATAAAAGGTCCTCTCTGTAGGCAAGAGATAATGCTCCATAAATGTTATCGTTTTGGCATCTAGCTTGCATTCGATCCAAGTTCTTGTCACTGCTTTGTCCCATGTCGTTGGTGACCCCTGCCACAACCAATGTCTGTGGAGAAATGGACAAAATGTCATTTTGGTCACACTCCTTCAGGGACAATAAGGTTCAGGCATGCCTTTTCGGCCTTCCATCATCCTGTGCCATCCTGTAGGCTCACATCTGTTTGTTAACCTTATATTCTCTACTGAGTGGAATTGACATATATTTTCAGCTTATTCCATTGGCAAAGTGATCACTTCCTGAGTGCTGCTCATCTATTTTGAGGGTATACAGGGCTCTAAATTAGCGGTTGCCCGGGTGCAATGACCACAGAAAGTGAGCCATCCTCATTTTGCCCGGCTTGGCACACAAATACTGGTTTATACGGTAGATGCAAAAAAACTGATAACTCCGCCTCTCTGGCGAATAAGAATGACATTTCGTGTCGGCGGCGGCTGTATTCCTCTATATCTTTGATTGCGGGGCTACCCTCTGCTTGCTATCTCTCGCACGCCGTCTGAAGCAGCTTCCACCCTAGGGGAGGTGGGGGGCGGCGGCAACAGGGACGGCCCAGCCGATGTTGTCCGCTGACCTTCCACCCATCCTTCCCCCCCCTGTGCTCCCCTCCCATCCATCACACTGGTCCCCCAATTCATTGGAATGGTAATCAAATGTGTTTTAATTCCCAATGTTATTATTTGTTTTGACACCTTTAAACATATTACCAAAAGAACATTTGCTGCAGTTATGTCCTTTGGCCATCTCTTGTCAGTTAGTGTAATGTTTAACCTGTCAGATGGGTGTAGTCGGTTTTAACAGCTATTATCATAAAATTCCTTTAGAAATTTCCTTGCAACCTCTATATTTTGTTATTGATAAATTATGTGGGAAGCCAGAGTGTTTCTGTGCCAATAGCAATAACGACCCATGCTATGGCCATGTCATGGTAATTTTCGGTCCTTCACAGGAAGCATGCTTGCATCAATCTGTAGTGTGTATGGTTAAGCATATATGTTACCATGGTCCAGGATTTATTGACACAGGTTGATCATATGCTGAATAATCCAACCACATTTTTGTTTGGAAGTGGAAAGAACTAATAGAAATTGCATTAATTGCAATGTGTAAAAAGAGTTGAGATATTGTATTATAATTTTGCTGCATGTCTTTGTGATATATATCAGGTCTTGATTGGTGAATATGTTTAGTTTGTGAGTTATTTGAAACAGAAATAATATGTGAATGTAAACAAAAGTGCTGGAGAAACTCAGCGGATGCAGCAGCATCTATGGAGCGCAGAAAATAGGCAACGTTTCGGGCCAAATCCCTTCTTCAGACTGATGGGTTTCGGCCTGAAACGTTGCCTATTTCCTTTGCTCCATAGATGCTGCTGCATCCGCTGAGTTTCTCCAGTACTTTTGTCTACCTTCGATTTTCCAGCATCTGCAGTTCCTTCTTGAACATAATATGTGAATGCTTCATTGATCATAATTCCGACTGGTAACTACGCACTTCGTCCGAGCACATTATCGCACGCGTCATGCAAACCGTCTTCAAAGACCATCTAAACTGTCATTTGGCAACCTAAAAACCTGTCAAGGTTTACACAAAAAGCTGGAGAAACTCAGCGGGTGCAGCAGCATCTAAGGAGCGAAGGAGATAGGCGACGTTTCGGGTCGAGACTTCAGTCTGAAGAAGGGTCTCGACCCGAAACGTCGCCTATCTCCTTCGCTCCTTAGATGCTGCTGCACCCGCTGAGTTTCTCCAGCTTTTTGTGTAACCCTCGATTCTCCAGCATCTGCAGTTTCTTCGTTAACAAGCTGTCAAGGTTGCCCGGCTGGCAACAGGGAAAAAAAGTTAAGCGAGTGCCCTGGTATACAACTTATGTGGCACCAATATAAAAATAAATAGCTGTATTATTTAATTGGTTTCTTGGTGTTTAAAACAAAGTGGCAATTGCATTAAAGCTGTGCACCAAACCCTAGCTGCTAATAGTTATGGACATTTTACAGACCTCCCAACTATCCCGCTTTTGGCATATTCCCGCTTTTTAGTTCCCTTCCCGCCATCCCGATTTACCCTAATTATCCCGCTAAATTCTTCCTCCCGTGGTGAACGCCGGCGCCATGTGTCCCCGGTTTGCCGGCCCGCGCGATCAGCGGCACTTTGCCGGGCCCTAGTGGCCCCGTGTGCGCAGCAGAGATGCCAACTGGTACGGATTTCCCGTAATTTCTACGGAAAATTGGCCAATTACGGGCGGTACGATTTTCATATCGTAAATCCCGGATTTTGCCGATTTTAAGTTAGCACATACTTGTGTGTGTTTGGGAGTGTGTGAGTGTGTGTGTGAGTGCCAGTGATGGAAATGGGGGGGGTACGCAGAGGGACGACGTTCTCCTACGTTCCAGTTTCCAGTTTCCATCCTGTGCATGAATTCCCAGCTTTATCCTGCGCTACTTAATCTGACCAATCGGACAGATCACGGGCTCAGAGGCTCCCACGCGCTGAAGAGGTTTTCTCCTCGCTGGGTACACAAAAAGCTGGAGAAACTCAGCGGGTGCCGCAGCATCTAAGGAGCGAAGGAGATAGGCGACGTTTCGGGTTTCAGTCTGAAGAAGGGTCTCGACCCGAAACGTCGCCTATCTCCTTCGCTCCTTAGACGCTGCTGCACCCGCTGAGTTTCTCCAGCTTTTTGTGTACCCTCGATTAGCATCTGCAGTTC
Source organism: Okamejei kenojei (assembly GCA_035221665.1). Classification (NCBI taxonomy): domain Eukaryota; kingdom Metazoa; phylum Chordata; class Chondrichthyes; order Rajiformes; family Rajidae; genus Okamejei; species Okamejei kenojei. Next base: position 47,932,442 of record CM069136.1, read on the forward strand.
CTTCTTTAAAATATTTTCTCCTCGTTGCCCGTGCAGCTGCGCCCCTCCCCATCGCACTCAGCTGCGGGTTTCCAGATGTCAGAGGCCGCTTCTGTCTCTCTCCGCATTTTGCAGCCCACTCACTCGCCCGGCTCCCATCCAACCCCCTCTTCTCACCTCCTCCCCCTCCCTCTCCTCCCTCCCTTCCTCTCTCCCCCTCTACCCGTCACAGGGGACGACCTTCTCTCCGAGGAGGCACGATCGTCTGTCTCCCCCCGACTCTGTCACGCTGGTGGGTGCGCTAAGCGATCGGCTGGCATCACGTCCTCAATATTCTTTAATAACGTATCTTTGCTGCAGGCTGATATTCTTTCCGATTTAAATCGTTTTCGATTTTTTGTTTTCCTATTTTACGCATTATTTGGTGGCAATCTGTCTCTAAGGGGGTTGCGTTCCAATCACCGACCAGCTACCCAATCAATAAATCGGTCTCCTCCTGCCCAATCAGCCGCCGTCTCCAAGGGCATTGTGTCCAATCACATAATGCGCTGGTCACTTGGCAGCCAATCAGACAGTCTCCTAGGGGCCTTTTGATCAATCACCGACCTGCTTCCCTCACTAAAGCAGACGATGGCTGCAGCCAACACACACACACAGACAGAGACAGAGTCCCCCCCCCCCCCCTCCTTCCCAACCTCAGCTTCACGGAGGGTACACAAAAAGCTGGAGAAACTCAGCGGGTGCAGCAGCATCTAAGGAGCGAAGGAGATAGGCGGACGTTTTGGGGGCAGTTCCTTCTTTAAAACTCAGCTTCACGGACCCAGAGTACCCTTAGTTCCTAAACCCATTTCCATCACTGGAGTGTGTGTGTGAGTGTGTCTGTGTGTGTGTGAGTGTGTGTGTGATAAAACATATCAAGACATTATTGATAATGAACTCGTTATCAGTCTTTCAATAGAGCATTTTCAATGAGTTAATACATGTTTATGTAATACCAACTAATGAACATACAGGTATGTTAATGTTAACATTATGCGCTATCGCTTGCCTGTGGGAGCCGCGCTTGCCATCATGCAGAAAAAATTGCTTTGCGCAAAAAAATTACTGATTTTGTCTCCAAATTACTGATTTTTAGCCTTATGATTACTGATTTGTGCTCTGGAAGGTTGGCATCTCTGGCGCAGTGGGTGAGGGTTGCCGGGCCCCAGTGGAACGCGCGTGCGCAGTGGGGAGGGGTTGCAGTGGCCGCGCGTGCGCAGTGGGGGAGGGTTGCCGGGCCTGGCGCCATTTCGAGCCACGCCACGCCCGGCCCAGAGCCCGGGCGGCGCCGGGCCCGCGCGATCAGCGGCACTTTCTTGCCGCCAGCCGGCCGCTCGCGGCAGCCCCATCACCGGGCCTCCCCCCCACCCCCACCCAGTGCGCAGGCGCAGACCCGCCGGCAACCTGGCCAAGTGCGCATGTGCCGCTCCCCGCCCGCCGGCAGCCCGCTGATCTGCACCAGTGCGCAGGCGCATAGCCGCCGGCAACAACCCCAAGTGAGAGAAAATGAAGGTGAGTCTAGTGCCAAGTTTATCAAAGTTTAACAAAGAATTATAAATGTTTCAGCATACATGTACCTTTTTCACATTTTGGCATTTAAAATACTTCTTCACAATTTAGAATTTGTGACATGGGACCCGAATAGGGCGCCGCGACATATTATGAATTTTCATTTAAAAATATGAATTTTGAGGGGAAATATTATGAATTTTGACAATCAAATGTTGGGAGGTCTGATTTTATCTAGCAACCCAATTGCAGCTTTTCAATTATAATACACGTGGATTGGTTCTTGAGATTTCCATATATATTTGCACAGATGCTCCTCGACTTACGATGTGTCGACTTACGATATTTCGACTTTATGATGGTGCAAAAGCGACACACATTCAGTAGAAACCGTACTTCGAATTTTGAACTTTGATCTTTTCCAGGGCTAGCGATGCACGGTATTCTCTCGTGATGCTGGGCAATGGCAGTGAGCCGCAGCTCCCAGTCTGTCACGCGATCACGAGTGTCAACAACCGGTGAGATGCCGCGTTGCTTGCTGGATGCCGCCACCGATAAGATGCGCTTGGTGACGGCTGGCCGACCGACGCCTTCTTGGGCAGCTGCACTGGCTGGGGCTCCGACTGAGCCGGTTGTTGTTGTTGTTGCCGCCGCCTCTTCTTCACCATTGCTCCCTTATCCGGTGCTGGGCCAGCCTGAGGCATGGTGGTGCCGCTTCCACCACCTCCTCGTCCCTCTGCATCCCCGCCTCCCCATCCGCTGGAGTCGCCGGGAAATTCCAGCGTCTGGCTCGAGTGGAGCGAAGAGCCCCAGCAGCGTTTTTATGCGACGGAGGCGGACGAGGAAAAGAAACATTCATTTTCTAGTGCTAGCGCTGTCAAAGTGACACGAATGGTGTGGGGAGCAGGTGGGGCTGTTGCTCCATAACATGATGTGCAGTGAATGCGGCTTTGTTTACCCAGAGGCCAACTTCAGAGCCTGCGATGCCTCGGTTGCTACAGGGCAATGGGATCAATTTAATTAGGGAAAGATTTATGGCAGTAATGCAACGAGTCACGCTGCTCAAGAACCCAACATGAAGGGCTCTTTCCAGGTTTAGGCTTCCTCATCCAACAGCCGTTTTTATGAGGCGGAGGCAGACGAAGAAGAGTAAAGAGCCCTTCATGTCCGGTTCTTTAGCAGCCTAACTCTTTGCGATTTACAATGGGTTTATTGGAACGTAACCCCATCGTAAGTTGAGGAGTTACTGTATTGAATTCAAATAGTTAAAACCAGAAATTCAGGCAATCTGCTGCTTAAGTGTATGCAATCTAGTATTGTGCATATTAGCTTTGAGTCCCCAAACTGCCCAGGATCAATTAGAATTTAAAGTGTTTACATTTTGGATAGTTTGAATATAGAACAAATTACATAAAAATTCACACTTCATGTTTTGGGAATACGAATGTGAATGAGCCTACATCACAAAATTACCTTCAGTTTAGTCCAATTGGCACAAGCCAGCTTGTCTGTATTCAGCAAAGGTGATTAGTGCAGGAAATACAATATTCTCATCGGTACAGTACGAATTTATTAGTATCCAATGAATTATTAAACACGTTATGATCCTTGATGGTAGTGACCTTTGATTTACTTCCAATTTTTATTATAAAGCCTTCTGAGGAGAGATGTTTGGATTATTTTATGTTGGACAAGACCACTGACTGGCACTTACTTGTGTGGCATGAATGTTCCTTGCCACTTACTGAGTCTTAGTCTGCCTCAATCCTGGCAGCGATGGCTTAATTATCTGCTGAGCTGCAAATATAATTAAACTCTGCTACGACATCAAGTGCAAGAACTTTTCTGAAACTTTTATTGTGGAATGTTTTAGTGCCTAGGTAAAAATAATGCTTACGGTAGCTTTTTTAAAAGTCAGCCTGTTATGTTTTTAATTTTATGAATATACATCCTGATAATTTAAACCAATGATGAAACTAGTGCATGTAAATTGGAATTTTCTTTCAAATTTTAAATCTAATGAATGGAAAATTATACACAAATCACGGTTTTATCTTGTGTATGCCATTTTGCATATTTAAAAGTAATAAACCACATTCGTTTTGTTTGTAATGTGTAGTTATTAGGAGCATTAGTAATGTTCGTTTTCTGAAATGATTACAAAGCTAAAAAGATTCACCTTTTTGGGTGGTTTTCATATGTATCCGTGTTTAATGAGCAAAACTTGTGAAGTGATTTAAAAGTATTTGCAGAATATCAATTACCATACACTTTTGAAATGGGTACATTTATGTTCCCATAAATATACCCATTAAGGACCTGGATTTTTCTTTCTATAATGAATGCAATAAATCAATGTTTCGAGATTTAATAACTGGGATTGACATTGTAACGTAATTACCCTGTGAAACAAATAATATTTTGAAACAATGTACATTAATGCAAGGTACCAATTCTGTTCGCAGCAATTGAATAGACTGTTACAAATATGCTACTTGCAGAAATAAGATGAAATCACTTGAACTGCATGCATTTAAAGTATTTTAAAAATCATTTGTATTCTTGGGAAATACTAAACTTAGTTACATGAGGTCCAAATAAGGTTTAAAATCACACTCTGGACCATACTTATCAGTAGTGCCAGGATTTTGCCATAAACACCATGTGCCTTTTCTTGACTTATTTGATGATTTCCCCAGGATAATGCCTTTTTCATGATCGAGTGCCTAAATCAGCCTTTTTTTGCTGTTTTGCTAAAAGGTTGTGCTATTTTCTCTAGTTGAACCATGATTACAATGAAGCTTTCTATGTTAACACGGTAATATTAATGTTATTATTAATGTGTTAACATAGTATAACGCACAAGAAAACTTCCACCACCGGAAGCCGGGGGTGCCACCTTCAAATATACTTATGATTAGAATGTTTAAGAAAGAACTGCAGATGCTGGAAAAATCGAAGGTAGACAGAAAATGCTGGAGAAACACAGCAGGTGAGGCAGCATCTATGGAGAAAAGGAATAGGCGATGTTTCGGGCCTAGACCCTTCAGACTGATGTTGGGAGGTGGGGGGTGGGAAAAAGAAAGGAAGGAGTGGAGACAGTAGGACTAGAAAGAGAGCTGGGAAGGGGAGGAGGGATAAGTCCAGGGCTATCTAAAATTAGATAAGTCAATGTTGATACCACTGGGATGTAGACTACCCAAGCAAATTACCCAAGCTTGTCTCCTCACTACATTTACTGCTGGCTCCAGTCACAAATCCGAGTTTTCAAATGATCTGTGCAAGGCATTCATTGATGCTGGTATTCCACTGTGGAAATTGGAAAGCAAATTTCTCAGAAGTTTGTTTAGAGAAATACACAGAGGAACATATACCAAATGAGTCATCATCACGGAAAAATTATGTTGACAGCAACTTCACATTGTGGTGCAGAAAATTAAAGATGAAGTTGCATGCAACAAAATATGGATCTCAATAGACGAGACAACTGGAGGGAGATATGTTGCCAACGTGGTCATCGGTACACTGGAGGCAGGTCAATCATCAAAGGAGCATTTGTTGACATCAGAAGTATTGGAGAAGTCAAACAGCTCAACTATTGCTCAGTTGTTTACATCTTCACTTGCTGTACTTTGGTCAGAAGGTATAAAACGCAAGATCTTTTGTTTGTGACTTAAAATTTAGACTAGGTGGGATACATGGCTCTTTGCTGTACTCCACCATGCTGCAAATTTTGAAAAGATAAAATAAATTGTCAACTGTTTTGAAGAAGAAGAAGAAGAAGAAGAATCTGCTGCAGTCAGGATCGTCAGTGAAACCATGCAGAAAAAGTCTCTCCACCGTGATCTTGTGTTTATTGCTTCCAATTTTGCAAACTTCCCACAAGCTATCACTTCCCTCGAGAAACATGGCAAAACATTAGTGAATAACTTGCAACTTTTCAACAAAGTAACTGACGATATTCGTAAAGTTCCTGGTAATGCAGGTAAAGACATGCAAGGAAAATGTGAGAGACTGATTTTAACTAACAAAGATCTTGCAGAAATACAAAACATAGCTAAAATTCTCAAAGGTAGTTGTAATGCACAAGATATCGACATGAATATAGAGTCTGTAGCTTGTTTCGGGTATGCACCAGTGACCTCAGCTGAGGTAGAAATACGTTTTTCACAATTGAAGCATATTCTGTCTGATAGACGGAATAGTTTAACACCAGATAATTTGAAATAAATGTTAGTAATTATGTGCAACCAGGCAACTTTGGTCATTTAATGTAGTATACCTTTATTGTATCATTTTAAACCATATTTTGGTGGTGGAAATAAATGGCTTTTTATGGCTTTTTATGTCTTTGTCAATAAATGCCTTTTTTGTGCCTTTTTTGGTGATTTTATTATGCCTTTTTGCCTGCCTATTTCAGTGTTTTTTAGTGCCTAAACATCCTGGCTCTACTTATTAGTTATTAAACTATACCAATAAAGAGTTTTTTTTACAATAAAGATGTTTTTTTTTTAAATTAAATTAAATTTCTGCTCTTATCATGGCGCACTGCTCAATGGTTGCAGGTTTGTTTAACGCTATATCCTGCTTAGGAGCAGCACTTTGATGTCAGCTGCCCAGCAGGTTGAAGCTGTTATAGCTGTTGAACATTAGGAATCTGCCTGATTTGTCAGCAGACATTGGAAAAATGAAGTTCTTAGAGCTAAGTGTTAGATGTAGTATTTGGAGTTTTTCCCAACATTAATATATAGTATGTCACCTTGCCATCGTCTGCATATTCTGGCATTATTTGAATGAATCTACGCAGATGGCTTGCTGTTTGACATTATGCCATTTGTGTGGGTGGATTGACCCATGACTGCCCTCTGTTGATTCACAGCTTGTTTCTACTGATGATAGACAAAGAGCTGGCGTAACTCAGCGGGTCAGGCAACATCTCTGGAGAAAAAGGATGGGTGAAGTTTCAGTTTGGGACCCGATTCGGAGGTCCCCGTCCCGAAATATCACCCTTTTTTTCCCAGAGATACTGCCTGACACTTTGTGTCTACCTTTGATATAAACCAGCATCTGTAGTTCTTTGTTTCTACATTGTTTCCACTGGTGGCTAGGACATGTTGTAGAGTCAGAAGGCACAGACATGAGCCCTTTGGCCCACCATCCATGCCAGCTTTCTATCCTAATTCAATCTTCCTTCATTAGGCACGAGTCCTACAATGCTTTGCCTATTCAAGTGTAATTGCCTCTTGAACGTTGTACCTATCTCTGCCACAATCTATCCTCTATACGTGCCTCTCACTCTTTACGTTGCCTAATAGGTTAACTTCCAGGTAAACAATTCCAACCTATTCAATCTCCTTTATAATTCTATTCCAGGAAATATACTAATGAATCTCTTCTGCACCCTCTCCTGTATAATTGCATCATTCATATACTGTGGCTACCAGAGATTGCAGCCCAACCAGTGGCAATTGGGCAGAGGAAGGAGTGAATTCAGATTACTTGTATAATTGTCTTTGAATTTGCTTGTTACCTAGTTCCACAGGTTCATTATTGATCAGTGGTGTTATTTTTAACTATTAAAACAATATCACAAGGATGATCCCAGGAATGAGTGGGTTAACATGTGATGAGCGTTTGACGGCACTGGGCCGGTACTTGTTGGAGTTTAGAAGAATGAGGGAGGACATCATTGAAATGTACAGGATAGTGAAAGGCTTGGATAGAGTGGATGTGGAGAGGATGTTTTCATTAATGGGAGAGTCTAGGACTAGTCATAGCCAATGTTCCTTTAGGAAGGAGATGAGGAGGAATTTCTTTTGTCAGAGGGTGGTGGTGAATTATTTGCCACAGAAGACTGTGGAGGCCATGTCAATGAATATTTTTAACGCACAGATAGATAGATAGATAGATACATTCTCGGTTGGTACTGGTGTCGGGTGTTATGGGGAGAAGGCATGAGAATGGGGTTAGGAGAGAGAGAGATAGATCAGCCATGATTGAATGGCGTAGTAGACTTGGCCTAATTCTGCTCCTATCATGAAGTTATATCCTTCGGGATGAAAGGTGGGACAACCCTTTCAGTATTTTTCTTATACTTCTTCCATCACTTTTGACCTTCATGATAACTCCAGAATTATAGCAGTTCCCAATAACATTTGTTTTCTATTGATTACTGCCTACAGTTGTGAGTGTCATGAGGTAATGAACATGCCGGAGTGGAAGGCTTTGGCACACTTCCCTGAAAATCTACTTTGTGTTCATCTTGCAAGCATTAAAATAAAGAATTGGAGATGGGTTTTGGCTTTGGCCAGAGACAATTATTCCCTCTTGTTGCTAAACATCATTGCTCTAGATTGTGTATTTTCTTGGATTCAAAAATATTGTATTTTTGTTACAAACCAAATTTTACCTAGAAGTTACTTACCTGTATTATCTAGGGGCAGCACGGTGGCTCAACAGTAGACTTGCTGTCTTACAGCGCCAGAGACCCAGGTTCGATCCCGAGTACAGGTGCTGTCTGTATGGAGTTTGTACGTTCTCCCTGTGACCGCATGGGTTTTCTTTAGATGCTTAAGTTTCATTCCACATTCCAAAGACATTCAGGTTTGTAGGTTAATTGACTTTGGTAAAAAAAAATTGTAAATTGTCCACGGTATGTAGGATAGTACTAGTGTATGGGGATCACTTGTCGGTGCGGACTTGGTGGACTCTAGGGCCTGTTTCCACACTGTATCTCTAAACTATGCAATGTGCATGCCTTTTTGTATAAGGCATTTCAATGTTTTGTATTTGGAATGTCTTTGTTAAATTATCTTGACTGGCCATACTCTTGCTGCTGCTGCTGCATGCCTCATCCATGCCAACAGTCTTTCACAAATCCACATTTAATTAGGTTGTCTGCAGCTCCTCCAGCTGCTGTCATGTGCGATATAGGGGACATTCCTCTCTTTTGAAAGGTGTTATCTAGATGGCAGCTGCTAGGATAATGAATTCATAGTATCTTGAAGCAATGAGGATATTTTCCTCTGTGTCCCCTGCTGTATATAAAGGTTTAAAATAAAGGTTCCAGACTTGGCAAATGGGAAGTGGTCTTTCACATTTGAAAAAAAAAATTAAAGTTGCATTTTTAAAAATAAAAAATGTTTAATGTATTTTTATTTGTGTTCACTGTTCTGTCTGACCTTGCCTCTTTCCATTACTCCAGGCTCATGTGGGAGTTGCTATTCTTTTTCTTCTATGGGGATGCTCGAAGCTCGCATTCGTATTCTGACAAGCAACACGCAAACTCCAATCCTCAGCCCTCAGCAGATAGTATCCTGCAGCAATTATTCACAAGGTATTGTCTAATGCAGCGGCTCTTGTGGTCACATTTTTAGATTATGATTTTGCAAAACATTTTCAAGTAGCTGTTTTTGTACTGCAAAGCATGAATTAATATTTTTTCATCATCTATGGTATTTTTTAAGTGTGGAAATTAGTCCCACTAGTGTTATATCATTTTGGCAACGCCTGGCGTGCGCTTCACAGCAAAATTGATTGCTTTAATCAAAATCTGAATGCATGATAATCATGTTCAATATTGTTATGTTAGCAGGCATCATAGTGACACAGCAAAAATTTATTTCCAATGCTATTGTGGGATGGCATGAAAAGCTATAACATTCCTGAGTAGTCCAACATTTTAAGAGATAAAACATAGTGTTGTAAATACTTAGCAGGTCTGGTATGGAAAGGGAAACATTGATAGGTTAGGCTCATGACATTTTATCGACTTTTGGATTTCAAAAGTTGACTTTTGCAGATAATGTAATTGATTTTAGAATTCATCCCAAAGACAATTTTTTGTCTTTGGGACAAATAAACACCTTTGTGATAGAAAAAATATCTCCACAATGACTAGTTATGTTACAAAACTTACCTTTAGCGGTGCTGCAGTTCTGTCACTGTGTGCGCGACTTTGGAGCCTTTTGGGGGGAGGGGGGGTTAAAATGCGGTTTTCCCTTGCCATCCGGAATTATATTTTCTCGGAGTGCGAGCTTTTTTCTGGAGATTCGTTCTGAATGCCGGTAAGTAAAATTTTTTTTTTTAATCGCCCGACTATTTCAGCGCTGCAGTAAAATAAAAATTAGCTCCTAATGCCGTGAACACTGACAACAGGGACGGATTTTACGTAGGGGACAGGTAAATGAAAGCTGTTTATTTTTTCATATAAACTTACTTGTTTAGATGACCTTAATCAACATTTCATGTTGTGAAACGGTGATTTATTCCCCATATGAACCGGCAGTATTTTTCCTGCCGATATTGGATTTAAATTCACCGCAACCGCAACCGCAACGTTCCAATCCATCGCGTTCCAGAAAATCCCACTCGCAAGCTGATTTAAATGGCCATTAATTTACGGGCATTAAACACTAAATTCCTTCAATTTGGCCTATAAATTAATGACAATTAGATTTAAAAATCATGTTATATTGTGAATTCTTGTGTGAATGTTATTTGGACACTTAGGCTTTTAAAAAAAATGTTAATATTTTCTTAAGAAATGGATAGATGTTTAGATCTAGTAATTGAATTTTGTAATTAGCTACAATTGGGTAACTAACTAATTATATGCTTTAATTTCGGGTCATCCAAGCAAGATTGTTTCATATTTGTTTCAGAATGCTTCAATCTATAATAACTGAAAATTTCTTTCAATTCTCTTAATTTTTAAGAAAGTTATGGACTTTTTTGACTGTCCTCGATCACAACTTTTGTGTTAAGTCAATGGAAAACCAATAGGGAACAAAATGCTAATTTCCGAGTATGAAAATGGCCATAACATTTTTAATATTGAAGATATGAAAATGAATTAGGTGTCAAATTAAACTTTTTATGCTTTCTCTGATGAGATAGATTGCAGATTTTATTTTTTACAAAATCTTAAAATTTTGTTACATTGCTACAATGACATTGGTCAAATGAGCTTTTGTGCACATTGGATAAATGTCATAACTTTCAATATAATAATTTAGCTGAATAAAACACAAAGTGTTGGAGGAACCCAGCAGGTCAGGCAGCATCTGTGGACACAATGGACTGGCTGATTGGAGTAGGTGGTTGAAAGGTGGAGGCAGGTCAAAGCCTGCCAATTGATATGTGAATATAAGAGAGAGGTGAGTTTGATTGCCAGATGGGTGGAATAAGTGATAACAGCAAGAGATGAGGAGATAAAAGGGCGTCAGATGGAGGGAGGGAGGGAGGGAGGGGGAGGGGGAGTTTAGTGTATGAAGAAGGGGAAAGGAGCCATGTGCCTGAGGGATGGGAGAAATTTGTGCCAACTGATGTGAAGGGTTGGGCACGAGAAAGAAACGGGGTTGGGATAGGTGAGGTGTTGCTTAAAATTGGAGAAATCAATGATCATTAGGTTGTCAGTGACCCAAACAGAATATGAGGTATTGTTCCTCCAGTTTACATGTGGCCTCACTCTGGTAATGGTAATACTAAAGATCTGAATGGGTATGGGGAAGCAACCAGTACAATCAACAGACTTGACGGACAGAGTGCAAGTGTTTGGCGGAACGATTGTCTTATGCTTGGTCTCCTCGATATAAAGGATTCTTAGAATAAAGGGAGGTCATTTAAGACTGAGGTGAGAAACCTTTTCACCCAGAGATTTGTGAATTTATGGAATTCCCTGCCACAGAGTGCAGTGGAGGCCAAGTCATTGGATGGATTTAAGAGAGAGTTAGATAGAGCTCTAGGGGCTAATGGAGTCAAGGGATATGGGGAGAAGGCAGGCACGGGTTATTGATAGGGGGCGATCAGCCATGATTACAATGCATGGCAGTGCTGGATCGAAGGACCGAATGGCCTCCTCCTGCACCCATTTTCTATGTTTCTAAAGGATATCACACAAGGAGCACCAAATACAATAGATGTGGTGGGATCATGATGAAGGTGGCAGAAATGTTGGAGAATGATGTGTTAGATGGCAGGCTGAGGGGGTGAAAGGTGAGGGCTAAAGGAACTCTATGCTTGCTATATTTGGGCGCAAGAAGAGTGAGTGGAGAACTGCGGGACACCGGCGACTTGATTAGGGGTTCATCCATCACAGCAGTGAGAAAACCATGTTTGCTGAAGAAGGTAAACATCTCGGATGTCCTAGAGTAGAAAGCCTCATCTTGGGAGCAGATGTAGGAAAGAAAAAGAAAATTAAAGCAAAGGATGGTCTTCTTGCGAGAGGAAGAGTGGGAAGAAGTTTTGGTCATAGTAACTGGGAATCAGTGTGTCTGGAGTAAAAATGAGGACATAGTCTTTCCTCAGTGGTGGAGATAAAGATTGTGAAAGGGGAGGAGAGGTTTCAGAGATAACCAATTGAAATTGAGACCAGGGTGAAAGATAGTAGTAAAGGTGAAAACAACAAATTCAGCACGTGGGGCAGGAGGCAGACCCAATGCAGTCATTAATATAGTGGATAAAGAGTTGGGGAATGATCAAGTCAAGTCAAGAGTTTATTGTCATGTGTCCCAGATAGGACAATGAAATTCTTGCTTGCTGCAGCACAACAGAATATTGTAAGCTGAAATACAGAACAGGTCAGTTCAATATACACATAAATAAGCAGATAAACTGCTTACAATATTGATGCTCCAGTACATTTGGAACGTTCAACGTAACCAGCAGAAAGACAATCATAGCTGGTGTCATGCGATTACCATGGCTACATCTTTGACAAATAAACACCTTTGTGAGAGGAGTCCCTGTACACCTCCACACCCCACCAGAAAAGCCACCATGCCCTCTGGTTCTTCCTTGAGCAGAGAATCAATCAGTTCCCTAGTTGCTAACCATTTTAACACTCCTTCTCATTTCCATACTTTCTGCCTTAAGCCTCCTCCATTGCCTAAGTGAGGTTACATGCAAACTGGAGGCATAGCAGCTCATCTTCTGCTTGGGTAGTTTACCGCCCAAAGATATGAACATTTATTTCTCCAGTTTCAAGTAATACCCCGTCTGCTCCCCATCTCTCATGCCCCTCCCAGTCACTCAGCTCCTTTCCTTCCTTTCTACACTCATCTCTCATCCCTGAGTTCCCCATTTCCCCTTTATTCACCTGTCCCCTTCCACCAAAATCTCTCCCTCCATCTTTACATTTTACTTGTCCTCTGGTCTACTTACCGGACTCCTTTTAATCTGCTTTTCTTCTTTCTTGCGTATGACGTGCACACCTAAAGTTGTGGGACAACTTGTTCTACTTTTGATCTTATTTGATTGCGCACGCTAGGTTGATTGCATTAGTTGAAACAGGGCAGACCATGTGAAGATTGCAATCTCCCACCCCATATGCTTTTCATCTTTGGCCTTTGTAACTTACTCCAGCCATCTTCCATTCAAATGCATCCCTCACCTGTATCCACCTTGCAATTGCCAGACTTTGTCCTGTCTCCCCCCACTTCTCATTACTGGCTCCCCCCCTTCCAATCAGTTTGAAGAAGTACACAACTGTCCATTCTCGCCACAGATGCTGCCTGACCTGAGTTCCTCCAGCACGTTGTGTTTTTTCTCAATGTAATGAGTGGACTCGTACACAATCTACACTCAAGATCCCAACATCTGTAGTTTCTTGTGTCTCTATGTTTGGCTGAGTTTACTTCTGAAATGGTATTGATCTGGCAGGTTACTAATGAAATTTGTGCATTTTGCATCATCACTTGAATGCAGGAGGGGGCAGTGGGTTTTTATTTCACCCATATTTACAATGTATGACCTGTTAACGTGTGTTTTTAAATGTCATACAGGATGTTTGGGAGGATTTCCATATTTGATTGCCGGGAAGTATGCCCAAGATTTTGGTGTGGTTGAAGAAGATTGCTTTCCTTACACAGGAAGAGATGATCCTTGCATCATGAAGAGCTCTTGCTACCGCTACTACACTCCTCAGTATTATTATGTTGGTGGGTTTTATGGTGCTTGCAACGAAGCAGCAATGAAAGTGGAGCTGGTTAAAAATGGCCCTGTATCCGTTGCTTTTGAAGTTTACAATGACTTTATGAATTATCACGGAGGAATCTATCACTATACAGGGTTGGGTGATCGGTTCAACCCCTTTGAGCTTACTAATCATGCAGTGTTGCTTGTGGGCTATGGCAGGGACCCACAAACAAAGGAAAAATATTGGATTGTTAAGAACAGCTGGGGTAGTAATTGGGGAGAATATGGTTACTTCCGCATCCGTCGTGGCACCGATGAATGTGCAATTGAAAGCATAGCTGTCGCAGCTATCCCAATACCAAAACTTTAGAGGAATAAACACGTTTGCTAAAAGCCAAATTGCAAAAACAGCTATGATATTTGATTTTTCATTTCCGATGAAAATTATCTGAATCTTAAATTGAAAAAGCTTTGGCTTTCAAAAATGTTCCATTTTGCTCACTCATCCTTATGTCAAGGTTAGATGTTATTGTTGATAAAATGCTTTGAATCAACAACTTTGTTTTTGAATCTGTGCAATGATTTAGCTTTATGGAATTCAGTATCATGTTATAATGAATAGCATGTTATCCAAATTACTTTTAAACTTTCTTAACATGGCAGTACACTAAAGGTTGGATATAGGCCTTCAAATGATATTTGTATTCCAAAATGTTTTTTTTCCATAATCTGTGAATTGAGACACAATTGTTAAAACATTTTGTACTTGTATAAGTACAAGTTGTTTAATCAATGCAGTATATGTTGAAAATAATGTAAATTATCATTTACATGCATGTTATCACCTTAAAATTAAATGAGCTGAAAATCGCTAATTGTGGAACAAATTATAATATTCAAAATTGTAAAATATTATTGCCTTAAATCATTGATCCAAATTTCCTCTCCTGGCTTTTAATGGGATGGATTTAGTATGGATGCATCTGCATTTACCAATGCCACTTTTTATAAAGGACTCTTATAGTTTTTTAAATCAATTTTGAAGCCTGTATTAGGCTTTTTAAAATATAGCATGGGAATGGTAATATGACGTTTTTTGAAGTTACTTATGATGTTATACCTTGCTGGACAAGAGTCTGAATGTATACATATAAAGACTTAATATCCCATGTATGTACTTTATTTTTGCTATTTGTTGTCATCAATGATGCTTGAATATTTTGCCAAAGGTTTCTTATTAAAATCTGATCATTACCCAGTGATAAAGCATTGTGTTCATTGACAAGTCTTCTGACCTTGTTGAGGTAATTGAAGTGATTGTTCCTTGTTGCTGCTTTACTGACTCTGTCATTTGAGCAGGAAGTCTCTTCCAGGAATGAGCAGTTTAAAGCCAGAATCTGTTTTGTTTTAAAAAGGGACGCGCAGTGCTGGAGAAACTCAGCGGGTAAGGCAGCATCTCTGGAGAGCATGGATAGGTGACACTTTGGGTCGGAACCTTTCTTCACCTGGGGTTAGGAGAGATAGATGATTGAATGGCAGAGTGGTCTTGATGGGCCACATGGCCTAATTCTGCTCCTATCATTTATGATCTTCACCTATCCATGTTTTCCAGCGATGCTACCTGACCAGCTGAGTTACTCCAGCACTTTGTCCTGTTTCGTAAACCAGCATCTGCAATTCCTTGTTTTACATTATCCCATTTGTTATGTTTAATTCATTGTGCAATTAATAAGAGCTGCAGATATGTCTGTTAGTGTCTGTGGTTGCAGTTTGTGGAAGGACTGTTGTGCTTTCTGCGAAAGCTTGTCAAATGTGTTTGTGCACTAGGTAATGGGAGCTGCAAAAAAAAAACTTTGTTAGACTGATCCATGTGAGCTTCCTTCATGTACTATCTATTGGTTTTAATTAATCATCAACTTTGCATTTAACACAATTGACAACTTTAATTCAATTTCACAACCATTTGTTTTCTCTTCATTGAACATTTTAACTTTTTTAGATGTCATTTATTCACTTGTAAATTCAACCATATTTCAGGATGGGCTGTCAAAATACTGTGAAGAGCCAGCAGATGTCAGTGCACTTATTTGCTACAGGTTAAAGACTGGAGTAAAATTTCAATTTAAGCCATTCGCAATTCCTTCAACTTTTTAGAAGCTTTCTCATTCCATTACTGGTAAGATTGTTGTGACACCATAGCAGCGTAGTACAGAAATGTTGTACTGAGGTCGGCTGAAGGGCATGAAGGAAATGTGATGAATTAGACTGCATATGTTAGTAAGCACATGAAAATTATTACATTCAACCAACAGATCGTGGATTCCAATATTTTCCTGGATTTTAATTCCCTGTTCATCTTCCGCTGATCGATTCTGTTTCTTGCCATCTCACCCAATGTTCTGCTCCTGCTTCTTTTCAAACAATGCTATAGTGTTACAATCCCTGTCCCCTCTGATCCTTCATGAAGAAGCCTCGGATTTATTTACTTTGTTTCCCAACCTAATGGATTCTGAGCCAAGAATGATGTTAAACCAGGCACTCTCCACTCTGTGTGAACAAAAACCTGGCCTGCACATCTCCTTTAAACTTTTTCCACCTCTCACTGTAAAGCTACGCCCTCTAGTATTTGACTTTTTTCCTTTTAGCTGGGTGCCTTCACTGAAGACTGCCTGCTTCTTCCAGAATTCCAACCACCTTCCCTTGCCCACCACTGCCCAATTTCTGGCTTCCCTCTAGATCTTTTCATTGCCATTTGATGATGCATGGTTTAGACATGGTGGGTTGAAGGACATGTTCTTGTACTGAAGAACATGTTCTTGGACCAATGAGTCCGCACCAACCAGCAATCTTTGTACACCAGTACTCTCCTATGCACTTCTTACCAAAACTAATTAACCTACAAACCTGTACGTCTTTGGGGTGTGGGAGAAACAGAGGTTCACAGGGTCACACAGGTCACAGGAAGAACATACAAACTCCGTAAGCTAGCACCTGTAGTCGAGATCGATCCCGGGTCTGGCGCTGCATGGCAGCGACTACTGCTGTGCCACCGTGCTGCCCCGATTATGGTGCGATTTCAGCCACCTGATCTGTGGCTGAAATCCTTTGATGGATTGAAGATGTGTGTTCATTAGGCCTTTACTGCAAACATTGCTGGGCTAGGTTTAGTATTTATGCAAAAGTTGAAAGGCATAAGGATAGAGTTATGACGAGGAAAGGATAGGGAACAAAAGAGCAGTGCCGTGTCCAATCCGTAAGCTCCAGCTCAAGTTGGATTGTATGTTGAGGGACGTGCGTGATAGGAGGATCAGCCATAAACACATTCATGTGCATCAGTGCCTCAGCCCCACTGCTACACTCAAACCATATTATGTTGCAGTTGATGCTGCATGGACTCCTGCAGTCTATTTGTGTTGCAATGTCCCACATCCATCAGTAAGATTAAGAATCAGAATTTGATTTACAGGTTCTAGTTGGGAAATTAATGGGCCAAGATTCCAGGAGTACGTTCCTGTATTTTTCACACTGACAGATCAGACTCCAGGTTCTCACCTCAAAATAAAATAGGATTTCTGATATTTGGCATTTCTTCAATAGATTCTCATGTTATCACAGATGAGGAAAGTAATTCAGAGTCTCTTAGTTTATGCTTACCCAAAGAGAGCAAATATTCTCAATAATAAAAGTGAATATGTTACATCCCCCTTAGAATCTTTCTTCCTTTTTGGAATGAAATGATCCTGCATCTTCCGGATTATGCCCAGAAATTCCTGCCATCATTGTTCCACCATCATTCCTGCTAGGATCCCTTTCCAGTCTACTTTGGCCAGCTCCTCTCATGCCTTCATAGTCCCTTTTGTTCAACTGCATCACTGACCAGGTTTCTCCTGGATCTGCTGTAAATGCAGCCTTATCTGTTTCTTCCTCCTAAATCACCTGTGGTATTCAGATCAGGTTAACATTGGTTAACCTCAACAATATGGAAATAGTCTGAATTTTGATGAAAAGGCAAATTGAAAAGATCATTTTGGACCTCGAGTCCTCGTGCATCACAGGGTGGCACACGTTTTGTTATTTATAAAATTGTCACCCAATTCAACAGCAATCTGCCATCCTTACTAACATAAAGTTATCCAAATATTGATTGTGTGTCATTAAAGCTAGCTAGTTTGATCTAAACAAGCAAAAATATTATGAAAATATTGAATTCTTTGATAAATATAATCTCCATAAACATTAATTGCTGCGGGATTTTCCTGCTGGATTTGATATTAGAGTATGACTGTGAATCAGTGATGCAGTCAATTCTTGCAGCTGCCTAAAAGACTTACTTCCACCACAAAGATGTTTGTAATTGCCTTAAATCCTGACGAATGATTTAAAACGTGACCTATTATTTCTCCTTTCTTCTTGCGTATGCATTCAGATGTGTGCACATTAAACCTGCAAATATTCAGAAGGAAAGTATAAATGCTGTGCATTAAAGCAGCACTTAATTTTGTCAAACTGAATGATTCAGTCAACAGGATCCTTTGGGTGAGGAATTCTGCACATATAATGACTGTTTATATTCTATCTGAAAGTATAATGGGCCTGTCCCTCTTAGGCGATTTTTTTCGGGTGACTGTCAAGTCGAGTGGGACACAGACACAGAGACACCTTCCTTCCTTCACCAGCCCATAATGCAGGTGGAGGGTGCGATGTTTGTGTAAAATTCACACGGTGTAAAGCCAATGTGATACAGACACACATTGTGATGAACAGGAAGGGTGGCGCTGTGTTCGACGGTGAAAGCACAGTGTACGGGAAGGGTCATGTAAGTCCTTTAAGAGAGGGGGGAGAAGGAGTGGAGACAACTTTTAAGAAGCCAGAAATACACGGCTGTGAAGCTTGGCAGACATTATGTTATCCTTGGTTCTGAAAACTACTGCTTACGTTTTTTTTTCCCAATGAGCCAATAAAATTCACTGGTCAGCACCGGCTACAACCTACGAGAACCTTCGACCTCCTGGCGACCCGACTACAGCACGAGAATTCTCGCTACTCTCCATGGCGACCATGATGAAGCCGCGACTAGTTCCCAGAATGCGGGGAGTCTTCACGACCATGAAGGCGACTCCCCGGCAACATGTGGCGACCACGTTGCCACCGCATAGTCTCCTGCAGTCGCCTAAAATGTCACCTAAGTGGCCCATAACACATAGAATTTGGGAAGGATAAGGAAATTCAATCACTCTATAGCAGATGTTCTGGAACAGCAGAAGAGGCAGCTTTTTATTGTGTGGCTTGTGTAGTGTTAGGTGGCTTTTATTTTGCAGTAAAATAAAAGTAACATTGTAATGCAAGATCTGATCTTCCTGCAGAACCCTGAGCTGCAGGATCGCTCAGGTTTTCTGTCTAGCATTTTGAAAGTGGAATAAAAAGATAATGCAACGCTGAGCCATATTTAAAAGTTAAACTCAGATCTATTTTTTTAAACTATTAAATCAAATGCTCTTACTCGTGGTCCAAAACATTTCACGTTTTGGCAGCTCAGAATAAGGTTTTCAGTTTTGTACTTTGCTACTGGAACTGTTAATTGTTTCTGTGACCTTTAGAGCCTGAGATACTGAATTTACAATCTCTTGTTCGAAAACTTCGATGCT
This sequence comes from Okamejei kenojei, assembly GCA_035221665.1. Taxonomy (NCBI): domain Eukaryota; kingdom Metazoa; phylum Chordata; class Chondrichthyes; order Rajiformes; family Rajidae; genus Okamejei; species Okamejei kenojei. Next base: position 47,951,530 of record CM069136.1, read on the forward strand.
ATGAGAATGCAGGTTGACTTGGACAGGTTGGGGGAGTGGGCGGAAGCATAGCAGATGACGTTTAATGTTGAGAAATGTGAGGTTATCCATTTTGGTAGCAAAAACAGGAAGGCAGATTACTATCTAAATGGCATCAAGTTGTGAAAAGGGGAAGTACAACGAGATCTGGGGGTCCTTGTTCATCAGTCTATGAAAGTAAGCATGCAGGTACAGCAGGCAGTGAAGAAAGCGAATGGCATGTTGGCCTTTATAACAAGAGGAGTCGAGTATAGGAGCAAATAGGACGTTCTGCAGTTGTACAGAGCCCTAGTGAGACCACATCTGGAGTATTGTGTGCAAGTTTTGTCCCCTAATTTGAGGAATGACATTCTTGCCATTGAGGGAGTGCAGCATAAGTTTACAAGGTTAATTCACGGGATGGCTGGACTGTCATATGCTGAGAGAATGAAGCAGCTGGGCTTGTACACTCTGGAGTTTAGAAAGATGAGAGGGGACCTTGTTGAAACATATTAGATTGTTAAGGGTTTGGACACGCTGGAGGCAGGAAACATGTTCCCGATGTTGGGGGAGTCCAGAACCAGGGGCCACAGTTTAAGAATAAGGGGTAAGCCATTTAGACGGAGACAGGGAAACACTTTTTCTCACAGAGAGTTGTGAGTGTGTGAATTCTCTGCCTTAGAGGGCGGTGGAGGCAGGTCACTGGATGCTTGCAAGAGAGAGCTGGATAGGGCTCTTAACGATTGTGGAGTCAGGGGATATGGGGAAAAGGTAGGAACGGGGTACTGATTGGGGATGATCAGCCACGATCATATTGAATGGCGTTGCTGGCTCGAAGGGCTGAATGGCCTACTCCTGCACCTATTGTCTATTGTCTATTGGTGACAGTAGCAATATACAAAATCCTCAGTATTCATAAAGAAATCAGGTCAAGTTACTCTGCTGCACCAATTGAATAAATGTATTGGTATTTGGAAAAACTAAGGAATATAAATAGATCCAGCCTCATAATTACATTGACATTAATTTATCTGCTATTTCACTATAATTACATGATAAGCGATAGTCATAGTACAACTGTCTTCATATATGTGGAATGCGAACTCACTATTGATGTATTTTGCCATAGCATAATGTTGAAGCCATAATTCAAATGATTATCTTGATATATCTTTTGGGTTTTGTTTTTTGCTCATTAATTATACTATTATTAAGTTAGCCAAACCCAGGCTATGTTAATAAATTGTAAAATGTGACGCTGCTGTAATTTTCATAATACTGTCCTTATAACAAAAATGATGACGTTGCAATAAATAATCTAACATGAAACTGCCATGGTTTTTACAATTATCCAGATCCCTTCCTCTCAGTATATGGTAGCACTACTTGCAGCGTCAATACCATTTGCAAGTGAGGCAATGGGAGAATGGAGCAAAAATGGCATATTGCATCAGACCTGCCTGTTGGATGAAAAATGGAGGGATCAGATGTAATCTGGATTCACAGAATACTGATCTTTACCCTCTATTGAAAGTGTAGAAATAATACACTGGTGGCGTCTCTCACTAACTCCTTAATTAACATTGGTGCTTCCCAAATCTTTTGATTTAATTGTAAGAGCTGTCTTATTTCCTGTATTTAATAGTAATGTGGAACGAAACCTTGCTCCACTAGATGTATATTATGAGACATGGTAATTCCAATGTCAGTTCAACATCTCCCAACTCTTTGTCGTTGACGACCAGTTTCTATTACATTCCTGCCCACTAATCCTTTCCAATATCCTGTCACAATGTGCAATTCAAATTATTTTTGGAGCAAAATTAGGCCATTTGGCTAAGTAAGTCTGCTCCACCATTTGACCATGGCTGCTCTATCCCTCCCTCCTAACCCCATCATCCCACCTTCTCTCCATAACTTCTGACACCGTACTAATTAAGAATCTAGCTATCTCTGCCTTAAAAATATCCACTGACTGCCTTCACAGCCTCTGTGGCAAAGAATTCCACAGATTCTCCACCTGAGTAAAAAGGGTATTAAGGGATTACAGTTATTAACGTATGAGTTAAATTTGGATTGATCAGAGAAAGAATATGAGTTGATTAGAAACATTGACGTTGTAAAAGGTGTTTTTTTTTTCGGACAGGACCATGGAAGGAAACTGTGTGGGCGTGAAAAACCATGGAAAAGAAATGACCATGGGTACAATTTCTATTGGATTGCAACCAGCTTTCTACAGGAGACAATGCAAGAAGTTGAAAGGTTTTTGGTTACTATAAATTACAAGTTCTGAAGTTGGGGCACTAATTGGGATTGGGGTTAGTTGGGACAGTATCAGTATTTGAATAACTGGCGAGGAAATTAATCATATCTTTGTCATCATCTCTCAGGAACAATTCTTAAGGATTTAAATTGCCGATCTATATTTAGTGGCATCGAACTAAATTAGGAAAGTACAGCCATTAATTAACTACGCTGCAATTTTAAGTGTCTACTTTCTGAGAAGATAATATTCTCGTAGAACTGACTGAGAAGCAATGGAGGCAAAAATATTAATTCAGATATGACATTTCTACAAAGCTGCCCCATTCTCTACTACGTGGAGGGAATGGACAGGCGAAGTTTTGGATCGTTCCCTTCTTCGGACTCATCAGTCCGAGGAGGGGTCCCGACCCGAAACATCGCTTGTCCATTCCCTCCACATATGCTGCCTGACCCACTGAGTTAATCCAGCATTTCGTGTTTTGTTCAGGATTCAAGCATCTCCAGTTCCTCGTGCCTCCCATCTCTGTTACACTCACTCTTATGTCTCCACCTCATTATTCTACTCACTGTGGTCGAGTTTAAAGTCTGACTGAATAAGTCTCACGCATTGGGCCGTAGGTGAAAGAAAGTAAACTTTTGTTGGGTGAAAGAAAGTAAACTTGAAAGGTCAACGTGATTGAGGGAAAACTACTGAACTACAATCAAAGTATCCCCAGCCACCAGAGAGTTGACCTACCACCACATTCTCAGCATAGCAGCACGTCGGGATGATGAGGCCAGGACGGTCCGTGGCGTGAGAATGACTTGTGGGGTTGTGCTTATATTCACGCTAGCAGAGCAAATCCCGCTGTAAGCCTGGGCGAGGGTCCCTGTGATTTACAGTCGCGGCTGCTGGTTTCACTTGAAGAGCTGTGCACGGCGGGTTTTGTATGACCCTGCAGTTTCGAAAATGCAGAGAAGTCAGACTGAGCATCTCTATAAAATTTTAGTCGTCGGCGACCTGGGAGTAGGAAAGACCAGTATCATAAAACGTTACGTACATCAAAACTTTTCCCAACATTATCGAGCTACCATAGGCGTGGATTTCGCTCTCAAAGTTATCCACTGGGATTCGGACACTGTGGTTCGGCTGCAGTTATGGGATATCGCCGGTAAGATTTGTTTCTATACACACAATTTTTAAAGTTAAAAGTAGTAAAAGTAAAAATTAAGCAAAATGTTGCACAATGCAAAATGCAATATGGCATCTATTAAGAATTTTATTACGCTTATATAAATTAGAATGGTGCTTTTATGCAGTTTTATTTTGTTTTATCGACAGCGATTTATGCCATACTGTTGCTTTATAAACTACCAGTCGTTACAATTCGGACATTTAGTATTTTGTTACAAGTCATTTTATGTCTTTGTTCGGAAATGAACTCGCTGTCGTGTTCATCGCTCTGCGTTAGAGAAAAGTACAGTAGATGCACGTTCCCACCGGATAGTTCATGTTGAAAATAATAAAAGATGTTCAGGAATAATAATTTCATTGTGAATTTATGATTCGGCGAACGAGCCACTGTGAACGCATCTAGTGAAACTAAAGGCATGTGATCTTTCTGTTGGTCGAAGTTTGGGAATTATGCCAAATTTAAATTCCAACGTCTCTGAAAGGTCCTGTGACTATGCGACTTGAATTTCTCAAATTATCTTTGGTGACATGTTCTATCGTGTCATGCATATACTTTTATTATTGCTGTTAGTTATCAAACATGAAAGGGAGTAGTTACCCCGCTCAGGAATGTTATATATGAATCATGTGTCTCTCCATCGTACGATCTGTTTCTCGAATCCGGCTTTCATAATTAATGTTTAGTTGATTAGTTTGGAGATACAGCATGGAGACAGGCCCTTCGGCCCACCGAGTACACCGACAACATAGAAACCCGTTCACACGAGTTATTATGTTGTCCCACTTTCTCAACCACACCCAAGACACAAGAGGCAAATTAACCTACAACCCCGCACGTCTTTGGGTTGTTGGAGGAAACCGGTGCACCCGGAGAAACCCACGCAGTCAGAGGGAGAACGTTCAAACACCACACGGACAGCACCCAATAATTTGTTTCCATTTTAGCTACGTGCACATCACAAAAAGGAATAAAAAAATAACTGTATTCAGTTTGCTTAATTGCCCTTAATGCCATAGGTTTCTATCTAATGAACAAGGTTTTTGAGGAAGCCGCTGATTGGTGGGAAGTGGACTAGGGTAAGCAGCTGATTGGTGGGAAGTGGACTAGGGTAAGCAGCTGATTGGCAGTCAGATTCCAGCAGTTTGTTGTGTACTTTGTATTGTGTTGATATTGTATCCTGTGTAAGGGGGGAGTATGAAGGTCAGGGCAGTGTACTGTTGTGGATGTCAGATGTGGGAGGTCAGGGAATCTGATAGCCCTCCAGACGTCCACATCTGCGCCAGGTGTGTCGAGATGGGGCTCCTAAAGGACTGTGTTAGGAATCTGGAGCAGCAGCTCGATGACCTCCGTCTGATCAGGGAGAGTGAGGAGGTCATAGAGAGGAGCTACAGGGAGGTAGTCACTCCCAGACCTCAGGAGGCAGACAAGTGGGTCACGGTTAGGAAGGGCAAGGGGCAGAGGCAGGGGCTAGAGAGTACCCCTGTGACCGTACACCTGGAAAATAGGTACTCGGGTTTGAGTACGATTGGAGGGGACAGCCTACCTGGGGGCAGCAACAGCGGTCGGGTCTCCGGCACAGAGACCGGCCCTGATGCTCAGAAGGGTAGCAAAAAGAGGAGGGCAATTGTAATAGGGGACTCTATAGTTAGGGGGTCGGATGGGCGATTCTGTGGACGCAGCGGGGAGACCCGGATGGTCGTTTGCCTCCCTGGTGCCAGGGTCTCGCATGTGTTGGAATGTGTCCAAAAGATTCTGAAAAAGGAGGGCGTGGAGCCTGATGTTGTGGTACACATAGGTACCAATGACATAGGCAGAAAAAGAGACGAGGTCCTGAAGGGAGAATTTAGGGAGTTGGGGGGGAAAGTTAAGGAGAAGGACCAAAAGGGTAACAATTTCAGGATTACTGCCTGTGCCGCGTGACAGTGAGAGTAGGAATGGAATGAGGTGGAGGATAAATGCGTGGCTGAGGGACTGGTGCAGTGGGCATGGATTCAAGTTTATTGATCACTGGGACCTCTTTTGGGGAGGGCATGATCTGTACAAAAAGGACGGGTTGCACTTGAACCCAAGGGGGACCAATATCCTGGCAGGGAGATTTGCAAAGGCTACTGGGGAGACTTTAAACTAGAAAGGCTGGGGGGAGGGACTCGGGTAGAGGGGGTTAGGGGACAGTGTGTGGGGCAACAGGCAGAGAAGGGAAGCACTCGGACCCAAAATGTAGGCGAGCAAGAGGAAAAAGATAATAGACAGAGAATAAGGGATGGTGGGTTTCTAAAATGTGTATATTTTTATGCTAGGAGCATTGTAAGAAACGTGGAGGAACTTAGAGCCTGGATTGACACCTGGAAATATGATGTTGTGGCAATCAGTGAAACATGGTTGCAGGAGGGCTGTGATTGGAAACTAAATATTCCAGGATTTCGTTGCTTCAGGTGTGATAGAATTGGAGGGACCAGAGGTGGAGGTGTTGCATTGCTTGTCAGAGAAGATATTACAGCAGTGCTTTGGCAGGATAGATTAGAGGGCTCGTCTAGGGAGGCTATTTGGGTGGAACTGAGAAATGGGAATGGTGTAGCAACACTTTTAGGGGTGTATTATAGACCGCCAAATGGGGAGCGAGAATTGGAAGAGCAAATATGCAAGAAGATAGCAGATATTAGTATTAAGCACAAGGTAGTGATTGTGGGAGATTTCAATTTTCCAAAAATAGACTGGGAAACACATTCTGTAAATGGGCTGGATGGTTTGGAGTTTGTAAAATGTGTGAAGGATAATTTTTTGCAGCAGTACATATAGGTATCGACCAGAGAAGGGGCAGTGCTGGACCTCCTGTTAGGAAATGAGGCAGGTCAGGTGACGGAGGTATGCGTTGGTGAGCACTTCAGGACCAGTGATCACAATACCATTAGTTTCAATATAATTATGGAGAGAGTCAGAACTGGACCTAGGGTGGAGATTTTTGATTGGAGAAAGGCTAACTTTGAAGGAATGCGTAAGGATTTAAAAGGAGTGAATTGGGACACTTTGTTTTATGGGAAGGATGTAGAAGAGAAATTGAGGACATTTAAAGGGGAAATTGTAAGAGTACAGAATCTTTATGTCCCTGTTAGGTTGAAAGGAAATAATAAAAATTGGAAAGAGCCATGGTTTTCAAGGGAAATTGGACACTTGTTTTGAAAAAAGACAGATATCTACAATAATTATAGGAGGCATGGAGTAAATGAGGTGGTAGAGGAGTATAAAGAATTTAAAAGGAATCTTAAGAAAGAAATTAGGAAGGCTAAAAGAAGATATGAGGTTGCTTTGACAAGAAAGGTGAAAGTAAATCCAAAGGGTTTCTGCAGCTATATTAATAGCAAAAGGATAACAAGGAATAAAATTGGACCATTAAAGAGCCAGAATGGACAGCTATCTGCAGAGCCAAAAGAGATGGGGGAGATATTCAACAATTTATTTTCTTCGGTATTCACCAAGGAGAAGGATATTGAACTCTGTGAGGTAAAGGAAAAAAAGTAGAGTAGCTATGGAAACTATGAGATTCAAAGAGGAGGAAGTACTGACACTTTTGAAAAATATAAAAGTGGATAAGTCTCCAGGTCCTGACAGGATATTCCCTAGGACATTGAGGGAAGTTAGTGTTGAAATAGCAGGAGCTATGACAGAAATATTTCAAATGTCATTAGAAACGGGAATAGTGCCGGAGGATTGGCGTACTGCGCATGTTGTTCCATTGTTTAAAAAGGGTTCAAAGAATAAACCTAGCAATTATAGACCTGTTAGTTTGACGTCAGTGGTGGGCAAATTAATGGAAAGGATACAGAGATTATATATATAAGCATCTGGATAAACAGGGTCTGATCAGGAACAGTCAACATGGATTTGTGCCTGGAAGTCATGTTTGACAAACCTTCTTGAATTTTGTGAAGCGGTTACTAGGGAAATTGATGAGGGTAAAGCAGTGGATGTTGTCTATATGGATTTCAGTAAGGCCTTTGACAAGGTTCCCCATGGAAGGTTGGTTAAGAATGTTCAATCTTTGGGTGTTAATGGCAGAGTAGCAAGATGGTTTCAACAGTGGCTGAATGGGAGATGTCAGAGAGTAATGGTGGATGGCTGTTTGTCAGGTTGGAAGCCGGTGACCAGTGGGGTACCTCAGGGATCTGTGTTGGGTCCACTGTTGTTTGTCATGTACATCAATGATCTGGATGATGGGGTGGAAAATTGGATAAGTAAGTATGCAGATGATACTAAGATAGGTGGTGTTGTGGATAATGAAGTAGATTTTCAAAGTCTACAGAGAGATTTGGGCCATTTGGAAAAGTGGGCTGAAAGATGGCAGATGGAGTTTAATGCTGTTAAGTGTGAAGTGCTACATCTTGGCAGGACAAATCAAAATAGGACGTACATGGTAAATGGTAGGGAATTGAGGAATGCTGTGGAACAGAGAGATCTAGGAATAACTGTGCATAGTTCCCTGAAGGTGGAATCGCATGTAGATAGGGTGGTAAAGAAAGCTTTTGGTGTGCTGGCCTTTATAAATCAGAGCATTGAATATAGGAGTAGGGAAGTAATGTTAAAATTGTACAAGGCATTGGTAAGACCAATTCTGGAGTATGGTGTACAATTTTGGGCGCCTAATTATAGGAAGGATGTCAACAAAATAGAGAGAGTACAGAGGAGATTTACTAGAATGTTGCCTGGGTTCCAGCAACTATGTTACAGAGAAAGGTTGAACAAGTTAGGTCTTTAGTCTTTGGAGCGCGGAAGGTTAAGGGGGGACTTGATTGAGGTCTTTAAAATGATGAAAGGGATAGACAGAGTTGACGTGGATAAGCTTTTCCCATTGAGGGTAGGAAAGATTCAAACAAGAGGCATGACACGAGAATTAAGGGACAGAAGTTTAGGGGTAACGTGAGGGGGAACTTCTTTACTCAGAGGGTGGTGGCTGTGTGGAATGAGCTTCCAGCAGAAGTGGTGGAGCCAGGATCGATTTTAACATTTAAAAGTAAAGTGAATAAATTAAATAAGAACATTTTATTTTGGAAAACTCTATCCATCTCAATGCTAGGTAAAATTAATATAATAAAAATGATTTTTCTTCCACAATCTTTTCCAATTGATTCCGATATATCTTCCTAAAAATTTCTTTAGGAAGGTGGACTCTTTAGTTACCAACTTTATCTGGGATTATAAGAGCCATAGAATAAATAAAAAACATTTATGTAAATCAAAACTATATTGGTCTCGCACTACCAAACTTTATGTTTTATTACTGGGCAGTTAATATTAAAAATATGAATTTTTGGTTAGTAGAGACAGATAAACAACCACTTTGGTTAAAAATGGAAAAAGAAGATTGTTCGCCTTTTGAAATTAGTTCGATAATATTTGCTAATATTAATCTAGGTAAGAAAACCTATAGCGAAAACCCTATAATAGAAAGTGGAATACGTATCTGGAAACAAATAAAGAAAACATTAAAATTGGAATGTATACCACTAGCCCTTACCATTGTAAATAATGTTACATTTAAACCCTCAATGATGGATAAAGGGTTTTTACAATGGAAAAATAAGGGAATTTATAAGACGGGAGATCTCTACAGGGAAAATTCTTTCCTTTCATTTCAAGAATTACAACAAATTTATGGATTACATTCAAAAGATTATTTTAGATACCTACAAATTATTGACTATGTAAAAGCCAACACACAGGAAATTAGAAATAGAAAGACAGAAATTTTAGATGAATGTCTAAATAAACATCCGAACACAGAACAATTGATATCATATATTTATAATATTCTATTGGAAAATGATGTCCCATTGATAGAAATATATAGATAAACATGGGAAAACGAATTAGGTCAAATTATTAGACCAGAAGTATGGGATGAAAGTTTACAACATATACACCACTGTTCGTTAAATGCTAGACACTCTCTTATACAATTTAAAATATTACATAGACTACATTACACAAAATCCAAACTACAAAGAGGGCATGACATGAGAATTAAGGGACAGAGGTTTCGGGGTAACGTGAGGGGGAACTTCTTTACTCAGAGGGTGGTGGCTGTGTGGAATCAGCTTCCAGCAGAAGTGGTGGAGGCAGGATCGATTTTAACATTTAAGAGTAAAGTGGATAGGTATATGGACGTGAAGGGAATGGAGGGGTATGGTCTGAGTGCAGGTAGATGGGACTAGGGGAAAACAAATGGTCGGCACGGACTGGAAGGGCCGAGAGGGCCTGTTTCCGTGCTGTAATTGTTATATGGTTATATGGTTATATGGTTACATAACATTTTTTCAAATGTCTCTGCCAAATGTGATAAATGTCAGCACTTAGAAACTAACTTGACACACTCATTTACAAATTGTGTAAAAATTACAAAATTTTGGATAGAAATATTTAGGATAATTTCGAATGTTGTTAATATGAATCTGACTCCTGACTCAAAGTTAATAATACTGGGAATACTGGAAACAGATCAATTAATAACAATGAATCAAAGAATTTTTATTGATTATAGTTTAATAATTGGGAAAAAAACTAATATTAAAATTCTGGAAAGGTCCTACATCCCCCACAATCAAAATGTGGATTACAGGAATGTCGGAGACACTCCATCTGGAAAGATTGAGGCTTGTCCTAATGGACAGGTTGGATCTTTTCAGAGGAATATGGTCTCCATACATTGAATATCTAAAGGGTCAAAATGGCTCGGTGCGAGAGCCTGACTGAAACCTGAATAATGGAATAGATGAAGAAATACGTAGAACAAATCATGGATATATCTCCAACGACAGATAACTTTTTAATACTCCATTCACTTCTTTATTTTTGATTTCTTATCTCTATATTATTTTTCTCTATCTTTTCTTATAAAAAAAAAGTATAGAAATATAAATGTCTTAAATGTTAATATTAATAATATTATGAATGTATGTAAGAAGTATTTTCTATTAATATGTATTTACAATTAATAAAAATATTAATCTAAAAGTAAAGTGGATAGGTATATGGATGGGAAGGGAATGGAGGGGTATGGTCTGAGTGCAGGTAGATGGGACTAGGGGAAAACAAATGGTCGGCACCGACTGGAAGGGCAGAGAGGGCCAGTTTCCGTGCTGTAATTGTTATATGGTTAAATGGTTCTTGCTTGACCTTTGTAAAATTCATGCATAACACAGATGATTGGGTTTGTAATTGTGGCATCATCAAATAATTCTTTGATCTAACGACGTGGAATCTTTTATGCTCGATGTATTATTTGAAATATATAGTTCAGTAGTTATGTTTTTGTCACATGTACCCAGATACAGCGAAATGCTTTGTTTTGCATACAATTCAGTAGAATCATACCACGCCTAAACACAATCATACATAAGTAAAATAATGCAACAATAGTAGTTGAAATAAATAGTAGATTTCTTCACACAAATAATGCTACGATTCTGGCACTATCTTGTAGCTTCCAAGTATGAAGCTTTTCAAAAAGTCTTATTTTGGCCTTAAAGCCCAATTAACTATAGTTTTTAGTTTTAGAGATGCAGGCGGAAACAGGCTCTTCGGCCAACTGAGTCCGGCCCGACCAGCGATCCCCGCACATTAACACTATCCTACACACACTAAGGACAATTTACACTTATACCAAGCCAATTAACTTACAAACCTGTACATCTTTGAAGTGTGAGAGGGAAACCAAAGTTCTCAGAGAAAACTCATGCTCTCACGAGGATAACGTACAAACTCTGTACAGACAGCACTCGGAGTCGAGATCGAACCCGGTCTCTGGCGCTGCAAACGATGTAAGGCAGCAACTCTACCACTGTGCCACCATGCCGGCTGCACTGAATGTTTTGAGTCAAGACTCTTCTTCAGTCTGTACACTCCCTCCACACATGCTGTCTGAACCAGAGAACCCCTCCAGCACTTTGTATTTTAGGAATTTAACCCAAATTTCCCCTGTAAAACTGTTCCTCAACCCATTTAAGCAGCTGCATCTCTGTTACCTGCCTCTTGCCAATCAAAATAGTTTGCACTCTTGACCAAATTAAAATGTTAAAAACAATGGAATCTCCAACAGTGTAGAACCAGCTCAGAGCTGCAATGCTAATCCTTTTTAGTCGCCATGCTAACTAAGCTACATTTGTGCTTTCTAATTCCCTCCTGTCCTTTCCAGAAGCTTGCTGTTAACATTTGCATGGATTTATTTTCTGAATCAACTTGTTATTATATATGTCCATATCAGCAAAACTGCCAAACTCCCTCTACTTTTTTCTCATTACTTCTCATGCCAAGAATATTATGAACCCTAAGCCCTATCTCTGATCATGCCATATTATCATAATCCTATGTGGCAGGCAGTGTGAGCATGCATCTTACTTACCTTATTAATCACATTATAGACATCCACATATTTGCTATTTAATATACCCTTTGTCACTATCAGTACAAGCTACAAGTGAAGTGGTCCCTATCACTGTAGTCTACTGTAGTCAGAAGCATAATGTTGCTCCTTCATCTCTTGTTTTGTAGTGATCGTGGAGTTGGATGCTATCTCAGCACATAACATACTTTGTAAGTTCCATTTTGAAAGCAGACAACCTGGGAAAACATCACATTGATGCAGGAGATCCAATGTACTGGACCTCTCCACTTTGTCCTTGTTATCTTTTTTATCTTTGCTCTTTTTGATCCAACATCATGATTCTGATCCTTCTTGGGCTTTTGAAACCAATGAATGTGGAACGTCCACATTTTGTGCAAGTCTAGATTATCCCACTTGCAATAATAGTATTGTCCCAAGGAACATTTAATTGATTTGAGCTGTGCATTTATCAATTTGTCTTTTGGTGTTTTATACACAATTTGTGAAACACATGAATCAAAGTTTACGGAGATGTCATAAGCATGCTTATGGCATTGAAAATAGGACAATATTGCTGGATGTGAGTTCTGACATAAATCCGAGCTGATTTGTTTAAACTGGATGTGAGTTCTCGTCAAAAAAAGAGACATAGTGATGGAGTAACTCGGTCTGGCAGCATGTCTGGAGAACATGGGTCGGTGTTGTTTCACCTTGGAGCCCATGACCCTTCTGAATCTATATTCCCCAGAGAGGCTGCCTGACCTACTGAGTTACTCCAGTACTTGGTCTTATTTTGTAAACCAACATCTGAAGTTCCTTGTTTCTACATTCAGAGTTCTCATTTCTTATTTTATATCAAGATTCAAGAGTCAAGAGTGTTTTATCGTCATATGTCCCGGACGGGACAATTAAATTCTTACTTGCTGCAACACAACAGAATATGTGAATATGTAAATATTGTAGATAACGGGGGAAAAAAAAAGTTCAATAAATAACAAATATAGTGGAAATAACAAAAAATAATATAGTCTTTTGCAGTTCAGAGCTCATAGCTTATTCATTGTGTTTAATAGCCTGATGGCTGTGGGGAAGCAGCTGTTCCTGAACCTGGACGTTACAGTCTTCAGGCTCCTGTACCTTCTTCCTGATGGCAGTGGTGAGATAATTGTGTGGCCAGGATGGTGTGGGTATCCGACCCACCTCTACCTGAAAACACAATAACTTTAAACATGTTATCCTCATGAATCCATACTAGATAATCACCCTGATCTGCATATAGGTAGACCAAACGGAATGTTTTTGCTGACCTCAATCTGATGTGGCCAGGTATGCTGGCTTCATCGTGGAATATATTTGTAACATGGTACATAACAGGTAAATGTTTAGCATCCAAGTTCCTTGTTGTTTTCCAGTATTTCTCTCCTTTCAACTGTAATTTTATAATTGAATTCTCTTAACCGTGTAGTATTAATTTATAGTGGCACAATTATGTAGCCTTTAGTCGTCAGGTATTTAGTTAAACAGCAGGAACTGGTTAAGTGTAGTCAGATGATTTGTGTTGTTACTTGAGAATGCATAACTTTGGGCCTAGTTAAAAGTACAGCACGATTATACCACAATGTCCTCAGGTGCTATCATAAGGACACAAGTGAAAGGAGCAGAATGAGACCATTTGGCCCATAAAGTCTGCTCCACCATTCAATCATGGTTGATCTATCTCTCCTAACCCCATTCTCCTGCATTCTCCCCATAACCCCATGACACCCGTACTAATCAAGAATCTATCTCTGCCTTAAAAATATCCACTGACTTGGCCTTCACAGCCTTCTGTGGCAAACAGATTCACCACTCTCTGACTAAAGAAATTCCTCCTAATCTTCACAAAGAAATCCTTTAATTCTGAGGCTATGAGCTCTGGTGGTAGACTCTCCCACTAGTGGAAAAATCCTCTCCACATCCACTCTATCCAAGCCTATGTACACTGTGTGGACGTTGGTCAATAAGAGACTGAAGTGAATGTTAAAGTGATGGTGACAGAGTTAAGTTGATTAAAGAAAAGAAAGATGGGCATGGTTTGTGCAGATGTAGAATGTGGGACCCATTGCAAACACATCTTCAGCATGTATCTGCAATGCGAGCAACTGTGGATCAGAAATGATGAGATGGGGAATGAAATTCAGACATTGCATTACATCAGAGGGGGGAGGGGGGGGGGGGGGGGGGGGGGGGAGATTCACGCACATTCCAAAGGCAATTACACTCCTTAGGTTATGTAGTACAGGTCTTATTATCAAGAAGATCAGGAAAATCTAACGACAAATGAGGGGCATGGATATCCAGAAGGTTACATTGCAGCAACTTCAGGAATTGCACTTATCCAGTGCTTACAAAGTTATTGGTGTGGATGAGAATAGACATTGCAGCGTCGATGAGTGAATTAACCAAAGTACCATGGTACAGGAAGCCATTCAAGGTATGACATTGATGTGAACCTAGCAGCAAAGGGAATGGTATAATTAAGAAGGTAGATACTGCTCTTTGCAGTGTCGAATGTGAGTTGCAAAGACTCATGTCTGCTCGGCACCATCTCTTTTGGGCTGGAGATTAACTTGGAACAGTAGTGGCAAGATTGAATTTATTTGTTCCACATGGGAACCATGGCATAGATCCAGGGGCGGAAATCCTGCGGGGGGGGGGGGGGCATGGGGGACTCGTCCCCCCCTAATTTGAGAGGGGGGGACGATTCCTCCCCCCCCCCCCCCCCATGTTTTGTAATCCGGACTTTATCAGCCGCTTTCTAAGGGCTGAATCGACCCATTCGCAAGGCCTTTCAGCACCCAGCGTGGCTTAAAATCAAACTGCTGCATCGAGGCGATCGAGGCTCCCGATGTTGAAGCCCCCGCCGGCCGATGAAAGACCCCGTGAACGGGCCGATTCAAGCCCCATGATCCGGGGCGGACGAAGCTGCTGTTGCTGCAGTTTGGAGTCGGTCACCAACCAGGTCAGCTCCCGATGTTACCGTCGACAGGGCCCAAGGCCGATGCCTCGCGCGTGTGCACATGGGTGTGCGTGCGCATGTGTGTGTGCACATGCGCTCGTGGGGCTGCCAAGAAATTGTGTCCCCTGCATGTTTTGATAGCGATTTCCATGCCTGCATAAATCCAAACGGTTCAAAGGTATTTTATTGCCACGTGTATCAATTAAGGTACAGTGAAACTCGATTTACCGTACAGTCATACTAAAAATGGCAACAAGACACACAACTACATAAAAGTTAACATTCCTCACTGTGATGGAAGGATAAAAAGGGAAATTCTGCTGAAGGAATACAAGCAATCAAGATCCAAATATTTAAAAAATAACCACAAAGGTGATAATCTCTCAATTACTGCCAGAGGCACCACCTGAAAATTGGTGCTGGGTAAATCAGATTAGGGAATTTAGTGTGTGGTTTCAAGTTTGGTGTGGGAAAAATTTATTGCAGTTCAAGGGCCACTAACAGCAGTCCTAGGGAAAGGGAGTGTTATTCCTTTGATTTGCCTTCATGTGAATCAAGCAAGAGTCATCGTAAAAATGAATAATTAAGACTACCGTATATATATGTTAAAGACTATAGTCTATTTTACAAAACAGTAGAGGATGATTTTTGGTAAGGAGAAATTTTGTAAATTCTAGAGAAAAAGATATAGCCACTATACAAGGCAGGAAAATGTATTGTCCACATTTTCCTGCCATGTTTAAAATCAAAGGGATAACAACCCCTTTCCCTAGTACTGCTGTTGGTGGCCCATGAACTGCAATCAATTTCTTCCACACCAAACTTCCAACCACACATTAAGTTTCCTGATCTGACTTACCCCGCACCAATTTGTATTAGAGGGGATTACCTACAAGGAGAGATTGGACAAACTTGGATTATTTTCACTAGAATGCCAGAGATTGAGAAGAGGCCCGATCGAAGTATATAAAATTGTGACAGGCTTAGATTGGTAGACAGTCAGAACCTTATTCCAAGGTTTAATTATCAAAGATGAGAGGTCAAAGTTAAAAGGAGATGTGTGGGACAAATGTATTACACAGAGGGTGGTGAATGCCTGAAACATGTCAGAGGTGGTGAAAGAGATACGATCAAGTCATTTAAGAGGCTTTTAGATAGGCACATGGATATGCAGGAAATGAATGGATACGGATCATGTGCTGGCAGATGAGATTAGTTTATCTTGGTATCATGTCTGTCATGGACACTGAGTTGAAGGACCTGTTCCTGTGCTGTACTTTGTAATGTTCAATGTTCTTCACATGTGCATATGTGTGTATAGGTATATTTTCACGCACTGAATTTTTTTCTCTCATTTATTATATTGGTTACAGTGAACTTTGTTTTCATATTCTCTTGTGCTGCTGCAAGTAAGAATTTCATTGTTTTACCTGGGACATATGACAATAAAACACTTGCCATTTGACCTATGTTAATTAACCTCTCCTTTAAAATGGACTAGACTAAGTGCAGACCCATTGAGTCTGCTCCCCCAAAGTAATATTCCACCACTCACCCGTTCCGCCAACGCGACCCGTTCCCCCAAAGCAATATTCCACCACTCATGCATAGCCCCCAACTGCGCAGGTGCAGCTCCCCCTCCTCTTCACCATCCCTCTTCTTTCCCCACACCTCCTCCTCTCCCCCAATCCCTCGCCTCTCCTTTCCCCTACCCTCAGTCACTCTCTACCTCCCTCCCAGGCACATGCCGTGATTAATTACTCAGGGTAGGCAGTCGGTCGGCTTTAAAAAAAAACTTAAACCGCGCATGCGCAGATTGTTCTCTCTGTAAAAATAAAAAATAAAAATATAGACAGTAACAATTCAATTTGCCCAAGGCTTCCAAGTCTCCTTTATTCTGAATTACTGAATGGGCGGGGGTGAAGGGTGATGGCAGGTGGAGATGGTGGGAAAAACGGGAGTACAGGGAAAAGCTGAATCAGTTGTCATCTTATTGAATGACAACACTTGTTCAATGGACCAATTGGGGGGATAGTTCCTTTCACAGCATGTGGAGAGTCTGTGCCAGGGGTAAAGTTGCGGGGGAGGGCAGGAGTGTTGAGAAGGAGGGGGTCGGGGATAATCCCGCGCCTCAATGCAGTGGCTACGTGCAAGGAGCATCTCAAGTGGGTTACTGGCATGATCCAGATCCCCTCCTTCACAACGCTTCTACCATCCCCGTAACTTTACCCCGGGCCAGACTCCCCAAACGCTGTGAAAGGAACTCTCTCTCTCCCCCCCCCCCCCCCCCCCCCCCCCCCATCCCAGTAAATGTGGTATGTAAAAACACATTATCAGTACATGAACTCCATTCTTCTCTCTTTGTTTCCTAAGATACTCTTCAGATAATGGCAAACTATATTTGAAAAACCCGCCAAGAAACCAGCACTGCACATGCGCAGTACGCTGCTGTGCCTGCGCAGTACAGAAAAAGCAGAATTTCTGCTGCCTTCAGCCCAGCTTGTCATTGACGGCTTGAAGCAGCGCCAACGGCACGTGGGTTGCACAGACCTTCACATGTTGCAAGTGCTGAGGATGAAAGGCACGGAAAATTATGCCTACCTAAGAGATCGATCTCTTGGATAGGCATAATTCTCCCATGCCTTTACTATTTATATTTAGTAATTACCATTTTATAATTTTGGTCAGGGTAGGCAGTGCCTACCTTGCCTACCCTGATGGCATGTGCCTGCTCCCTCCATAACTCCTCTCCCCTCCCTACCTCCCTCCTATCCCTCTATCTCCCATCTCCCCCACTCCTCGCCTCCCCCTATCCCCCCACTATGCCTCCTCACCCCCCCAATGTCCTCCTCTCCCTCTATTCCCCACTCCCTACATCTCCCACTCCCCCCCCCCCCTCCCTTTATTCCCCCTCCTCCCCCACCCGACATGAGACAGGAAAAAAATGAAAAAAGAAGAGATAGATATCACTGTGGATTTGGAAATTCGGTAAGGCCCCACCTCCATCTCGAGGCCTCACCGTCGCCGTGAGGCCCCACCACCGCCACGATGCCCCACCGCCGCCACGGCTCCATTGCGTGGCGGCAACTGACAGGAGAGGAGACCAATCTGCGCATGCAAGTTTTTTAACGATTTTTTAACGATTTTTAAACCTTAATAATTTTTTTAATATATCATCGGTCGGAACAAAACCTATTGCCCTTGTAGCACAGAAGAATGGTGAGTAAGGTGGCAAAAAACCATTTCACTATCGCGTACCCTTTTTGGCAAATAGAAAAAGCGTAAAACTGGAAGAGAATCAAGATCAGAGTTTTAGTTATGCATAGATAGATAGATAGCTGGCTCTCTGCTAGCTTTGCCAACAATGGCTAATTTACAGCAGGGAGCCAGACGCCAAACATATCTAGCCCCTCAGTTGAGATTGTCATCAGATATACCATCATTGTATCCAACTAGCAGTTCAATATGGAGCCATTGACTAGCTGTCAGCACTAATCTAGTCCATTGTCATTACATGCAGCATTATTTACGAATGCAGTCGGCATGTATGGACATAACGTAAAAGAAAAACAATGAGTCAACGATGGTCGAAATATAATTGAATGGATTGATTCAACCTTTCATTTCAATGTCAATAAGTGTAATATGTTGTATTCATGTAGTGCCATGAGCTTAGTTAAATTTCCAGAGTTTCACTATCAAACAAGATACAATGCCAAGGCTTATAGGAAAGGGAATAAAACTGTGGATGCAAGAAATCTGAAATAAAAACTGAATATGCAGGAACCATCAGGAGGTCAAGCATTGTGTATGACAGAGAAGCAGAGTTAGTGTCCCAGGTATAGCATTTATCAGAGATGGTTCTAATGAAGGATTTTGGATCCAGGACATTAACTCTCTTTCTCTTTTCATATATAGTGAATGCTCTTGGGGTTTTCAGTATTTATAAGGCAGTATTAAGGCAAGTGTCTAACAAGAACAGGGTAATGTGTGATTTTCTTTAAGTCTTGACGTCAGTATGGATGGAAGGAGCACTGAAGAAGGCTGGAGTTTGGAGGAACCCACAAATCTAGAAGTGATATTAGCAGCAGCAGGTGAGGTGAGGCAGCTCATAATTAATTAACGAGGCCTTCATGACAAACCTATCTGTGGTTTGTGGCTCATTTTAGGGTTTAAAATAATGTCAAGGTTCTGAATAAGTTCTTGACAGTTTCTAGTAGGGCAATCTGGGTGGAACCTCATGCTCAAACGTGTGAGGTACTATGGATAATGGCTTCAGACTTGCCAATGTTAGGAACATTTCTGTTCATCAAACACTGGGTGTTTGATGAGCATTCTTACAATTTAGAGATACCAAATGTTTGAGAGAGATGTTGTTGGATTAGAGCTGGGCATTGTCAGCCCACCTGAGACTGTGTACAGTGGTGCAATGCTACTTTGTTGTCACATGTACTGAGTTACAGCAAAATTCAATTTTGTGTACAGTTCAGTACTGGTATCCCAATATATAATCACTTAGATACATATTCAATAAGCATTTCAGATACTGTACAAGTGTATAGCAGTAGTACACTGAGTCAGTCTACAGAGTCACCAGATTTGGTGCCATTTTCAAGTCCCAGTTGTTGTAAATGCATGGTTCTTGACCTGACCATGAAGGGCCGAAGGAACATATGTGTGCATGCATATATATGTGTGTGTGTGTGTGTGTGTGTGTGTGTGTGTGTGTGTGTGTGTGTGTGTGTGTGTGTGTGTGTCTGTGTCTGTGTCTGTGTGCACATGTCTGCATGCCTGTCTACCATACATGCAGCCAGGAATACTTGGATCAGTGTGTGTGGCCTGTCAATTTCTGATTGGCTTGGGCAATGGCTGGGGGAAGGGTTCAGTTAGTGTATTTGACTAGACAGTGATGCTGAATTTCATCTTGTTCACTTGGTGCTAAATCCACATCACCAGAGCAAATCAAATCAAAATAGTTGACAATGTGATCGCTGAACGTTTAACATTGCGGCATTATCCTTCCAATCTCCAGTCCCAAAGCCATCCCTGAAAGTGCAGCTCCATGTTCCAAGTCTTGCCGAGATGCGTGTGTAGTGTGCAGAGCCCTGGGAATATGTGGTATAAGCTGCACAGCTCTACAAAGTACATGGTGCATTCTTTGTTCAATCATGCTGAGTGTACAAAGAATTCATTCTTTTTTCTTATTTAATTTTCAGTCAGCTGCTACATCCACGAGTTTAAAATTTCAAACAGTGACAACACTGTTGTCTAATATTCTGTCCTTGAGAATAACGTTTCAAGTTTTTCTTGTGGGGATTGGTGACTAGTTTGTGTTTTATGTTACCCGTCTTTTAATGATTTTGATTACATTCATGATTGGAAACAAAGGGGTTATTGATCACATGTGATGAAGTTGCTCAGCTGATAAAACCACTCTTTAGTCATGCAGCTCAAAGAGAATAGGAGCAACCAAGTTTATCGGTTGGAAATTAAGTAAATAATGAATGCTGATAATGTGTATTCATTCAAATGGATCATTAATTACCAATGACCAAACATCAGCAGATGAATGTGTTGGAAGGAAGTGCAGATGCTGGTTTACACCAAAGAAAGACAAAACAATGCTGGAGTAAATCTGCAGGTTAGGCAGCATCTCTGGAGAAAAGGAATAGGTGACATTTTGTGAGTCTCCGTCTGAGTCTGAAGAGGGTTCTTGACCCAAAACGTCACCTATTCCTTTTCTCCAGAGATGCTGTCCGACCCGCTGAGTTACTCCAGCATTTTGTGCTTATCAGCAGATGAATGTTAGCTAAATATTGAAGTCAATTTGTGCCTTTGTTCATTAAGAAATATGCAGAATTTCAATTTAAATGTATGCATTTCTGCAGAAAAGTTGATGATATGGGAACCAGTCTACTCTGCTCATTATTCCCTTGCTGACCTTTTGAAACAGCTGTCAAGTTAGCTTGCCTGTTTTGTTTCTTGTGATTCAGCTATTTTTGTTTTAAAGTAAAAATAAATTTACAACAAAATCAGCTTTCGCACATAATCAGGCTTTCTGGGAGGAAGGGCTCGTGACGGGTGACTCTGCTTCAAGGTCCATGTGCATGGGCCATGTAAGCCATCTCAACTTTAATTCTCACAGAACCAAGGCTCTCTTGCTTTCTGAAGGTCTGCTTGAGTGTAAATGCATTTGTGAATTATGCAAATCAATTTGGTTGAAATGGTTTCAAAAGTGGCACATATTTTTCCTGGAACTGCATTTATCTCTGTATATGAGCATCATAAAATGGTGGGTGAAGAATCAACATGATGATCCAAGCGCTCAGTACATATAGGTACTAAAATAGTCTAAAACGTCTTTGCACTGTGTTGTTGAACTAATATGCCTTATGTCTATATTGAAATATCAATAATCCCACATTTTGGCACGTTATATTTTAGCTGTTAACTTATTGGCAATTTTCCTTTATCAGTCACCTTCATTCTTCTCACTTAATTTCTCATTAGCTTGCTATCATCTTCAAACTTGAACCATTTGCAATTTCATGAAAATAATTAATACAGATTGTCCGTGGCACCAATTCTTGTGACATCTTGTACACTTTCCCCTGCAACTGCAGGAGATGTAACACCTGTCTCTACCCCCTCCCTTGCCTCCATCCAGGGATCTCAGCAGTCCTTCCTGGTGAGACAGGTTCATGTGCACCTCCTCTCACCTCATCTACTGCATCCAGTGTGGCATCCTGTACATTGGCGAGAGCAAGTGTAGACCTGGTGACTGTTTTGCTGAACGCTTGTGCTTAGTCCGGAAAGGCCTCCTGGATCTCCCAGTTGATTAATTTGTATTTCCATTCCCACACAGACCTTTCCGTTTTTGCGTTTTCTCCATTGCCAGAGTGAGTCCACATACAAACTGGAGGAACAGCACCTCATCTTCTAGTTCTCACCTCCACACCTCACCCCAACTGCTACTCTCCTCCCTTTGGCTTCACAATCCACAACTCTTCAAACCTGTCTCACACCAATTGTTCTTCTCTCTGGCCTTAGTTCAATGGTCTGCCTGTCATAAAATCCCTCTCACCTACATTGATCTATTACCTGCCAAGCTTTGCCCTGCTTCTCCCCTTTTCCAGCTCTCTTCTCCCCCCCCCCACAATCAGACTGAAGAAGGGTCTCGACACAAAGGGTCACGTATCTATGTTCTCCAGAGATGCTGCCTGACCTATTGAGTTACTCCAGCTATTTGTGTCCTCTTATGCCATCTTGCTGAATACAGCTTGGTAATCTGCAGACCCATTTACTTCTACTGTAACATACTATGGTAATGTGTAAGTATTAACTCAAGAAGAGGTAAAACGTCTCAGAATTACCTGTGTGGAAATCCAGTAGGCCTCAGCGGATCGAATGCAGGTGTTCAGCAACCATTTTGCTGAGTTTCTCGCCGATGTACAGGAGGTCACATCAGGAACACCTGGGTGGAAACAAATTCTGTCATTGGTGTAGATACAATGTAGACACAGCAACTGGGAGAGAAGGCAGGAGACAGGGCGAGAGGAAGTGTAGTCAAGATAGCTGTGGAAATCTGTGGGCTTGTATTGTATATCTGTTACTAACCTATCTATTTGTGTGAGACAGAGAGATCCAGAGAGTGAAGAGTCAGAGATGGATCATGGTGGATTAGTTACGAGGTAATGCCATTTTGAAGGTTTGAGTGGTGAATAGCAGACTCATCCCAGTTGCCATTTGTTTCCCAATTATTTCATTAAATTAATGAGCACACATGTGTGTATTTTTTTAAAAAAAAATCAATTTTCAGTATGACTCTTATGCACAAGATTCCAGTTCTGAGTTCTGCAAAAGTGGCCACTTCTTTAAAGGTTTTTTTCAGAGCTAACGTGGCTTACCCAGTAGTTATTATATGGAGAATGGGAGTTTGGAGTCCACCATTATTTTTGCACTGCCTCTTTAATCATTAATTGCACTGACAATTGAAATATTTGACACGGATATTATATTCTGGGGAGCAATCCATTTTTACAAGCAAATTATAATTAATTTTGTGACTACTACCTTCAGTTCTTCTAAATTGCTAGGAGCATTTGTTCCAGCATTTTTCTAAATGAGATCCTCATTTATCAAAACAACAATACTGTTTAGATACTTCACATAAATTACCTTCTTCAATTTGTATTGCTTTTCAACTCCTCGAATAAATGCTGGTCCACAGTCGACAATTGAACTTCCTGTTTTGTATTTTTGAAAATGTCTTCACAGTAGAAAATATATACTTCAATGGTAGGGAACTGTGGAACAGAGGGATCTAGGAATAACTGTGCATAGTTCCCTGAAGGTGGAATCGCATGTAGATAGGGTGGTAAAGAAAGCCTTTGGTGTGCTGGCCTTTATAAATCAGAGCATTGAATATAAGAGTAGGGAAGTAATGTTAAAATTGTACAAGGCATTGGTAAGACCAATTCTGGAGTATGGTGTACAATTTTGGTCGCCTAGTTATAGGAAGGATGTCAACAAAATAGAGAGAGTACAGAGGAGATTTACTAGAATGTTGCCAGGGTTCCAGCAACTATGTTACAGAGAAAGGTTGAACAAGTTAGGTCTTTATTCTTTGGAGCGCAGAAGGTTAAGGGGGGACTTGATTGAGGTCTTTAAAATGATGAAAGGGATAGACAGAGTTGACGTGGATAAGCTTTTCCCATTGAGGGTAGGGAAGATTCAAACAAGAGGGCATGACATGAGAATTAAGGGACAGAAGTTTAGGGGTAACGTGAGGGGGAACTTCTTTACTCAGAGGGTGGTGGCTGTGTGAATGAGCTTCCAGCAGAGGTGGTGGAGGCAGGATCGATTTTAACATTTAAAAGTAAAGTGGATAGGTATATGGACGTGAAGGGAATGGAGGGGTATGGTCTAAGTGCAGGTAGATGGGACTAGGGGAAAACAAATGGTCGGCACGGACTGGAAGGGCCGAGAGGGCCTGTCTCCGTGCTGTAATTGTTATATGGTTATATGGTTATATGGTTATATGAAGCAAGGCCAAAAAAAAAGATTTTTATGCTTGATTTTTTTTTTTTACTATAATTACAATTGGGAAATAAAGACTGATTTTGGGAAATTCCACTGATTTTGGGAAATGGGAATGGGAACCCAATTACGGCTAATACTTCTATTTGATTCGATATTTTATAAATCAATTAAAAAAATCTCAATTACCATATTTTGGTCACAGGAAAAACTTTTTTATTTCTGTCAACATTGTTATGTAAATGGTAGGAAAAGTGAAATGTTTCACTAACTGTGTTTCATTCACCCTTGAAAAACTGGAGCACAAATCTGAGAATTTTCCTTTCCATTCCCCAAACCCTCCATCACCACCCTGGTATTACAGGAGATGGTGCCAATCACTTATGTTTGGTTCATAAGTTATAGTAGCAGTAGTAGGCCACTCGGCCCATCATGTCCACTCCACCATCCAATCATGGCTGATCTTTCTTTCCATCTCAACTCAATTCTCTTGCCTTCTCCGCATAACCCCTGACACCCGTACTGATTACGTAAATGGTTCATGCATATGTACAAGTAATACAAAGCAACTATAAATGTGAAATAGCTGCTGGAAGTATTATGGAAGACCTTGGAAGTTATTTTGTGGTATTCATTGCTCACTGGTCAGCACATTAAATTAAAAAAAAAATGGGGTTAAGTTAAAATATTAATTTCAGTTATCCCAATCAAATGAGAGTTAATGAACCATTAGGTATGGATAAAAATGCAGCTATTTGTGAATGAGTTGATTTAATGTAGCTGCCCATAACTTGTCGTTTTGGCAAATGATTAAGTTGGTTCTATAAAAAGGAATCATGTGATGACAGCAAAGATCTTGGACTGAGATTATTCAGCTCGTGGTCTCATGCTTCGAGAGCTGGTGATGGTGCAAATTAACTTTAGCCTCCCTGACTAGCTTGACCCACTGAACTTTGCCCACCATTGTAACATTTCCCCACCAGGTGCCATCTCCCTGGCCCCAAACTCATCTTTGGAATACGTAGACATGGACACCAATACGAGACCCCCATTCAGAAGATAGACAAAAAAGCTAGATTAAAGCAGTGGGTCAGACAGCATCTCTGCAGAAAACGATAGGTGATGTTTTGGGTCAAGACTCTTCTTCAGATTAATTCATTGATTATATCTCCACCTTCAAAATCATAATCCCATCCAAATTCAACTCCAAACTCAGGGACCTATGAATCAGCATCCTCCTTTCCCACTGGATCCTTGACTTTCAGTTCCATACACCACAGTCAGTTATCAACTTAAGGAAATGTGGTGGAGTACATGCCCCAAAGTGGAAATGGTTGAAGGCATACCAACAACCTGCCATGGACCAAACAAATTGAGGCAACAGTCAAAAAAGCATACCAACAACTCTACTTTCTCAGGAGACTTGGGAAATTCAGCAAGCCTCCAGACATTCTTACAAATTTCGACAGGTGCGGTGCACCTTAGAAAGCATACTGTCTGGTTGTATCTCTGTCCAAAAGCACAAAAAACTGCACAGAGTTATGGATGTAGCCTTGTCTATCACAGACCAGACTCCCCACCATTAGCACATTGACTGCACTACACGCTGCCTCGGGAAATGAGGCAGCATAATCAAGGGCCTTTCCCACTCATGCCCTTTGGCCCAACTTGCCCACACCGACCAACTAGTCCCACCCGCCAGCATTTGGCCCATATCCCTCTAAACCTGTCCTATCCATATACCTGTCGAACTGGTTCTTAAATGTTGGCATAGTCCCAGCCTCAACTACTTTCTCTGGCAGCTTGTTCCATACATCCACCACACTTGGAGTGAAAAAGTTACCACTCAGATATTAATGTTTTTTTTTTTAATTGCCATCCTCTCTGCTGCCCCTGCTGGTGGGAGGGGGCGGAACTATAAACCCCGGAAGTGGTGTGCCTCACTCAGTCTCTGCAAGATGGAGGAAGCCAGAGAGTCACGTCTCTCTGAGCTCTGAATAACACTGAACACATGTCTACTCAACTGTGAGTGCCCTTAATGTGTTTGAAAATGAAAATATGGTTGGTTTCAAGTAAAAAGGCACTGCATGCAAATGGTTGTTTGGGGGGTTTGGGTTGAAGTAAAAAGGCATTGCATGCAAATGGTGGTTTGGGTTGAAGTAAAAAGGCACTGCATGCAAATGGGTTGTTTGGGGGGTTTGGGTTGAAGTAAAAAGGCACTGCATGCAAATAGTTGTTTGGGGGGTTTGGGTTGAAGTAAAAAGGCACTGCACGCAAATGGTTGTTTGATGGGGTTTGGGTTGAAGTAAAAAGGCACTGCATGCAAATGGTTGTTTGAGGGGTTTAGGTTGAAGTAAAAAGGCACTACATGCAAATAGTTGTTTGGGGGGTTTGGGTTGAAGTAAAAAGGCACTGCATGCAAATGGTTGTTTGATGGGGTTTGGGTTGACGTAAAAAGGCACTGCATGCAAATGGTTGTTTGGGGGGTTTGGGTTGAAGTGAAAAGGCACTGCAAAGGGTTGCTTGGGGGTTTTGGGTTGAAGTGAAAAGGCACTGCAGATGGTTGTTTGTCCAAACTTGACAACTTCCTTGTTGCACTATATTGATTTTAGATAAAACGCTACCACTTACGGGTGTGATTTTTGGCCATCTCAGTGTTATTAGTGTTTAAAAAATGTTGAGAATCTCTCTCCTGTCAATCACGCCATGAAGGCCACACCTTTCCGGTGGGAGGGTGAGGGATTATAAAACCGGGAAGTGTGGGTGTGGCTCAGTCTCTACATGATGGGGGAGGGAGAGGTCACGATTGTCTGAGCTGTGAATCAACTGCACACTGAATGTCTACTGAACTGTGAGTGTGGTGTTTTGCGTGGTTTTATGATGGTTTCACCCTGCTTGAAATAGTATGAAACTGCATTTCAATGTGGTGGCCTTGCACCTTGCATGAAATGGTATGAAACTGCATTTGAATGTGGTGGCCTTGCACCCTCCTTGAAATGGTATGAAACTGCACTTGTATTTGGTGGCCTTGCACCCTGCTTGAAGTGGTAGGAAACTGAACCTGAATTTGGTGGCCTTGCACCCTGCTTGAAGTGGTATGAAACTGCACTTGAATTTTGTGGCCTTGCACCCTGCTCGAAGAGGTAGGAAAATGGATTTGAATTTGGTGGCCTTGCACCCTGCTTGAAATGGAATTTCAATGAATAGCCATGAGTCATCTGCCAGCCCACCAGCTGTGAGTGAGCTGCCAGCACATCAGGCTTGAGGGACTGAGCTGCAACCCCAAGAATCCATTTGGCCCACAATGTCCATACTAGCCCTCTGGAGACCAGTAGTCCCTGCAGCCAACAACACCCATATCAGCGCTCCAGAAACCCCCCCCCCCCTCACTGTCCACCAATATTGGAATTGGTGAAAAGGTGGAATATTGCGTCGGGGGACCAGCCCTCCCATGTGAACATGGGTCCCAACGGGTCCCACTTAGTCTAGTATACCTCTATAAGCACCCCTCGTCCAGGTCATTCCTTCTTCTCCTTGCTCCCATTGGGCAGAAAATACAGCCGCTTGACACCGCATACCATCAGACTCAGGAACAGCTTCTTTCCCTCTATTATCAGACCTCTGAAGGATCCTTCCCTAATCTAGGGCACAGGTCTGATTCTCCGTTCTATCTCACTGTGGACATTGGATTTTTTCTCTGGAACTGTTACGCTACAATGCTGAGAAGTATGTTCTACATTCTGGTATCTTTCTCTTCACTCTGCCTTTTGAACTTGTTTTTGGCTTGATTATATTCATGTGTAGTATTATCTAATTTGATTGGATAGCATGCAAACAAAGGCTTTTCACTGTGCCTCGGTACACGTGACGGTAATAAGCCTAAATCTATAGAGTTCAGCATTGCAGTGATTTTGCAGAGAATTGGTGTGAAACCACCATGGTGCCTAATTCTTTCACATTGTCCACCTAAATGTTCTGCTTTGTAGAACTAACCCAGTGTGCACAAATGCCTTTCTTCTCTGATCTCCTACAAGGTCGAGATGCAAATCGTGAAGAGAGGAATTGTGGAGACGTTCGGGAGAAAGGATGAGAAATTGATGAGGGTAGGGGTATTGGAATGAGATCTGGAGAGTTAGGGGACAGGAGACTGAAGAGGAAATATTTACTGTTGATAATTGAAATTGAAATTAGGGACAGAATCGCTGAGGTGAAGAAAGATGTGTGGAGAAAAGATTGAGGAGTTTGCTATGGGGAAAGTTGGTGTGATTGGGCTGGGGGAAGATGATGGAGGGGATTGAGATAATCAAGTAGTAATCTATTGAATTACCATAGCTGCTCCAGGAATTATTATTCTCTCCTTAATGGAAAAGCTTATCCTTTCAAGTATCCTTTCATGCAAGGAATTAGGTTTCCTTCATGCCACACTGCAAGTGATGCTGCTTGCATACTTGTAAGTAGATGTGCTGTTCATCTTCAAATTGTTTTGATGCTTACGTTGGCAATTTTATTTTTCCTTTTACATTCTACTCAAACTTATTTGTCGATCGGCGATGGAAAAGTTGCTAAATGTCAACACTATTTGAAATGCAATTTGTTATTTAAAACCTTATATTAGTAAAAAGTGCTTTAATGTATTTAATAGCAGTAACGGAGCAGTTTTTTTTTAATAACAAATGGGCTTTAAAACAATAATAAGCAATTTGATCTTATCAATCCACTGTATGTAAATAAAGCAACTATGAACTTTTTTTGGAAGAAAAGCTATTTTTATTAATTTACTCCATGTGGAGTTTGCATATTCTCCCCGTGACCCCATGTGTTTCCTCCAGGTGCTCTAGTTTCCTTGCACATCCCAAAGATGTGTGAGTTTGTAATTGGCCTTTGTACATTGTGCCTAGTGTGTAGCGAGTGGATGCGAAAATGGGATAACATAGAAGTAGTGTGAACAGGTGATCAATGGTCAGCATATGGACTGAAGGACCTGTTTGCATGCCCTATCTTTCATTTGGTTCCATCAATCAAATGTTCAAAGGACATTATATGATCATTATGCCTAAAACATAAGGGAAACTAAAACTAGAGGAACCCTGATGTAAGCAACCCAGTAGTATGAATATTAATTTCAAGTAACTCTTGCATTCCTTCTCTCTGTTCCTCCCCACATTAGTTGTCCTGCTAGTTATCAACTCCTCCACAGCCAACAATGGACCATTGTGGGCTCCGTGGCCATCAGTGCCAGTTCTGATTTGTTCTGTACCTTTTCATACCTCTCGTTTCCCCCTCACTCTTACTCTCAGTCTAAAGATGGGTATTGACCTGAAATGTCACCTACTCCTTTTCTCTAGCGAGGCTGCCTAACCAGGAGTTTCTCCAGAATTTTGTGTCATCTTTGATGTAAACCAGCATCTGCAGTTTTTTGCTACACATAATATTAATGATGTTGTTATTTGTATGTTGTTATGTCTGTGTGGTCCATCTTCCCAGTAAATACTACACCTGCATATTGGAATCAATGTTGGTGTGTTCGTCATGTCTATCTCTCGCCATCCATATTTCTACTCTCACTTTCTTACTATATCCCAGGAGAATATTTTACGCTTTTATGTCTCTTGTTCATTTTCTTTCACAGTTCTTTTTGCCCTCCTTTTTTTCACTCCTTATTTCTTCATTATCTTTCTAGTTATGCTCTCCTTTACAATTGTCTGTTCTCTGACTCGTTTTTGTACCTATAATGTCTCATTAGTAGCTTGTTCTTTTCTCTGGTAGAACACAATTCCGCTGGGTCTTATTTACACTATTTTGAATGTTTTCCATTGCCACCCTATATCATTGTTTGTCAATAATGCTGTTCATTTTATTATTTTCAATTTATGTTCTCCATTCCATTACCTGAGTTATTGGTATATTCATATTTATTCAATTATTTTTAAATTTATTATATCATCATCATTAATGGCTATTTTCCATTTGATTTCTTTCTGCAGAATTGGAACTCATGATATATGCAGATTGGAACTCATGATATATGTATTTTTATTTTTATTTCTGTTTATTTTTTACCGCACACTGAATGGACACTGGTTGAGCAACGTTTTTTCATTTACTCTGGGTATGTAAGTACTCAGGAAAAATGATAATAAAGATATACAATACAATAGAATTAAATTCAATAACAAATCTTCTGTTACTGCGCTTCCTAATAATTATTTCCGAATTTTTACATGTGACACGGGAAAAAAATGCTTAACTTGGTCAGAGCACCTCTGCCGTGCAATTTTTTATGTGCACTTCTAGGATATATTATAATTCTGCAGAGTATTTTATGATGCTCCATCTCTTATAAGGTGTAAAACAGGAGTATGTCAGATTATAAACGACAAGGGAAAATTCTCTATTCAGAAAATGCATTTATTTCACCTTTATGTCCTTAGCATGTTCAAAAGCACAACCATAGAAATATTTTTGAAGCAGATTCAATGGTGAGTTCTAAGAACTAGTGTAGCACACCAAGGTTTGTAAAGTTATCTTGTTTCACTAACCTGCTATAATATCAGTATTGAGGAGTAAATAAGGGGCAGACCAACCACGAAGAACTGCCCTGCTGTTTCTTTGTAATAATTCCATGAGATCTACATTCACAGAGAACAGTATTGATTGTTTCAGTATCTTCCATATTAATAACATCTCTGACCATGCAACGCTCCCTCAGAACATTGAAACATCAGCTTGAGCTTAGACTCAATCTGGAAAATGAGACTTAACCTTATAACCAAATGTTTCAGGCATGTGCATTCTCTCCGAGCCTTACCTGATCTAAAATCTGTTTGAGATTGTGTGAGAATATCAGTTCATAAAAAACTAAAAACCTTGCGCCTCTTACTTCTGCAGGTCAAGAACGATTTGGGAACATGACAAGAGTATATTACAGAGAAGCCATTGGAGCTTTCATAGTGTTTGATGTGACACGAGCCTCAACATTCGAAGCAGTGTCAAAATGGAAGGATGATTTAGACTCAAAACTGACTCTCCCCAATGGCAAACCTGTCTCTGTTGTCTTGCTGGCAAACAAATGTGATCAAGAGGGTGAGTTCTTATCTGCCAATCCTGGAAAAATGGAACAGTTCTGCAAGGATCATGGATTTATCAGCTGCTTTGAAACTTCAGCAAAGGTAAAAAAAAGTAATTCTTAGTTTATCAATTGGTGATCACAACTGTTTAAGAACATGTTGATTGTAACAATTTGCACAGAAATGCAAAGGGTCTATCAAGATGGTGACTTTATAATACATTAAAGTTAGCCATGCTTAAGGTAAAATGTGTTACCCTATTTGTCTCTAAATCTAAGTTTGTTGATGAAAGATGCAATATCAAGACTAGTAATTGCATCCTAACACGTACGTCTATTATGAAGCAGCCATATCTGATACCTGACCCGAATGATGGGACTAGCTAAAGGAAAATTACAGGGGAGTGAGGATGGAGAGACTAGATTGGCAGAATTGAGGGAGCAATTCCCTCCCTTCTACCTCTCTCTTCTCCATGCCCCAACTGCATGTGCACCCATTTCACACTTTCCCCTTCCCCCTTGTACCCATCCATCTATATTCCTTCTCTTGGCTTCACATTTTGTGCCTCTCCTTATTTACCATCTCACTACTTTTTGTCTTTTCATCTCTGGTCTTTGTCCAACCATCGGCCATTCAAACCCCCCTCACCTACATCCACCGCTCACTTGCCAGGCTTTGCCCCATCCAATTTCTCTTCGAGCTTTCTCCCCTCTACTACAATCATTATGAAGAAGGGTCCCAACTCGAAACATTGCCTATCCACCTTCTCCAGAGATGCTTCTGAGAAAATAATCCAAGTCCGTCCAAACTCTCCCTGTAGGTGAAATCCTATAATCCAGGCAGATTTCTGGAAAATCTCCTCTGCAGCCTCTCCAAAGTCTCCACATCTTTCCTGTAATGAGGCCCCCAGAAATATACGCAATACTCCAAAAGTCATATGGAATGGCATCATGGCATTCTGACTATTCTTTTGAATGCCACTAATAATGAAGGCAATCATACAATATGCCTTCTTTTCCACCCAATCTATTTGTGCTGGCACCTGTAGCGAGTTCAGAACTTGGACTCCAACATCCCTCTGGAATTAATGCTGTTAGGGGTCTTGCCATTAACTGTATTATGGTGGCAAGAACAGGAAGGCAGATTATTATCTGAATGGTGTCAGATTAGGAAAAGGGGAAGTGCATCAAGACCTGGGTGTGCTTGTACATCAATCACTGAAAGTAAGCATGCAGGTACAGAGGGCAGTGAAAAAATCTAATGGCATGTTGCCTTTCATTGCGAGAGGATTTGAGTTTAGGAGCAAGGAGGTCCTACTGCAGTTCTACAGGACCCTGGTGAGACCGCACCTGGAGTACAGTGTGTAATTTTGGTCTCCTAATTTGAGGAAGAACATTGTTGCAATTGAGGGAGTACAGCGTAGATTCACCAGGTAACTTCCCGGGATGGCGGGACAGTACCCGGACGTGGCGCCGATGGATGGGAAGTGAAGCAAAGAAGTGGAAGCCAAATAACCAAATGGAAACAAAGCCGAAATGGCAAACAACCAAATGGAAACTAAGCCGAAACGCCAACTAACCGAAAGGACGGTAAGCCTAAAAGCCAACTAACCGAAAGGCTGCGTCGCCTAAAAGCAAACTCATTGAATGGCTGCTCTGCCGAAATGCCACCTATCCGAAAGCACAACCCTCAGGACAGCTCCCTCTCTCCCACGGCCACGACTGCCCATCCGCCTCATCTCCCCCCGCACTGTGATGGGCTGTGGGTTGGGTGGAGCAGAGGTGTGGGACAGGTTGGGCATTCCGCCCATGTAGAGTCACTTACCGCCATCGGACCCCCGCCCCCCGGCACCGTCATGTCCGTTATTTTACTTTTCTGTTGAGCGGCATTCAGTTCGTTGGCTTGTAGGTGACGCCGCCTTTCGGGTAGGTGGTGTTTTGGTAGAGTGGCCATTCAGTTAGTTTGCATTTAAGCAGCCCACCCTTTTGGTTAGTTGGCGTTTCGGCTTCATTTCCATTTGGTTAGTTGGCGTTTCGGCTTAGTTTCCTTTTGGTTATTTGGCGTTTCGGCTTTGTTTCCTTTTGGTTATTTGGCTTCCACCTTTTTGCTTCGGCTTCCCATCCATCGGCGCCACGTCCGCACACGGGCTGGGACTGAAATATGATGAAAGAACGGGTTGACTGGGCTTGTATTTACAGGAATTTAGAAGGATGAGAGGGGATCATAGCATCTTTGCAAGGGCCAGAAAGCGAGCGGGCAAGATCATCTCTGACCCCTCTCACCCTGGCCACAAACTCTTTGAATCACTTCCCTCCGGATTGTCAAAGCTGCCACAGCCAGATATAAAAACAGTTTTTATCCACGAGTAGTTGCTCTACTCAACAGCCAAAAATCTGTAGCGTCCCCTTGATCTGGGATTTTGTTGGTTCACATGCTAGATCAATGGTGTTTTATCATTAATGTTTTACTATATTGATGTTTAGTGTTTTCTGAGTCATTCATAACTGTCACTGTATGTCATGTTGTCACTTGTGTGCAGAGCACCAAGGCAAATTCCTTGTATGTGAATACTTGGGCAATAAACGTACTTACTTATTTATATAAAATTCTTAAAGGATTGGAAAGGCTAGATGTAGGAAAAATGTTCCCGATGTTGGGTGAGTCCAGAACTAGGGGTTACAGTTTAAGAATAACGGGCAGGCCATTTAGGACTGAGATGAGGAAATTCACCTAGAGTGTTGTGAATCTGTGGAATTCTCTGCCACAGAAAGCAGTGGAGGCTAATTCACTGGATGTTTTCAAGAGAGAGTTAGATTTAGCTCTTAGGACTAAAGGAACCAAGGGATATAGGGAAAAGGCAGGAACAGGGTACTGATTTTTAATGATCAGCCATGATCATATTGAATGGTGGTGCTGGCTCCAAGGGCAAAATAGCTTATTCCTGCACCTATTTTTCTATTTTTCTATGTTTCTATGTTTTTATGTTTCTATTCAGCCTCCCAAGTGCTCACACTTGCTCTAGACTGGGTATTGAGTAATGAGGAAGGGTTAGCTAGCAGTCTTGTTGTACGTGGCCCCTTGGGCAAGAGTGACCATAATATGGTTGAGTTCTTCATTAGGATGGAGAGTGACATTGTTAATTCAGAATCAGGGGTTATGAACTTAAATGAAGGTAACTTTGAGGGTATGAGACGTGAATTGGCCAAGATAGACTGGCAATTGATTCTTAAAGGGTTGACAGTGGATATGCAATGGAAGGCATTTAAAGGCCACATGGATGAACTACAACAATTGTTCATCCCAGTTTGGTAAAATAATAAATTAGGGAAGGTAGTGCATCCGTGGATAACAAGGGAAATCAGGGATAGTGTCAAAAACAAAAGATGAAGCATACAAATTAGCCAGAAAAAGCAGCCGACAAGAGGACTTGGAGAAATTCAGAGACCAGCAGAGGACAAAGGGCTTAATTAGGAAAGGGAAAATAGATTATGAAAAGTGGCAGGGAGCATAAAAACTGACTGCAAAAGCTTTTATAGATATGTGAAGAGAAAAATATTAGTTAAAACAAATGTAGGTCCCTTGCAGTCAGAAACAGGTGAATTGATCATGGGGAACAAGGATATGGCAGACCAATTGAATAACTACTTTGGTTCTGTATTCACTAAGGAAGACATAAATAATCTGCTGAAAATAGCAGGGGACCGGGGGTCAAATGAAATGGAGGATCTGGGTGAAATCCAGGTTAGTCGGGAAGTGGTGTTAGGTAAATTGAATGAATTAAAGGCCGATAAATCCCCAGGGCCAGATAGGCTGCATCCCAGAGTGCTTAAGGAAGTAGCCCCAGAAATAGTGGCTGCATTAGTGATAATTTTTCAAAACTCTTTAGATTCTGGAGTAGTTCCTGAGGATTGGAGGGTAGCGAATGTAACCCCACTATTTTAAAACGGAGGGAGAGAGAAAATGGAGAATTACAGACCAGTTAGTCTAACATCGGTAGTGGGGAAAATGCTAGAGTCAGTTAATAAAAATGGGATAGCAGCACATTTGGAAAGTGGTGAAATCATTGGACAAAGTCAGCATGGATTTATGAAAGGTAAATCATGTCTCACAAATCTTATGGAATTTTTCGAGGATGTAACTACTAGAGTGGATAAGGGAGAACCAGTGGATGTGTTATATCTGGACTTTCAGAAGGCTTTCGACAAGGTCCCACATAAGAGATTAGTATGCAAACTTAAAGCACACGGTATTGAGGGTTCAATATTGATGTGGATAGAGAACTGGCTGGCAGACAGGAAGCAAAGTGTAGGAGTAAACGGGTCCTTTTCAGAATGGTAGGCAGTGACTAGTGGGGTACCGCAAGGCTCAGTGCTGGGACCACAGCTATTTACAATATATATTAATGATTTGGACGAGGGAATTGAATGCAACATCTCCAAGTTTGCGGATGACACGAAGCTGGGGTGCAGTGTTAGCTGTGAGAAGGATACTAGGAGGCTGCAAGGTGACTTGGATAGGTTGGGTGGATGGGCAAATGTATGGCAGATGCAGTACAATGTGGATAAATGTGAGGTTATCTACTTTGGTGGCAAGAACAGGAAAGTAGACTATTATCTGAATGACGGCCGATTAGGAAAAGGGGAGATGCAACGAGACCTGGGTGTCATTGTACACCAGTCATTGAAAGTAGGCATGCAGGTGCAGCAGGCTGTGAAGAAAGCGAATGGTATGTTATCATTCATAGCAAAAGGATTTGAGTATAGGAGCAGGGAGGTTCTACTGCAGTTGTACAGGGCCTTGGTGAGACCACACCTGGAGTATTGCGTACAGTTTTGGTCTCCTAATCTGAGGAAGGACATTCTTGCCATAGAGGAGGTTCACCAGACTGATTCCTGGGATGGTGGGACTTTCATATGAAGAAAGACTGGATAGACTCGGCTTGTACTCGCTGGAATTTCAAAGATTTAGAGGGGATCTTATAAAAACTTACAAAATTCTTAAGGGGTTGGACAGGCTAGATGCAAGAAGAATGTTCCTGATTTTGGGGAAGTCCAAAACAATGGGTCATAGTTTAAGGATAAGGGGGAAATCTTTTAGAACCGAGATGAGAAAAAAAAAATTCACACAGAGTAGTGAATCTGTGGAATTCTCTGCCACAGAAATTAGTTGAGGCCAGTTCATTGGCTATATTTAAGAGGGAGTTCGATGTGGCCCTTGTGGCTAAAGGGATCAGGGGGTATGGAGAGAAGGCAGGTACGGGATACTGAGTTGGATGATCAGCCATGATCATATTGAATGGCGGTGCAGGCTCGAAGGGCCGAATGGCCTACTCCTGCACCTATTTTCTATGTTTCTATGATTCTATGTTTAAACTCCATCTGCCATTTCTACAGCTCGCCACCCATTTCTGCAGCAATGTGACTAAACAATGGGAATGATGTGTAGGAATGTGTAAGAAGGAACTGCAGATGCTGGTTTAAACCAAAGATAGACACAAAAAGCTGGAGTAACTCAGCGGGACAGGCAGCATCTCTGGAGAGAAGGAATGGGTGGTGTTTCAGGTCGAGACCCTTCTTCAGACTAGTTAGGGATAAGGGAAATGAAAGAAATAGATGGTGATGTGGAGCGATAAAGAACAATGAATGAAAGATCTGCAAAAAAGTAACGATGATAAAGGAAACAGGCCATTGCTAGCTGTTTGTAGGGTGAAAATGAGAAGCTATTGCAACTTGGGTGGGGGAGGGATAGAGAGAGAGGGAATGCTGGGGCTACCTGAAGTGAGAGAAATCAATATTCATGCCACTGGGCTGCAAGTTGCCCAAGCGAAATATGAGATGCTGTTCCTCCAATTTGCATTTAGCCTCACTCTGACAATGGAGGAGACCTAGGACTTCTCATTTTCACACCACAAACAGCTTACAATGGCTTGTTCCCTTTATCATCGATACTTTTTTGCATATCTTTCATTCATGGTTCTTTATCTCTCCACATCACCGTCTATATATCTCGTTTCCCTGATCCCTGACCAGTCTGAAGAAGGGTCTCGACCCGAAACGTCGCCTATCTCCTTCGCTCCTTAGATGCTGCTGTACCCGCTGAGTTTCTCCAGCTTTTTGTGTAATCCTAGGACAGAAAGGTCTGTGTAGGAATTTGAAGGAGAATTAAAGTGTCCAGCTACCGAGAGATCAGGTAGGTTCAGGCGGGCTGAGCGATGGTGTTCCGTGAAACGATTGCCCAGTCTGCATTTGGTCTCGCCGATGTATAAGTCCACATATTGACCAATGGTTACAGTAGATGAGGTTGGAGGAGGTGCAAGTCAATCACTGCCTAACCCGAAAGGACTGTCGGGGTCCCTGGACAGAGTTGAGGGAGGAGTTATAGCGACAGGTGTTGCATTTTCTGCGGTTGCAGGGGAAGATACCTGGGAGAGGGTGGTTTGGGTGGGAAGGGATGAGTTAACCAGCAGGGGCGGAAAACACAGGGGGGCCAGAGGGGACACGTCCCCCCCCCCCATGTTTTGAGAGGTGGGGGACATCCCCCCCCCCCAAGACCTGTGCCTCATCCGCAGCCAGGATCGATCCCGGTCGGGTCTCCGGCGCTGTCCGTCCCCACCCGAGTGCCCCCCCCCCACGGGTGGCCAGAGAGGTCGGGAGTCAGGCGCGAGCTGTATCCCCAGGCCCACAGCCAGCGCAGTATCTTTATTTAGCGCTGGACTGAGCCTCCGAGGCCTCGCGCATGTGTGTGCGCATGCGCGCGCGGGCGCCAAAATATTGCGTCCCCCGTCCCCTCCGTGCTTTCATAGCGAGTTCCGCTCTTGGAGTTGCAGAGGAAATGGTCTCTCTGGAAGGCGAAATGGGGTGCAGATGGGAAAATGTGGCTAGTGGTAGGATCCCGTTGGCGGTGACGGAAATTTCAGAGGATTATGTGTTGTATGCGACAGCTGATGGAGTGGAAGTTAGGGACTAGGGGAACTCTGTCTCCGTTGCTACTAGGGGAAGGCGGAGCAAGGGTGGTGTTGCGGGGTACAGAGGAGACACAAGTGAAGGCCTCATCTACGATGGGAGAGGGGAACCCCCATTCCCAAAAGAATGAGGACATCTGGGATGTCCGAGTATGGAACACCTCATCTTGCGGCGTAGACGGAAGAATTTGAAGTAGGGGATAGAGTTTTTGCAGGAAGCATGGTGGGAAGATGTGTAGTCGAGATAGTTGTGGGAGTCAGTGGGTTTGTAATAGATGTCAGTCAATATTCTATTTCCTGTGATTGAGACTGTGAGATCAAGAAAGGGGAGGGAGGTGTCGGAGATAGTCCGTAAATTTGAGTGCAGGATGAAAATTGGTGGTGAGGTTAATGAAGTCCGCAGGTTTTGCATGCGTGCAGGAGGTAGCGCCGATGCCGTGTGCGGACGCGGTGCCGACAGACAAGAGGCTGAAGCAAAGAAGCCAAAGAACCGAATAGAAACGAGGCCGAAATAGTATGAAGACGAAACGCCTACTAATCGAAAGGATGGGACGCCTAACTTGCTGCTTGGGTTCAGATTGCCCAGTCACCTATGGCTTGTGTGGGAAAATGAACCCCATGCTCCCGTCTCCCCCCCCCTCTCTCTCCCTTCGCTCTCCTCCTCTCTCTCCCCTCTTCTCTCTCTCCTCCTCTCTCTCCCCCTTCTCTCCCAAGAGCAGGGAGGTTCTACTGCAGTTGTACAGGGTCTTGGTGAGGCCACACCTGGAGTATTGCGTACAGTTTTGGTCTCCTAATCTGAGGAAAGACATTCTTGCCATAGAGGGAGTACAGAGAAAGTTCACCAGACTGATTCCTGGGATGGCAGGACTTTCATATGAAGAAAGACTGGATAGACTCGGCTTGTACTCGCTAGAATTTAGTAGATATAGGGGGGGATCTTATAGAGACTTAGAAAATTCTAAAGGGGTTGGACAGACTAGATGCAGGAAGATTGTTCCCGATGTTGGGGAAGTCCACGAACAAGGGGTCGCAGTTTAAGGATAAGGGCGTAGTCTTTTAGGACCGAGATGAGAAAATCATTTTTCACACAGAGAGTGGTGAATCTGTGGAATTCTCTGCCACAGAAGGTAGTTGAGGCCAGTTAATTGGCTATATTTAAGAGGGAGTTAGATGTGGCCCTTGTGGCTAAAGGGATCAGGGGGTATGGAGAGAAGGCAGGTACAGGATACTGAGTTGGATGATCAGCCATGATCATATTGAATGGCGGTGCAGGCTCGAAGGTCCGAATGGCCTAGTCCTGCACTTATTTTCTGTGTTTCTATGTTTCTCTCTCCCCTCTTCTCTCTCCCCCTTCTCTCTCTCTCCCCCTTCTCTCTCTCCCCCCCCCCACGCCGCTCTCTCTCCCTTCTCTCTCTCCCCTTCTCTCCCCCTTCGCTCTCTCCTCTGTCTCCACCTGCGGTAGCGTCCCACAGTCACTGACATGATGCATTGCCATCGGACCCCAACCTCCATACTAGGGTGATTCCCCCCGACCCCCGGCCTTTGACACCCACACCGGGTGATTCATCCCGGTCGTGGGTACAGGCAGTTTATTTATTACCGTCTCGGTGTTTGTGGAATGCACCCAAGCTCCCACGCACAAATCAGGCAGCATCTCTGGGGAGAAGGAATGGGTGACGTTTCGTGCCGAGACCCTTCTTCAGAGTAATATCGTGTATTACATGTATAAATCGTTCTTGCATTCGGGAACATGGTTAATGTGGGATTTCAATTTGAGTGCACTCGTTTGAATAGATGCAAGCGGCATGTCCAGCTTCTCTCCTGGGCTCGCAATACACAAAGCCGATGAAATGACACAACTGTCACACCAAAGAAAGACACAAAATGCTGGAGTAACTCAGTCACTTTTGGACAGCTTACGAATAGAAGCCAAAGAACCGAATAGAAACGAGGCCGAAACGCGAATGAACCGAAATAGTCCGAAGACGGAACGCCTACTAATCGAAACTGGTAACTGGGTACAGACGGTTTATATATTATCGTCTCGGTGTTTGCGGAACGCACCCAAGCTCCCACGCACAAAACAGGCAGCATCTCTGGAGAGAAGGAATGGGTGGCGTTTTGGGACGAGACCCTTCAGACGCACTCTGAAGAATGGTCTCGGCACGAAATGTCAC
Organism: Okamejei kenojei; assembly: GCA_035221665.1. Lineage (NCBI taxonomy): Eukaryota > Metazoa > Chordata > Chondrichthyes > Rajiformes > Rajidae > Okamejei > Okamejei kenojei. Next base: position 47,991,583 of record CM069136.1, read on the forward strand.
CCATTCCTTCTCTCCGTAAACACCGAGACGATAATATATAAACCGTCTGTCCCCGCAGCCGGGGTGAATCATCCGGGTGTCGTTGTCAAAGACCGGGGGTCGGGGGGGGGGGGTCACCCTGGTGTGGAGGTTGGGGTCCGATGGCGGTGCATCGTGGTCAGTGACTGTGGGACGCTACCGCGGGTGGAGAGAGAGAGAAGGGAGAGAGAGCAGGGGGGTGGAGGAAGAGAGAAGGGGGAGAGAGAGAGAAGGGGGAGAGAGAGGAGTAGAGAGAGGAGAGGCTAGAGAGAGGAGGAGGAGGAGAGAGAGAGAGAGGGGGGGGGAGGAGAGACAGGAGCGTGGGGTTCATTTTCCCACACAAGCCATAGGTGACTGGGCAATCTGAACCCAAGCACCAAGTTGAAAGCGGCCGAATGTGTGCATTCCTCGGGACAGCCACCACTGTCCCACGGCCACCCTCCGCGGGCTGTGGGTTGGGTGGAGCGGAGGTTTGGGGCAATGTTCATGCCTTCACGGTGATGTGATGGATGCGGGGGTCTGGACAAATCGCTGGCAACGGCAAGTCCCGCCCGCTGGCAACGGCAAGTCCGTTATTGGACTTTTCTGTTAAGCGGGTCGGTCCGTTGGCCTTTAAGCGCCACCGCATTTCGGGTAAGTGGCGTATCGATCGAGCTCCCATTCGGTAAGTTTGCTTTTCGGCGACGCAGCCTTTTGGTTCGTAGGCGTTTAGGCGTCCCGCACTTTCGGTTCGTAGGCATTTAGGCGCCCCATCCTTTCGATTAGTAGGCGTTCCGTCTTCGGACTATTTCGGTTCATTTGCGTTTCGGCCTCGTTTCTATTCGGTTCTTTGGCTTCTATTCGTAAGCTGTCCAAAAGAAATTTGAGGTGCTGTTCCTCCAATTTGCGCTGGGCCTCACTCTGACAATGTTTAGCTGGGCCTCACACAATGAAATGCTCTCAAAATATGATTTCACTGTTGAAGAGTCTTATCGTGTAATATGGGACATTTCTACACAAGATAATTGCTGCAAGCTGCTTCTTATCAACAGTGGAAGGATAAAGCACAGTAGCAGAATAGAAACAAAAAGGTCTGATGAATGTGTAAATGTATCATTATATAATTCAACAGTTGGAAACCCATTCTGTTAAAATAATTCTTCTTCTTCTTGCGTATGGCGTGCACAGCCTAAAGTTGTAGGACAACTTGTTCTATTTGATCTTATTTGATTGTGCACGCCAGGTTGATTGCATTCATCGAAACAGGATGGACCACGAGAAGGTTACAATCTCCCACCCCATAAAAATAATTAATAACCAATCATAAACGTAATGTAAGTAGTTGAGTTGCAAATTGAGGATAATATTTAAAATTAAGGAAATGAAACAACATTTAAACGCAAAGCTGTACTTTAATCTGCAAGGAAATGCAGATGCTGAAATCTTGTGTAGAAGACAAAGTGCTGGAGTAACTCATGGGTTTGGCAGAATCTTTGGAGGACATCTCTGGAAGTCTGAAAAAGGGTCACGACCCAAAACGTCACTTATGCATGTCCTTCAGAAATGCTGCCTGACCTGCTGAGCTACTCCAGTACTTTGTGTATAACACTTTCTTTACTTAACTGACTGAACTTGTGAAATTCCACAGTAATAATGCCACCTTATTGCTGCTGAACTAATTATAGCAAACAGGATTTAAATCAAACAGAGAACATAAGCAGACAGATGAGACTGCAGGACAAATACACAGGTTTTTGAGGGCAAACCAAACTTATTGAAATCAAAAAATATCAGCCTACTACCAAATGCATGAAGTAATATTAGGTTTTTTTAAATCACCAATATGAAGTTACAGCTTAGAATTTCATCAATATGCATGTGTTCTGCATATTTCAACACACCTTTGATGCAAGATTAACTGATTAAAAATGGATAACTGCAGATGCTAGGAGTTTCAAATTACACTACATACACTTAACAGGGACACTATCAAAAAAGCTAGGCTAACTTTCATATTTTATGTGGACATTAACTCTGAAAATACTATGGAAATATTGCCACATAATCAATTTAATATTTTTCTTTAATTCTGCTTCACATAGAAACATAGAAAATAGTTGCAGGAGGGGGCCATTCGGCCCTTCGAGCCAGCACCACCATTCATTGTGATCATGGCTGATCGTCCCGTATCAATAATCCGTGCTTGCCTTCTCCCCATATCCCTTGACCCCATAAGCCCCTCGAACTCTATCTAACTCTCTCTTAAATCCATCCAGTGATTTGGCCTCCACTGCCCTCTGTGGCAGGGAATTCCATAAATTCACAACTCTCTGGGTGAAAAAGTTTTTTCTCACCTCAGTCTTAAATGACCTCTCCTTTATTCTAAGACTGTGGCCCCTGGTTCTGGACTCGCCCAACATTGGGAACATTTTTCCTGCATCTAGCTTGTCCAGACCTTTTATAAATTTATATGTTTCTATAAGATCCCCTTCATCCTTCAAAACAGTGAATACAAGCCTAGTCATTTCATTCTTTCCTCATATGACAGTCCCGCCATCCCAGGGATCAATCTCGTGAACCTACGGTACACTGCCTCAATCACAAGGCTATCCTTCCTCAAATTACGAGACCAAACCTGTACATAATATTCCAGATGTGGTCTCACCAGAGCCCTATTCAACTGCAGAAGAACCTCTTTACTCCTGTACTGAAATCCTCTTGTTATGAAGGCCAACATTCCATTAGCTTTCTTCACTGCCTGCTGTACCTGCACACCAACTTTCAGTGACCGGTGTACCTCCCCCTTACCTAACCTAACCCCATTGAGATAATAATCTGCCCCCTTGTTTTTGCTATCGAAGTGGATAACCTCACATTTATCTATATTATACTGCATCTGCCACGCATCTGCCCACTCACTCAACCTGTCCAGTTCACCCTGCAACCTCCTAACATCCTCTTCACAGTTCACACTGCCACCCAGCTTTGTGTCATCCGCAAACTTGCTGGTGTTGCTCCTAATTCCCTCTTCCAAATCATTAATATATATGGCAAACAGTTGCGGCCCCAACACCGAGCCTTGCAGCACTCCACTCGTCACTGCCTGCCATTCTGAAATGGACCCGTTCACTCCTACTCTTTGCTTCTGGTCTGCCAACCAATTTTCTATCCATGTCAACCCCCTACCCCCAATACCATGTGCTCTAATTTTAGTCACCAGTCTCCCATGCGGGACCTTATCCAAGGCTTTCTGAAAGACTAGATATACTACATCCACTGACACCCCTTCATCCATTTTACTTGTCACATCCTCAAAACATTCCAGAAGATTTGTCAAGCATGATTTCCCTTTCATAAATCCATGTTGACTTGGACTAATCCTTTTACTGCTATCCAACTGCCCCATTATTACCTCTTTAATAATTGACTTCAGAATCTTTCCCACCATCGAAGTCAGGCTAACTGGTCTGTAATTCTCCGTTTTCTCTCTCGCTCCTTTCTTGAAAAGTGGGATAACATTAGCTATCCTCCAATCCACAGGAACTGATCCTGAATCTATTGAACATTGAAAAATGATCACCAATGCGTCCACTATTTCTAGAGCCACCTCCCTGAGGACCCTGGGATGCAGACCATCAGGCTCAGGGGATTTATCATCCTTCAGTCCCATTAGCTTACCCAATACTATTTCCCGCCTAATGAAAATGTCTTTCAGTTCCTCTACCCCCTTAGATCCTCTGTCCTCTAGTACATCTGGGAGATTGTGTCTTCCTTAGTGAAGACAGATCCAAAGTACCTATTCAACTCTTCTGACATTTCCTTGTTGCCCATAATAATTTCACCCGCGTCTGCCTTCAAGGGACCCACATTTGACTTTGCTACTCTTTTTCCCTTAACATATCTAAAGAAGCTTTTACTGTCCTTTATATTCCTGGCCAGCTTCTCATCGTAACTCATCTTTTTAGCCCGTATTGCCCGTTTTGTTTCCTTCAGTTGTCCTATGAAAGTTTCCCAATCCTCTGGCTTCCGGCTACTCTTTGCTGTGTTATCCATCTTTTCTTTTAGTTTTATTCTATCCCTAACTTCTCTTGTCAGCCACGGTTGCCTCCTACTCCCCTTAGAATCTTTCTTCCTTTTTGGAATGAAATGATCCTGCGTCTTCTGGATGATGCCCAGAAATTCCTGCCATTGCTGTTGCACCATCATTCCTGCTAGGATCCATTTCCAGTCTACCTTGGCCAACTCCCCTCTCATGCCTTCATAGTCCCCTTTGTTTAACTGCATCATTGACACTTTCGATTTAATTCAATTCAATTCAAATTGCAGATTAAAACTAACCATATTATGATCACTACCTCCAAGCGGTTCCTTTACCTCAAATTCTCTTATCATATCTGGTTCATTGAACAACACTAAATCCAGAATTGCCTTTTCTCTGGTCAGCTCCATTACAAGCTGCTCTAAGAATCCATCTCGGAGGCATTCTACAAACTCTCTTTTTTGGGGTCCTGATGCTACCTGATTTTCCCAGTCTACCTGCATATTGAAATCCCCCAGTGGCATTACCTTTGTTACATGCCAGTTTTAACTCCTGCTGCAACTTACACCCTACATCCGAGCTACTATTTGGGGGTCTGTGGATAACACCAATTAGTGTCTTCTTTACCTGCAATTCTCTCTGACGTGCAATGTGGTACAGGACTTAGGACACCAGGAGAGGCCTGAAGCAAGCCTCCAGGCCATTCCATACACAGAAATGTATCTTCAACTCTCCAACATTTTGCTCTCTTTCTCTGCTGGTGGCCTTGTGACTCCTGAGGCACATCTGCACATCATTGATGAGGGTGGTTAAACTTGAAGTGGGTATCCCTCATTACCCACAAGATCATCCTGAAGTCTAGTTCCTGAAATGAAAACACCTGCGATGTTAGAAACATAGAAACAGAAAATAGGTGCAGGAGTAGGTCATTCGGCCCTTCGAGCCAGCACCGGCATTCAATATGATCATGGCTGATCATCCAAAATCACTACCCCATTCCTGCTTTTTCCCCATATCCCTTGATTCCGTTAGCCCTATGAGCTATATCTAACTCTCTTGAAAACATCCAGTGAACTGGCCTCCACTTCCTTCTGTTTCAGAGAATTCCATACATTCACAACTTTCCTCATCAGTCCTAAATGACCTATCCCTTTCTTAAACATTTTGCTTAATCCATTGTTGGGTAAGAGTTTAGTTTAAACATCAATAAGCTGCATTTTTAAAATGATGTATTTAAGATGCCGTGACAATATGTTATGTTAGATGACATAAATGGGGAAACAAGGACATTGCTTTGGCTGTCTTTGTGGGGAAGCCTGTCAGCATTAGTAGTAACACAAGAACAAATGGACCACCCTGTTGATGGCATTTTGGAAATGAGTCACTTCATAGTTACTGTCGGCAGTGATATACCTCGGGGTGCACATGAAGAGAAAGTGTGTATCACATCTTCAAGGCTGCAGCCAGGTCTGGAATTCTAATGTAAGTGCAGCATTCCAAAGCTGTCCTGCTTCTGGTATTTTAATTACAGCTTAAAGCTACATCAAAATGACAAATCCATGCAGAATTTCTCAGTCATGTGGTAAAAGTATCATCAGATTTGGATGGCCGAGGTCACGATCAGTTTGCACTGAGGAGTGGTTCAAATTTGCCCATTTCCTGCAGATTTGTGCACAGTGCTGCATTATTTGCTTGCTGATGGATATCCAGGCTGTCCCTTAAAATTAAATAATCCCTTGTAAACGGGCTGAGGCGCTGTATCTCTTTAATCTTATTTCCCCACACTTTTGGGAATGATCATCTTTGCAATATCTTCTTTATTAAATTGGAACCTTCTCCACTCCATTCTGATGCCTTTTATGAATCTATCCAGTGTATCCTGTGGGATGGACACAGTAGAGAATTTGTGGATTTCAGGCCATTGACAGGATGGACAAAAAAATTACACAAGAAGATTCCTGATATTGTTAATAAAGGGTCATGGTTATGTCTTTAATTTTCCGATTACTAAATGCACCTGCTAGCATAAAGTGTCACGAGGGTAGCAATATGAGGCCACAATATTACTCTGGAAAGACAGATGTGCTGCGAAGAAATAGCACATCATTCAGCCTACAATTTTGGCAAATAATTGTAGTGCCATTTATTCTGCTAGGTTCCTGCTGCTTGAGAGGACGTGCTGCATTTTAATTGCATTGGGTTTCTGAAGGCTTGAAATACGATTGAATGGGGTAGTACAATGAAGTAATCTGTTAGCTGTACACCTCACCTTCATCCAAGACGAGGAAGATCGATCCTTAGTACCAAAATGTTGAAGTCAATGGGGAACACTCAGTTATTAAACAGGGACATGTAACCCTCCTCCTTCACTCTTCTTTTATCCTAGTCCCTTTTTTTAAACCAAAAATAGATGTATTCAAGTATTTACAATACTAAATAATTCAAAAACAATTCCACCATCATAGTACGTAAAACAAATTCTTAAATAACTATTTCGCAATTCTCATTAAGGATGCATTCCACCCCCGTGGTGCCCAGCGATCCCAGAAATCCCCCAGGGTGCCCGTGGACAGTGCGTCGTCCCTCTCTAGTACCACCCTGGCGTGGACATATCCCTGGAAAGGGGCAGGCAGCCGACTCTGGCTTATCTGCTTTTTGTCTCTTTTTGTCCCCTTTTGTCTCTCTTTTGTTGGACAGTCAAGAGAGATTTTATTGTCATGTATCCCAGATAGGACAATGAAATTCTTACTTGCTGCAGCACAACAGAATATGTAAACATAATACAAAATGGAAGATGAAAGCTCAGTGTGTCTATAGACCATAGACCAGAAATACACAATAAATAAACAGATATAGTGCAATAATAATAATAGACTGTTATTGTTCAGAGCTTATTTGATGTTGTGTTTAATAGCTTGATAGCTGTGGGGAAGTAGCTGTTCCTGAACCTGGATGTTACAGATTTCAGGCTCCCGTACCTTCTTCCCAATGGCAATGGTGAAATGAGTGTGTGACCAGGATAGTGTGGGTCTTTGATGATGTTGGCAGCCTTTTTGAGGCAGCGACTACGATAGATTCCATCGATGGTGGGGAGGTCAGAGCTGGTGATGGACTGGGCAGTGGTTACAACTTTCTGCAGTCTTTTTCGCTCCTGGTTGTTCAAGTTGCTGAACCAGGCCATGATGCAGCCAGTCAGTATGCTCTCTACTGTGCACCTGTAGAGGTTTGAGAGAATCCTCCTTGACATACCGACTCTCAGTAATCTTCTCAGGAAGTAGAGGCGCTGATGTGTCTTTATATTTGCTTCAGTGTGCAGGGACCAGGATCAGTGTGCAAAGATCTTCGGAAATATGCATGCCCAGGAATTTGAAGTTTTTGACCCTTTCCCCCATCGTCCCTTTGATATAAACGGGATTGTGGCTCCCTATCCTTCGGCTTCCAGTCCACAATTAGTTCCTTGGTTTTACTGGTGTTGAGAGCCAGGTTGTTGTGCTGGCACCATTTGGTCAATCGGTCGATCTCACTTCTATACTCTGACTCATTACCACCTGTGATTCGTCCCACAACGGTGGTGTCATCGATGAACTTGATAATGGAGTTTGCACTATGTCCAGCTACACAGTCATGAGTATAGAGTGAGTACAGCAGGGGGCTTAGCACGCAGCCTTGAGGTGATTGTTATCACCTTGTTGATTGTTATCGAGGATGACATATTTCCACCAATACGGACAGACTGTGGTCTGTGGATGAGGAAGTTGAGGATCCAATTGCAGAGGGATGCGAAGAGACCCAGTCCGTGAGCTTTGTAACCGGCTTGGAGGGGATGATGGTATTAAACGCCGAACTGTAGGCTATTAACAACAGCCTGACATACGAGTTTATGTTGTCCAAGTGGTCCAGAGCGGAGTGGAGAGCCAGTGAGATTGCATCCAGCGTTGACCTGTTGTGGCGGTAAGCGAACTGCAGTGGGTCGAGGTAGGAGTTGATATGTGCCATAATCAACCTCTCAAAGCACTTCATCACCACAGACGTTAGTGCCACTGGTCGATAGTCGTTGAGGCACCGGTATTATTGATACCTTTTTAAAGCAGGTAGGAACCTCAGATCTCAGAAGTGAGAGGTTGAAAATGTCTATTACAGGTACTGACTTCCCCACCATCGAAGGGATCTACAGGAAGTGCCACCTCACAGAAGTAGCCAGCCTCAACAAGGACCCACACCACCCTGGCCACCACTACTCTATCACTTGCCAACCTTTGTGATGCAACCAGTCAATATGCTCTCTACCGTAAACCTGTAGAAGTTCAAGAGATTATTTGTTGGCGTAATGAATTTCCATAATCTTCTACGGAAGTAGAGTCATTAATGGACTTTCTTTCCAGACAGATCTGCAGAAATAGGCATGCCCAGAAATTGAAGTTATTGATTTTCTCCATCACAAACCCATCGAGGATCCTCGTCTTCCTCTTTTGAAGTCAACAATCAGCTCTTTGGTTTTACTGAAGTAGTGAGCAAGGTTGGTGTTATGGCACCAATGAATTAGATGATTGATCTCCCTCCTATACTCTAACTTATCAGTATCCTTAATTCACCCAACAACAGTGGTCTTGCTGGCAAATTTAAAGATAGAGTGGGAACTCTTTCCGGCTACATTGCCAAGGACTTTGGAGATTACACATTCTCTCCATTGTTGTTTCAGCTGCATGCCATGTATTTACTCCCAGACTTGGTGGTAGGGGTAATTTGCAACTGTAATTTAGCACAGGTAAGTGGCAAACTATTCAAAGTAAGTATGACAGAAATTGAGAACAGTCTAATTCAGGTCCAAATAGTCCCCAGCGATGGTAAATGAAGACAACGGTTTTGATCTTCCCAATATCCAGCTGGTGGAAATCTCTGTTCATCCAGTATGGGACACTGGTGAAATATTGCATCAATTTAAGGACCTTGACAAGGGATAATGGGAAGGGAAGCTTGGTGTCATCAACAGATATCTTAAACACTTTTTGTCTTTTTGGAGCAGCATCTAAACTATCTTGGAAGTGAAACTGAACAGATGGGAGGCATTCACTTTGATCATGTTCTGCTTGCATCGTCAGTAGTCGGTGTTAATGATTCCTTATGTCAGGTTAGTGAGAGTAAAATCTACTTTGATTTTGCTTTAATCTTTCACTTTCTGGAAGAGCCTCCTCACTGGCATGAGCGAAAGGTTATGCAAAGTACTTTTAAATGTCGTGCCTTTCTTGTAACGTTCCATCTTCTCTCCCCTTGAAGATGCCGGCACTTTGGGCATTTTTCCACACGTTTGGCTTTTCACCATCAGCAAACCACTATATATCAAATTATAAATGTCATGTTTACTATTTTGATATTTGCTTAAAGTACTATTTATAAATATGATTTATACTTTCAAATGCGAGTTCTTCTGGCATATGTTGTCCATCACTCATTTCACATATACCAGTAATTATTTTCCTATTTAATTTATTTTGCTCAGTTTTATTTTAAAATAAGCTTTAAAAATTCAAAGGCAAACGAGGGACACAAAGTGCTGGAGTAACTCGGTGGGTCAGCCAGCATCTCTGGAGAACATGGATAGGTGACTTTTTAGGTTAGGAATCTTCTTCAGACTGATTGTGGTCGAGGGAAGGTGGGGAGAACATTGGAAGAGAGGAGGGGCAGGGTAAATCCTGGTAAGTGATAGGTGGTTACAGGTGAGTAGAGGTTTTGATAGGCAGATGGGGGAACAAAAGCCAGAGATGAAAAGACAATAGATGTGCGGTAAGAATAGAAGTGTGAATTGTGAGGCCAGAGCAAGTATATAAGTCGAGAGATACAAAATGCTGGATTAACTCAGTGGGTCAGGCAGCATCTCTAGAGAAAATAAATAGGCAATGTCTTGGATTGGGAAGGAACATAAGTGGAAGGGGAGGGGCAGGGGGAGGGGAGAAATAGGAAACACGAGTGAGGGGTCCATCTATGACAACAGAGGATAATCCAATTTTACTAAAGAAGGAGGACATCTCAGATGTCCTAGAATGGAAAACCTCATCATGGGAGCAGATGTGCCGGGACTGAGAAATTGATAGCGAGTTTTGCAAGAGGAAGGGTTGGATGAAGTGTAACCCAAATAACTGTGGGAGTTGGAGGGTTAATAGTAGATGTCAGTCATGGATGTGAAGGAAGGAACAGCAGATGCTGGTTTAAACCAAAGATAGTCACAAAATGCTAGAGCAACTCAGCGGGCCAGGCAGCATCCCTGGCGATAAGGAATGGGTGACGTTTCGGGTCGATACCATTCTACAGACTGGACGTTCATGGCAATGGGGGCCTGGAAATTGCAAGTCATTGAAGAGTTGACCAGCGTGTGAGGTGTCTTGGATGTAGGTTGGAAGGAACTGGACAAGGAGGGTTTAGGATGGAATCAAGTTATTTGGAGATGAGTATGTGGAGCAGGAATGGGCAGAGATAATGAGTCTGCCGGGGCAGTTCTGTTTGCAGATATTTGGAAATAGATAGAAGTGTGAAGTGCAGGGCTGGGGAACTATGAGGTTGGAGGCTGTGCAGAGAAGATCGTCAGAGGTGATGAGATCGGTAACCATCTGGGAGATGAAATATATCACACTTATTTCCTTCTTGGCATTTATTTGTTATTTTCACATTAGATATATTTGATCTATTGTTTCACTAAACTACTCAAATGCCCCCTCCTTTCATCCTGTCACCACCCCATCTCTATATTAATTTGTCCTATGATTAGTTTAATAGTTCCTTTGTCTGAAACACACAAAATACACACATGCACACAGACACCCTCCATATACATACTTCAGATTTAGTGTTCATTCAGTAAATGGTAGAAATATTTCACTCGCTACAGCGGCTTAAAATGAACGTTGCTTTTTAATGGAAGTTGCATAAACAGGCAGAGCAGCAGAATAAAGTGACAGGCATTATCCTCAGTTATAAATGGGCACTCTGATTTGTAGCCACGTCAATTGAAAAGTGGCAGCAGAAATTAGTGTTTCAGGAGGATGTACCGGATTTAAAATGATAAATTCCATTTAAAAATCACCAAACACAATAAAAAATGCAGTAAAACTCTGTTAATGAGGCATGCTCAACATTTTGGTGTGGCAGACTGACAGATATTCTGGAGACAGGCACAAAATGTTGGAGTAAATCAGTGGGTCAGCAATATCTCCCGAGAAAAGGAATGGATGACATTTTGGGTCGAAACCCTTCTTCAGACTCTGAATAAATACTGCCTGACCCGCTGAGTTACCATTAATATTTTCTGTCTATCTTTAATGTAAACCAGCATCTGCAGTTCTTTCTCACACAGATATTCTGGAGTATTGGATGATATGCCAATTAATTCTCAACACTTTTTATTCACATTTTTTTCATATATTATGCAGTGCAGTCAGATAATACATTTTTCAGTGAACCCAGAAGTTTCAAGGGGGTACAGGGACAAGGATACCTGCATGTTACAGTTAGCACAGCAATCAGGAGAACCAGAGGACAAATCATAGGATTTCCAAACTGCCAATAATTTCATGGCCACAAAATGGTGGGCAGAATGGGCACATTTTCTCTAATTTTCATCATAAGCCAGCCAGTTCAAGGACTGCAGAGTGATGGAGTACATAGTTTTGAAGGACAAAGAAGCGATAATCAACATTTTATATTTTTGCTCTGCTTTGCAACTGAATTAGTCTATTTAGTCCCAACGTGGTGGGGACTGTCGTGAGGGAGGGGTGGAACAATGGACAATGGAGGACCTGGCGTGGTGGGGGGGGGGGGGGGGGGTGGTCGGGGTGAGGGGATGGAGGAGTGGATCAGGGGGAGAACAAAGGGGGACCTGGCATGGATACCGTGTATACAGTGTATACTCTGTAACTATGTCAGCACCGTTATGTGGCTAGTGTTTGCATACCCTGGGTATGCAAGCAAATAATTTCACTGTGACAATAAAGTATTCATTCATTCATTCATCAATTTTGTAAACATCTCTGCCATTCACCATCATGTTTCATGATCAGTTCCCAACACTTCTCATAACCCCACTCTGCACATTTGCCTTTATTAAAAGCCAGCACAGGTGAAGCTTCTGCGCATTCCTCTAATGCTGATCACTGCACCACCCACGTTTCTGTCTTCCCATCCTGCCATGTTGATTTCAGAAAATGGTAAGTGCCAGCATTTTTGATAAACAACAAAAATAGCATGTAATTATAGAGCATTCCTTACGTAGTAAAATGTATCAATGTTCCTCATGAAACGTTTTGAAATTAAATTTGACATTAAGCATCATGCATTAAAGTTTGCTCAGATAATTTGAAACTCAATCATTCTGCGTTTATGGAACATTTTATAGAAAGAAAGATAAATAGTCAAGGAGAGGGGATTTTCAGAGGAGATTTTAGTTTAGTTTAGAGATACAGCATGGGAACAGGCCCTTCGGCCCACAATTCCATTCCAATCAGTAATCACCAATATATTTGTCAATCCTACATATATTAGGGACAATTACAGAAACCAATTAACCTACAAATCTGAACGTCTTTGGAGTGTGGGTGGAAACTGGAGCACCCGGAGAAATCCATGCGGTCACAGGGAGAATGTATAAACTCCACAGACAGCACCCATGGTCAAGATTGAACCTGGATCGCTGGCACTGTAAGCCAGCAACTGGCACAGTAGGGCAGCAACTCTAAGGCTGTGCCACTGTGCAGCCCCTACCTGCTTGAGTCTAGACAGGTAATAACATGGTGGCTTTGATGGTGCAATGAAAATCAGTGAGGTGTAAAATACATTGAAAGTAATCCTAGCCAAAATATTAAGACATTTTAATATTGAATGAATGAATAAATGAATGAAGAAGTATTGGCCAAGTATTCACATACAAGGAATTTGCCTTGGTGCTCCGCCCGCAAGTGACAACATGACATACAGTGACAGTTAGGAATGACACATAAAACATTAAACATTAATAATAAAACATTATCGATTAAACGTGAATTAAATAAAATACCGGAGCAAAAGGAGGCTACAGATTTTTGGTTATTGAGTAGAGCTACTACTCGTGGAAAAAAGCAGTTTTTTATGTCTGGCTGTGTCAGCTTTGACAGTCTGGAGTCGCCTTCCAGAGGGAAGTGATTCAAAGTGTTTGTGGCCATGGTGAGAGGGGTCAGAGATTATCCTGGCCCTTGCAGTGTACAGTTTGTCAATGGAGGGAAGGTTGCAGCCTTCTCAGCTGATTGGACGAATCGCTGCAGCCTCCGGATGTCGTGCTTGGTGGCTGCGCCAAACCAGACCATGATGGAGAAGGTGAGGACAGACTCTACGATGGCCGTATTGAATTGGACCATCATTGCCTGTGGCAGATTGTGCTTCCTCAGCTGCCGCAGGAAGTACATCCTCAGTTGTGCCTTTTTGACTGTGGAGTCGATGGTGGCCCCCATTTAAGGTCCTTGGAGATAATGGTTCCCAGGAACTTAAAAGACTCCACAGATGTGACTGTGGTCTTGTTGATAGTGAGTGGGGTGGGGGGAGGGGGAGCTCTCCTAAAGTCTACAATCAATTCCACTATCTTAAGAGCATTGAGCTCCAGGTTGTTACGATGGCACCAGGACGTCAGCTGTGTCCTGTCTGTCTGTCAGTGATCCACTGACACAGGGATTCAGGAACAGTCAACTTGGAAAGTTTGGAGTGTAGTAACTCTGGCACAATGGTGTTGAATGCAGAGGTAAAATCACCAAACAAAATCCTCGCATAGATCCCCTGGCGGTCCAGGTGCTGGAGGATGAAGTGCAGGCCCAGGTTGGCTGCGTCATTCACAGATCTATTGGCCCATTATGCAAACTGCAGAGGGTCCAGCAGGGGGTTTGTGATATGGCCAGCACAAGCCTTTCAAGGGTCTTCATGACTACAGAGGCCAGTGCGACAGGCTTGTAGTCATTAAGACCAGTAATGACTATTCATAGATATGATCCAGTATATAAGCGCCATTTATTTTATAGTCGATACATTTATGCATATTTTTACTTTTATCATCTGCAGGAAAACGTAAACATTGAGGAAGCAGCCCGGTGTTTGGTGAAACACATCATCGCCAGCGAGAATGATCTTGCGCGTTCTGTGGAATCTGACGTGGTCACCCCAACACTCAATTCCTTCAGAAGCAACGGCAGCTGCTCATCTTGTTTCAAGGCCTAGACGTTCAGTGCTCACATATCATAAACGAGGAACTGCAGATATTGGGTTACAAAAGCAGATGCAGTGCTGGAGGAACTCAGCGGGTAAGGCAGTACCCCTGGAGAACATGGAAAGGTGACATTTCAGTTCGGGACCTTACATCATTCTGAGGAAGGGTCTCGGCCTGATATGTCACCTATCCATGTTCTCCATGGATACTGCCTGACCCACTGAGTGTTTAAGATTTCATTGTGATGGACCTGTCCCACTTACGCAATTTTTTCAGTGACTTGCTGGCACCCATCACAGTCGCAGCAGGTCGCCGAAAATGTTCAACATGTTGAAAATCCAGCAGCGACCAGAACAAGGTACCACTCTTTGGGCAACTACTCACGACCATACAGGTTTCACCCCGCGACATGTCGCCAGGGTGCCGCCTGTATGGTCGTGAGTGGTCTCCTCAGTCGCCCAAAGAGTCGTTGCGTCTTTCTGGTCGCCGCTGAATTTTTAACATGTTGAAAATTTTCGGCGACCTGCAATGACCTCTGACGGGTGCCGGCAGTCGCCGAAAAAGTCGCATAAGTGGGACAGGCCCATCACTGAGTTGCAATATTGCCAGTTACAGCAGCAACACTTTGAACTAGAGCCTGGAAGAAGATGAGATTTGGAAAGTAAAAAAAATATAGGTTCAAAAATATCAACTTCACTTTGTGGGAACATGTAACATGGAAAAACATTCCCAAACTGTTTCACAAGAGTATGAAATAAAATGAATTTCTGATATTAAAAATAGTGCTCACTGTAATGAGTGTCTTTAAAGATGATACTATCTTCATGCATGGGAATCAAAGAAGCAAGAGGTTAAAATTCAACGAATCAGACTAATTGGGATATATTAGATTGTCTGTTTTAATTGAGGAGAAGATAGGACAAGATGTCTGAAAGGGGCAGATCTGGTACTGTCCGTCTGTGCCCCGCTAAAACTCAATTTCACCCTCCAATAGACAATAGACAATAAGTGCAGGAGTAGGCCATTTGGCCCTTCGAGCCACCACCACCATTCACTGTGATCATGGCTGATCATCCACAATCAGTACCCCGTTCTTGCCTTCTCCCCATATCCCTTGGGTCTGCTATCTTTAAGAGTATCCAACTCTCTCTTGAAAGCATCCAGAGAATTGGCCTCCACTGCCTTCTGAGGCAAATAATTCCACAGATTCACAACTCTCAGGGTTAAAATGTTTTTCCTCATCTCTGTTCTAATTGGCCTATCCCTTATTCTTAGGCCCCTGGTTCTGGACTCCCCCAACATCGGGAACATGTTTCCGGCCTCTAGCATGTCCAATCCCTTAATAATCTTATATGTTTCCATAAGATGTCCTCTCATCCTTCTAAATTCCAGTGTACACAAGCCCAGTCGCTCCATTCTTTCAACATATGCCAGTCCCGCCATCCCGGGAATTAACCTTGTGAACCTACACTGCACTCCCTCAATAGCAAGAATGTCCTTCCTCACATTTGGAGACCAAAACTGCACACAATACTCCAAGTGTGGTCTCACTGGGGCCCTGTACAACTGCAGAAGGACCTCTTTGCTCCTATACTCTTATTAAGGCCAACATGCCATTAGCAACATGCCATGCCTCCAGGCAGGTTTTGCAGCAGAAAGGAAGGCGGCCCCTTTACATAACACAGTCACAGGTCATCACTTCAGAGTGTAACAATTCATTTTTTCTTGCTGCTGTTAAATGCATTGTATGGCAGGAGCTGTCTTCTGCACAGTCCAGTAACAGATCTGAACTAATTCCAAATGCTTAAGACTGCGACTGTGATCTCTGTGATTTTCCCCATCTCTAAGCAACTACACCACCTTTACTATTACCTTCAGCACAGACAATGAGAATAATCAAAGAATCATAGGGCGGCATTGTGGCATCCGGGTTCGACCCTGACACCGGGTACTGTCTGAGTGGAGTTTGCATGTTCTCCAGAAGAACGTGTGGGTTTCCTCCGGGTGCTCTGGTTTCCTCTCACATCCCAAAGTTGTGGGTTTGTAGGTGAATTGGCCTCTGTAAATTGTCCCCTTATATAGTGGGAGAGGATGTGAAAGTGGGATAACACAGAATGAGTGTGAATGGGTCGGTGTGCTCGGTAGGCCAAAGAGCCTGTTACCATGACGTATCTTTCAAACAATTCAAAAGTTCCTCAAAGGAAACCAATTGAGTCCATGTTGATTCTCTAGAAGGACAACCTAGTCAGTCCAAAACCTTAACTTTTTTCGTGGACCCCCATAGTTTAACAGCAAGATAATTTCTACTTATTCACTTTATTTTTTAACACATTGATCAAATCACCTCTCTGCTTACACTTTTAGAAGAACAATCTAAAAATCTCCAATCTATCAAAGAGCTTAAAGTCCTTGTGAGGTTATCCACTTTGGTGGCAAAAACATGAGGGTAGACTATTATCTGAATGGTGGAGGATTAGGAAAAGGGGAGATGCAACAAGACCTGGGTGTCATGGTACACCAGTCATTGAAAGTAGGCATGCAGGTGCAGCAGGGTGTGAATAAAGCAAATGGTATGTTAGCATTCATAGTGAAGGGATTTGAGTATAGGAGCAGGGAGGTTCTACTGCAGTTGTACAGGGTTTTGGTGAGACCACACCTGGAGTATTGCCTACAGTTTTGGTCTCCAAGACATTCTTGCCATAGAGGGGGTTCAGAGAAGGTTCACCAGACTGATTCCTGGGATGTCGGGACTTTCACATGATGAAAGACTGGATAGACTCGGCTTGTACTCACTGGAATTTAGAAGATTGAGGGGGGATCTTATAGAAACTTACAAAATTCTTAAGGGGTTGGACAAGCTAGATGCAGGAAGATTGTTCCCGATGTTGGGGGAGTCCAGAACAAGGGGTCACAGTCTAAGGATAAGGGGGAAGTCCTTTAGGATCGAGATGAGGAAAACATTCTTTACACAGAGAGTGGTGAGTCTCTGGAATTATCTGCCACAGAAGGTCGTTGAGGCCAGTTCATTGGCTATATTCAAGAGGGGGTTGGATGTGGCTCTTGTGGCTAAAGGGATCAGGGGGTATGGAGAGAAGGCAGGTACTGAGTATGATGATCAGCCATGATCATATTGAATGGCGGTGCAGATTTGAAGGGCCGAATGGCCTACTCCTGCACCTATTTTTCTATGTTTCAAAATGATGTCCTGTACTCCCAACTCCACATATTGGAGTCATAAATCCTGTACCTTTGTTCACAAGAAAATTTAAAGTTTAACCTTGCTGTGGAAGCTCATAAAATCTGCAGTCAGAAATTACATTTATAGATATTTGGACATGTATGGTTTGTACATACATTATTTTAGCATATAAAAGAATGGTGACACATTGGCGCAGAGGTAGAATTGCTGCCTTACAGCACATGCAGTGTCGGAGACCCGGGTTCGATCCCGACTACGGGTGCTGTCTGTATGGAGTTTGTACCTTCTTCCCGTGACCCACGTGGGTTTTCTCCTAGACCTTCGGTTTCCTCCCACATTTCAAAGACGTACAGGTTTGTAGGCTAATTGGCTTGGAAAATAGCAAACAAATATTTCCCAAGTGGGTGTAGGATGGTGTTAATGTGTGGGGATCACTGGTCGGCGCGGACCCAGTGGGCTGTAGAGCCTGTTTCTGCGCTGTATCTCTAAACTTAACTAAACTAATATGAAGGAAGTTGTGGTACTGGTACCAGGTTTTGTGGAATGCCATGCCACCATCTAGCCCAGAATTCATCCGTTCATCACAACTCCCCATTTCCTGTCCCTAAAGCAATTTTGTATTCATGCTGCTTCTCTCATTTATTATTCCATATATTTCAGTTTTGCTGACAGGCATATTATGTGACATTTTAGCAAATGCCTTTTGAAAGTATTTATACATAATACCAACAGCATTACTGTCAAAAACCCTTTCTGTTACCACATCAGAAAACACAAGCAAATTAGTAAAGCACAATTTGCTTATAACAGATCTGTGCTTTCTCTCCTTACTTGTCCAAATGTCTATAAATTTTATTTCTGACCACAGTTTTTATGAGTTTCCTCAGCAAGGTTAAACTTTAAATCTTCTTGTAAACAAAGGCATAGCATTTATAAGCATCTAATCCTCTAGCACCACCTCATGTACAAGCCTATATTTAGTATAACCACGTCATCTTTTACCAGGATTTTAGCAGCAGTTCTTTGACAAATTCATTCATCATCGTTGAAAACATCAGCGACACAGTGGTGGTGGTTTTCAACGGGAACGGTGACGGACGTACCACACATCTCTGTCCTCCAGTTCCTGCGGACTTCCGCTGCTGGAAGTATAGGATTTTGGTGTGAGTGCTTTATCATCATTCCTTACAATGCTATGTACGACAGTGCTCGCAACCTCTACTAAAGAGTGGATGGCCGTTGGCTCGCTAGAAGCTCATCCGCCCTTTGACAAGTCTTGTTTTTGTTCCTGCTGGGTGTCCACAGCCCCCACCTCAACTGGCAAACCAGGTGAGGGAGATGGTTTAGTCGCCGACTATCCGACCATGGAGCAGGTAGCACGGGATTACACGGTACCCGTGGTGAGGGGAACTCCCCCGACCTGACCTGAACATATGTTTAATATCTCTGTCATGTCGCCAGGTTCCATGCATAGTTATCTTGTTCGGTATCTAATCCACAATGAAATCCAAACTCCCCATTCTTTATTTAATTGCCAATAGAGGAACTTGATTTCTCAACTCATTCTGTGGCTCAGCTAGTTAAGCACTATGTTGGTTCAGTTGTAATGTTCTTATGCCTGAGTCTCACAGTTTGGGAACAAAATGTCAAGCCCCACTCTCCAATTCGAACATGGAGCAGTACTGCATTGCCAAAAGTATACATTTTTGGGAGACATGTTTCACGCAAGCCCAATTGAATATTAACAATTCAATGACACTATTTGAAATGTTATTTGCAAATTTGCAAACATAATATTACTACTTTTCAAAAATGATCTATTGACTGTGAGGCACTGTGGAACTTCCTTTAATAAGGCAATAAAATATATAATCTTTCTTTTGTGTTAAATCAAATGAGGAAATGTGTTGAGGTCTGACAGTTTAGCTCAGTTTACTTTAGTTTAGTTTAGTTTAGTTTAGAGATATAGCATGGAAACAGGCCTTTCGGCCCACTGAGTTCCTTATTGATCAACAATCACTCGTACACTAGTTCTATCCCGCACCTTAGGGACGATTTACAGAAGCCAATTAACCTACAAACCTTTACATCTTTGGTTGACCATCCCTGTTTTCTCTGACTACATTAGTTTCTGGCATCTTTTTAATCTTTACATTTAAATTTAACCATCCTTTCACCCCGAACATTCTCCAATGACGTGAAATTGTACCAATCATCGATTCCTCTGTCACCAACCTAATGTGCATTGATTCCTCTTGTTCCATCATGCCCACACTTTTCCTCCTAAGCTCCATAATACGTCTGCTTCAATATTTCCCTCTACTGCAACAGTTTTAATGAGCTTTTTGGCTTACTGTTCCTATAATTAAGCTTGGGATGTTTTTCTACATTAATTGAACATTGCCTAAAGGAATTTACAATAAACAGGAAATATATCTTTAAAAGAAAATCTAATGGTAATTCTTGCTCTTCCATGGATAATCGTGGTGCTTATTCTCTTTCTACAATGGAGGGACATGTTTTTATAATATTTCTCTAATGGATCTTTGCATGGAAAAATCTCCACAAAAATATGCTAGTTTTAATAATAGGGCAGCTCTTTTTCCCTACCAGTAGATTGCCTGCCACTTAGTACTGACATTGACCACTGTAGGTATCTCCTCCCAGTATCCTCTGAGTGTGTGCCTAGATGGATAGATTAGATTAGATTAGATGAGATTGGATTAGATACTTTTATTGTCACATGTCACAAGTCATAGTGAGATACTTTGTTTTGATTACCTAGGTATACAAAGAGTCCCCACGTCAAGGGTGCCGATCAAGTTACAAAGTACCCTTTTCATTTCCCCCCCCCCCCACCCCACCCCACCCCGCATCCAGTCTCCCTTGGTTCTCATCAGCCCCCTCATGCCACAAGAAGTCCTCCCCCCACTTTCTTCTCGACTGTCCTCCACTATGGGTCCCAACTTGTCCTTGGCAGCTCCCCTATGCGACCTCAGGCCTCGGGGCTCCGGCCTCCAACCTCGGGACTTGGACTTACTGTAGCCCAATGGTACCTCATCCATTCCTTGCACCTTGACCTCCACTGGTGGGTTGGCAGGTGTAGCTCAAAGCCTCCCATGTTGTGCCATGAAT
Source organism: Okamejei kenojei (assembly GCA_035221665.1). NCBI lineage: Eukaryota > Metazoa > Chordata > Chondrichthyes > Rajiformes > Rajidae > Okamejei > Okamejei kenojei. The sequence goes on from CM069136.1 coordinate 48,012,166, forward strand.
TAGCAAGTTGCAATCATTCCAACAATCCTTTCCATCACCCCCTTCTGCCATAGTATACCAGACCTTTGTAAAGGCAAAGACTAGCATCAAGCAATGCAAGTAGGTCCTCTGGCGCTTCCTACTCATTGCATTGTGGTCTCTGTTCAGATATAAACTGCTCAGCAACTGACCTGGTTACAATGACCAGTCTTCATAAACTTGTTCAACTACCTGCATTGTTACAGGTATATGGCATGTATGTATTTTTACCTGATAACCGTTTGCATTGCGATTGAAAAGCACCATTATTCACAGCGCTCTGACATTGAAACAATACTCACCATATCATACTGCTTACGTGTTTTATACATTTAAACAAGTTCTGGAAAATTGTGCTGCAGGTCAAATGATTGTGGCAAGGAGGCGTGTACTGTTAGTCTGCGTGCCATCAGAATCCATGATTTTCACACACATAACTTGTGCTCAGAAGGCAGAAATCACAAAGCTTTGCTTATTCAAGCACATAAATACCGAGTAATTTCAGGAGTCCCACGCAATAACTGTAATTAGCGACGGTCGGTTGATACTACAAATTAAAGGGGAGGTAAGAACTGAACGCACCCACTGCTGGAGTACTCACAACAAGGCAGCAAAGGCATGGGAGCAGACCACTGTTTCACTGCTTCAAAAGGTGGACGCCCAGGGAAAGCTTTAATTTGCATGGGTGCCCAAGGAGTGACTACGGGCTGAAATGAAGGAAGTGACCAGACAGATTTCCAGAAGGCTGAAGACCTGGCCCTGATGTAATGAGCTCAATGCTGATCATGGTTGGTTTTATTGGCTTACTATATTATGTGTACCAAGGTACAGTGAAAAACTTTGTTTTAAGCACCATGCGGACAAATCAGACCTTACATTGGTACATTGGTACTAAAACCTCTTCATAACCAATACTGTTACAGAACTCTTCAAATTTGTCTCTACATCTTACATTTGATGCCATGCATGTCATGATACTAATCCCTACATCCATAGCAGAACCATTTTCAATGAAGACCAATGCTAAACAAGGTTCATCATTCCCCAATGCTTTGTTCAATCTTTCTCACTGCAATGTTCCACCTCAGCTCTAGCAAACATCCCACAGGGATGGAGCTGACCTACAGAACCAATGCAATACTGTTCAATCTACGGGGACTATTCTCCACAACTAAGCTCACCCAAGCCTCAGTAGTCAGTTGCAGTAAAAGTATTCATACCCCTTGAACTTTTCCACATTTTGTCACGTTACAACGACAAACGTAAATGTATTTTATTGGGATTTTATGTGATAGACCAACACAAAGTGGTGCATAATTGTGAAGTGGAAGGAAACTGATACATGGTTTCCAAATATTATTACAAATAAAAAACTGAAAAGTGTGGCGTGCAAAAGTATTCAGCCCCCCTGAGTCAATACTTTGTAGAACCACCCTTTGCTGCAATTATAGCTGCAAGTCTTTTGGGGTATGTCTCTACCAGCTTTGCACATCTAGAGACTGAAATTTTTGCCCATTCTTCTTTGCAAAATAGCTCAAGCTCAGTCGGATTGGATGGAGAGCATCTGTGAACAGCAATTTTCAAGTCTTGCCAGAGATTCTCAATTGGATTTAGGTCTGGACTTTGTCTGGGCTATTCTAACACATGAATATGCTTTGATCTAAACCATTCCATTGTAGCTCTGGCTGTATGTTTAGGATCGTTGTCCTGCTGGAAGGTGAACCTCCGCCCCAGTCTCAAGTCTTTTGCAGACTCTAACAGGTTTTCTTCCATGATTGCCCTGTATTTGGCTCCATCCATCTTCCCATCAACTCTGACCAGCTTCCCTGTCCCTGCTGAAGAAAAGCATCCCCGCAGCATGATGCTGCCACCACCATGTTTCACACTGGGGATGGTGTGTTCAGGGTGATGTGCAGTGTTAGTTTTCCACCACACATAGCGTTTTGCATTTATGCCAAAAACTTCAATTTTGGTCTCATCAGACCAGAGCATGTTTGCTGTGTCCCCCACATGGCTTGTGGCAAACTGCAAACGGGACTTCTTATGGCTTTGTTTCAACAAAGGCTTTCTTCTTGCCACTCTTCCATAAAGGCCCGATTTGTGGAGCGCACGACTAATAGTTGTCCTGTGGACAGAATCTCCCACCTGAGCTGTGGATCTCTGCAGCTGCTCCAGAGTTACCATGGGCCTCTTGGCTGCTTCTCTGATCAATGTTCTCCTTGCCCGGCCTGTCAGTTTAGGTGGACGGCCATGTCTTGGTAGGTTTGCAGTTGTGCCATACTCTTTCCATTTTCGGATGATGGATTGATCAGTGCTCCGTGAGATGTTCAAAGCTTGGGATATTTTTTTATAACCTAACCCTGCTTTAAACCTCTCCACAACTTTATCCCTGACCTGTCTGGTGTGTTCCTTGGGCTTCATGATGCCCAAGGAACATTGTTTGTTCACTAATGTTCTCTAACAAACCTCTGAGGCCTTCACAGAACAGCTGTATTTATACTGAGATTAGATTACACACAAGTGGACTCTATTTACTAATTAGGTGACTTCTGAAGGCAATTGGTTGCACTCAATTTTATTTAGGGGTATCAAAGTAAAGGGGGCTGAATACTTTTGCACGCCACACTTTTCAGTTTTTTATTTGTAAAAAGATTTGAAAACCATGTATCATTTTCCTTCCACTTCACAATTATGCGTCACTTTGTGTTGGTCTATCACATAAAATCCCAATAAAATACATTTACATTTGTGGTTGTAATGTGGCAAAATGTGGAAAAGTTCAATGGGTATGAATACTTTTGCAAGCCACTGTACATGACATCTGCATTTCAAAGGCTGAGAACCATATAATTGTTGCCTTGTTCACCAAAGGATACAAGAGGATGAATCTTGTACTCTGCATGTGGAAGGCAAAGGTCCCCAACTAACCAGCTCCTGTTGTATCACACAGCTCTCTATCCATGAAAGTTCATAGTAAGAAATGTTTTCTTGAAAATGTGGAACATTCCCTGATGGCTTCTGGGAACCTCAGACATTTGGCTGTTCGAAGTGCTGAATGGGCATTCAGGAAGCCATACATGGAGAGCACACAGATACTTTGCATAAGTGGTGGATGGAGCTCACCATTTCCCAAACCACCTACCTGGCCTCCTCCTGTAGAAGAGTCTGCAGGTCCCACACTGGCCTCATCTGTCCTCTGCTGAAGTAGAAGCAGGTCCTCCCCAATCATGAAGGTTTGTTAAGGGACAATAATTATATGCTCTATGACTACATTTCTAGGTTTTTCTCAGCTTTCTTTTCCTGAAGTGGAGGAATTAAATAATTATACATGACAAAAATAAACATAAACCTATTGCGACTTGGAAAATGGACGGCTGTACTTGATCAATCAAAACGTTCATAATTTAACCAGAGATTACAAAATAATAAGATTTAATTCCAGATTCTCGTATGTCATCTGCCTTGAATCTGAATGAAAAATAATTTGGTTCCCAAATTGCTGAATCTATTCTATTAATTAAACATATACATGAGTAGTCTAATAATGAAGCTTGGTTCAGTAACAACCTGCCTCTGTCCTCTTAAGGTCAGTATTCAACATTTCCCTTAGGGAATGTGATCTAAAGAAGTTAATCCATTCTGCTTGTAAACTTGAGGTCAACTACAGATGGTGTACATCTCCATGCTTATCTCTGTTCTTTGTGAAGATAATATTGTCACAATAGATGTTTGGCATACATTTTATTTATAAATCCAACAGTAAAAAAAATATTCGCCAATACATAATTTTAGCAAACAGCCCAAAAATAATTTCCCAAATAATATTTACTGTTTGGACAGATTTTGATTAGTTTTTTTTAAAGCATTTTTTTTGGTCCTGCTCACTATCTCTGGTAGCCACAAAACAATAAAATTATTCAAAATTATAATGGATTTGAGATTAGGGTGGGGGTGGATTGAGAGGGGGTTGAAGCTAATGTAAGTGTAGAGGTTTACACTATAAGGCGAGAATTGAAAGTGGCAACGTAATGAGGGAAGAAGAGTTTGATATGACATTATTTTGGTGAGTTACCATAAATCCATTAAAATCAGGTGGGTTATCAGTTTTGCCCCTTGTTCTCACGGCTACAGGCAGTGTATCCTTCCTGTGATGTCTCCTCATGCTGTGCAGCAGATGATGTTTACAAACTCTCATTTTCACTCTTCTGGAGACAACATGGAAGCATATTGGCGCAGCGGTAGAGTTGCTGCCTTACAGCGTCAGAGACCCAGGTTCGATCCTGACTACAGGTGCTGTCTGTACGGAATTCGTACATTCTCCCTGTGACTGCATGGGTTTTCTCCGGGTGCTCCGGCTTCCACCCGCACTCCAAAGATGTACAGGTTTGTAGGTTAATTGGCTTCGGTAAGATTGAATATTGTCTTATTGTGTGTAAGATAGTCCTGATGTACGGAGATCGCTGGTCGGCATGGAATCGGTGGGCCAAAGGGGCCTGTTTCTGCGCTGTATCTCTAAACTAAACTAAACGAACAATCTTCTTTTATTATAATAATGTATAATATACAGTATATTTATTATTCTGGAGACATTACAGTGATCAATTTTCAACATGGACTCAGTGGGCTGAAAGACCTGTTCCCATGCCATATCTCTAAACTAAACTAAACTCAACTCAACTAAACTAACTGACTTGTATGTTAGTACAACTGGCTCTGCTAGATTCTTCTAGATCTGAGAATCATTTATTGAAAACAATGGCGGCAAAGTGGTGCAGCTAGTAGAGCTGTTATCTCACAGTTTCAGCAGCTTACACTCAACCCTAACCTCTAAGGTGTTTTGTATAGAGTTTGCATGTTGTTCCTGTGACCATCTGGGTATGTCATGGGTACTCTTGCTCCCTCCCACAACCTAAAGATAGTTGGTAGATTAATTGGTTGCTTTAAATAGCTGGTGAGTGTGTTGGTGAGTTGTAGAATCCGGGAAGAAATAATGGGAATGTGGCAAGAATAAAGATAATATATGTGAAAAATAGAGTGCTTTATGATCAGCATGGACGGTTGGCTGAAGGACCTGTTACCTTGTTGTATCACCTCATGACTATGTAAGCCATGGTTGAAGGAATAATTTTAATTGAAAATTTACCAAACTGGTCTGCAACTCTGAGGGGTGGAATGAGTGTTTGTATGTGATATCACGTCAGCTTGCTGAATATTTGCAAGTATTACTGATTGAACACAGAACATGAACAGTACGGCTCAGGAACAGGAACTTCGGTCCACGACATCTGTGCCGACCATGATGCCAATTTAAACTACCTCCATCTGCCAAAACGTGTCTATAAACTCCCATCCCTTGCCTGTTCATGTGCTTGGCTAAATACCTCTTAAATGTTACTCTTCTATCTACCTCCCCCACCTCCGTTAGCAGCGGTTTCAAGTTGACATCACTCACTATCTGCACATTAGTTGAATAAGTCTAAGATAAGACTAGTGGGGTGCCGCAAGGTTCAGTGCTGGGACCCCAGCTATTTACAATATACATTAATGATTTGGACGAGGGAATTAAATGCAACATCTCGAAGTTTGCGGATGACACGAAGCTGGGGGGCAGTGTTAGCTGTGAGGAGGATGCTAGGAGGCTGCAAGATGACTTGGATAGACTGGGTGAGTGGGCAAATGCATGGCAGATACAATATAATGTGGATCAATGTGAGGTTATCCACTTTGGTGGCAAAAACAGGAAGGTAGACTATTATTTGAATGGTGACCGATTAGGAAAAGGGGAGATGCAGCGAGACCTGGGTGTCATGGTACACCAGTCATTGAAAGTAGGCATGCAGGTGCAGCAGGGTGTGAAGAAAGCGAATGGTATGTTGGCATTCATAGCAAAAGGATTTGAGTACAAGAGCAGGGAGGTTCTACTGAAGTTGTATAGGGTCTTAGTGAGGCCACACCTGGAGTATTGCGTACAGTTTTGGTCTTCTAATCTGAGGAAAGACATTCTTGCCATAGAGGGAGTACAGAGAAGGTTCACCAGACTGATTCCTGGGATGGCACGACTTCCATATGAAGAAAGACTGGATAGACTTGGCTTGTACTCGCTGGAATTTAGCAGATTGAGGGGTGATCTCATAGAGACTTACAAAATTCTTAAGGGGTTGGACAGGCTAGATGCAGGAAGATTGTTCCCGATGTTGGGGAAGTCCAGGACAAGGGGTCACAGTTTAAGGATAAGGGGGAAGTCTTTTAGGACCGAGATGAGAAAATCGTTTTTCACACAGAGAGTGGTGAATCTGTGGAATTCTCTGCCACAGAAGGAAGTTGAGGCCAGTTCGTTGGCCATATTTAAGAGGGAGTTGGATGTGGCCCTTGTGGCTGAAGGGATCCGAGGGTATGGAGAGAAGGCAGGTACAGGATACTGAGTTGGATGATCAGCCATGATCATATTGAATTGGCAGTGCAGGCTCGAAGGGCCGAATGGCCTGCTCCTGCACCTAATTTCTATGTTTCTCTATACACAAAAAGCTGGAGTTACTCAGCGGGACAGGCAGCAGCTCTGGAGAGAAGGAATGGGTGACTTTTCGGTTCAACATCCTTCTTCCTGTTCCTGTGCTGTACTGTTCATCAGGGCCGGCCTTAAGCCGATTGGACCGATTGCTCCCAATTAGGCCCCGCAGCTAAGGGGGCCCCGCACAAGAGTAATCAAAAGATCCAAGAGCTCCGCTCTAGTTTCAATTGGAGCAAAGATCTTATAGCGCGCAAAACGGTCCACTCCTGCGAAATACAATGGACTGACGTGTAGTACGTACCAGAGCTTCACTTCCGTCATTTCAGTAACCCCGACCCAACTTCAGTTATGCCTCTCGCAGTGTTGCGTGGGAACAGTTTATGTGGTGGAGGCGTGTAAAGGGAACAGTTTATGTGTTTTTAAATGTTTTACTTTTTTTTAATTGTCTTTTTAAACGACACATACCTTGTACAGGGAGGAACTGCAGATGCTGCTTTAAACCGAAGACAGACACAAAGAGCTGGAGTAAATCAGCGGACCAGGCAGCATCTCTGGAGAGGACGAGGTGATATTTCGGGTCTACTTTTTCGATAGCTGCCATGAGGGGAGAAGCGTTGGCACCAAGAGCGAGCGAACGCGTGGACAGACGGATGAAAGCAACGATCATAGAGCGGCATAGGTGGACATTTCGGGTCGAGACCCTTCTTGAGACTGACAGTCAAGGGAAAGGGAAACGGGAGATATAGGCATATTCATTCATTTGTATCTTCCATTAATTTGTCCTTAGTACTGTCTATATCTCTTACTCCTCTTTCCCCTGACTCAGCCTGAAGAAGGGTCTCGACCCGAAATGTCACCTACAAAGATCTTTGGTCACCTATTCTGCTCTATGATAGTTGCTTTCGTCTGTCTGTCCACGCGTTCGCTCGCTCTTGGTGCCGGCACTTCTCCCCTCAGACTCCGCCAAATAAACACACTCACAAACACACAGCAATCGGTGCGGGCCGAGACCAGGAGCCGCTATGAGGAGCAGGGCGAAGGATGACATCAAACGGGTCATGGCAGCTATCGAAAAAGTACGGAAATGGTAAGGGGGAAATTTAAAAAAAAAACCCGAAGGAAATAGATGTTTACCAAAAAAATGTGGGGCCCGTGATCGCTCCGTGTCCATGTCGGAGGGAAGTGGGGGGAGGATGTTTTGAGTTCCTCTTTCCCCCGACTCAGTCTGAAGATGGGTCTCGACTCAAAATGTCACCTATTCCCTTTGTCCAGAATTGCCGCCCGACCCGCTGCATTTTTGTCTATCCTTTGCTTTGATCTACTCTCGGCTTGAGTAGATCTACCCCAGGTGGAGGGGGGAGAGAGAGTAGAGGGGTAGAGGTGGAAGAAAGGGGTAGATGGGGAGGGGGGTGTGAGGGGGAATGGAGGAGGGGGAGATGCCCTCACGGTCCCGGGGCAGTGCTCCTGCCCCTCCAGTCACCGTGCTTCACGCACACAGCCCCGGCTCCCCCCCTCTCTCTCCCCGGGAAGACATGGTGAACAATACAGGGAGGGCTGGGCCAGGGCCTGGAGCAACGTTTACAAACCTTGGCCTCAGCTCACACCCGGACCCCGGCATCCGTTCCCGCCACTGGCCCTCTCCCTCCCTTCTCTCCTTCCCTTCCCTCCCTTCCCTTCTTCCCTCCCTTCTCTCCTTCCCTCCATCCTTCCTCTCTCTTTTCCCTTCTCTCCTTCCCTCCCTCCCTTCTTTCTCTCTTTCCCTCCCTCCCTTCTCTCTCTACTTCCCTTCTCTCCTCCATCCCTTCTATCCTTCCCTCCCACACACACACACATAACGCACAGACAACTAACAATAATACATCACGCACAGACAACTAACATACATACAACTAAAACACACACACAACTAAGTTTGGATGGGGTAGAAGCCCAAAGGGTAGGATGGGGCTGAAGCCTAAAATTTAATACCTGGACAGGTTTTTCGCCAATAGTTATTGGTTTTCCAGGCTCTGGTTAATTATTATTTTTTTTCATTTCATAGTCACTAAAACAAGTGGTATTGTAACGATATACTTTTCAGAGGTGATTCACACATTTTGTTTGTTACTGGGGGTACACAAAAGGCTGGAGAAACTCTGCGGGTGCAGCAGCATCTAAGGAGCGAAGGAGATAGGCGACATTTCGGGTCGAGACCCTTCTTCAGACTTCTTGGCTTACATGTATGCAATTTCATATTAAAATGTAGCTCAGATCTGTTTGGTCCATTAACTCGCAGGCACTTTTTAAGCGCACATTTTGATTACTTTCCATTCTACCATAGAGATATAAAGTCAATAATAGACTTTATTTGTATTTCTATGATTCTACAGACCTTGGCTGGGAACCTGGGGCTGACCAAAATGGTTCCCAATTGGGCCCCGCACCTCCTAAGGCCGGCCCTGCTGTTCATGTTCTGTGTTCAATCAGTAATACTTGCAAATATTTAGCAAGCTATTGTGATATTACACACAATCCCTCATTCCACCCCTCAGGACTCAGAGTTGCAGACCAGTTTGGTAAAGTATCGATTAAAACTATCGAGTCTTCTTCTCGACCTGAAAAGTCAACCATTCCTTCTCTCCAGAGATGCTGCCTGTCCAGTTGAGTTGCTCAACCTTTTTGTGTCTATCTTTGGTTCAAACCATCATCTGCAGTTCCTTCTTACACATTTTGTCTGCTCCAGTTGAATAAGTCTTCTCTGTTTATAAAATCGAACCATATGAGAGATATTTAGTTGTGTTCCATTTGTGTGAATGCTGGCAAAATTCATCTTCACAATGTTTGTGAAGATGAATTTCAGTCCTGCATTCTGTTTCTCAGATTCCACCGGGAAGATATTGTGTTATAATGTGCATACATCTCAAGAGCACCGCCTTATGAATGGGCATTTTCTTTTGTTTACAATGATGAGAATGACTGTGGTAGCCTGAGGCTGTTGTTTGGATCCAGTTGTAAGTACTAAAACTACTTTTGTGAGGACAATGGGGGAGGAATGTTCTTGTGGGCTCCATGAAGATTGCCAGAAAAAGGCTGCTTTCTCATTCTCATCTGACTGCATTCTGCCCTGTACTTTCTTCCAGCTGGGATATTGTTGGGACATACTTGTTAGATGTTTGTAGGTTGGGCTTGGCTCTCTGACCAAAACAGCTCTCCTTCCACAGGTATCAGGTTGCCGGGTGGCTTAAATTTGCCTTAATGCTCTTTTCCTTCAAGAGAGCGCTGGTTGCCCTGTGTAAATCATTTAGGAGATGTTAATCTTGAACCAGCATTAGCGATTTTCCTTCATTAACTTTACAAGTTCACAAGTTGTAGGAGTAGAATTAGGCCATTCAGCCCATCAAGACTACTCCGCCATCCAATCATGGCTGATCTCTGCCAACTAATCCCATTTTCCTACCTTCTCCCCATAACCCTTGACATCCAATCTAATCAAGAACTTGCCTATCTCTGCCTTAAAAATATACTCTGACTTGGCCTCCACAGCCCTCTGTGGCAATGATTACTACCCTCTGACTAAAGAAGTTCCTCCTCACCTCCATTTTAAAATAGTGCCCTTTAATTCTAGACTCTCCCACCAGTGGAAACATCCTTTCCACGTCCACTCTATCTATGCCTTACATTATTCTATTGATCCTTTAGAAAGAAGCAAAACCTTAAGAGGTCTTGGTGGTCATAAAAATCAAACTGGGCTTTTCTTTGTCAGTAGACTCCATCAAGCATACACTTGGGTAGAGGGCAGAGATACTTTCTACAATAACTTATCTGAGTGTCTATAATCTATGATCTTCTGTGTATTTGTTTTCTCTGCAAGGTTTGAGAATAATCCCCCCTTTCAAAAATAAATACCTCCAATATAAAACAATAGAGACTAAAATTAAGTCTGAATTAACTAAAGAACTTTCCACGTGAACAAGTGTCACTGAACCACAATGGAAGCACACCAATGGTCCTCCTCAACTTGGAATCTACCTTCATGATACTTTCTTGTAGTTCCTACAACTAAGTATATAATTGTAATGATAAATTTTGAGCCCGGCTGTTGGGGTTTACTGCAGTACTCAATCTGCATTTGGTGAACTGGTGGACCATGAGAACTTAAAAATATTTGTCACACTTTTTTCCTGGAGCATCATGAGTAAAAATCCTGGCCTGGTTGCTGGACGTTTGTAGAATGATTAATCTTAAATTGGAAGAAATTAATTTAGAGGGTCATCGGAGGGACAGATGGGAGAAAAATAGGCAATTAACTTAACTAGCTCTTGAGGTTTTAATATCAGAATAACAAAAATCTCCTAAAAGGTAGAAGAGAACAGAGGGATATTAGCTTCCCACTGACTAATGGAGAAGAACACAGCTACCTGTGGTGGGAGACAAGGTCTATTTTAAAAGTCAGACCCAATTAATATGCATCCAGCGGAAGAATTCACAGGGGCACTCAGCTGAAAGAAGACCAAGTCTTAGCAGATTGGAATCATGGAGCTTGAGAGAGAAGGCAAACCTTCAAACAGTGATTTTCGTGAAGCCCCTGGGGTCATTTCTGTACGTCCTGCTCTCACATAAAACAGATTTAAAATCTCCATTCTAGCCTGCCAGGTTTTACTGAGATCAGCATCCATAATTCGCAGTCTGTTGTGTGGGCCACTTGAATTGCATTAGGCCTTATGTATATCACATGACACCAATTTACATGGCTCTGTAAAACACCCACTTGATTCAGGCAGATTTGTTAACCACCCATAACATTCTTTGTTGTAATAATGATTGAGAACAAAACAAAAACAGGCAATGGTATTTTATAATGTTAACTCTGCCACCACTTTATTTCTACCTGTTAAAGTCACTCTAGGTTAATGTTGAAATTTAAAGAATCCCGTCATTAAATCCATTAATTAATGAAAATGTTTGTTTCTCATTCTTCCAAAGTGCTGAGAGAAATAAATGTAAATTATTTAGCTAATTATTTAACTAATCAATGGGAAGGAAAAGGTGTGTGGCATCCTGAGCAATTGGTCCAGTTAGTTATTTACATGTTTGGAGAGAATTCCTAATTGTGCCTCTCTAAGCAACAAAAATATATATATTCCTCCACTGTCAGAGTGAGGCCACACACAAATTGGGGAAACAGCACCTCATATTTCACTTGGTCAGCTTACAATGTTGAATATTAATATCTCTACATTTCTAAATTCCTCACTCCCTCTTTCCCTCCCTCTCTCCCTCTCTCCTTCCCTCTCTCCTTCCCTCTCTCCTTCTCCTCTCTCTCTCTCTCTCTCTCTCTCTCTCTCTCTCTCTCTCTCTCTCTCCCCTCTCTCTCTCTCTCTCTCCTCTCTCTCTCTCTCTCTCTCTCTGTCTCTCTCTCTCTCTCTCTCTCTCTCTCTCTCTCTCTCTCTCTCTCTCTCTCTCTCTCTCTCTCTCTCTATATATATATATATATATATATATATATATATTATATATATATTTCTCCCTCGTCCCTCTCTCCCCCCACCCCCCCCCACCCCCCAGTCATCCCAATATTTCCAATCTTTGCATCCTTTTATTCCCATCCTATCTTCCCCAGCCAACAATAGGCTATCATGGACTCCACTCTTCCTGAGGTCATCTGTTGCCAACACTGTTTTATTCTGGCCTTCTCTATCTTTTAGTCTGAAGAAGTGTTCCGACCCGAAACACCACCTATTCCTTGAGGTGGAGATGCTCCCTGAGCTGCTGAGTTACTCCAGCATTTTGTGTCTATCGTTGGTATAAACCAGCATCTGCAGTTCCTTCCTACACAACAAAATAAGTCTATATATGCCTCTATCCTGAATATTTTGTAATTTTCCAGATATGCCTCTATCCTGAATATATTGTAATTACTTTATTTTACTTTAATATTTGTAGATTTTTCTTTATATCAGACCTCATATGCTGATTAAAGAGGAATCAATGCAATAATCTACTGTGGCTGTGTACGATTGTGTGTTTTGTATTATAGTTAAATGTGGAGATGAGAGCAGTGAAAGCAACAAAGAGCTGGCAAAAATGAATTACTTCTGCTTTAATATGTCTGCACACATGCAGGCATGGGAGCTGAGTATTTTACTAATTTTGTACTGTGGTGACTGTCAGAGGTGACCTACTCATCGCAGATGCATTTAAGAATCTAAATTTACAAACAAAATATACATTTTGCAAATCCATTTATGGGTGTGTGTCACAAGGCTGTCATTTGTTGTTCTACTTTAATTGAACCAGGGCAATCCCAATGGTGAAGATACATGCATTGTGCTGTCAGTTGGGAAGACCTGGGATTTTGCACCAGTGACAATGGTGAAATAATCACAATCATAATCATAGTTTATCAGCCAAGTATGTTTTGCAACATACGAGGAATTTGATTTGCCATACCGTCATATCAATAAAAAGCAACAAGACACACAAAATACATTTTAACATTAACATCCACCAGTTACTCCTCCACATTCCTCACTGTGATGGAAGGCGTAAAAAAGTTGAATCTCTTCCCTTCTTTGTACTCCCGCAGTTGGGGCCTCGAGCCTTCCGTTGACGGGACGATCTTGACTCCCATAGCCGGCGGTCGGGCCCTCCATGTCGGGGCGATCAAGCACCTGCATCGTGGGGGTATCAGCTCCCTCGTGCCAGGCGATCGACCCAGGGTCGGAGCTGGTCGAACCTTCTGCGTCGTTTGGAGCTCCCGACATTGGTCTCTACCCGAGTCTGCAAGCTGCTCGATGTTGAAATCCGCAGGCTGCGGTTGGAGCGTCGATCCCAAGCAAGAGATCGGCTCCGATGGTAAGTCCGCATCCCCGCGATGGGGATCAAAGTCAGTCAGTCGAGCAAGGCCTCCAGCTCCATGATGTTAGGCCGCAGAGTGACCGGAGATACGATCCGGAAAACAATCGCATCTCCGGCAAGGTAAGAGATTGAAAAAAAGTTTCCCCCAACCCCCTCCCCTACCCCCCTCATAAAACAAACCAGAGTACATTAACACAAACTTTTTAAATGCACTAAAAATTACAAAAAAGGAGGCGAAAAGACAGACGGACTGTTGGCAAGGCTGCCATTGTGCAACGTTCCCTGGTGGTATATATAATTTTAAGTTAGAGTACAGCCCCTGTCCCACTTAGGAGACCTAAACAGCAACCTCTGGTGACTTTGCCCACCACCCAAGGTTTCCATGAGGTCACCGGAGGTTTTGTTCACTCTCCCTAATCGTCGAAAGTGGTTTCCGCGTGGTCGAAGCTTCATCTAGGTTGCTGCTATTTTTTTATCATGATTAAAACCGGCCTCGACTAAAAGTAGGTTGCCGTTTTAAAAATCTATAATTTTTTTGTCGCAGGTCCAGTCGTAGCTGGTTTTCCTCAAAGTCGAGCAAGGTTTTTAACATATGCGTGGGAGGTGGTTGGAGGTTGCAGGTCACCTCGACCTTGATTTTTTTTTTGGGTGGCGGACAAGGTCACCAGAGGTTGCTGTTTAGGTCTCCTAAGTGGGACAGGGGCTTAAGAGAGTGCATGACATGGAGGGGAACACATGGAGTTTCATGTGCTTGGTGCTCCTCAACAGTACATGCAAAAGCTTTCGGGAGTGCTATCACAAAACCTTTATTGAGTTGCTGCTTTCCTTGGGTCATTGCTGCATGACATAGTCATGAGGCTCACTGGCAGATTAACTGAAGTTTAAGATATAAGAGCTCAAGTTTTGTCTTGGAGAATGTCAGATGACTTAGGTTATGTGGGAACAGGCAAGTGGGGAGTATTTTAACACAATACGACTTGGTTCTGATTATTGGAGGAAAGACAATGTGCAGTCAGGAGGTGAGTCACCTGCCATAGAAAACCCAGCTCTGACCTTCTTTAGTCATTACACTATTTATCTGCTGGTCTCATTGCCTTTCAGAAAAATGTAGAAAACATCGCAAATAATGGATCTGGTAAGTGCTGTCTTCAAAACATTGCGTTAAAAATCATATTTTCTCATAAGCCAAAGTAGATAATAGATTGTTAACGAAGAAACTGCAGATGCTGGAGAATCGAGGGTTACACAAAATGCTGGAGAAACTCAGCGGGTGCAGCAGCATCTAAGGAGCGAAGGAGATAGGCGACGTTTCGGGTCGGGTCTGAAGAAGGGTCTCGACCCGAAACGTCGCCTATCTCCTTCGCTCCTTAGATGCTGCTGCATGAGTTTCTCCAGCATTTTGTAGATAATAGATTGTCTTCTATAGCTACCGACTAATTATTTGAGGGTATTAATTAAAAGAGATTATGGAAAAGATGTATTAACTCTCAATAATGTTGACAATTGCATGTGAAAAACTATTGCAACATATTTTAAAGAAAGTATGATTTTGTTAAATTTTTAATATTCCTTATAAATTGCCATGTATATTCAGAAAATATAATGTAAGCAGAAAAATTGAAAGTGTATAATACTAAACAAAGGATGCAATCTAGAAATAGCTTAAAATGAAAACTTAAAATTGGGTGGGATGGAAGGAGTTGACGAGTCTCTGATGTAACGGACTGAGTCCACCACTTTCTGCAGGTTCAGACGGTCAAGAGCTAAGCCGTTGTTGAGCCAAAATGATTCCATCAGAATCTGCAGTTCAAGGGAATTCTTGTGGTCATGCCAAACTTTCTCAGACATCTAAGAAAGTAAATATGCTGCTGCGCTTTCTTGATCACCGCATCAGTGTGAAGGGACCAGGTTAGGCTGTTGGTGATATGTTTGTTGAGGAACTTGAAGCTGTTAACCATCTCTACAACAGCTCCATTGACGAGGACAAGGTTGCGTTCACCTCCTTGTTTCCTTAGGTCAACAGCCAACACTTCTGGTTGCAGATATTAAGATCTAGATTATTGGCCTGACCCCATGTCACTAGGTTCTTAATATCTTTCCGTACTTCATCTTGTCATTGTTGCAGATTCAGCTGACAAATATGGCATAATGGCTAATTTTGTCATCTTGTGAGTTGATGTTGTACCTGGCCGCACAGCCTTGGGTGAACAGGGAGCTGAAGCAGGGACTCTGCACACAACCCTGAGGTGCACCAGTGTTGAGGGCCAAGGTGGAGGAAATGGTATGACCAATTCTAACTGATTAACGCCTCTGTAGACCTATTTTACTTCGGAGTCAAGTGAGTGACTTTGTGAAGACCCAACCACCACGCATGCGCGACATATCGTCGCTCGCATTGCATTCGGCAAGCTGGGAGGGGCGCAGCTCCTCTGCCAGCAGCTGAAAAAAGGACCATCAGGTAAGTTTTACTAACCTTGAGCTGGTTGTGCTCTGTATTAGTTAAATCTTTTCCAGAGACGCCCTATGGACAAAAATCAGAGCAAATAGAGGGCTGCTTCTAAGCATGCCACGGAGGACCGCGGGACTTTGGAGCAAGTTCAGCAGCCAAATTCCCCGGAGCTGGCCGTGGAGTTTTCGGCAGAACCCGTACCTCGGACCGGGAAGATAGCGCAGAAGTCGGGGAGCCCTGCTCAGTCGGCAGGCCCCGACTTTCCACCACAACAGTCCAGAAAACTGCGGACTGGCGGTAGGACCGCGCAGGAGTCGGGAAGCCCCGTTTATAAGGCAAGCCCTGACTCTCCACCGCTTCAGTCCGGATGACGGTAAAAAAGTGCGGAAATCGGGTAGCCCCGTTATACGGCAGACCCCGACTCTCCACCGCGACAGTCCGGAAGACTCGGACTGACGGTAAAACCGCGCTAAAGTCGAGTAGCCCCATTTTTACGTCATGCACCGACCTTCCACCGCATCAGTCCGGAAGACCACGGACTGGCGGCAGGCCCAAGTGGATGTCGTGTAGCCCCGCAGGAGCGGCAGGCACCGACTTTCTACTGCAACAGTCCGAGTCATCACCCCGATGGGGTATGGACTGGCGGTCATAGCCTCATTGACTCAGCTGAGTCCGGGGAAGACGACCTGCCGTTCGCAGATAGCGACAGCGAACGCATTGCCCGCATGGAGTGGTTGATGGAGCAGCTGCTCCAGAGGGACCTATTCCAGCAGGAGCATGTGTCGCGTGGATCACACAGGTCCATGACAGCCCCTTTTCCAGGACTGTCCAACAGCTCCCTCCTCGGAGGGGAGCGCCAGAAGTCAGGGATTGGCTGACCTTGAGGGGTTGACCGAAGACCCAAAGTTGCATGGGATGCAGGAAGAGGAACTTCTGGGGATGGTGTCCAAATTTGCACAGCCATCCCAGAAAGGGCAACCTCTTCAGCCACAGCTAGCGGCTAGCATCAATTACCTGCCTACTCACCAACTACAGGAACAGGTAATTTCGGAGACCACAGCCAAGTACCTGGCCCCGGAGAATTGCGAGTCGCTGAATGTGCCCACCGTCAACACACCCATATGGGGCAACATAAGCCCTGGTATAAGGCTTTGAAAATTCAGACATTTCACAGGAATTGAAAATTCAGACATTTCTGAAACTACTGACCTCTGGGAATGCTGCATTTGCCAAGTCCGTTGATGGTGCGGACATGACGGAAGAGCAGCAGGATGCGTTAGCCCTGTTCTGCAATGCACAATATGAGATCAATTGCTTCAGGAAAAGCTCTATCCATCCCATGCTCAACCCCAAATTTGCAGGGTTGTGTAAAGCCAGCGCTACGCCGTCACCGAGCTTGCTGTTTGGGGATGACCTGCCCAAACAGGTCAAAGACCTAGATGAGGAAGCCAAAGTGGTTGGCATGATAAAACCGCCTTCCTCTAGCAGGCCACCAGTGTATCGACGGCAGCATCCCTATGCAACACCCAACAGGCCCCGCTTTCACCCTGATAGGGTGACAGGTGCAAACCCAAAGGTCGCGCCTCATCCATAGAGGCCTTTTTTAGGCCAAGGCCCAGAGCGACCCACACCACAGCACCACCACATCCCAAGAGCCAAGGACAGAAGACCAAGCCCCACCGGTAACCATGGAGGTAAGTGTGTCTGGTTCCCTTGGGAATTCTGCATGCATAACTTCACATGGGAGGTAGGTTGCGTCTGTTTGGGGATGCATGGAGTTCCATAACTTCTGACCTCTTTATATTGCACAGTATTCAGGGTTATGAAACTGAATTTATAAACAAACAACTCCCCCTAGTTCAACATGTATCTAGCCGGAAATTTGTGCTTTCCCAAAAAGAGAAAGTGGAAGGACATGCAGAACTATTCAGATTATATATCAAGGGGGTAATAGAGAAAACCGTACATGAACCTCTTGAGTTTGTACCTCACATCTTTACCAAAACCAAAAAAGATGGTGGATGTCGTATTATTATTGATTTAACTCAACTGAATACCTTTGTGCAATATACCCATTTCAAGATGGAAACATTTGAAACTGCCAAACAACTGATTTCCAGAGGGTACTTCATGGCCTGCATTGATCTAAAAGATGCATACTATTCAGTACCTATACGTAAAGATCACCGCAGATATTTGAAATGTGTCTGGATGGGGCAACTGTGGCAGTATAGAGCACTGCCTAATGGACTAACAACAGTCCCCAGATTATTTACCAAAATATTGAAACCAGCATTGCCGTCTCTACGAAGACAAAATCACATAGTCATGGCCTATCTTGATGACATCCTGATAGAAACATAGAACATAGAAACATAGAAATTAGGTGCAGGAGTAGGCCATTCAGCCCTTCGAGCCCGCACCGCCATTCAATATGATCATGCCTGATCATCCAACTCAGTATCCCGTACCTGCCTTCTCTCCATACCCTCTGATCCCCTTAGCCACAAGGGCCACATCCAACTCACTCTTAAATATAGCCAATGAACTGGCCTCAACTACCCTCTGTGGCAGAGAGTTCCAGAGACTCACCACTCTCTGTGTGAAAAAAAGTCTTTCTCATCTTGGTCTTAAAGGATTTCCCCCTTATCCTTAAGCTGTGACCCCTTGTCCTGGACTTCCCCAACATCGGGAACAATCTTCCTGCATCTAGCCTGTCCAACCCCTTAAGAATTTTGTAAGTTTCTATAAGATCCCCTCTCAATCTCCTAAATTCCAGAGAGTATAAACCGAGTCTATCCAGTCTTTGTTCATAAGACAGTCCTGACATCCCAGGAATCAGTCTGGTGAACCTTCTCTGCACTCCCTCTATGGCAATAATGTCCTTCCTCATTCCTGATTATTATTCCAATAATGTCCTTCCTGATTGTGGGGAAATCTTTGGAATTGGCTAAATTAGCTGTGACAGTCACCAAGTCACTATTCCAAAAGCTGGGGTTCGTCATCCATCCAGACAAATCTAAATTAACACCTTCTGTCATTATGGACTATCTGGGATTCACGATTAACACAAATCATATGACTATCAATTTACCGAATAACAAAGCGGCAGATATAATAGAGGCATGTAATAGCCTTGCTTGCGCCAAAAAAACGACTATTCGACATGCTGCTAAGGTAATTGGGAAACTTGTAGCTACATTTCCAGCTGCACAATATGGACCGTTCCATTATCAAAATTTGCAAAGAGCAAAAATCTCAGCACTAAAAACTCATGCTGGGCATTTTGACAGACCTATGCAGCTACCAACCAAAGCAAAAAAGTTAGCTACGATGGTGGAGTAGCATAATTCAATATTGTTTTAATCCCATCGTAGTTACAAACCCTTCAGTCGTGTTGCAAACTGACGCCAGCGCCCATGGCTGGGGAACTACCGACACCACCTCCAGTTGTGGTGGTAGATGGGATTTGCATGAATCTACATTGCTTCAATCACGAGGTATAAACTATTTGGAAATGCTGGGAGCATTTCATGGACTACGGGCCTACTGTACAAATATGCATCATACGCATGTCCATCTACAAATAGACAATACCACAGTGGTGGCATATTTAAACCATATGTGTGGTATCAAGTCGATATCTTGTGATGAAATGGCAAACACAATTTAGCACTGGTGCATTGAAAGAAACATTTGGATTTCAGCTACATACCTTCCGGGTAAGCTAAATACAGTGGCGGACACCAGGTCATGGATATTCAATGACAACACCGAGTGGATGTTGAACCACCAAATATTTGCTAACATTATAGCTCAGTATGGAACACCAGATATCGACCTTTTTGCGTCCAGATTGAACCATCAGATATCAACATGTGTCTCTTGGGAACCAGACCCTGGGGCAGTAGCGATGGACGCTTTCTCGCTACATTGGGGGAACTTCTATGCATTTCCCCTCTTTCTGCCTCATCAGTCGGGAATTGCGGAAAATCCAGTTAGATTCCGTGTCAGGAATACTGATAATACCCGACTGGCCTACACAGCCATGGTTCCCAGTGGTTCTCGACATGGTGAAGGAAACGTGTTTTCAGGTTCCCATATGCCCGAACTTCCTGACACATCCCATATCAGGGGAGAGTCATCCGTGCCATGGTCATCTGAACCTGTTGGCTTGCAGGTTCTGAAGAGACCATTACTGGAATTCGGGCTGTCGAACAGGACCATGGACATCATCATGGCGTCATGCAGAGAGTCCACAAGGAAGCAATACCTTACCCATGTAAGGAAATGGGAGGTGTCCTGTTTCAGGACTGATACCACCTACAACTCTGCCACCATCACAGATGTGCTGGAATTCCTCGCAGGCCTTCACTACGATAAGGGCCTCAGCTACAGTGCCATCAACAGTGCAAGGAGTGCATTATCATCCTACCTCAGACTTGGAGTGGGATCCCATCCATTGGTATCAAAACTAATAAGGGGTATTTTCAATTCCAACCCTCCCAGGCCATGATACACTATGACCTGGGATATTGGGGTAGTGTTGTCCCTACTCAGGAGTTGGTCACCAGTTTTGAATCTCCCACTGGCAAAACACACCTATAAAGTGGTGATGCTGATGGCACGTATCACCGCTCAACGGTTCTAGACCCTCCACAAACTAAAATTGGACAGAATGGTCTCGACCCCCACTAAGATAACCTTCTTTATTGACGTGTTACTAAAACATCATAAACCTGGAACAACCAGTCTTAAATTGGAATTCCTGGCATATCCTATTGATGTACGTCTTTGTACAGCCACCCACCTCCGACATTATATAGATGTCACCAAGAATATCAGGGGTATGGAAGTAGGTCTTTTTATCAGTTTAAATGCCCACACTACAGGGTAACTGTGCAGACTATTTCCAAGTGACTCAGGGTGGTGTTGGGTGCAGCAGGGGTAGACACTGACAGTTTTAAATCTCATTCTACCAGGGCTGCATCCACATCAGCGGCGAGGAACATGGAGGTGCCCATGGACCATGTCCTTGCAAAGCGGGCTGGGCCAATGAGGGCACATTTCAGCGGTTTTACAATAAACCTGTGGCCACACCCGCAACGTTTGCAGACACTATTTTAAGTTCTGTTCCCTAAACGTTCCCCGAAGTCAGGGGATTTTTTGTTTGTGTTAATAAATACATTATTGTTTTTCAGCTCTGTTTCATGTCTGAAATACATTAACATACTTCCTCCATTAGTTATTACGGCAGTGTGTGAGCATGGACGTGGTTCCAGGGCATGAAATCACAGAGCTTTGAAATCTTCACGAAGTCACTCACGTGACTCCGAAGTAAAATAGTAAGATTAAACGAGAACTTACCAGATCCTTATTTTATGAGGAGTTATGATGAGGGATTTCGTGCCCTCCGCTCCCAACCCTCTATCATAAGGTCAACTGGTATATTAGTTTCTCTTAATATTACTATCTCCAGTCAGTTCTACTATTTGTGATATAACACCGCTGCTTTGAAGAATATCGCGCATGCGTTCTGGCGGGGTCTTCACGAAATCCCTCATCGTAACTCCTCATAAAATAAGGATCAAACTTCAAACTGGTAAGTTCTCATTTAATCTTACTATTTAGAGTACAGATTGTATGGAAGACTGGTGCCAATGTGGGCATTTACTAGTGTTTCAAAGCACTTTGGTACGGTCGATGTTAGACTTACTGGTATGTTGGTCATTTTACATGAGGGGTGAAGTCATCTGATGGATTCCTGATCAATCCTGATCAATCAAACATTGTTAATGCATTCTTATAGTTTGAACATTTCTATCACTGTTAGAATTCAGTAGTTCTTCATTTATTGTGACAAATTATCACAGTCTTTATAACAGCAGAGGGCTGAGTTGGGCAGAGCCATCAAACTCTGATTACAATTCAGATCAAGCATTAAGAAGATTAGGAGCAGAGTAGCTATCATTTTCGCCACTGCCACAAACTCTGTGCATTGCGGCCCATTCATTCTGCTTCTGAGCACAGTCAAAGATTCATAGAGAAATACGGAACAGAACAGGCCCTTCAGCCCATTGCTGCCATACGCCATTAAGCACCCATTTACACTGATCCTACACTAATCCCATTTTATTCTCTCCCACGGAGCTATTAATGGGCAGTCACGGTGGATCAGCGGTAGGGTTGCTGCCTTACAGTGAATGCAGCACCAGAGACCTGGTTTGATCCCAATTATGGGTGCTGTCTGTACGGAGTTTGTACATTCTCCCCATGACCTGTGTGGGTTTTCCTCCCGCATTCCAAAGATGTACAGGTTTGTAGGTTAATTGGCTTGGTAAATGTAAAAATTGTCCTGAGTGGATGTAGGATAGCGTTAATGTGCGGGGGTCACTGGTCAGCATGGACCCGGTGGGCCGAAGAGCCTGTTTCTCTGCTGTATCTCTAAACTAAACCTCTCCAGATTCTACCACTCACCTACTTACTTGGAACCATGTACAATGGCCAATCAGCTGACCAACCTATATGTCTTTGGGACTTGGGAGGAAACTGGAGCATGCAGAGGAAAACTCACATGGTCATAGAATTAACATGCAAGCTCCACAGAGACAGCACCTGAGGTCAGACTTGAACCTGGGTTACGTGTGATGCGAGACATTTGATCTATTAACCCAGAGCTAAGGATCTGATCCCAAATTCTCTCCATCACAATGAGCACCTAATTCAAAATTTACAATTTGTAATCAATGCAGATTTGGTGGTCGCAAAGACATGACAAGCCCTCTGCTGCTGAAACCTTCATTCACAAGCATTTGATCTCTGTGCCCTCCTGGCCAAAACTGTGCATATTTTCAAGTTTTCCCTTTCCCTAATTGCCCTGATTTGATTTCCAGTCCCCCAAGGGATGGTACAGTGGCACAGCTGGTAGAGTAGCTGCCTCACAGCATTAGAAACTCGGGTTCTATCCCGACCTAGTGTATTGTCTGAGTGAAGTTTGCATTTTCTCCCTTTGATTGCATAGATTTCCTTTGGATGCTCTGGTTCCATCTCACATCTCAAAGACGTGCAGGTTCAGAGGTTAAATGGCCTCTATAAATTGCAATTAATATGTAGGGAGTAGATGCAAATATGGAATAACATAGATTGGCGGACCGAAGGACCTGTTTGCACACTATATCTTTGAATCAAAGAGTTTCAAAACTAAAATGCATATCCTTGTAGATGAGTACTTCCATAGTCTTTAAATCCCTGTAGCTCCACTGTGGTTGTAGCCCCTACCCAGAACATGAAATGCCTCTCATAAGCCAGCTCCCCAACATCCCCATAACGTTCTAGTAAAGTTAGAGGCAGTGCTTTTAATCCAGTGCTTGAGATTTTTTTTGCCTCTCACCTCCATCGTCTTCAAAGGACCCCCCATCTCTCTGAATAAAGTTTTTCTTCTGGCCTTCTTAATTTCTCTCTATTTTGCTTTCTTCAGTTTTTTGCCTTAGGTTTAATGAAACATCTTAAAAGTATATTTTAAGGCTGATAATATTCGGTAGTTGGAAATTGCTATTGTGTTCTGTTTCCTAAATTACCTACATTACCAGACACCAGGTAGGATGGGACATGGCAGTTAGTGAGGTTTGCATTGCTCCAAAGCTGGTACAGGAGGGCATGATGCGCATTCTTGGAATGAGTTGAGAGAAATTGGCCAAGTTTCAATTATGTATATGAAACGAATCCCATTTAGAAAGTCAAACCAGAACATTGGGCAAGAGAAGTCATGAAATCTTAGGTTTACGAGTGAAAATTGAAAATAGGATTAAAGCTGTTGAAATAGAAGTCCACAATTTACCTGAAAAAAGGTTTAAATGAAAATAACAGAATATAAGAAATTATAGTTTGAAGTATTGAGACCAAAAACAAATGGTTGAATAGACAGAGGTTAACAACAGATTAAATAAATAAACTGGAAATAAAGATAACAACCAAGATTCATGAAATTGGTGCAAGTATTTGCCCAGTGCTCTGATTATTCACTGTGCAAGGGCATCAATACTGTTTTGGTTCAGATGAAATAAACCCTCAATGTGGACCTCTCCAGTTGTAGAACTTGTTCCAAGACTGGTTATCATTCAGAGCCGTATATGTCATTATATTGCTACTGGACTGCCAAAGCTAGCTTAGTAGCTTATGAACAACTCCTAGTTCTTGTAACTCATCTCAACATTTGGAGGTTTGCATTCAACTGGCCATCTGAAACAGGAGTTACAAGAACTAGGAGTTGTTCATAAGCCACTAAGCTAGCTTTGGCAGTCCAGTAGCAATATAATGACCTGTACTGACTCTGAATTCCATACCCTAACACACATTGAGTCAACCACCCATATGGCAAAGTAAGTCTGAAAGGAATTCAAGATGCTTGTGTAGAACACAGAGTGTTGGACCAACTCAACAGGTCAGGAAGCATCTCTGGAGGACACATAAACTGAATCAATCTGAAGAAGGGGACAAGCTTGGATGCCAATAGAAATGTAGCTTATCCATGTACTTCAGCAATGCTGCCTGGCCCGCTGAGTTACTCTACTTTACGTGCTGGAACAGTAATGTTTGTTGCGTGATCTTTGGTGCTCAAACTGTTGCCTTGTGATTTTCTCAGGTGTAAACTATAGGACGCAGGTGTAAATTATGCAGTTCACTTTTATTACATCAAGTCAACCAACGTTATTACCTGATACATGTTGGTTCATATTTATTACATGAAGTCAACCAATATTATTGGCTGATACAATGTTGGTTCAATGTTGTGGCTGACCTGACAAACAACACACAATTACCCTCACTCTATCCCCACAGTGACATTGGTCTGTTATTTTTCTGTGACTGAAGATCCTGGTAGGACAGTGGATTTGGCTCATTCCATGAGGAGGAGCAGTCTGCAAGTGGTGACCGTGCAAATGGTGGCAGGGTGGGAGAGAAGGCCCTTCACCTGACTTGCCCTGATTGGTCTTATGACTCGAAACATCACCCATTCCTTCTCTCCAAAGTTGCTGCCTGTCCCGCTGAGTTACTCCAGTGTTTTGTGTCTACCCTTGTGCTATCAGAAGTTCTTATTTTGTTTCCAACTTTCTCTGAAAGTCAACAACACTTAGAAACTCTTGAAAAAGAATGTAAATAATTTAATAAAATAATAAATATATAATTACTGAAAACATTTTTAAAGTAAATACATAAATCATCAAAAAGAATAAAAAATAAAAACAGTTTAAAAATACATTAAAGTACTGTTAATTAATTAAAAACATAAATATACATTGAAATAAAATTAGCCACATTTCCTTTCTGTTAAAATGAATGTTGGTGATTCGACCTCAATGAATCACAACGGTTTAGGTACACCAGCGCTGGCTGGGATGAAAGCGAAATGGTTGGATCTGAGGGGTCAGTATCTTGCGGAAGGTCCCTGGATTAAACTGTGAATCAAAGAATGGAGCAAGAGCACAGTAAAGTTCAAAGTCACTATATTCCACCCTTGGGAAACTATCCCAGAGCTAGCCATGCTAGATAATGTATACTCATATATCAAGTATCGTATCTGTGGAGCTGGAGTACTTGCTGAAATGTATGCTGTGGTGAATTGAATTTAGAATCATAATAAATCATTCAAAGACCATGGCAGTGCATTGTTAATCAAGTCACTCCTCCTTGCAGTGTGGCAGGCTGACACAGTGGGTCAAAACTGCAGTTGGATTCAGGTCATTATTTGTGATAATTCAACTGACCCTCTCCAAAGCTTCAAACCAAAATTAAGACACTCTGCCCTGTAGTTATTCATTCTGTAATGATTGCCAATTCCTAATTACTAAATGAACTCTTATGAAGTAAGAAACTGGATTAATGATTTTTGTTTTGCATTAAACTTCAGTTGAGTCTGGATGCGAGGAGGAAAATCTCCATAGAAATGCCTGTGGAATTCTGGCCATCTACTCTATGCCACTCATATTTACATAAACTTCTAACCAGTGTCCCCCCATCCTCTGGCATTTCAGTGAAAACAATCCAAGTCTATTTAACCTTTCCCTCCAAATCCAGGCATCATTCTGGAAAACCTCCTCTGCACCCTTTCCAAAGCCTTCACATCCTTACTGTAAATGGTGTGACCGGAACTGCACGCAATAGTCCAAATGTGACCTAAGCAAAGTCCTATAAAGTTGCATCATGACTTTCTGACTTTTATACTCAATGCCCTGACCTATGAATGCTAGCACACTATATGCCTTCTTTATCACTCTATCTACAGTAGTTGCGCTGCCCCTTCCAGGGAGCTATGGACTTGAACACCAAGATCCCTCTGCACACCATTGCTGCTGAGGGTCACCCATTAATTGTATATCTTTCCCCAACATTTGCACTCCCAAATTGCAACATTCACACTTGCTTGGATTAAACTCCATCTGCCATTTCTCTGTCCACTTCTTTAGCTGATCATATACCCTGCTGTACAGTCTGACAACCTACCTCACAGTCTGCGACTCCAACAATCTTGGCGTCATCTGCAAAATTACCTACCAACCTATCTATGTTTATACCCAAGTCATTTATATGTATCACATACGGCAATGGTCACAGCAGAGAACTCCACTAGTCACAGACATCCAGCCTGAATATTGTGCTTCCACCATGACCCACAGTCAGTCTTCTATCAGTAAGCCAGTTCCAAATCCATACCACCAATTTAATATTAATCCTGTGCATCTTAATCTTCTGATTTAGCCTTCCATGTGGACTTTATCAAATGCCTTATTAAAATCCCTGTAGACAACATCCATTGCCCTAACCTCGTCGATCACCTTCATCACCTCCTCAAAAAACTCAATCAAGTTAGTGAGATGTTTGTTCCTTTAACTTAACTTCCTGCTGAGATTATTTGGGCATCTGCTGGAGTGTTTCATGCCATCTCTCCAGACTCCTGCTCGATGTCCATCGTCCGGCTCCACGTCTGATTCTCAAATGCTGATCATATGCCTGACTGCACCAGCATCTGATTGTGCATCTAGTTCCTGACCTCCAATGTGATGGAAGGAACTGCAGATGATTTTTACACCAAAGATAGACACAAAGTGCTGGAGTAACTCAGTAACTCACCTTTTTTCTCCAGAGATGCTGCCTGACCCACTAAGTTACTCCAGCAATTTGTATCTATCTTCCCAATCTCAAATGGTTGACATCTGATGTTTGATAACCACTTCCACTGTCCCCATTTAATAATGTTCTCCACTTCCCAAATGCAGGTCCAATCTTCTCTTCCTACTCCCAACTATGATACACAGATTACCTAACTTCCTTCAACTGGCTCAACAGTGCCTTGGTGTAATGGAGTGGACTTGCACAAAATATCTTCAAGGTGCCCAGGTCTTCCTGGTTTAATGTGTCTTTTTCAACACAAAATTATTTTTAAACCTGCATCTTAAACACACAAGAGAAGTTAGACAGGAATTGAAAGAATATGTTTTGTGGCACGGGACTGATAAGGGGCTTGTTATTTTGAGGTAGAAGTGGAAAAGATGTATTATAAAGTGAATGCAATGCAAAAAGATTTCTATTGTTCCATTAAGTCTGTGCCAATTGTTCAGAAGACCAATCTACATAATCCCATTTATTTGCTCATTCCTCATACTCCTGAAATGTATTTATCTTTCAAGCGTTTATCCAATTCTATTATCAAAACCACAATTGAATCTCTACCCACCACAAAGTTGATCATTCCATTATAGACGTCACCACTCATAGCATAAAATATTTCTACTTCCTCAAGCAACCTCTGTTATATTGACAATTGTGTAAAATCTATGCCTCTGATTACGACCCTTCACCCATTGGACACTATTTTACATTGCTTACTCCATCTATATCCACAATAGTTTAAAATACTTAGAAACATAGAAACTAGGTGCAGGAGTAGGCCATTTGGCCCTTCGAGCCAGCACCACCATTCAATATGATCAATATGATTAATATGATCATGGCTGATGATCCAAAAACAGTCCCCCATTCCTGCTTTCTCCCCATATCCCTTGATTTGTTAGTCCTACGAGCTATATCTAACTCTCTCTTGAATACTTTGAGGAAATCTCTCCTTAAGGAAGCTTCTCCAGCCTGTCCTCATAATGACATCTCTGGATCCATCTTCAAGCCAATATCTCCTTCCTGGAAGATGGTCCAGAATTGGATGCAAGGCTCCTGTGGAGCAACCTAATGCTTTATAAAGGCCTATAGATCCCTTTGGCTCCATTTAGAAATTCTAAATTGCAACCGGTTTTATCGTTGTTTTTATTTATCTGATTTGCGCACATGCAACCTGGGTCCTTAGAACCTGGTGCTTCATTAATTTTGTACCATTTAGCTTGTGTTCATTCTCCTAATTCCATTAGCTGACACCAGGAAACTAGCACCTAAGACTCATACAATTGGAATCACTCCATCACAAATCACTCACTAAACACATATTACAACTCACCTGCATAACCTGGCTGTCTAAGATATCAACAAATAAATTACTGCAGCTCAATTGTAGGCACTTGATTCTGAGAAGCCCGAGTCTCTGGTGTAGCTCTTGGCTTTGTATTAAAATATTATTCATTGCAGAAACATGATTAACCACCTGAAATAGGTGAGCCCAAACTTTTCCTTGGCTGTAAGCATGACAGGATTTTTATGCCTGATACTAAAGATGGACTAAAAAGCACTTCCATAATTGTCCCAAAGGCAGACAGAAAGTGCTGGAACAACTCAGCGGATCAGGCGGCATCCCCGGAGAGAATGGTGAAACCCCCGGTTTCAGGCGGAACCCTTCTTCAGACTGAATGTAGACGGGGTGGGAGAAACCGTAGGTAGGAAAAGGCCAGAACAAATCAAGGCTGACAACAGATCACCAAGCCCATAATGGCCCGTTGTTGGCTGGGGAAAAGGTGATAACAAAGAGATATAGGGATACGAATAGTGGAACTGGTAGGATGGGGAGAGGGGGGTCGAGAGAGGGAATGCAGGGCTTACTTGAAATGAGAGAAATCAAGCATTGTCCCAAAGGCCAGTGATGTAGTGCACAGTTAAAATGGTTTGAGGTCACAGCTCCTTAATTACTCAAGATTGCCAGGATAAAAACTAGGATTGCCACTCTGTCACTATAGTACTATGTGGGTTCTTAGTGGAAGTACAGGCTGGAGTAAAAGTGAAAGAAGCAGGCAGCCTCAGACCCTGGGCACACAGCTAACATGTGGCTGGCTGTGTGCCTGAGAGATTGATCTTCCATTCTCAGAATTGCCTGTACAATCAGGAAGGGTCAGCAACTCTATTATCAGCTAGGATGGTACACTGTGAGGAAGCTGTACAGATGAAATCGTGGTTCACCACCACTAACATCTATCAACACTTCAAATTTCAATTGTCATAGATTTAACACCAAGGAAAAGACACATTTGTGGCGGTACACTCGAGATCCCTGAATGGAGATCAATAGTTGTCATCTTTTCCTGAAATAGTAATGACTTCAGCCCACTCATTCAGCCTTCAACATTTAACATTATTTGAAACAGTGTAGCTGTCCAAAAGATGACAAAAAAAGGTTCACATTTAAAAGTCTCATGTAAGGAAAATATTTGGAATGTTTGTGATGTGTTTTATGGCAGACCAAAAGAAAAGTTTAAAGAGGCCACTTTAGGCAGGTACAATCAATCGTTGATCTGTTCCCTAGTTAGGAAAAAGATCTGTGTTGCCACAATATTTTATTGTTCATGATTTTCTGAATTAGGTCTGCATGAAATAAAATAAAATGTCCGAGCATTCGGAGAAGTCAATGAAGTCTCATAAATTCTACAGTTCGCGTGTTAGTGTTTGAAAAATGTTTAAAAATAGCTGAGAGGTATGATCCATGCTTTTGCCGTATATATTTATTACATTTGTACCCAACGCCTATGCAGTGTCGTTTTTTTTACGAGCTGAACTTTTTGCTTGCACTAGTCCATAAGTGGTGTATATCTAGACACCACATATGGACTATTTTATGTTACAAAACTTACCTGCAGTTCTGTCACTGGCCGTGTGCGCGACTTTGGCGCCTTTGAGGGGGGGGCGTGGTTAAAATGCGGTTTTCCCTTGCCATCCGGAATTATATTTTCTCGGAGTGCGAGCTTTTTCTGGAGATTCGTTCTGACTGCCGGTAAGTTAAAAATTTTTTTAAATTGTCCGGCTATTTCAGCGCTGCAGTAAAATAAAAATTAGCTCCTAATGCCGTGAACGCCGACAACGGGGAAGTATTTTACATAGGGGACAGGTAATTGAAAGCTGTTTATTTTTTCATATAAACTTCCTTGTTTAGATGACCTTAATCAACATTTCATGTTGCGAAATGGTGATTTATTCCCCATACAAACCGGCAGTATTTTTCCTGCCGATATTGAGTTTAAACTCACCGCAACCGCAACGTTCCAATCCATTGCGTTCCATAAAATCCCACTCGCAAGCTGATTTAAATGGCCTTTAATTTACAGGCATTAAACACAAATTCCTTCAATTTGGCCTATAAATTAATGACAATTAGATTGAAAAATCATGTTATATTGTGTATTCTTCTGTGAATCTTATTTGGACACTTAAACCCCTGTCTCACTGTGCGAGTTGGCCCACGAGTGACCCCGAGTTTTCACTCGTGGTGATCACGTAGCGGGAAAACTCGCGCGTTCAACTTGTCCACTCGTGGCGCTAACGGCAGGTACTCGGGAAACCTGTTAACTCGTGAAAAAAATCAAACATGTTTGATTTTTTCCACGAGTCAAATTAACTGTTCAAGTTAAAAATGGAAACATTTAAACTCGTTGCAGTAACGTAATGGACCTTAGAGTCTATCGTGGGAACTTTTTTATAATCTGAAAGGGACTGAACCAAAGTAGTATAATATGTATATACATACAATTGAGTTTCTTGGGGCCGTGTAATTTAACGTAAAAGTGAAGCTAATTGTTTATGCGCTGTGTAGAGTGCTGCTGTACAATGCTTTCGATTTTATACTGCCCTCCCCCTTCCACAGAAAAATGCCTAAATTTTTCTTTGTGCCAGCAATTGAACCCTCAGAGGCTTCGCGTTCCTTGCTCTATATATGGACCTCGCTCGCTCGCAACTGTATTCGATCAATTGATTACTGAAAACAAAGTCAACTTGTACCAGACCTCATCATCTTCCTTCCGACATAACCACGGCACCACACTTTCAACAGAAAACTGAATATATTATGGGACATTGGATTGTCTGAAGAAGGGTCCCGAAGCAGAAACGCCACATAGTGTGTGTGTGTGTGTGTGTGGTGTGGCTGTCACCCGAGCTGCTTAAGTGGCGGCCAATGTGTGTGTCTCTGTCTGTCTGTGTGTATCTGTCGGGTCCCGGCAGCCGCTCCAGCTGCTGTCTGTGTGTATCTCTCTCTCTATGTGTGTGTGTGCGTGTGTGTGTGTGTCTCTCTCTCTCTCCCTCTCTGTCTAATCTGTGTGTGTGTCTGCTGAAGTCACCTGAGCTGCTTCCTTCCTCTGAAGTGGCGGCCAGTCCTGCTGTCTGTGTGTATCTCTGTGTGTGTGTGTGTGTGTGTGTGTGTGTGTGTGTGTGTGCTGTCGGGTCCCGGCGGCCGCTCAATGTCTCACCCGAGCTGCTTCCTTTTTAAACCATGCAAAAAAGTATTTAAAAACATAAAACAACAAGAAATGCTTGTTACTGGAGGATGCGCATTTTCCCATTGTAGGTCATATCAATAGATGCCGCCGCGCTGAAATAACTCAAAACCACAGGATGGAGATGTATTTTAACATTGTTGCTTTATTAAAACATACCTTCATTCACGGTTGGCTCAAGAGTAACGGGAGAGGAACTTGGTAACTCGGGAGAGGAACTTGGAACATCGCAGCAATGACATACCCGTGGGAACTCGGTTACACACTTGATCAGAAGTCTCGTGCACAGCCACGAGTCTGTCACTCGCCTCGTGGGTCAACTCGCACAGTGAGACAGGGCCATGGCTTTAAAAAAAAGTGAAATGGATAGATGTTTAGATCTTGTAATTAGCTACAATTGGTAACTAACTAATTATATGCTTTAATTTCAGGTCATCTAAGTTGTTTCATATTTGTTTCCGAATGCGAAAATTTCTTTCAGTTCTCTGAATTTTTAAGGAAGTTATGGGCTTTTGACTGTCCTCGATCACAACTTTTGTGTTTAGTCAATGGAAAAGCAATAGGGAACAAGATGCTAATTTCTGAGTATGAAAATGGCCATAACTTTTTTAATACTGAAGATATGAAAGTGAATTAGGTGTCTAATTACACTTATTTTTATGCTTTATCTGATGGGACAAATTGCAGACTTGATTTTTAAAACCTCAAAATTTTGTAACATTGCTAGTCTATCACTTTCATTATTAGGCCGAGGGGCTTTTTTGTTCAAATTCGTGACCCAGCTCACAGAACTACCTGAATTTTGATCATATTGTGTAAAAATATTATATAAATCATACCTGAAACTCTTCAAGAACAAAACCCGTACATTTTTTTAAAATATGAGAAAAACCTCCAATTTTCCGAGTAGTTATTGTCCAATCAATGCACGTTTGACATTGAGGTCGGACACGAATTGACCAATCCTGCGCTTTATGGTCGCTAGGCAGCGAGGATCCTGGGATCATGGCTGCCTAATTACATCAAAACAATAACAAGGTTTCTAAGAAATAAAAGTAATGCTAACCTTGCTGATAATTTTGTTTTTCAATTGATTTATCTTTATAAAGTTATGACGTGAACTGTTAAATAAGAACGATAAACAACAAATGTAGAGCTAAGGTTAGGATTAGCATTAGGGTCAGTCAGTCGATCAGTCGGTCGGTCGGTCGGTCAGTCGGTTATTCAGTCAGTCAGTCGGTCGGTCGGTCAGTCAGTCGATCAGTCTGTCGGTCGGACTGTCGGTAGGCTGATGGATGCTGTGGAGGATCGGTCGGGTCGTCGGGCAGCCAGTGGGTGCTGAGAGTAGTGGTCGGACTGGCCGGGTCGACGGTGGGTGTTGAGAGTGGTCAGATGGCCGGTGGTTGCTGCGAGTGGTCGGACAGCCGGTGGGTGCTGCGAGTGGTCAGATGGCCGGTGGGTGCTGCGAGTGGTTGGTCATACTGTCGGTAGGCTGGAGTTGCAGCGAGCGAGTGGGTGGAGTGACAGAGCCGGCTCTATGGGGGTGCTGAAGGTGCCCCGGGCGGTGTGCAGGACAGTGCTGCTCCCCACCATCATCAGAAGGGTGAGCGGCCACACTTACTGAGCCTGCAGCCAGTCCCAAAGCGGCTCCAGCTCCAGCTCTGGAAGGGGGGCAAGTTAGGGTTAGGCATTTTCCTGCCAGTGTAAGATACCTTAGCCTTCCCCCAGCCTGGCACTGCCCCAGTCCCACTATGGCCGTGATCCCCACTCTGCATGTGGGGTTCAGTAAACGGGGGAACCCACAGAAACTGCCCTCACCCATTAATTAGGCTGGTTCAGGAGCCGGACCTCTGCGGCAGTATCATTCAAAATACCCACACAATTATATTAATTATATTATTTTAATGTAAAATAATTATATATGATTACATTCATATTCACGTCATATATATATATAGTATAATAATATATGGTTTAAATGGACGGCAGCACAGAAGTCGGCTCCCCATAGTGTAATATGGGCATTGGACGCTAAATGGTGCTTACTTTTTCGATCTCATTTTCTAATTAGTTTAATTAATTAATGTGCAACTTTTGGCACTGATGTGTTATGACTTCCTTCTCAATTATATTTTATCTAAATCTGTGCAAAATTTCATGTAGTACCGAGACATAGGTCACGAAAGTTAAATTCTAGACACATTTTCGATGCTCGGCCTACAGCCTAATATGTACTACAAGATCAAAATGTATAATTCCTCTGGCAGTTCTCTGCTAGATGTCTAGTGGGACAAAAGGGCTGAGATTAAGATGGGGCCCAGATACAATGGCACGTATGACTGTTTCTGGTTCAGGGCCATGGCTTATGTTGACCCTATGGTAGTTCAAGAATGTTAATTTATCATATGCACAGCATACGAACAGGAATAATGAAAGTTTTACACATAGCACATTAAATGCAACAACAAAAATACATACATAATAAATAATGTTGTTCTAAGTAATCTAGACTATGGTAGTTCACAAATCAGAAGTACATAGAACAGTCTTAGTAGGGCCTAATCTGCGATAGTTTGGTGCTGAGTCAGTGCTATGGTTAGAGATTATGCAGGGTAGTTCAAGGCCGATTGATGAGAGGAAGCTTGACATTAACCCAGAGGTAATAGTTCTTAGCCTCTGTGCCATCTTCCTGATGGTACAGGTGAGAAGAGAGCATTGTCAGAATGATTAGGGTCTTTGATGATACAGTATTTGCAGCCTTCTTGAAGAAGTACTCTGAATCACCGACACCTGTTATTTGTCTAATAATAATAATAATAATAATAATAATAATAATATTACTATTTATTGTCATACAAACAGACATGGTTTGTACGAAATTTCGTTCCTGCAGTCATAACATTAAAAAAAAACCAAGACACACAATTAACACAATTTACATAAACATCCATCGCAGTGAGTCTCCAAACACCTCCTCACTGTGATGGAAGGCAAAAGTCTTGTCTCTCTAGTCTCGTTCCTGTTCTTTATTCTTCTCCCAAGGCAACCTGGGGTCCCGATGTTAAAGCCCCCGGCGGGCGATGGTAAGTGCGGCGGCGGTTAAGGCCGCGTTGGGCGATGTAAGGACCTGCTTCGAGTCTTGATGTTAGGGCCCCTGGCGGGCGATGGTAAATCCCGCGGCCGTTAAAGCTGCGCCGGGCGATGTAAGGCCCTACTCCAGGTCGTTTTGACCCCGCGATTCGGGCGGGAGTAGTTGCCGTTGCGGGAGCTCCAAAAAGCGGTCTCCCACCAGGGACCTGTGAGCTACTAATATTACTGTCCACCGGGCCTGCAGCCGGAGCCTCAGAAGCTCCGAAATCGGGTCTCAGCCGCGCGCCACCACAGCTCTCCACGCTCTGAAGCCGGCCAGCTCCGCGATGGTGAATCCGCAGGCTCCATGACTGGAGCCCACAGGTCAGTTCCGGTTGGAGGCCACCGGCTCCACGATGTTAGGCCCAATGACAACGGAGATGCGACACGGAAAAGTTCAGGTCCCCGTACAGGGAAGAGATTAAAATATTTTAAAAGTGCCCCCCCACCCTCCCACATATACACATCTAAAAAATAAATCCAAAAACATACAAGTAACGGGACAAAAATAAAGAAAAGATGGACGGATGGCAGTCGAGCCACTGCCATAAGGCGCAGCCACAAAATGGCAGTGATATCATCGGCAACTTGAAGGATGGAAATGGAGCTGTGTCTGGCTGCACAATAGTAGAAATAGAGTGAGTAGAACAGCATTCTGAACGCATATCTCTGAGGTGCCCCTATACTGGTGGTCCGTGTAGAGGAGATGTTGTTTCCAATCTGTACTAAATGAAGTTTTCTAATGCAGAAATGAGGGATCCAGATGCATAAAGATGAGCAGAGACCCAGTTCCCTGAGTCTGGCGGTGAGTTTGGAAGTGATAGTAGTGTTCAATGCTGAGCATCCATATAGTTGTGTTCTTCCTGTCCAAGTGGTCCAGCACAGAGCAGAGAGGCAGCAAGATTGCAACCTCTGACGATCTGTTGTAGTATAGGCAAATTTAAATGGGTCCAGATCATTACTGCTGCAGGAGATGATTTGCATCATAACCAACCTCTTGAAGCACTCCATCACAATGGACATGGGTGCCACTGGTTGGCATCCATTGAGGGGTCACCTTGCTTGCCTTTTATTATAGATGTCCTTTTAAAGCAAGTGGCGACCTTGGAACAGAGTAGTGAGGTTGCAAATGTCCAAATGTACTCTATCCAGTTGGTCTGCACTATGTTTTGAGAACGCAGCCAGGTGCACCATTAGGACTGAAACTTTCCAAGAGTTAAGGGCCTGTCCCACTTGGGCGTCATTTGCACGTCACGCAGATGGCACGTGAAGATTTTGTACATCCCAAAATCCTAGGGCACCGCACGCGACCGCACGTCACTGCCTACGTCACCACACACCATGCGTGCATTATGCACACTACGGGCGCATAAAGCACACCACGCATCACTCATGACCTGACGAGTATATTATGTAGCGTAAATTACGCGCAAATGACGCCCAAGTGGGACAAGCCCTTTAACCCTCATGAAGGACCTTCTCATGCTGGGCTAGGAGATTGGATAACAGGATGGCTGGAGCTGTGGTGCCCTTGAAAGTACCTCTCTGTTCTTTCAAAGCACGCACTGAGCTCGTCCAGCAATGATGCATCACTGTCACTTGAGCTACTTGGTTTTATCTTTTAGAAATTGATGTCATGCAAGCCCTTCCACAGTTGCTGAGCTTCTGTCTGAGCCTATAGTTTAGTCCAAAAGTGTCTCTGTACATTCTCTCTGGCCTTCTGGAGGTCCGATCTCGACCTTTTGCATGAACGTGGATCACCTGACTTGCATGCCACAGTTCTGCTCCACGGCATATTGTAGTTGATTGCTGTGAGCTATACACCCCACCCAACCCCACTACCGATATATTGACTGGCATAATTGTTGCATTGCCTACTCTGTTAAACATTAGCCCTTTTATTCATTTGCTCCCTGAAAATATGGTCAAGGCAGCACCAGATTTTTCTCACTGGTGGGAATTGGATTTGCAGCAAGAAAGAGAATATGTGGTTGTTGCAAGAGGTAGTGAGGTAGTGAATCTGTGAGGTCGGGGTGAGAGCAGAGGGTGATGTCAAAGAGCCGGCTGCAGGTTCAGGCACCTTCCATTGAAGTAAATATACGAAAACTCAAAATGTCAGGCAACACCAGTGAGGAGAGAAACAGTTATAATGTCAGATTGTCTATCGCGCGTTCAAGGTTGGCTGCGGGAGGCGGCCCCGGGGCACAAAGATCGAGGGGCGAGGACGGCAGTTCCTGGACGATCAAGGAGGGCAGCGACTGGAGGCCTGTAGCAGCCTGGAGCTCGCCTAGATTGGGCACCGCTCATAACAACTGGAGTGTGGACTGGACTTGGAAAATGCTGCCAAAACATGGCACCTCTTGCATGCGGGTCAGTAGACAACTTCTGTACAATTGTTAATCGGGGATGTTCTGCAATACTCTACTGGACTGTTTTCTAAGAAACAAATTTCACTGTGCGTTTGTGCTTCGCACATATGACAATAAACTACCTTTGAACTGTTGAGGTAAAGTCAGAGAGTGATGTAATTAGTACTTTTTCCTATCCGAGACTGTGCTGACCTACAAGCACTCAACCACATAAATCCTACAGGGGACCCATTTTATTCTCCCAACATTTCCATCAGTTTTCCCCTAGTTCCACCACCTCCTATACATTAGGTGCACGTTACAGTGACCAATAAACTGACCAATCTCTAAGTATTTGGGATAGTCATAGAGTCATAGTAATACAGCATGGAAAAAGGCCCCTTTGCCCAACTCCTCCTCGGCAACCAGGAGACCAGAGAACCACATGCCATCGGCAGGAGAAAATATGAACCCTACATAGATGGCACCAGAGGTCAGGATTGAACCTGCGTAACAGGTGCTGTGAGGCAGCAGCTTTACCTCAACAGTGTCCCATAATTAGCCATTCATTGAATCCTTGCTTTGAATATTATTGTCCTCTACTGTTGCTTCTTCAGAGTCCAGTAAAGATTACGCAAAACAACATCCCATATTTTTCTGCAGAAATTGCAAATCATAAGGTCATAAGTGATAGGAGCGGAATTATGCCATTCAGCCATCAAGTCTACTCCACCTTTCAATCATGGCTGATCTATCTCTCCCTCCTAGCGCCAATCTGCCTTCTCACCATAATACGTGACACCCGTAGTAATCAAGAATTTATTTATCTCTACCTTACACTGCCATTACACTCAGATGGGAAAACTTTAGTTATCAGCAGATTTTCCCTCAAACCAGCATATGCATCTGCATTTGAATTTTTAAATATCATTTAACGTTGTTTTTCTGTGCCAATATTTTCACACAGCCAGTTGTTAATTTTAGCTAAGCACAATGTACTGGAGGAACTCGGTTGTTCAGGCAACATCTGTGGAGGAAATGGACAAATGATGGTTTGGGTGGGGGCCCTTCTTCAATCATAGTAATGGGGAGGGGGGGAAAGCTGTAAAGGAGAGGGAAGGATCGGACAAGTGAGAAGTGGATGCAGGTGAGGGAGGGATTTGATCAGCAGATGGATGGAGTAAATGTCACAGGATTGAGGAGCAAAGGAGACAAAGGGTGTCAAATAAGGAGAGAAGAGGAGTGATATATAAAACAAGAGGAAGGGAAGATATTAATGGGCATGGGAGGGGGAAGAGGGAGGTAACAGGGAAATGAAGGACGGGGATGGAAGATGAGTGTACAATGGAAGAGAAAGGAGCAGGGTGACTTTAAAGGTTGAAGATCGTTGGAAAGATTCGGTGGGGTGTTGCACAGGGAAGAGAGAGAAGGATGGGGGATATTGTTTGAAATTGGAATTCAATTGTTTGAAATTGAAATTCAATGTTCATACCTTTTGGTTGTAAGCTACCCAAGCGGAATATGAGGTGCTGTTCCTCCAGTTTGAATGTGGCCTCATTTTGGCAATGGAGGAGGCCAAGGACAGAAAGGTTGATTAGGGAATGGAAAAGGAAGTTGAAATGATTAGCAGGTCTTGGCAAACAGTGAACACGTGTTCGACAAAATGGTCATCCAGACTACGCTTTGTCTCATGATGTAAAGGTGGAAATTACATAAAGTAGACACAATATGTAGATAGGAATTGGAAAAAAAACTATCTAAGGATACGTCAACTGGACTCTCAGGGTTTGTTTTCAACTTGCGGTTTGGGAGCCGATTGCTTTCCATCCTATGAAATTAGTATTGAGAGGATCTGGATAAAAATAGGAAAACAATGAAAATATTTAAAGCCAAGGTATTAAGCTACTAAGAATATCTTTTTGATGAATGAAACAAAGTATTTTGGTTTGCTTGTAAATTGCCCCTCCTCATTTGTGATGGTAATATGCAAAACCGTAAGGTAATGCATGGACATTTAACAGAAAGAGAAGCATTTCACGATTAATGGGAGGTTATTTATCTGGACAAACATTTTTTTTTTAATTGCCACAACATTTCTGAAGGTTTGCAAAAAGTATTAAGACAAATTTCATTATAAAACTGGCAAAGCTGCTTTTACTGATCTCATGTTGGGGAGGTGTGAAAGACTGCAGGATAACTGGAGCTGTTGATGCTAACAGATTAATGATGCAAACAGATACTATCTTCTGTTTGTTTCCATGCCCCAGCCACCTGTCTTAATCCTAGTTATCACTATCTCTTGGGGGGAAACTGTTTTTTGGTCGCTTACCTCGACGGAGATGTGACTTTTCTTCATGTCACATCTTCGCCCGCCACGCAGCCTAAAAGCTTGGATTGGTGCAGCCTCTTCAGGAGTCGGGCCCAGAGCTTCAGCAGCGGGCGCAGTGCGTATTTTCCATGGCAGAGCCAGGGCGATCCCTTGCCAGGGATTGCCAGAAGAAGTGCTCCGATCGCTGGCCTGTGGACTATAACATCCTGAAGCCGTGGTCTATGGAGCTTCTAGCTGCGGGTGTGGCGTAGACTTTCCATCGCAGAGTCTGGGATCTCTTGCCGGGGATCGCCGGAGAAGAGCTCCGACCGCCGGCCTGCGGCCTATAACATCCTGAAGCCGCGGACTCCGGTAGGAAGTGGCCGATTCGGGACCTCCATGCCGCGGAGTGTGTTCGACCATCCCGACGTCAGAGTTGCGATCATCCCGACGAGAGGGCCTGTACATCGGGCCATCCGTAGCGGCAACTACGGAAGCTTTATGGCCCCGACCAGGGATGAACAAAGGAGGAGGACTGGCTGAATGAAGAATGTTGATTCCACTGTGGTGGATGTTCATATTATATTCTATTGTGTATTGTGCTTTTTTTTTAAATTGTATGGCTGCATGGTAAATCAAATTCCACTGTACCTTAATTGGTGCATGTGGCAATAAATGTGAGCTTGAACTTGGCAACAATTCCCTTCTGTTAAGTTAACATGACATTTTACCATAACTGTAGAACCAAGACCAGAGATCAGGAATATATTATATTTTATGATTTATGGAGTTGCTTCAATCAGAATCAGACTCAGAATCAGAATCACACTTTATTCGCCAAGTATGTTTTGCAACATACGAGGAATTTCATTGGCCAGGTCAGTCATACAATTAAAGGCAACAGATTGCTCAACAACACATTTTAACATGAACATCAACCACAGTGACTCCTACACATTCCTCACTGTGATGAAAGGCGAAATAAAGTTTGTTTTCCCTTAGTTCTTCCTCGGTTGTGGGCCTCGAGCCCCTGTTGACGGGACGATCTTGACTCAGGTAAGCGGTGGCATTCGGGCCCTCCGCGTTGAGGCGATCAGCTCCTGCATCAGGGAGATGTCAGCTCCCACGTGCCAGGCGATCGAACCTCGCGTCGGGGCTGGTCGAACCTTCCGCGATGTTGGAGCTTCCCGACTAGCCTCTCCTGACTGTGAGCTTGATGGTAAAGTCCACAGTGGCTGTGGTGGGAGTGATCCCAGGCAAGGAATCAGCTACGATGTCAAGTCTGCTCCCTGCGATAGGGCTTAAAGTCAGTCCGAGGAGGCTTCAAGCTCCATCGATGGAAGGCCATAGAGTGCCCGGAGAATATTGTCCGAAAATTAATCACATCTCCGGCAAGGTAAGAACTTGAAAAAAAAATTCCCCCGATCCCCTCCCTCCTCCCCCACATAAAACAAACCAAAGAACATTAAAGCAAACTTTTAACACACTAAAAAATAAGAATGAGAAAATGAACAGACTGCCGGCAGGGCAGCCATCTCCCCGGCACCCCTGGTAGTTTGATTCAAAATTGATTTGTCAACTCCTTTTCTCAAGATACTAATCTGATTGTTTACTCAGACAAGATTTTTCATATTTCAGCAATGCAGACTTTCATCTCCATGGTTACAGGAAGTGAAGAGCAAAATGCTGTAAATGCCAGTGTATTTATTACACAAATACCTTGGCCAGCATGGTCAATAAAAATGAAACAAAAAGCTGGTGTTAGTTTGGTTAATTAAGCAGTCAGTTAGTTTGCAAACAAAATCTCTTCATTTAATTCTGGAAAATAGGTAAGCAGAAGGTGGGTTTTCCTCCTTCATATAAATATGTGTCTGCAGTGCATTTTGAAAACAGCAAAATTATATGGTGAAACACTTATTTTCTCTTCTTTAATTGTTTGTCTTTTTCCAAATGGTCAGTTTGGATTTCCTAACTTGTTAGTTTAGTTAGTTTATTGCTACATGTACCATGAAAGGCTTTTGATGCATTCTATCCAATGAGCGAAAAGACAATACATGAAAATAAACACATTGAACTTTTTTTTTAACTCTTGTTTATCATAGTGTTTACAGTGTACTATGTTTACATAATCTGTTGTGCGACAGCAAGTAAGAATATCATTGTTCTATCTGGGACACATGACAATAAAACACTCTTGACTCTTGACTGGTTAGCAAATTAGTTAGTAAAACTTTGATTATCTGCTGCCGATAGCTTGGAAATCGAAATGGTTCAGCATCTGACTCACCAGGTGCAGATTCCCAGGCTTCTCCCAGCACTCTTGGAGCTCCCGAAGGGCTGCGGGCTGCAGTCGTACGCCAACAGCAGGCCTCGCTCGGCCGCTGCGGAACCAGGGAACCTACCTGGAGTTAGAGCCTCGTCTGAGGCCTGCTCGCCCCCGAAGACCAGGAACTGGAGTGGAGGGTGGAGGGAGTTGGTGATGGTGGTGGATATTAGACTAAGGGTCAGTAGGAAGAACTGAGGATCTTGCCTTCTGATCCCCCCAAGGTTGGCGGCGAGAGGCTCACCCACCCTCCATGTCACGCTGAAGATGGCCGGGCGAGGAGAGGAGCGATCCAGATGGAGTTGACCGCTACAATGGGCCTTTATAGCCACCTGCAGCTGGGACTTTGAAAATGGCGCCAATACCTGGCGACCCCTGCACATTAACTGAGTAGGCTGTTTCTACACATTCTGTGAGAATGAGAAGATCTGTGACTCTGGTACCTGAGAACTGAGCATACTAGAAACTCCTCTTCCAACAATGTTCCCATGTTGCGGGAGTCCAGAACCAGGGCCACAGTTTAAGAATAAGGGGTAAGCCATTTAGAACGGAGATGAGGAAATACTTTTTCACACAGAGAGTTGTGAGTCTGTGGAATTCTCTGGATACTTTCAAGAGAGAGCTAGATAGGGCTCATAGGGGGATATGGGTTCAGGCGATATTGGGAGAAGGCAGGAACGGGGTACTGATTGGGGATGATCAGCCATGATCACATTGAATGGCGGTGCTGGCTCTGCCCTCTCTCTCTGCCTTCTCTCTTTCTGCCCTCTCTGCCCTTTCTGCCCTTTGCTCTCTCTCTCTGCCCTCTCTCTCTCTGCCCTCTCTCTCTGCCCTCTCTCTCTCTGCCTTCTTTCTCTGCCCTCTCTCTGCCCTACCTCCCTCCCTCTCCCTCTCTAGCCGCGCCTGCGAGTTGGGGACTATGTGTGAGTGGATAGGGTGAGGGATGGGGTAAAAGGAGCGAATGAATAATATTAATATAATAACACGGGGTGGTTAGTGTGTGTGGGGGGGGATGGTTAGTTTGTGTGTGTGTGGGGGGGGGGATTAGTGCGTGTGTGACGCCGCGTTGAGGAGACGGGACCCAACGGGTCCCACTTGGTCTAGTAAGACCATAAATCTAAGCAGGAAATCTAACTTAAAGTGAGTTCTAATGTTTTTTTCCAAAGGCACAACAATAATGTTTTTTCAATGCCAAATAAAAGAGATCGAGCAATCACTGACATATTCTATATTGAAGACAGTAAACACATTTGATGGCTCTGATCAGCGCAATTATGTATTTAAAGTCATACAACATGGCACATTCATTTCTTAAATGCACATTTACACTAATGAACACTCAGTCCTAAAGTTCCTCTTTAAACTTGCCCTAACTCCTTCACTTAAGTATAGTAGAAGTGGAAACGTGCTTTCTCAGTTTAAAATAGCCAGAAACAAAAGATGTAATCTGTAGCCACTGAGATGCTGGTTTTTGCCATCCAAAACCAACTGGTTCATCAGTACAAAAGCAAAATATGTCAGAAATCACAAATAAACACCTGAAAACACAACAACTACTCAGACAGCATTTGTGGAGCAAAAGAGAATTATTGTTTCAGAACTGGGAATTTTTAAAAGTGAAACTGCTTTCAGGTACAGAGAAAGATGTGAGAGGAGTTGAAGGAAATGGGTCTCTAAAAGATTGGGGTTAGGCAGGAGATTCAAATATAAATGTAGTGGCAGGGCAAGGTAACAGCAGCAGAATAACTATTAATGCAAGACAAATCTGAATTTAACAGAGGAATTTTGAATAAACGCTGTAAATCTGAAGTGAACTTGCTGTATTGACTCTAGATTTTAAATGATTTCATTCCGGCACTGGTGAGGTTGAATTTTAATGGGCCTCTGGAATAGCCTTGTGAGACTTCCTATTTAATCTAACTGAGGGAAGATAAGCCCACGGTAACCTTTTCAGGATAAAGCTGGTATTGGGTTGGCAAATGTGGCAATCAACATGATCCTAGAAGCCATAAATACATAATTAAACTTTTGGTTGTGGGATAAATGTCAGCCAGGACACCTGGAGAATGAGCTGTCAGTGAGGCAAGTGGCTGATATTCATTTTGCTGCAATACATGAGCTGTCTGTAGAGGACGGCAGCTCATGCATAAAGCCCGCAGCCTGGGTCCAGATTTTTATCCGAATCACTGATAAAATAGTGCTCACAGACAGCTCTGCCTCTGGGTGAAGTGCAATTTGTTGCAAAAAGAATGTTATGTGAGAAATCACACTCTGAAGTCGATTCTGCACAGTAACTTGTCAATTGTATCTGCCGCATATTTAGAGCAATGTAACTAATGCATCCTGGCATCGCAGTATCTATTGTGATTTATTAATGCCGAGCAAAGACTCC
Organism: Okamejei kenojei; assembly: GCA_035221665.1. Lineage (NCBI taxonomy): Eukaryota > Metazoa > Chordata > Chondrichthyes > Rajiformes > Rajidae > Okamejei > Okamejei kenojei. Next base: position 48,056,170 of record CM069136.1, read on the forward strand.
CTTAGGAGTACATAGTATTTACCAGCAAATAAAATCCATCTGGAAGTATCAAGGGCACAAGTTGGACAGAGCTCTAAGATGTGGATTTTGATTGCAATTAACCCGTACAGGTTTGACTCAGTGCAGGGATGTACACAACTATGATCCCGCCATATTATCATCATTTCAGCTTGCACACAGAGCCAATTGCCAGTTGTATTGAGAAATTCCCAGCAGGTCCATTTTCTCTAAGACATTTGAAAAGCATTCAAATATTTTTTAGTGCCTTTAATATACTTGAGTCTATTTGAAGGATTATTTGAATTAAAATAATATTTTTAATGAAAATTTCAAGAGAGTCAAGAATGTTTATGGCAAAAAAATAATGTACTGGCAAAGAAACAATTAAATTCTTACTTGGTTCACTTCTGTAAAGAGCGCAGGCATACACAGATGAATCTTTACTACTACTTTATTAAACATACACACACATCACTGCCCTAACTGTACGTGGTCTGTCACGGACACTAGAGAGAGAGCTAAGGGTGGGAAGGTCACAATTATACTGGCTGGTGGGGGAGTGGTTAGCAAGGACTTCGTCACTACTATTAAAGGTGTACATACATATCATCTACATCCTTCCTCTATAAAAACAAAACAGCATGTAGTAACAGGGTGACCACGTCTCATGTGCTAAGGGAAAGTAAACAGCAGTGATACAGGAACTCAAAATCACACGTAGTCACCATAACGATCTGGCGGCCTGACCAGGCGACCAGACTGGGTCCGGACTTCGCCACCTCATCCCCCCCCCCCCCCCCCCCCCGACGGGAACGATAGGGGCTGGCGCCGGGGCAGGAGGGGAGCCACGGACAGGAGAACTCCTGGGCGACGGAGGCAGTGGAGAAGACGGAGAGGGGGGAGGCGAGAAGTCCGGAGAACCAGGGAGCGTAGCGGGAGGATTCACCGTAGAGGGCTGAGGGGGAGGACTAAGCAGGGTGGGCATGCCGCGAGGCGGCGAATGAGGCACAGGGGGGGCATAAGGAGCAGCTGGAGGGGGACGAGGCTCGTTCACGAGCCGGAGATGTTGAAGAGATCTACGGTAGATCGTGCCATCGTGGTTGACAAGGTATGAACGAGGGGAGCCAGCAGAACCGACAACAACGGCAAGCCTGGAGTGGCCAGAGGTGGACCGCATATGGATGACCTGGCCAGGAAAGAGAGGACGGAGGACACGGCAGGACTTGTCATGGGAGCGCTTCTGTATTTGGTGTTTGTGGTCGATTCGTTTCTGGACCGTGGCAGGTTTAAAAACGGAGGGAGCAAGCGATTGCTGTGACAGTGGGATCGGAGGCCGTGTAACACGGGACATGAGGCGCTGAGCCGTGGATCCCAGGGTATGGTCGCGAGAGATGTTACGGAGGTTCAGGAGGGCCAGGTAGATGTCGGAGCGGGACAAGCGACAGCATTCCAGCAATCCTTTGGCACTGCGGACCGCGCGCTCAGCCAGGCCATTGCTCTGCGGGTACTCTGGTGTAATGACGGAAATTCGAGCGATCGGCAAAAGCACGGAATTTGGTACTGGTGAATTGACTGCCGTTGTCCAACTGCAGGCTGGCCGGGGGCCCAAAAGTAGCGAAGTGGCGGCACAGCTTTTCGATGACAGCAGATGAAGACAAAGAGTGAAGCTGGTCAACCTCGAACCAGCTGGAGTAAGAGTCGACAAGCACGAGAAAGTGCTTTCCGCGCCACTCGAAAATGTCAGTTGCCAGCACAGACCAGGGGAGGTCGGGAGCAGGCTGCTGCAAGAAGGGCTGCCGCTGCTGTTGCGGGGCGAGGCTGTTGCAAGAAGGGCACGAGGAAACCCTGTCCCGGAAATAACGAGCCATATCAGGCCAGTAGAACTGGCTCTGAGCGATGGAAAGAGTGGCTTCGGCCCCGGGATGGCCACGATGGGCAGTTTCAAAGTATTGTTCTCGAAGTGCTGCGGGCACCACCACCTTGTGCCCCTTCACAATCACACCATCACGTAGCACCAGCTCGTCACGAACCAGAAAATAGGGCACCGCTGCGGCCTGCAGGGAAGAACAGCGTTCTGGCCAGCCCTGCTTGATAATCGCGGCCAGCTGTTGTAGCGAAGTGTCAGCCACCGTGTGCTGGGCCAGAGACTTCATCTGACTGGAGGGCATGAAATTAACGTTGAGGACTATCAAATCAGACGCTTCGTAGGGGTGACGGATTGTGGATGCGAGAGGCGCCCGAGATAGCGTGTCGGCAACAAACATGTCCTTGCCTTTTCGATAAACCAGGGTAAAAGTGAACCGTTGTAGCTGGAGCATCATGCTCTGAAGCCGAGAGGAGGCCACGTGTATCGGCTTGTTGAGGATAGTAACCAGAGGCTGATGGTCCGTCTCAATAGTGAAGCAGGTGCCCAGAATATAGTCCCCGCTTGAACTTTGAGCAGGCAAAGAAAACAGCCAGCAAATTCTTTTTCTATTTGGGCATAGCGCTGTTCGGTGAGAGTCAATCTTACGGATGCGTAAAGATACGGGCTGTTGTACTCCGTCATGGAGCTGCAAGCCGGCGGCCCCGAGCCAAACTTAGAGCATCGCATTGAGAACGATGGGGCGCTGGAGGTCAAAATACTTCAACGTTGGCGTGCTGATCAACTTAGATTTGAGAATGTCAAAAGCTTTCTGGTGTTGCGGGAACCAGGCCCAGGCAGTGTCCTTTTTTATCAGGTCTCTCAGCGGTGCGCTCAGTTTGCTTAGTCGGGGATGAACTTTCCCAGGTAGTTGACCATGCCCAGGAAGCGCTGGAGGCCTGACACGTCAGCAGGTTCAGGCATCTCGGATATTGCGGCCGTCTTCTGCAGCTCGGGCTTCAGCCCCGATGCTGTGAAGACATGTTGCACATAGGTGACCTCAGGGACATGGAACCGGCATTTTTTTTGGTTGAGCTTCAGGTTGACTTCCTGAGCTCGCTCCAGCACCTGGAGGAGGTTATGGTTGTGCTCAGCGACGTCCTTCCTGTAGACTAGGATGTCATCGACAATGATGGCACACGGGAGCTCGGCAAACAGTTGTTCCATTGTCCTTTGGAACACCTCACTGGCAGAGTTGATCCCGAACGGCATGCGGAGAAAATGAAACCTGCCGAAGGGTGTACTGAATGTTGTCAGGTATGAAGACCGTTCATCAAGTGGTATCTGCCAGAACGAGCTCTTGGCATCGAGAACCGAAAACACAGTGGTTGGACCAACTTGTGCAGCAACATCTTTGACGGTTCGCATGGGGTAGTGCGGGCGTTTGATGGCCAGGTTCAGGTCCTTTAGGTTGATACAGACTCGTAGTTCACTCTTGTCCTTCTTCGCCGCGACGACCATGGTGGAGACCCACTGGGTGGGGTCATTCACCTCCTTCAGGACGCCCATGGTCACCATATCACGCAGTGTAGACTCGACTTTGTCTTTCATCGCGAAGGACACACGGTGCGGAGGACGGATAACGGGTTCGATGTCAGGATTGAGGGCGATTTTATAGCTCCAGGGAAGCTTTCCCAGCTTGGTGTCGAAACGGTCCGGGTATTCGGCCAGCGGGTCCAGGGGCGACTGCACCAGGCGAATGTCACGGTGGAAGTTCACCAATCTGAGGTCTTGGCAGGCCTGAATGCCCAACAGGGGGTCACATTTACCGTCTAGCAGAAAGAAATAGAGGGGCCGAGAGGCCTTCAGTACCTTGCAGTAGAGACAGGAACGAGCACGCCTCCCCCATAGGCACGCAAAACAGAGCGGTCAGTGGTAACGAGCTCATTATTTCTTATCTTCTTGAAAAGGCTTGTTGACATAACGTTGGCAGCAGCCCTCGTGTCGACTTTAGCAGAGAAGGCGATGCCATTCACAGTGACTCGCACGGTCGGGTCCGTTATCAGTGCAGGTGCTTTTTTCAGCGAAAACACACTCAGCTCGCTCTGGAAAGAGCCCGAGTCAGACAGAGGGAGTTCTTCATGCTGGTGATGGGAACCAGACGCCGTATCATCACGTGTCAGGTAGTGAGAGGGCTTCTGCTGTGGCTGTGCAGGTTTCCCACTGGAACGGCATGCCGCCGAGAAGTGGTTAGGCTTGTGGCAGAAATTACAGGTTCTTCCCAGCGCAGGGCTAACATTAGAGCGGTGCGAAGCAAAGTGGCAATTCGGGCAGCGTTGACGCGGTCTGGACCCTGGCGCAGGGCTGACCCTCTGTCGCTGAGGACCATAGTATTGGCGTCCGGCGAAACTGGCCGCGTGGACCTCATGATCAGGCGGCAGCACAGCAGAGGAGACAGCCTCTGCCAGACGAGAGGCATGCAATGCCTCGTTGAAAGTCAGCTCAGTCTTCCAAAAGAGCTCAGACCGCAGCTTTTCATCCCGGAGTCCATAGACTAAAATGTCCCGGGTTAAAGTCTCAGGGGTTAAAACATGCAGGTCGCAGCGGCGAGCCAGTTGCCGCAGTGCGGCGACGAAATTGTCAACCAATTCCCCCGAGTTTTGGCGGCGGCCAAAAAGTTTGAAACGCTCCAGGATACAGTTAGTAGGAATGTCACACAGCTTTGTGAACTTTGCAAGTAGACATACCGGGTCCTGAGCGTTCTCGTTGAGCTCATAGACGAACGACTCCGATCGTTCCAGAGCTTCGGGACCGGCCAAGTTGAGCAAGAGGGTGGCTTTGACCACAGGGGCAACAGCAGGATGGGCGATGGTAACGTAGTGCTCAAAGTCGCGTCGGAAAACATTCCAGCGGTGAGTGATGTCGGCATCAAAGATCAGGATGTCAGGTTTACGACAAGCAGGAGCCATCGCGACGCAGGGAGGGTGTACTGGGACTAAAGAAATAAAACCCGATAGACAGGAGACGCAGGAGAACAAACTTCTGACGCCATGTAAAGAGTACAGGCATACACAGATAAATCTTTACTACTACTTTATTAAACATACACACATATCACTGCCCTAGCTGTACGTGGTCTGTCACGGACACTAGAGAGAGAGCTAAGGGTGGGAAGGTCACAATTATACTGGCTGGTGGGGGAGTGGTTAGCAAGGGCTTTGTCACTACTATTAAAGGTGTACATACATATCATCTACAACTTCCTTCGTTCCTGGGCATTCAAGTTCCCATAGCAGGCCACAATGTATTCAGTCAGTATACTCTCTACCGTACACCTGGAGAAGTTCAATAATGTATTCGGCCACATACTGAATCTCTTCACTCTTCTAAGTATGTAGAGAAATTGACGAGCTTTCTTTTGGGATTGCATCAATTTTGCTTGGCCCAGGACAAATCTTCACAAATATGCACATCTAGGAACTTGGAGATAGACACATATGAAGCTGTTTTTTCTTTCAACAAGGAGCTTTTATTGCAAAATTACGGTTACGAAAAACTACAAACATCAAAACTGCCCAGCAGTTTGCAAACATCAATCATCAAATTACAACATCATCATCCAAATCCACGCCGACCAGTCACCGTCTCATACACTAGCACTACCCTACACACTTGGGATGATTTACAATTTTACCGAAGCCAATTAACTTGCAGACATGTACATTTTTGCTGTTTGGGAGGAAACTGAAGCACCCGGAGAAAACCCATGTGCTCACAGGGAGACCGTACAAACTCTGTATAGACAGCACCCGTAGTCAAGATCGATACCGAGGTTCTGGTGTGGTGTGGTATGGCAGCAACTCTTCCACTGCGCCATTGTGGCACCCTGAAGAGACTCTTGGAAACAGTTGAAACATATTTGAGCAATTAAACATAACAAATCTAAAAGTAATGCATTTATTTGCAAGTAGATTAAACTGCTCTGAATTACTTAAACACATAAGAATAGTGAATTAAATAAAAAGAAACAAGGATGTACCTTATCTTCCTTTTATAATTAAGGTTGGTCATTCCATTTAAGTGAATGGGGTTGTGAGTGATGTGTATGAAGCCAGAAACAAAATGCATTTCAGTCCTTTGACTCAGCAAAGTACAGAAGTTCCTAACTGAAGTAGTGAGTCCAGGTGCAGAGACAAGAAGTCAGATGTGCCCACAGTCGGCCTCCAACATGGTCCAAACATCTGTGATTCAGTGCACAGGCAAGGAAGTTCAAATTGCATTGACACCAGCACTGTAGCATGCTGACAGACCTCTATACATTTCTCTTCTTTTATGATAAAGAAAATATTCAAATTAAAGTTTGGGGTCAAAATTCAAGTCTCACAAAATGATGGGGAACAATTTGAGTGTGTGACAGTGGTTCAGACTATTTAATGGTTAAACTCTGGAACTGGGTCTTCATCTGGATCAAACAGCACGATAATAAGGAAATAAGGAACTGCAGATGCTGGTTTACCCAAAAAGACACAAAGTACTGGTGTAACTCAGCAGGTCAAGCAGTATCCATAGAGAACATGGATAGGTAAAGTTTCAGGTTGGGACCCTTCTTTAGACTAATTTTAGAGTAAATCTACTCACTTTTTCTTCATAATAAGTTTTAAGTAAAGTTGATTTTTGCTTCCAAATCAATGTGACACTTTTATTGTGATTTTTGAGCATTGCTTGGAACATAAGGTTTAGGTGGAGAAATATAAAAAGGTGTTAAAGACATTAGGATATAGGTATATGTGGTTCAAGTGACCTGCACTAAAACTTGACATGTGGGTGTTAAATGTAGTGAAGATTTTCATTGTATCAGGACCAACAAGTCTCATCTTGCTATGATTAAAGAAACCAATGGGTTTAGCAGGCAAGGCCTTTATCACAAATTCCTTTTAATCTCAGTTCTGACATGACTTGTGAATATGATCAGACAATTCTAATATGGTGCAAAACTCTTTGAAGTTTTGCATGCTACACAAAGGTAGCACTCTGCTCTTCATGATTTGGTATAAGGTATTTTTATCATTCAGCCTTCGTTTGATAGGAAAAGTAAAAATGAAAGGTTGAATCTGCATTTCAAAGTGCAAGACACAATAATTTCCTGAGAAATTGAGGAAATCTTTCATAAATACACATGATTAGTTTTGAATGATTCTTAGATTGAAGAGAAAAGGCTGCAAATTATTTTTTAAATGAACTCATGCAATCTTAATTAGATTTAACTGATAAATGCAGAGAGCTTTGTTTGAACAGGAAATATTTTGCCCTTGAAAAGAATTAATCAGATGCTAAAGATATCAAATTTCAGACAAAATGAAGGACTCTTGCACATTGCACATTGTGCTGGTAATTTGTTTTCAAATATTGGAGTAAACAACACGAGATTTCCAACTCTGTGACTTTGGCCAATCTTTACAAACCACTGAGAGAGTGGACTTGGAAGAATGCTGGGAAATATGCTGCAAAACGAGGAAGGGTCCCGACCCGAAACATCACCCATCCGTTTTCTCCAGATATGCTGTCTGACCAACTTTGTGTCTATCTTTGTGAATGTCTTGGTGCTCTACTGGCCTTGACTCTCGGGGATTTTCTGGCTGTGGCCACTGACTCATTAAACTGACAGTGACACCCCCTTGCAGTCCTGATATTGTTCTGGTTTTTAAGGTAAAAAATATATAATTTGCATTAAGTTCATTTTCTGAATCACATCTGTTTTAAGAATACATTTTCCAACTACATATTTGAATGGTGGAGTGTCAGAAGTAGTAGTTTGGCAGAACTGATTGTTTCATTATATTTTTATTCTGCTCATTTTGCTTCACGAGCACCAAGCAGACCCCCAAGGACCAAAGGGTTAACTGTTCGCGTAATCTTGCCATTGCTTGGCGGTCAAATGCCATACTTAGCCTTGTACTCCGAACATCTTTGTGTTCTGCCATCCAGGTGCACGAGGTGGCTTCAGAGCATGTAACCTGGCAGCCACCTCTCCCTAGGGCTATAAACCATGGAGAAATACAGCAGTGGGTCAACTGCACGAGTGCTCCTCTCTTCAACCTGTGACAATCTGCCTTGGAAAACTGAGACCTTCAGAAATTGACCATAATCCTGCTTTAAAGGACTGCTGTGCTGACAACCTCTCCTGTGGTTAAACCTTTTTTTTTTAGCAGGAATTAAAAACGGGAAAGTTTTAATTTTTCATCTACTTGAATCTGGGATTTGAGGACAGTAGTAGCAGTTCTTCCACCACTTGGATTTGTTCAAAGATCAAACCAGTTAGGCAGTATGCAGGGCACTGAGATTATTTGAAAGCTTTGTGTCTAGCTCTTGACTGAAGATTACACTGATAGACCACGTGCACATTTACATTTGCTGATTTACAGTTTAACTAGGCATTATGTTTAGCACAGATGTTGTGGGGCGTCCACACCAACCATGGCAAAATGTTTTTAGACCCACCATTATCGGTATAAAAAAAAAAATTGCCCCGAATATCTCCTTTCAATTTTGTCAAATTGAAGATCTGTGACCAATGGTGTGCCACAGGGATCGGTGCTGACTCCACAATAATTTGTCATATACATTCATGATTTGATGAGAATAATCAGAAAGTTTTTAGATGGCACCAAAATGGCAGGCATAGTGTCCTGTGCTGAAGGTTGTTTAAGATTATAGCAGAATATCGATCAACTTTGGCCCCAGGAAGAGGGATCTAGGAATGCAGGTACGTATGCAGGTGTCACAGGTAGATAAGGTGGTCATAAAGGCCTTTGGTACATTGGCCTTCATCAGTTAAAGTACTGAGTAAAGAGGTTGTTGCAGTTACGTAAGGCAATAGTGAGGCCAGATTTAGAGTATTGTATTAAGTTTTGGTCATGGTGTTATAAGAAAAGAAGCCAAGTTGGAAAGGATGCAGAACCGATTTATGAGGATGTGCCAGGACTCGAGGGTCTGAGCTACAGGGAGAGGTTGAGCAATCTAGGGCTTTATTCCTTGGAGCGCAAGAGGATGAGCGGTGATCTGATAGAGATGTACAGAGGAATACTGTAGATTTAACAGGAACATGAGGGGTAACTTTTTTACACAAAGGGTCATGAGTGTTTGGAATGAGCTGCAGGAAGAGGTGGTTGAGGCAGGTACTGTCGCAAATGCAGGACAAACCTGACTTTCCTGGCAGACCCATTGTTTCTGCTTGTTCTTGCCCCACTGAACGTATTTCCACATACCTCGACTCCATCCTATCCCCCCTGGTCAAATCCCTCCTTACCTATTTCCAAGACACCTCACATGCTCTTCGTCTCCTTCGTGACTTCCGTTTTCCAGGCCTCCTCCCTCATCTTCACTATGGATGCCAAGTCACTCTACACCTCCATCCCCCAACAGGAGGGTCTTAAAGCCCTCCATTTATTCCTCGACCGCAGAACCAACCAATCCCCATCTACTAATACTCTCCTCCGCCTAGTGGAGCTGGTCCTTACCCTCAACAATTTTTCCTTTGGACTCCTCCCATTTCCTCCAAATCCAAGGCATAGCTATGGGCACACGCATGGTCCCCAGCTATAGCTGCCTCTTTGGAGCTTAAGTCGAACAATCTGTGGAATTCTCTGCCACAGAAAGTAGTTGAGGCCAGTTCATTTGGCTATATTTAAGAGGGAGTTAGATGTGGCCCTTGTGGCGAAAGGGATCAGGGGGTATGGAGAGAAGGCAAGTACAGGATACTGAGTTGGATGATCAGCCATGATCATATTGAATCGCGGTGCAGGCACGAAGGGCCGAATGGCCTACTCCTGCACCTATTTTCTATGTTTCTATGTTTCTATCCTTGTTCAAGGCGTACCGTGGCCCTGCCCCCGAACTCTACTTCCGCTACATTGACGACTGCATTGGTGCTACCTCCTGCACCCATGCAGAACTTACTGACTTCATCCATTTCGCCACTAACTTCCATCCGGCACTCAAATTCACCTGGACCATTTCCGACATCTCCCTACCATTTCTAGACCTCACCATCTCCATCGCAGGTAACAGACTGCAGACCAACATCAACTACAAACCCACTGACTCCCATGGCTATCTGGACTACACTTCTTCCCACCCTGCTTCCTGTAAGGACTCTATCCCCTACTCCCAATTCCTCCATCTACGCCGCATCTGCACCCAGGATGAGGTGTTCCAAACCAAGGCATCGGAGATGTCCTCATTCTTTAGGGAACGGGGATTCCCCTCTTCTATTATAGATGAGGCTCTCACCAGGGTCTCCTCTATATCCCACAGTTCCGCTCTCACTCTTCATCCCCTTACCCATAACAAGGACAGAGTCCCCTTTGTCCTCACCTTCCACCCTACCAGCCATCGCATACAACATATAATCCTCTGACATTTTCGCCACCTCCAACGGGATCCCACCACTGGCCACATCTTCCCATCTCCTCCCTTTTCTGCTTTCCACAGAGATCGTTCCCTCTGTAAAACCCCTGTCTCATGGTGCGAGTTGACCCCGAGTTTAAAACAAATTTAACTCGTGGTAATCACGTACAATTAACGTAGCGGGAACGTCGGAACTTGTGGACGCAACTTAGCGACTTGTGGCGCTAACGGCGGGTACCCGTGAAACTTGTTGACTATTGAAAAAATTCAAACATGTTTGAGGTTTTCCACGAGTCAAATTTACTGTTCAAGTTAAAAATTGAAACATTTAAACTCGTTGTAAGAACGTAGTGGCCCTTGAATTTACCTTAGTGACTCGTGAGTCTACCACGGGCATTCTTTAACTCAGCGGGCAGGCAGTATCTCTGGAGAGAAGGAATGGGTGACAGGATGACATTTCTTTTGAACCTCGCAATGAAAGGACAATGGATTTCACCCTTGTACTTCAGCGTACTTGCTCAAAAGTTTACAGCCGAACTGAACTCAAAATATGGTTTGTATATCAAACATGCATGTTACAAGCACTAACCAACCATTTACAGAAGAAAGATACATGCAGCTCCTGGAAAGCGAGCGTTAATTAGTTCCGTATTAGAGTGAAGTTCTTACCGATAGTAATAATTTTATTCGGAATAGTTTAAATCTACCGAGTAGCATTTTAGTTTACACCCACCGCCTAAACCCTAATACACGTGTATCCACATGTTGTTTCCTCCATATTGTATCAGTTGTATCGTTATTTAGTTGTTTTGGCCACCCTGAGTCTGAACGGCGCTGTAATACTTTATTTCTTTATTTCTATTTCCCTTTGTGAGAATTTTTTTTCCCTGACCATCTTCAGTAAATAGACATGCTGGCGGCTCTAATAATGTTCACATGTTGCTGAATCGCTTTCCAAATATTGGAACGTGAAATTGTATTTTATCTACCGTGCAAAGCTTAATTTCAGATCTTCACAATGCCAACCGCATTGAAGCCTTTTGCTGCTTGGACGCGGGCGGTTCACTGCAGAAAATGACTATTTGTTTCCCAGAGAAGGATGAGATGCAGAATGAGTTTGGATACACAGTGGGACATTGCTTAAAGTTGTATATGTGTGTTGGTGGAGCGAGATCTGGGTGCCCCGAAACTGCACTAGTTTGTTCTGCGACAAGCCGATTGTATCGCCTTCACCGTTTGTAACATCTTTTCCCACGGACACCTTTCAAAACAAGCTCAGAAACGGCTACTCTTTTGTCTGTTTTCAGGTGAGCCGACAATGTGGAGAGGTAGGGTTACGCTACTTTTGTCTGTAATCGATATTTGTCACCGAACCAGCCAAATTCCTGGAGACCAAACGTACTTATGTAGCTCGTTCTACCTGTTTAGCTTAAAAATTCCCCCCCCCCTCCCCATCCCATCCCCACCAACCCTCGGAGAGAACAGCAAGGGTTCTTTGTTCTTGTTCCGAATTGTGTAAGAGTTGAAGAAAAGTGCCTTTTTCCATGCGCGACTCAAGCAGTGACCTGATCTCTCTGGGAAAAGGAGTTCAAAATGCAATGGATGCGGCCGCGCTGAATTCTATCTTTAGCTCAAAGCTGCAGGATGGAGATGTCTTCTTTAACACTGTTGCTTATTAAAACAGACCTTCATTCACGGTTGGCTCAAGAGTAACTCGGGAGAGGAACTTGGGAACTCGGGAGAGGAACTTGGAACATCGCAGAAAAGACACGCAAACGGCAAACTTAGTCATACCCGTGGGTATGATCAAGAGTTTAACTCGGTTAAACTCTTGATCATACACTTGGAATCTCGTACACACCCACGAGTCTTTCACTCGGGGTACTTCGTGGGTCAGCTCGCACCATGACACAGCTATTACTCCCTGGTCAATTCATACCTTCCCACCCAAACCACCCGCTGCACTGGTACTTTCACTTGCAACTGCAGGAAATGCTACACTTGTCGTTTTACCTCCCCCCTCGACTCCATCCAAGGACCCAAGCAGTCTTTCCAGGTGAGGCAGAGGTTCACCTGCACCTCCACCAACCTCATCTATTGCATCCGCTGTTCTAGGTGTCAACTGCTCTACATCGGTGAGACCAAGCGGAGGCTTGGTGATCACTTTGACCAACACCTCCACTCAGTTTGCAATAACCAACCTGATCTCCCGGTAGCTCAGCACTTCAACTCCCCCTTCCATTCCGAATCCGACCTTTCTGTCTTGGGCCTCCTCCATGGCCAGAGTGAGGCTCGCCACAAATTAGAGGAACAGCACCTCATATTTTGCTTGGCAGTTTACACCCCAGCGGTATGAACACTGACCCCCAATTTCAGGTAGTCCTTGCTTTCTCCCTCCTTCCCCTCCCCTTCTCAGCTCTCCCACAGCGTACTGTCTCCGCCTCTTTCTTTCTTTTTCCCGAACCCCCCCTGACATAAGTCTGAAGAAGGGTCTTGACCCGAAACGTCGCCTATTCCTTCACTCCATAGACGCTGCCTCACCACCCGCTGAGTTTCTCCAGCTTTTTTGTCTACCTTCAATTTTTCCAGCATCTGCAGTTCTTTCTTAAGGTACCCGTTTTAAGGTACCTTTCGTGTTATGCATTTCTGGGAGGCATAGTAGTGCAGCAATGGAGTTGCTGCCTTACAGCGCCAGAGACCCAGGTTCGATCCTGACAGTGAATGCTGTCAGTAGGAAGTTTGTACGTTCTGCCTGTGACCGTGTGGATTTTCAGGCAATAAGAAGCTTCTGGCAAACCTATAAATGGTCTCTCTGATATACATGCTATGTGGCTATCCGAGCTGTAACATCATGTGTGAACATATTTGAATCTCCGTTATCAACCTACTCTTCCTCATCTAATCTGGAAGTCTCCCGTTCTTGGGTATCCATAATAAGATTGAGCACTGCTGCATAAGGTCTACGTGCAATCTGCAGTTCGATGAATGGGCTTGAGTTAGTTCTCTGAATCCGTTTTTGAGGGCTCCCCAAATCATTCTGCAATGTCTCTGATGAACTGGATGATAGCAATCAAGTGAAAGTACACGTGACATAGTAAATTCACAGGAAATTGTAGAATAGAGCATTGTTAGCCAGGAGAAGGTGGCAACAAAGCAAACAGAGATACAATGTAATTGGGACAGTTAGACTGGAAACCAATGGTTAGAGAAGTCTATATTCATACGATTGACTTCTCCATCTTCAAGTAATCCTTGCTTTCCCTCTCTCTCCATCCATTCCCCTTCCAGTTCTGTGACCAGCCTAACTGTCCTCAATTACATAGTATCTGTTTGCTTTGTTGTCACCTTCTCCTAGCTAACTATGATCTTTTCTACTTTCTCCTTTACACCATCTCTTTTGATGTCTTTTTTTCACACCTTACCCTTCCTTATCTCTGTGTTTCTCTCTCCCCGACTTAGTCTGAAGAAGTGTCTCTAGCCAGAACATCACCCATTCCTTCTATCCAGAGATGCTGCCTGTCCTGCTGAGTTCCCCCAACATTTAGCATTGTTACAAAACCTACCATCAGTGGCACTGCAGATCTGCCTGCTGTCTGTGCGTGCGATTCCGGAGGCTTTTGGGGGGGGCTCAGACTGCTAGCTGATGAAGAAAATCCGTTCTGCGATCCTGCCCCCGTTTTTAAAAAAAGTTGCTGGTGCATTGCGTCACTGGATTGAACTTAAACGCCACAAAAAACACCTTCAACGCCTTCAACATCACGGATCGCAAAAGCAGGATAAAACAAAAGGTATGTCGTTTATTTAACATATTATGTTGCTTCATTTTAATCTTATGATGTGAAAGACACAGCCGATGCGATACGGCCCCTTGCCTGCCGATAGGGGCTTTAATCATGGCAGTGGCCACATTCCAATTGATCACATTGGATTTTTGTCTATCCACGATCAATATTTTCATACTAAATATCCATAGTACAGTTTTAGTCAGATATATTGTGCAAATAATAATGATTTTGATTATCTTGAGAGTGGATGTTTCTGGATTAATTTATGGAAATTAAACATTAAATTCCTTCCATTTATATCATGTTATATCGTGGATTTTTGTGTGAATGGGATCAGTTTGTTATTTGTTATTTGGATACTTTGGCTATTTAAAAATGTTAGCCTTTTCTTAAGAAGTGGATGGATGTTTATATCTAGTAATTGAATTTAGATGAAATTGGTGAATATGATTTTCTTTGTTGGGTATTTACATTTTGTTTTAACGTTTAACTTTATAATTTCTACTTTTTTTTCTAAAACTGCAAATAATAACTTGTTTCTGTTAATGCTGTTCAGTGGTTTTTTTTTCTTTACATTTTAAACAGATGTCTCTGAAGAAGAATTGCAAAATTGTCAATCCAAATGCCCAGCAAAAGAGACTGATTTAGACAGCATTTGCAGAGATTATCCGAATTTGGACCACACCAAATGTGATGATGTACAGGACATTCTTAATGGGAAAGTAGTGGGCAGAAAGGCATGTCATGCGTGGTTTGAACACCAAAAACCTGTAGTTTACAATACCAAAATTGAAAAGTTGAGGAAAAACAAGATGTACAGAGTTGCTTATTGTTTACAATCTGAGGAATGTGATGATGCTACTGAGTATGAATTACAGCATATAATACAATAATATTAAAATTCCGATGTTGAGAATATCACATTTTTGAATTTTCAAGGCAGTCTGGGTGTTTATTACTATTTCTGTCACAACGGTCAATTTTGTAATTAGCTACAATTAGGTAACTAACTAATTATATGCTTTAATTTCAGGTCATCCAAGTAAGATATATCATATTTGTTTCAGATTGCTTCAATCCATAATAACTGAAAATTTCATTCAGTTCTCTTATTTTTTAAGAAGGTTATGGGCTTTTATGTCAATTGACTGTCCTTGATCAGAGCTTTTGTGTTAATGGAAAAGCAATAGGGAACAAGATGTTAATTTCCGAGTGTGAAAATGGCCATAACCTTTTTAACACTAAAGATATGAAAATGAATTAGGTTTCAAATTAAAGTTATTTTTATGCTTTATCTGATGGGATAAATTACAGGCTTGATTTTTAAAAACTCATATTTCTGTAACACTCCTGCAGTATTTTGTAGCTATCTTCAGTGTAAACCAACATATTCAGTTTCTTCCTACATAATACATTCACATTGTATATGTAAATATATTGATTTTTTGCATTGTTTCACCTTGGGATCTTCTTGGAATGGTATCCATAATTTATTCCACCAAACATCAAAATATGGATTTACTGATTGGAGAAAAGGGTTCAACAGGCTGCCATATTACTCTCAACAGGGTGTCATATTACTCTCTTCAACAAAATAAAATTAATATAAATAATGTGAAAAAAAATCATACCAAATTTCAACAGTGGAAGTCTCAATAGAAAATTAGGATTCATAGATGCTGACTTTCAAAACACTGATGGTCTCTTTAGCAATAATTATTCGAACAACAGAAAACAGGTATCTTTAAGGCAAATTCCAAAACATGATTATGCAAATAAAACAGAATTGCCAAAAATTTGGAACACATAATGCTCTGTTATTTAGTGCTACAGAAATAATAATAAAGTGGACTAATAATAATAAAGTGGAATAATAAAGTCAGAGAGTAATGGTGGATAACTGTTTGTCAGGTTGGAGGCCGGTGACTAGTGGGGTGCCTCAGGGATCTGTGTTGGGTCCACTGTTGTTTGTCATATACATTAATGATCTGGATGATGGTGTGGTAAATTGGATTAGTAAGTATGCAGATGATACTAAGATAGGTGGTGTTGTGGATAATGAAGTATATTTTCAAAGTCTACAGAGAGATTTAGGCCATTTGGAAGAATGGGTTGAAAGATGGCAGATGGAGTTTAATGCTGATAAGTGTGAGGTGCTGCATCTTGGGAGGACAAATCAAAATAGGACATACATGGTAAATGGTAGCAAATTGAGGAATGCAGTTGAACAGAGGGATCTTGGAATAACTGTGCATAGTTCCCTGAAGGTGTGGAATCTCATGTAGATAGGGTGGGTAAAGAAAAGCTTTTGGTGTGCTGGCCTTTATAAATCAGAGCATTGATGAGTATAGAAAGTTGGGATTTAAATGTTAAATTTATGTACAAGGCATTGGTAAGACCAATTCTGGAGTATGGGTACAATTTTGGTCGCCTAGTTATAGGAAGGATGTCACAAAATAGAGAGAGTACCGAGGAGATTTGCAGAATGATGCCTGGTTTCAGCACCTAAGTTACAGAGAAAGGTTGAACAAGAATAGGTCTTTTAATTCTTTGGAGCGCAGAAGGTTAAGGGGGGACTTGATAGAGGTCTTTAAAATGATGAGAGGGACAGACAGAGTTGACGTGGATAAGCTTGTTCCATTGAGAGTAGGGAAGAGTCGAACAAGAGGACATGATTTGAGAATTAAGGGACAAACGTTTAGGGGTAACATGAGGGGGAACATCTTTACTCAGAGAGTGATAGCTGTGTGGAATGAGCTTCCAGTGGAAGTGGTGGAGGCAGGTTCGATTTTATCATTTAAAAATAAATTGGATAGGTATATGGACAGGAAGGGAATGGAGGGTTATGGTCTGAGTGCAGGTTGATGGGACTAGGTGAGAGTAAATGTTCAGTACGGATTAAAAGGGCCGAGATGGCCTGTTTCCGTGCTATAATTGTTATATGGTTATATGGTTATATGGAATAAATTGCATTTGTAACCATTTCCGGATCAAGTCATGCCGGCCAGAATATTTAAATGAGAACATCTGATGTGGATCTCTCATGTGACTCTGACACACTCTCATGTCAGGATTGCATAGAATGGCAACACTCCTCATAAAATATTGCAGGGAAACCTTGACCATGTTGTCCTTGGGCCAGTACTGGGTAACACCCACAACACCAATACATTAATAACACAGCTATTCCTCTCTTCTTCTCTTTCACTACCTATAAAGAGGTCGATGACTCACAGAGAAATAAATTAGTTTATTTTATTTTGGAGTCACGTGAGTGACTACGTGAAGACCCCGTCCAGCACGCATGTGCGACATTAGCGTTCATGCAGTGCACCCGCGACGAATGGGAGTTCAAGGCACTCCCGTTACAATTTGAAAGTCGGGCCGACAGGTAAGTGTTTTTACCGTGGTCGTGTGTATTTTCTCTGTGGTCTGCTTTGTGTTCCAGAAAGAATGAGCAAGACCAGAGGAAAGAAATCTGTAGCTCGCCTCCATTCGTCTCCCGTTGAGGAGCGTTCTTTGGAGGGTGGGCGAGAGACAGCAGGATTGACTACCGAGCCGAGCCCAGCACCGCTAGTGCAGCCTGAGCAGCGGGCTGGAGGTACCTGCAGCCAGAACCGGGCGGTAGTATCCGACGATTCGGATGAAGATGCCTCACCGCTCGAGAGCGGCAAAGGCAGCCGCCTAATCCGAATGGAACGGCTTGTGTGTGCAATTGCTCCAGCGAGATTGCTGAAGAGCAGCAGCAGACTCGCCAAGGGAGCTCAGGCACTCCCGCAGTGCCCTTTACGGCACTGCCCATTGCTTCTATTGAAGGCAGCATTGGCGACCAGGTCTGGATGGTCAGGAAGAGGGGTCGCTGGCTGAAGATGTCCGGAGTACGCAGGGTGTACAGGATCAGGAAGAGCTGCTGGGTGTGGTCAACTGCTACGTGGCCACTCCACGAGCGGGTCGGCCTTTAGAGCCGAAACTTGCAGGCAGTATTGACCACCTGTCCTCAAAACCCCTACAAGAGGATACGGGTGGTCAATGAGGCTCTTGAATTATAATTCAGCCCCAGAAAATTGTACATCACTGAATGTACCAGCTGTAAACAGCCAAATTTGGGGACATTTGGGGCACAATATCAGGAACCTGGAGTTGAAGCTCCAGAAAACCCTAAAAGTCCTGACAGCAGGAATAACTTAATATGCTCGGTCCATAGATGGTGTAGACATTACCACAAATCAGCAAGATACATTAGCTCTGCTGTGCACCATTCAATTCCAGATTAACAATTTACGGCAGGAAATCATCAAGCCTGCCCTCAACCCTAAGTTTGCAGGACTTTGCAAAACACCGGGTTCAGAACCTCCAATTCTGCTCTTTGGAAAGGACCATCCAAAAAAGGAGAAAGACCTGGAGGAACAGTCCAAGACCTTTGGTCTCATGAGGGCAGGTTTGGGACCGAGCAGACCTAACAAACCCAGGCGGCAGTACCCCACGGCGTCCACCAGTTGTCGACTACCATATGGGACTGGTGAAAGCTTGGGGTCCACAACCATTCCCCGTAAGCCTTTTTTAGGCCAGGGCCCAGAGCGGACCCCATGGAAAATGTGCCACCCCCAACATCAACATCAACAGCAGCCCTCCACAGCCCAGCAGACACCTCATCATCCAGTGAAGAGGCAGAAGAAGCACCAGTAACCATGGAGGTAGGTGGGTCTGGTTCCTCTCAGCATATGAGCATACTATACTAACAGGGGGAGATTGCACTTGTTTTTGGATGCATGGGAGTCTATCATTAATGACAAATATATACTCAGCAGCATTGATGGCTATAAAATTGACTTATTTCATGAAAACATGCCGCCAGTTCAGCATATACCCCAAAGGGTATTCACCCTCTCAGTCAAAGAGAAACAAGAGGGTCAAGCTGAACTGATGAGGCTACTAGCAAAAGGTGTCATTGAAAGAACAAAACATGAACCTTTGGAATTTGTGTCTAATATTTTCACTAAAACTAAAAAAGATGGATGTCACATCATCATTGACTTAACTTCTTTAAACAAATCTGTTAAGTATATACATTTCAAGATGGAAACTTTTGAAACAGCCAGAAAATTGATTTCTAGAGGGTACTTTCTGGCAAGCATTGATTTAAAAGATGCCTACTACTCAGTACCCATACACAAGGAGCATTGTAAATACCTAAAGTTTACCTGGATGAAACAGCTATGGCAATTTAAAGCCTTACCAAATGGGCTAACCTCAGCTCCAAGGTTGTTCACAAAAATCTTAAAACCAGCCTTGGCATTATTGAGGAAACAAAAGCATATAGTCATGGCGTACTTAGACGACATTTTAATAGTATGGAAAACCTTGGAGGCAGCCATTTCGGCAGTAGCAGCCACCAAACGTTTGTTTGAAACTGGGGTTTATCATACATCCAGATAAATCCAATTTGACACCGTCCACAACCATGGACTATTTTGGATTTACGATTGACACTATTTGCATGACTGTAACTCTGCCGAAGGGGAAAGCATCAGAGTTGGCACAATCATGCAACGAACTAATGGTTAATCATCAGCCAACCATACGGCAGATAGCTAGTGTCATTGGGAAAATGGTAGCAGCCTTTCCAGCTGTACAATTTGGGCCTCTGCACTATCAAAATTTACAAAGAGCAAAAGTGCACGTGCTAAAGAAAAACTCAGGTCACTTTGACCGAGTTAAGAATTTAACTGCTGAATCCATTCCAGAGTTACAGTGGTCGACAAGGAACATTAGGCTTAGCTCCAGTCCCATAATAATCACCAACCCAGTATTAACCATTCAAACGGATGCCAGTGCTTTGGGCTGGGGAGCAACTAACATGCAATCCAGCACAGGGGGCAGATGGACTAATTTTGAATCATCTTGCCTACAGACACGGGGTATTAACTACTTAGATATGTTGGGTGTGTTTTATGATTTAAAAGCATATTCATCTAATATGCATCACGCACATGTCCGGTTGCAATTAGATAATACCACGGTGGTGGCTTATATCAACCACATGGGTGGTGTAAAGTCGATATCATGTGACAATTTGGTCAACCTAATCTGGCAATGGTGTGTTGAAAGACATATTTGGTTATCAGCAACTTACCTACCAGGTAAGCAAAATACAGTGGCAGACACCAGGTCATGCAAATTTAACGATAACATCGAATGGATGTTAAATCCCAAAGTATTTGCTGAAATTACAAAGCAATATGGCACACCAGATATCGATCTATTTGCATCTAGGCTGAATCACCAGATACCAACGTATGTCGCTTTGGAACCAGACCCTGAGGCAGCAGCAGTTGATGCATTCATGCTGCATTGGGGGAAAATGTTCTTCTATGCTTTTCCTCCCTTCTGCCTCATCAGTCGGGTATTACGTGAGATTCAACTGGATTCCGCTTCAGGAATCTTGATAATACATGACTGGCCTACACAGCTATGGTTCCCAGTGGCCCTCGACATGACTGTCGAAACACCGTTGGAATTCCCCAGCAGTCAAGAATTATTAATCCACCCAGTGTCAGGCATTAGTCACCCGTGCCATGACAGAGTCAATCTCCTGGCTTGCAGATTCTAAAAAGACCTCTACTGGGCCTGGGACTGTCTGAGGACGCCATCAACATGATGACCGCATCCTACCGGGAGTCCACCAGGAGACAATACCTGACCAACATAAGGAAATGGGAACGGTATTGCTCCAAAACAGGAACTACCTACTCAACAGCAACAGCTACCAGTGTTGTGGAGTTCCTGGTTGGATTACCACGGGATGGACTCAGCTACAGCACCATCAATACAGCCAGGAGTGCGTTGTCAGCTTATTGGTTCCAGCAGCAGGACAACAGGCTTTGGGGTCCCATCCACTGGTGGTCAAACGCATGAGGGGTATTTTTTACCAGACCCCCAGATTCCCCCAGACCAAGGTACACTCAGATCTGGGATGTCACCATTGTGCTGACATACCTGACATACAAGGGCAGTGGTTCTCAACCTTGTTTGCCCCATGCACCCCTTTCACCATATGTCAGAATGTCATTCCCCCCCTTTCCAAGATTGTCTTCCTCAAAAAGTGCATTCCAAATAATATGCATATAATACTGAAAATCCTTTATGTCTAACAGTTTGAGTTTGCTAATCTGTGGTCCCAATTCCCCCCCTGAAAACCTGAAATTCCCCCCCTGGGGGGAATTCCTCCCTGGTTGAGAACCCCTGCCTTAGGGGATGGCCACCACCCAGGTCACTCACGCTGGAACAACTTACCCTGAAATCAGTCATGCTCATGGCACTAGTGTCAGCACAAAGGGTACAGTCCCTCCACCTTCTGAGGCGGGACAGCATGACAGAGTCATTGGACTGTATCACATTCCATATTCAGGGTCTGGTCAAACAAACTAGACCAGGAACCACGCCTCCAGTATGGAGTTCCGGGCATATTTATTTGACCCACGGCTGTGTGCCAAGACCCATCTCACCATTTACATAGACACAACATATGAGGGAGAGAAAAAGCCTTATGGATAAGCCACAAGAAGCCCATGGTCAGGTGACGAGCCAAACCATTTCAAGGTGGCTCAAGCAGGTGCTTAAGCCCGGGGAGCTCTCTGTTTTTTGTTGTTATTAATAAACCTTTTTTGTTCACAAACAGGTTATTGTTGATTGTGATATACTTTCTCCCTCAAAGGTCTTCAGACAGTGAGTGAAGCATGAGCTGGTACACGGTTCGGAATCACAGAGCTTTGAAGTCTTCACGTAGTCACTCATGTGACTCCGAAATAAAATAGTAAGATTAAATGAGAACTTACCAGTTCGAAGTTTAATCTGTATTTTATGAGGAGTTACGATGAGGGATTACGTGCCCTCCGCTCCCACCCTCTATTATACAGATCAACTGATAATTCAGTTCTTATTTTTTCTTTACTATATTTATTTCAATCGTTGTGTTTTTTCTGTGAATCCACACCGTTGGTTTGAAGAATGTCGCGCATGCGTTCTAGACGGGGTCTTCACGTAATCCCTCATCGTAACTCCTCATAAAATATAGATCAAACTTCGAACTGGTAAGTTCTCATTTAATCTTATTAGTTTAGTTTAGTTTAGTTAGAGATACAGCACAGAAACAGGCCCTTCGGCCCACCAAGTCCACACTGATCAACGACCCCGTACAATAGTACTATCCTACACACTAGGGACAATTTACCAAAGCCAATTAACCTACAAACCTCTACGTTGTTGGAGTGTGCAACAAAAATGGAGCACCTGGAGAAAATCCACGCAGTTACGGGGAGAAGGTACAAGCTCCGTACAGACAGCACCGGTAGTTAGGATCAAACCCGGGTCTCTGACGCTGTAAGGCAGCAACTCTACCCGCTGCGGCATTATGTAAATATTTACATAAATCTTTACCAATCAAAGCAATCACTGCCCATATTAATCACCAATCCATTGGGGGCTTTAAAGGTACACAGGGAATTCTAATATCCATAACCGAAAGAAGCAAAGCAGCACTTCACTGGCTCTTTTCCCCAATTCTTCTTCCTGCTCTGTAAACAACCTGTAATTTTATAAAATATACAGGCACTTTCCCTTATCTTTCCCTTCTCTTTCCCAAAAAGAGGATAGGAAAATTCTACTGGCACACAGCCCATGGCCTTAGGAGTATTTTACTAACTTAAATGCCTGACCCATAAAAACAATTCAAAATACTTAAGTTGTAGTTAGTTACTTTTTAAAATTCATTCTTCCTCAATGGGAATTAATGACAAGACCAGTATCCATTGCCCACCTGTTGTTACACAGAACAGAGTGGCTTGTTACAATATGTAGTGGTTCTGGAGTTATATTTAGGTCCCTAAATTAGGACAACCGGTTTCCTTCTCTGAACTGGATGGGGTTGACAATAATTCTATAGTTTCGTACAGTAAAACACAAATTGCTGGACAAACTCAGTGGGTCTAGCAGTGTCTGTGAAGGGAACGGGCCGATGATGTTTCTGGTGGGGATCCTTCTTCAGATCTAATAGGTCATCTGTCCATTCTCTCCACAGATGCCGCCTGACGCACAGAGTTTTGCTACCACTTTGTATTTTGCTCAAGATTCCCACATCTGCATATCCTTGGGTTTCCTTAGTTTAATAGTTAAAGCCCTGTCTCACGGTGCAAGTCCACCCACGAGTGACCCCGAGTGAAAGAAAAAAATCAGACTCATGGTTGTGTACGAGATTCGAAGTTTATGTTTAAGAGTTTAACCGAGTTCCCACAGGTATGTCTAAGTTTGTCGTTTACTTCTCATTTCTGTGATTTTCCAAGTTAGTCTCCCGAGTTACCAAGTTCCTCTCCCGAGTTATTCTTGAGCCAACAACGTCTACCGACGTGTGGAAAAATCATCACATGGTAAAAGTGATGTTATAAAGTTTTTTTTTCACTATAAAAAGACCCAGCCTGAAGAACGATCTCGACCCGAAACATCACCTATTTCTTTTCTCCAGAGATGCTGCCTGACCAGCTGAGTTAGTCCATCATTTTGTGTCTATCGTTGGTTTAAACTAGTAACTGCAATACCTTCCTTCAAACTTTTAGAGCAGTTTGTTTCAAGAAACAATCCTTCCAAAAGTCCATTTGAACTGCATTTGTTCAAGGTCTGGCATCAATCATGGGCTTTTTTTTGTCAAAAAGATTAGGTAAATTGAACATTAACGTTATTTTTTCCCCTGACAACAAGGTCCGTAGACCAGAGGGATAGCAGCGTGTGTCTCTCTACTCACCCAGTATGTCCGTCAGAGCAGCCGTCCCACCGTCGCGACTTAAACTGTATAAAAAGCAGCAACTCAAAACATTGCTGATTGGGCAGATCTGACCAGAAACCACCCCTCTCACACTCACCCCAGCCCTGGGAAACAAAGTTTTCAGAGCCCTACAGTCACCCCAGCCCGCCCGTGAACCTCTGAATGAAAGACAAAGCTCAAACAGTGCACCGAGGTCAGGATCGAACCCGGGTCTCTCGTGCTGCCAGGATGGTTAAAAATTATCAATTAAAAGAATTGAAAGCAAAAGCTACTGATGATAAATTTTTATCAGTTAATAAACAGCAAAAGCAACTTGAGAATGTTTAATTGATAAAAGATTTCCTGTCTGAATTGTTTTAAATCTGGTATTTCTACCCATCTTTGGTATTTGCATAATGAGGTGTGGAAGGGACAGCTCTGACCTTTAGTCGTTCTTGTTATGCACTCAACATGCAAGACTATTTGGCTATTGTTTAATCTTTATCCTGAGATAGGAGAAATATACAAAAAGATCGCTATTGACATGCTCTGACTCGTCATCTATCCATGCAGAAATTTCCACGCGGTCAATATAATTGTTAGCGGCAGCTTTTTAAATCCTTCTTCCCCATTTCGTCACAATAACCATTTAAATTTTGTGCATTGTTATTCTTGTTACCTCGGATAAAATATTTTTATTCCATAAATAAGAACCAATAATAGTGAGGTGCTTGTTTCAGATTCTTCTGTTCCTCTGTTTCTCTCTCCTGTCCTCCTCTCTCTCTCCTTTCTCCCCCTCCCTCTCTCCCCCTCCCTCTCTCCCCCTCCCCCTCTCTCTCCCCTCCCTCTCTCCCCCTCCCTCTCTCCCCTCCCTCTCTCCCCATGGGCAACCACTACCAAAGTGTCTGCTCACACAGTCAGTACACCTATCATACACTTGTCTCCCGTACTAAGTCACCCCAACTCCCCCCACTTCCCCCCCTCCCCCCTCCACCTTTCCCTCCCAACTCTAGTCCCGTCCCGGCCCCCTGGGAAACTGAAGGGAGCGACAATCAACTGCCACGGATACAAATAATGTCATACACAAGAAAGAGCAGATGCTGGTTGACAAAAAGTGAATACACAGTGCTGGAGTAACACAAAGATGCAGCAGAATTTTGGAAACGTCATGCCGTCACCCATTCCTTCTCTCCAGAGATGCTGCCTGTCCCGCTGAGTTAAAGAGTGCCCACGGTAGACTCATGAGTCACTAAGGTAAACTCAAGGGCTACTATGTTCTTACAACGAGTTTAAATGTTTCAAATTTTAACTTCAAGAGTAAATTTGACTCGTGGAAATCTTTAATCATGTTTAAAGTTTTTCAAGAGTTTTTTTTTTTAATTTTTTTTATTTTTTTTATTGTAGAAACAATATATACCGAGTACACTCTTATACGGCAGTGAAAATGATAATATACAAAATATATAATATTGATTATCAATTGATACTGTTTTGTGTTAATTGTAATGTTACCATTATACATTTTCTTGGTTATTTATTTTGTATAATTGGTAGTGTATGTAGTATATTCCTAAAATAAGCAATATACTCACACTTCTCATACCACACATATTTCTTCTAATTACCAAATACAAATTCCCCCCTAATATAACTACATAATACCCAATCTTAACCAAACTTCGATGATATTCATGATATTTTCATAATATAAAGAGTGTTTGTATTATTATTAACTTTATATTTCAAAATTATTATATAGTTGAAAATGCACAATTTTATATAATTACAAATTTAAGACATCTATAATATTTTCATACAACTAATAAAGGTGTATTCATACTAATAATGAATAAAATAATATGTTTCTATACTTTTTTTCCTAGTTAAACACACACAGATAGAAAGATAGAGAAAGAAGTAGAAAATAGAAAAGAAAATGTGAAAGTTTGATGGAGATTAAAATATTACTAAATAATCCATTCTTGGAGATACATTTTCATGATTTATTATATGTATTTCTTCATCCATTCAGATATTCAGGCCTCAGTCAAGTCCCTGCGCCGAACCATTATGACCCTGTAGATATTTAATGTATGGAGACCAAATCCCTTTGAAGAGATCTAACCTGTCCATAAGGACAAGTCTCAATCTCTCCAAGTGAAGTGGCTCCGTCATTTCTGTATTCCACATTTTAATTGTTGGGGATGCAGGGTCTTTCCAAAATTTTAATATTAATTTTTTCCAATTATTAGAGAATAGTCGATAAAAGTTCTTTGATTCCTTGTAATTATTTGTTCCGTTTCCGGTATTCCAAGTATGATTAACTTTGGATCAGGGAATCATAGTAATATTAACAACATTCGAGATTAACTTAAATATTTCGTTCCAATATTCTACAATCTTCGTACAATTAGTAAATGAATGTGACAAATTTTGCTTCTAAGATTTGACATTTATCACATATAGGCGATAATTTTGGAAATATATTATGTAATTTAGATTTGGAGTAATGTAATCTATGTAAAAATTTTAAACTGTATAAGAGCATGTTTAGCATTTAAACGAGCAGTAATGTATGTGTTGTAAGCTTTCTTCCCATATTTCTGGGCTTATTATTTGACCAAATTCATTTTCCCAACGCTGTCTGTGTATTTCCGATGATGGAATATCACTTTCCAACAAAAATATGTAAATGTATGATATCATTTTTCTGTATTTGGATGTTTATTCAAGCATTCATCTAAAATTTCACTCTTTCTATTTCTGAATTCTTGTGTATTTGCAGAGATATAGTTTCTGATTTGTAAGTATCTGAAATATTCATTATTATGAAGCCCGTAAGCTTGTTGTAATTCTTGAAAAGAAAGAAAAGAATTTTCCTTATAAAGATCCCCATATATTTAAAATTCCTTTATTTTTCCATTGTATAAAATCCTTATCCATCGTTGAGGGTTTAAACGTAAAATTGTTGGGCAATAGTAAGACCTAGCGGTATAAATTTTAGTTTTAAAATGTTTTCTTTATTTGTTTCCCAAATACGTATTCCACTTTCTATTATCAAGTTTTCACTATAAATTTTCTTTCGGTGCATTAATATTAGCAAATATTATAGAGCTAATTTCAAATGGAAAACAGTCTTCTCTTTCCATTTTAACCAGTTTGGTTTATTATCTGTTTCTTCTAACCAGAAATTCATATTTTTAAATATTAACTGCCCAATAATAAAACATAAAATTTGGTAATGCTAAACCCCCGTTTATTTTAGCTTTACATCATGTGTTTTTTTATTTATTCTATGGTTCTTATAATCCCAGATAAATTTAGTTGACTATAGAGTCTATCTACTTTTTAAAAAAAATTTTAGAGAGATATATCGGATTGATTGAAATAAATATAATAATTGTGGGAGAAAAATCATTTTTATTGCGTTTATTTTACCTAACATTGAGATAGGTAAAACTTTTCCAGTATAAGATTTTTTTATTTAATTTATTCAGTAATAACGGGAAATTAGACTTAAATAGAGAGTCAAATCTTTTTGTAACAAAAATACCAAGATATATTTAATATTTCATTTGTTATCTTAAAAGGAAATTGTTGTAATATTTGTAAGTTATTCATGGTTATTGGCATAAGTTCACTTTTATTTCCAATTAATACTGTATCCTGAAATTAAACCAAATTCCGTTATTAGTTTTAACAAATTAACGGATACTTATTTCCGGTTTAGTAATATAAAAGTAATACATCGTCCGCATATAACGAGATTTTATTCTTAGTATCTTTAGTATCATATCCATATATTTCCGGGTGCAATCTTACCCTTTGGGCAAGAGGTTCGATTGCTAACGCAAACAGTAAAGGTGATAAAGGACAGCCTTGTCTACAACCTCGAGATAAACTAAACTTAGTTGATAACATATGGTTTGTTGTTATTCTAGCTGTTGGATTTGCAATATATATTTAATCCAAGTAGTAAACTTATCACCAAGTTTAAAAAGCTTCCATCACCGAAAATAAATAAGGCCATTCCACCTGGTCAAAAGCTTTTTCTGCATCCAGCGAGATAACTACTAAGTCTTTTTTATCACTTCTTTTCGAATATATGATATTAAATAACCGTCTTAGATTATATGAAGAATATCTTTTAGGTATAAATCCTGTTTGATCAGGATGAATTAATTCGTTAACAACTTTGCTTAATCTTTGTGCTAGTATCTTTGTTAAAATTTTTTGATCCGTATTTAATAAAGCAATTGCTCTATATGATCCTGGGTCATCCAAATCTTTATTTATTTTGGGTATAATGTTATAATAGATTCGTTCAATGTATCTGGTAATTTCTCTTGTGTATATATCTGTTCATATAATGATTTTAAATATGGGACCATTTGATCATGAAAAATTTATAAAAATCCGAGCCTATACCATCTGGTCCTGGAGTTTTAACCATTTTTTAAATGATTTAATAGATTCTTGGATTTCTTTTATTGAAATATCAGCATTTAATAGTTCTCTATTTTGTAAATCTAATTCTTTTAAGTTACATATATTTAAAAAGGCATCTATTTCTGTTTTATTTACTGTCGCTTTAGCAGTATACAGATTTTTATAATATTGCATAAATCTTTCATTAATATCTTTGGGTTGTATTAATAATTCACCGTTTTGTGATTTAATCCTATGTATAATTTTTTCAGCTTCAATTTTCCTTAATTGTCGAGCCAATAATTTTTGGGGTTTGTCTCCAAAATTCAAACAGCAATTGTTTAGTATGTTGATAATATTTTAAAAACTTGATCAGTGTTATATTTTGTTTAATTTATACTTCAATGCTACAATTTTATTATGTATTATTATATCTGATTTTGTTGCATTCTGTATATCTAATTGTTTAATCTCCCTTTCTAAGTCCTGTTGTTCCTTCCGAATCTTTTTATTATGGAATGCTTGTGAAGAAATCATAATTCCTCGAAGATATGCTTTAAATGTTTCCCATAATAAAGAGCGAGATATTTCTGGTTGATCATTTATTTCAAAAAACATTTCTTAATCTGAGTTATAATATATTCCTGAGTGGCTTTATTTTTTAAAATTTGTGGGTTAAGTTTCCATTGTCCTAGATTTTCTGTTTTACCATTTATTTTAATTTTAAATGTTAATGGCGCATGATCTGAAATTATAATATTATGATATTTAGATTCGTAAGTAAGTGAAATAAGCTTTGCATCTACCAGAAAGTAATCTATTCTTGAATAAGTTTTATGTACTGGCGAGTAAAAGGAATATTCTCGACCAGTAGGATTTTCTGTTCTCCAGACATCTTTAATGTTAGTCGTTTGGATGTATGCGTTTAATAAATCACTAGTATGTGATTTAATTTTTCTTTTGTTTTGAAGATCTATCTAAATAAGGGTCTAATGTACAATTAAAATCTCCTCCAATTATCAAATTGTAATGTGTTAATTCCGGAATATTATTGAGTACTTTCTTAAAAAATAAAGGACTGTCAAAATTTGGTCCATAGATATTAACGAAAATCATTTTTTCCCTATTTATTTCTCCTATCACAATAATATATTCTGCCATCTTTATCAGATATAGTAGATGTATGCTTAAATAAAGTACCTTTACGAAATAATATTGCTACGCCTCTTGATTTATGCGTAAAGGATGAGTGATATATTTTGTCTATCCATTTGGCTTTCAGCCTATTTTCAGCGTTCTTTCTTTAGGTGAGTTTCTTGAATATAAATTACATAGCTTTAATTGCCTTTAAGTGTCAATATTTTTCCTCTTTTTATTGGTTCATTGATACCTTTAACATTCCAACTGCAAAAGGTTAATCCCTCATTCCCCGTATTCTTTTTAAATCCTGCATTTTAAATTTGTGGGAATCTAGAATAGAGTCCAAGGGTCCGTGCAGTAGACCTAACCTTACACCCGACACCGAATAGATGAATTTTAAATCTCTTTTATGTACTTCACGAATATATCTCCATTGTTCCAGTGTGGTAGCTCCATTCAAACTGAAAGATATAATAAGCATAAAAGGATAGTGAAGAGTAGATAAAGAGATTAATAGAGTGCATAAAGAATGAAAAAACTACAAAATGAAATATTTTGTAGTTTGTGTAAGCCATACTATATTGGCTATCCATCTAAAGGCTTCCGGCATTGATGTTATTAATTTGGCCAGCTCCTAGATTTAAGGAATTGTTATTCCATAATAATATTTTAACGGGGATATAATATTAAAGAAATGAAAGGAGTGATATTGATCATCATAAAAGTATATATATCTAAAATTAATTTAAAAATCTAATTATAAAACCGCAGATAAAGAGTTTTTAAAGTACAAAAAATAAAAATCATTATTAAAAAGAAAAAATAAGGGGGAGGGTATCTCCAAATTTTAACAAGACATAAGATATTAATTATTAGTAATATTAATTAGCAATAGTGAACAATCTTGGTTAATAATAATCATAGTGATAATGAAACCGCGTTATGATTTTAGTATGTGTGTTATTTGTTTGTGTTAGTTATATATTATGACTAATTGTCAATGTTCAGCGAGCATCTTCCAATCCGGGGAAAACATTTCGTTCCATACGACATTGTCCGTTCCTTCTAGTTTCTTCTAATTCCATATTATCGTATGAAGTCTCATAGAATGTTAAGAGACCGTACTAGGTCTTTGAAAATAGTAAAAGACAGTATGTTTTGCTTGTAGATAGTTTTCAAGTGTGAAACTGCTTTGCAAATTCCATTGCTTCTGCTGGAGTCTTGAAGAAATGTTCCACGTTGTTATAAGTAACTCTTAGGATGGCTGGGTAATTCAAACCGTATCTCAAGTTTTCTACACCCCTCAATAAGGCTTTTGGCTTCATTAAACGCTTTTCGTTTTCTGGCAACCTCTGGGGGATAGTCTCGATAGATACTGATTCTTTGTCCTTGAAATGTCAGATTCTTTTTTCCCGAAGCTCTCCGCATAATATCCTCCAGGATAAAATCATATTGTAACTTTACAATCATTTGTCTTGGGGGGGCATTTGTACTGGTCTGTCTTCTGCCGACTCGATGTGCACGAGCTAATACAGGCTTATCATCCAAAGATAAAACAGCTTGCAGTAATTTAGCAGTGAATTCTCGAGTGTCTTCGTGTTTCTCTAGACCTTCAGGAATCCTGCAATCCTCAAGTTCTGCCTTCTCTGATAGCCTTCTAGCTGAGTGCATTTATCTGTTACTTTAGATAACAACTCCAGTAGACGTTCTTGTTTCTGTTATCAGCTTTGCTGTAGACACAGTACTAGCCTCCGCTATCTTTTCAAGTTTTTCATGCCATCTGCCTGTTGTTCCACCACATTTGCAATAGGATCAATCTTATTTTGAAAGTCTTTTTTAACATTTTCAAGTTTAACCTCCATCTTGCGTTCCATATTATTGATCATATCAATAAATTCATTCTTCAATTTTTCTGATTCTTTCTTAAATTATTATCAATTTTTGACTTTGTATCTTTTTGAAATTCACTCCATTGATTTTTCATCAAGTCCATCTGATTATTAACTTGACAAATTTCTTCCTTTATTTCTCCCTTTATTTCTTTCATTTCTTGCTTTATATCTTTCATTTCTGCCTTGAACTCTCGCTTTAAATCAGCCATCTGATGAGAAATAAAAGCTCTCAAATCCTCACCTTCTGTGCCTGCTTTCCTGGAGACATCTTCCAGGGAGCTGGCCCTACTCGAGTCCGAGGCTTCTCCCAGGCCTTCTCTCCGCTCTCGCCCGGGTTTTTCGAGCTTTTGTCTTGTCGGTAGGGCTCCGTGCCGTCATGGTTTGTCGCAGGGCTGATGACGTCACCCGGTACCGTCGATATTGAAGCGGCAGGCAGTGTAAAGCAGGCAGCCGGTAAGTCTTTTTAAGTCCCCGTTTTTTCCAAAATTTTTACGGAGCTGGCTGGCGCTATGCTTTAAGACTCCATAGCGCCACCGGAAGTTTTTCAAGAGTTAACAAGTTTCCCGGGTACCTGCCGTTAGCCGTTAGCTGTTAGCGCCATGAGTCGCTAAGTTGCGTCCACGAGTTCCGACGTTCCCGCTACGTTAATTGTACATGATTACCTCGAGTTTAATTCCTTTTAAACTCAGGGTCACTCATGGGTCGACTCGCACCGTGAGACAGGGGTGTTAAGTCTAGCTGTCAATAGACAACATTTCAGAAGATCGAAATCTGAAAAAATGCAGAGAATTCCAGAGACACTCAGCAGTTCAGGTAGCATATGTGGAGAGAGAAACAAAGATTGCATTAAAATATGCACAATGAATCAACACCGGGTGGCGCCACCGGCAGTGGATGCCTCGCCAACAGTCTGTCTGTCCTTTCTTCTTTTTTGTTAGTTTTAGTCTAACTGTCTGATCTTGTGCTCTTCTGGTTTAACGTTTTTTTCTAGTTGCGTAAAAATGGTACACGATGGTGCTACGATTTTTCACCACCTTACTCACCATTCACCTGTGCTATAAGGTCTAACAAGTTTTTCTAACTTTTCTAACAATTTTGTTCCGATCGATGGTATATTTTAATAGTTATTAAGGTTTAAAAATGTTAAAAACCTTGCATGCGTAGATTGGTCTCCTCTCTTGTCAGTCGCCGCCACACAGATCGGTCTCTTCGTCTGTCAGTGGGGTCTCGCGGCGGCGGTGGGGCATTGCCGAATTTAAACATTCGCGGAGAAATCGACCTCTTTTTTCATTTTTTTCCTGTCTCGTGTCTGGTGGGGGAGGAATGGGAATAGAGTGAGAGGCAGTGGGGGAGGTAGGTAGTGGGGAATAGAGGGAGAGGAGGGCAGTGGGGGAGGTGAGGAGGGATAGTGGGGGGATGATAGGGGGAGGTGGGGGTAGAGGGATTCACTTAGTATGGCTGTATGATAACTCAAATTTCCCTGTACCTTAACTGGTACGTGACAATAAGCTGACCTTGAAACTTGAACCTTGAATTATTACTTGCTGTTTCTTTTCAAATTATACAAAATTACAAATCTGGAAGACAAATTCACATCAGGAGAATCAGCATTATTAATTTGCTGTCATAATAATCTAGTAACCTAACTACTGTGACTATAGCCTAGTTCTATGGAAGCATTTTTTTACTCACATTGAAAGAAAAGTACTGCTAGAGCAAAAAAAAAGGAAAATGCAAGGGTTCAAGCATTAAAAAGATAGAAAATGCATTATCTATGTAGATGAATTCACCTTGTTTTTTAAACTCTAAGGAGTGCAATTCTCATTAGATTTGAGGGTATAGCAGATACCTATATAGTTTAACGGCTATGGCATGTCGCCAAATACTCTATTCAACTTCTATAACAGGAGAGTGGAGAGCATACTGGCTGACTGAATCACAGCCTAGTTGGAATGCCCAAGAACAAAGCAGTTGACATAAAATAGTGGGCAATGGCATGTCTATCCTGAGTGCTGATCCTTCCACCATTGGAGGGATCAACAAGAAGCACTACCTCAACAAGGCAGTTACTATCGTCAAAGACCCAAACCGTCCTGGCCACTCTCATCTCAGGGCTACCATCAGTACAGGAGCCTCAGAAACATTGCCTCCAGGTTCAAGGACAGCATTTTCCTGTCAACACTTAGGTTCTACTAACGGTACCCGGATGGGACGTTGAAGGATGAGAAGCTGAAGCCAAGAAGTGGAAGCCAAGATACCGAAAGTACATCACGCCGAAGAGCCAAGATACCAAAGTACATCACGCCGAAGAGCCAAGATAACAAAGTACATTGCGCCGAAAAGATACAAACCCGAATGGACACCACGCCGCAAAGACAAGATACAGAACGGACATGACGACGAAAGGGCGCCGAATGGACACGACGTCTCCAGGGACGGGATTTGTCCGACACCTTGTCAGTCATCGACAAAGATCAGAGATTGGTCTAGACCCCCGCGTCCGTCACATCACTGGCCGGCGGGAGACGGGAGGGTGGGGGGAGCTTGAGCTCGCGTTTGTAAAATGGTGGCAGTGATTCCAAGCTGCTGCGATTGCCACAGAGGCAGTGATGTGCATCACTGGCCGGGTGGAGACGGGAGGGCCGAGGGGAGATGGGAGGGTGGGGGTGGAGATGGGAGGGTCGGGGGAAGATGGGAGGGAGGGGGGGAGCTTGAGCTTGTGTTTGTAAAATGGTGGCAGTGACTCCAAGCTGCTGCGATTGCCACAGAAGCTTTTCAGCGTCATGTTCGTTCTCCGTCAGTTTTTAAGCCGAAAAACAATCTGACACTGAACGCACACGAATCCGAAATGATAAATAGGTATGAAACACTTTAAAAAATCTATATTTGCTTTTTTTGTTTGCTTTCGAGATAGTAAGACATTTTTCCACAATAACAATACATAGACCACTGACTGAAATTAAATGTTTGTGCAAATAAATGCTAAGAGCCCAGAGTTCCAGATTGGTCAGTGAGTACTTTATTCCACATCTGAAGATATAACAGAAATCACAATGATATATGTGCCCTTGGTGGACAAATGTAATTAAATTAATTACACAAAGAGCTTTTCTGAAAGTATGATTATTAGGTTAATCTGTTACATCCTAATCTTAGCTGCAACTAAGTGGTTTTTTGTACCATGTTTGCCTGGGAGGAGGCTGCTGAAAACACAATTTACTTGCCAATGGGAAAGGAAAAAAATCCTTGGTGGAGAGAATTGATTTGACCTGACAAATATTGCCTAAACCCGAATAGTGTGCTGCAGAGTTATGGCATAATTTCAGTTTTGTTTCAAACAAACCCAATCTTCCATTGCATTTTCCTTGCATGGCAAAGGCACCAAGATTTCATTGTGTCAACATCCCTACAAATTCATTGTAGCACATATATTCTTATCCAAAATAAATAAATAAAATACCCCGGTTAGGGTTTCTGCCATGCAAATCTTCTGAACATCTTCCGTTTCTGAAGAAGGACAAGAGTATATTGTTTCATATAGATGAAAACACATTCAATAAACCACTGGAGAAGATACATATCCTAAAGGATGACCAACGAGGCCCAGAAGCCAATGATTTTTTACTTGTGTTCAGCCACAGAAGAAGGGCAAAGTCCTAAATGAACATTTCTTTCTGTTGTTACTGTGGAGAAAGACATGAAACTGAGAAAAAGTTAATGGAAATGTCTTGAGGACAGTCTGTAATACAGCCAAGGAATTGCTGGACAGTATGAATGTAGATACATTTCCCAGGCCTGATCAGATATATCCAAAGATACTATGGGAAATAAGAGATAGGAATCCCGGCTGAGATATATGAATCACTGTTCGATGTGGGTGATGTGCCAGAAGACATGAGGGTGGCTAATGTTGTGCCTTTAGGCTGCAAAGAAAGGCTGCAAAGAAAATGCTGGGAACCATCGACCAGTATGCCTAACATCTGCAGTGGGAGAGTTACTCGAGAGGGATATCTTGACTACATTTCTTCCCACCCTGCATCCTGTAAAGAATCTATCCCCTATGCCCAATTCCTCCATCTATGCCGCATCTGCGCCCAGGATGAATTGAATTGAATTGAAATGAATAAATTTTATTAGCCAAGTATGTGTACATACAGGGAATTTGCCTTGGTGCTTTGCTCGCAACTAACAACACGATATACAGCAGACAATTGAAAATAAAACATTATAATTTAAACATGTGAAGAATAAAATGAAACACCAGAGCACAAGGAGGCTACAGACTTTTGGCTATTGCTCGTGGAAAAAAAAGTTGTTCTTATGTCTGGCTGTGGCGGCTTTGACAGTCCGGAATCGCCTTCCAGAGGGAAGTGCTTCAAAGAGTTTGTGGCCAGGGTGAGAGGGATCAGAGGTGATCTTGCCCGCTCTCTTCCTGGTCCTAGCAGTGCACAGTTCGTCGATGGGGGGGAAGGTTGCAGCCAACAACCTTCTCGGCTGATGAGGTGTTCCATACCAGGGCATCAAAGATGTCCTCATTTTTTAGGAAACAGGGGTTCCCATCTTCCATTATAGATGAGGCTCTCATTAGGGTCTCCTCGATATCCTGCAGCTCCGCTCTTGCGCCCCCTTCCCCCATTGTAACAAGGACCCCTCTTGTCCTCACCCCATCAGCCGTCGCATACAGCATATAATCCTCCAACATTTTCGCCACGTCCAACGGGATCCCACTACTGGCCACATCTTTCCATCTCCACCTCTTTCTGCTTTCCGCAGAGACCGTTCCTCCCGAAACTCCCTGGTCAACTCATCCCTTCCCACCCAAACCGCCCCCTCCCCAGGTACTTTCCTCTTGTAGGACCTGCAACACCTGTCCCTTTACCTCCCCCCTCGACTACTTACAAGGACCCTAACAATCTTTCCAGGTGAGGCAGAGGTTTACTTGCACCTCCTCCAACCTCATCTACTGTATCCGCTGTTCCAGGTGTCTACATTGGCGCGACCAAGCGCAGGCTCGGCGATCGTTTCGTTGAACACCTCTGCTCAGTTCGTCTTAACCTACCTGATCTCCCGGTGGGTCAGCACTTCAACTCCCCCCCCATTCCCTTTCTGTCCTGGGCCTTTAGAATCTGGGCCATTAGAATCTGACCTTTCTGTCCTGGGCCATTGTCAGAGTGAGGCCCAGCGCAAATTGGAGGAACAGCACCTCATATTCCGCTTGGGTAGTTTACATCCCATCGGTATGAACATTGACTTCTCTCACTTCAGATAGCCCTTGCTTTCCCTCTCTATCCTCTCCCCCTTCCCAGTTCTCCCATTAGTCTTACTGTCTCCAACTACATTCTATCTTTGTCCCACCCAGTCCCCTGACATCAGTCTGAAGAAGGGTCTCAACCTGAAATGTCACCCATTCCTTCTTTCCAGAGATGCTGCTTGACCCGCTGAGTTACTCCAGCATTTTGTGTCTACGAATGATTAATGGAGTTTAATGTAAATGTAAGGTGTTGTATTTGGGAACTCAAACTAGGGCAGGGCCTTCACAATGAATGGCAGAGCCCTGGGGAGTGTTGTAGGGCAGAAGGATCTTGATCCTTCTAGTACGTGCCTAGTTCCCTAAAAA
The DNA here is from genome assembly GCA_035221665.1 of Okamejei kenojei. Taxonomy (NCBI): domain Eukaryota; kingdom Metazoa; phylum Chordata; class Chondrichthyes; order Rajiformes; family Rajidae; genus Okamejei; species Okamejei kenojei. Next base: position 48,093,074 of record CM069136.1, read on the forward strand.
TGGCAATGCAGCAAATAGCTAATGTAAAATGCTTTTAGCTTGTTGGCCTTCATCAGTCAGGGAATTGTATAGACGTTGCAAGAAAGGACACAAAATGTTGGAGAAACTCAATGGGTCAGGCAACATCTCTGGAGAACAGGATAAGTGATGTTTTGGTTCAGGACCCTTCTTCAGACAGGGCAGTGGGCAGTAGCTCTGGTTCGGAATAGTGATTGTGGTGTTTTGTTGGTTATACTTAACTTTTAGATGCATAATACCTGGATCATTACTGCCATGCATACCAGACTGATCTCAAAACACCTTGCATGAGAATGTCTCACAACCGCCTCATCTACTTGCATGCAACATATAATCTACCATGCTATCCAATCTGTGGAGCTGCGTGGGCTGCAACTGGAACAAATCAATAATACCTATGTGCAGCAAAATTAATATTGCGTATGATCAAGTATTAATAGATGGGAAAAGTGAAGAGTTTTAGTTGTGTCGGATGAAATATTGTAAGGAACAAACTCAGCTATTGGGGACATATGCCTTTGAGATCAAGTTAAAGGATGAACAATATTAGATGCTGGAAGATGTTTCTTTCAGCAGAAAACAATACATCCAGATGATAAGTTTCCAGCCTCTGAAAGATAAGGAAATGAGGAGGATCCCAAACATGGAGGCCTCTATACACAGACAGAGGTCCTTCAGCACATCTTGTCTGTGTTGAACAAGATGCTCCATCTACTCTGGTCCCATTAGCCCGCATTTGGCACATATACCTCCGAATCTTTTCCACCCATTTACCTGTCCAAGTGCCTTTTAAATGATGTTACAGTGCCTGCCTCACCTACCTCTTGGCACATACGATACGACACAATAGAACTTTATTCATCCTCGGAGGGGAATTGGTCTGCCAACAGTCATAACGCACAACAATGTACACAAAAATGTGAAATTAAAATTAAATTAAAGTGAAAAAAAAAGAAAAAGACAAGCGACTGTTGGCTGGCTGCCGTGTGCACAGCGCCTTAACCAGATGAATAAACAAATGAATAAACAAACAAATGATCACAGACATATCCCCTGGGCGGAGGATTCTAAAACTAGAGTGCCCCCCCCCTTCCCCACACTGGGTTCCCCATTGTTCTCTCACCGTCCCTCACGGTGGTCCCCCATTGTTCTTCACGACAGTCCCCCCATGCTAGGTCCCCATTGTCTTCCCCTCCCCACCTCACTCTCATTGACCGCTGATCACGTGTTGATCGTGAGGCACCACTGCCGCTGAGGCTCCCGCTGCTGCCGAGGCTCCCACCACGGCTGAGACGCCTGTTGCCACCGAGGCCCCTGCAACCGCTGAGGCCCCACTGCTGCCGAGGCATCCATTGCTGCCGAGGCTCTCGCTGCCACTGCTGAGGCTGCCACTGCCGCCGCCGCTGAAGTTCCTTTGGCCCAGACAGGCCCGCCGCCTGGCTTCTCCGCTGGGAGACCTCTGGGGCGAGTCAGGTCTACCGGGTCGTGCTCCGTTGGTGGCACAGTTGTTCAGCAACCTTTCTGCAATACATTCTATTTGTACCAATTTACCATCATAGTAAACATTCCTCTCAAGATTCTTATGGTTATTAAGATAGTAGCATCATAATAAGAGATATTATATTATATTGTGTCGTTTCCACATATTCCTCAAGATATCTTTTCTCTGCAATATCATACAATATCGATTTGACTTGAAATGTATTCCAGGTACACATCACGCTCAATCGTGCCTTGAATATGTTTCATTTTACATTACAGAACTCTGATTGGCCTTGAGTGATGGTGAGCAGTGAATAGGCCTGAGCGGATAGAACTTTTCAGGCCTTGATCCTGAACAATCCTGCTGTTCTTTCACCAACACATGCTATCAAAGGCCTCTGCAAAGTTTGCTACTTTGTTCGCAAACATCTGAAAAGTTTTCCTGTTAAAACATCTTTCATTATTTTATTAGTTCAAATATACAGAGACAATATAAAATGGTCGATACAGATACAAATAATTCATTAATTTTTTCTAATTTACATTTTTAACCATTTTCATAATCTTTAAAAGAATTGATTAAATACATATCTGCCCTTCCTAATGTCTACATGCCTGTGCAAAGGCCTATTGATAGCATGTACTGGTGAAAGAACAGCAGGATTGTTCAGGATAAAAGCCTGAAGAGTTCGGTCCCCTCTGGCCTATTCACTGCTCACCACCACTCAAGGACAATCATAGTCCTGTAAAGTAAAATGAAACATATTCAAGGCACTATTGAGCGTGATGTGCATCTGGAGTACATTTCAAATCAAATCGATATTGAATGTTATTGCCGACAAAAGACATTTTGAGAAATATGTGGAAATGACACAATACAATATAATGTAGTATCTCTTATTATGATCATACTACCTTAATAACCACAAGAATCTTGAGAGGAATGTTTGTTATGATGGCAAATTAGTAAGAATAGAATGTAATGCAGAAAAGTTGCATTACTGTTACTTTGTGCAGATCAGAGTTGGAGTTTGGTCAGGAAGCTCCCAATGGGCTACGCACGGAAGAAGCCCCCCATGGACCACCACAGAATCGAGAACCTGCCGGGAGTGGGAAGCCACTGAGCCTGGCTCCTGCTCGCTCCCGAGAACTGGGAACCAGAGAGATAGGGTGGAGGGAGTCAGCGAGGGTGGCAGTCACTAAGTCAAAGGGATGGTAAGAAGCACAGCGGGGTGTCGTCTCACCTTCCACATCTTCAAAGACAGCTGCAAGAGGTGTCCCAGAGGCACAAAGGCTGAAGGTGGCCAGGCGAGGAGAGGCTCATCAGCTCACGGGATGATCTGGATGGAGACAACGGCTGCAATGGGCCTTAATGACCAGCTGCAGTGGGACTTTGAAAATGGGAGCAAACACTGGCGACATGCATATGGACTCAGTAGGATGTTTCTATGCAGTGTGAACTAAATCAAGGATTGTATTTACATATGGCAGTAATCCTACTGATCTGTATGCAAAACAATAATTTTACTGGACTTTGGTACATTTGATAATAAAGAAACATTGAACCCTTGCTGCGTCAAATCTAGTTAAAGCCTGTGATTTGCCATAAATGTTCCTGAATCAGCAGTTTTCCAGCACAAGCATAATACATAGAAAACAGGTGCAGGAGGAGGCCCTTCAGCCCTTCGAGACAGCACCGATAATATTTGAGATCACTAGATGCTGTTGTATCCTAAACTTTTGAAAATTAGTTAGTCACTTTCAAATCAAAAAGGTTGCCTTCACAATGTGCCCGGCAGAGCATTCCATAAACTAGTTTAGCTGTTTGGGTGACAGGTCATTCTGAGCCTGTATGATCCTTGTCTAATCATACCCTGCTAGCAATTCAATAAAATCTGAGAAGTTGCTTTGGATTTATCACCTAAATTGAAGCTTGTGCTGCGTAAAGCTAATTCTTGGCATCTCCAAGAAACACCTGAAATGTGGTTATGAATTGCCTTCCACATCACTTCATCATAAATTTTCTGCTCAAGCAATATGTGGCATTTTATAGACAATAGACAATAGATAATCAGTGCAGGAGTAGGCCATTCGGCCCTTTGAGCCAGCACTACCATTTAATGTGATCTTGGCTGATCATCCACAGTCAGTACCCTGTTCCTGCCTTCTCCCCATATCCCCTGATTCCGCTATCTTTAAGAGCCCTATCTAGCACTCTCTTGAAAGTATCCAGAGACCCGGCCTCCACCACCCTCTGAGGCAGAGAATTTCCCAGACTCACAACTCTCAGTGTAAAAAAGTGTTTATTCATCTCCTTTCTAAATGCACCCTATACCCAGGCAACTGTTTGGGGGCCTGTAGATAAGTCCCATTAGGGTCTTACTGGTATACTGCAGTTGTCCAGTCGCATTCAATTTTGCCTTTACTATATACTGAGTGCAGAAAAGTAGAGCATGGCGATACAGTTTTCTTTTGGTATTTCTTTTTGGAGTGGGTTTATCTTCATGCTGTAAGAAATGAAGTAGTTATACAGTGCCCAAAGTACTTCTCAGCAATTAAATGCTTTTAAATTGTAGTCAGTTTCAGTTTCAGTTTAGTTTATTGTCACGTGTACCGAGGTACAGTGAAAAGCTTTTGTTGCATGCTAACCAGTCAGCAGAAAGACAATACATGATTACAATCAATCCATTTACAGTGTATAGATACATGAGAAGGGCCAGTCCAATAGGAAATAGAGTGACCAATGTATGCCCAGCATGCTCCTCCATACATTATTGTGAAAATATGGAGACGAGCAATATAAGCATCTCATATTGGTGAGACCAAGCGCAGGCTTGGCGATCGCTTCGCCCAATACCTCCACTCGGTTCGCATTGACCAACCTGATCTCCTGGTGGTCCAGCACTTCAGCTCCCCTTCCCATTCGGAATCCAACCTTTTTGTCCTGTGCCTCCTCCAAGGCCAGAATGAGTCCCATCCCAAGTTGGAGGAGCAGCACCTCATATTTCACTTGGACAGTTTACACCCCAGCGGTATGAACATTGACCTCAAATTTCAGGTAGTCCTTGCTTTCTCCCTACTTCCACTCCCCTTTCCAGCCCTCCCACTGCCTACTGTCTTCTCGTCTGAAGAAGGGTCTCGACCCGAAACATCACCTCCATTCGCTCCATAGATGCTGCCTCACCCACTGAGCTTCTCCAGTATTTGTGTCTCCCTTAGATTTTTCCAGCATCTGCAGTTCTTTTTTAAACTAAGCATCTCATGGCCACCCCTAACTGCCCTTCAGAAAGTGGTAGCGAGCTATATTGTTGGACCATTCAGTCTACCTGGTGAATGTACTCCCATAGTTCTTCGAATAGGGAATTCCAGGATTTAGAAAGAGTAGGGAGGTATTTCTCAAGTTGAGTCTCTTTCTCTTGTGTGGTGGAGCTTGTGGCTATGGGAGGTGCTGTTAATGTAATCTTGTCAACTAACCACAATCCATTTTGGCACAGCCATGAATGTGCTACAGGATGGAAGGATTGCTTGAAGTAAGACATGGTGCCAATAACGCAGGACATTTTGTTCTGAATGTTGTTAATTTCATGATTGCTAACATAAAGCAATATCGACAAGAACAGGCCATTTGGCCCACAATGTCTGTGCTGAACATGATGTCAAAACCATCTCTTGTCTATACATGCACCTAATCCATATCCCTCCATTCCCTGCATATCTATATGCCTGTCCAACAGTTTCTTAAAAGCCACTATTAGTTCTGCCTTAACCAGCAATCCTGGCAACGCATGCCAGATACTCACAACCCTTTGTGCAAAAAAACTGACTAGCTCATCTCTATATAACTAAAAGTCTTTGTCTTGTTTGTGCCGATGATGTGCCCACGATGTGTCAGTCTGCATTTCCTATCTTCTTCCAAACTCTAGGCCACAGCCTTCCCTTGTTCACATACCCTTATCACATTTTTCCCGTTGTGACGATAAACATCTTCCCCTCGCATTCCCACATATATTTCCGAAGTTATTAATCCTTTAAATTTAAAAAAGGGCCCCAAAAACTCACCCATTTCAGGTAAAAAAAAACCCGAGTGACGTCACAATGCACTCGCAAGGAAGGACGGGACACTCCGGGAGGGTGGGGCACTCCAGCGCTTGCGGTGAACGGTGAGTGGCGGTGGCTGCCGGCGCTCGACGCCCTGGCCTGGATCCAAGCCTAGTGCTGCAGCTGGAGTGAGGGCCGAGCCTGGGGCATGGGATGAGGCCGTGACCAGGGCCGAAAAAGAAGCCGCCGCTGGAACCAAGGACACGCCTGGAGATGAAGTCGGGGCCTGCACTGGAGCCCAGGTGACAGCCGAGCTGACGGCTGAAGTCTACAGCCAAGGCTGGGCCAAGTATGAGAACCAGGCCGAGTTCCAGGCCCTGGCTCTGCTCTGTCACCTGGGTAGGTCCTGGGGCAGGGAGTGGAAGTCAGGGGAGGATGAGGGAAATGAGGAGGAGGGAGATGGGGTGGGGAGTGGGGTGGTTGAGGGAGATGGGGGGTTTGTGGAGGAGGGAGAGGGGGAGGGGTGGAGGAGGGAGTTGCTCCCTCATTATCTACCCTTACTCCCACCCTCTCTACCCCCTCCCTCTCTACCCCCTCCCTCTCCCTCCCTCACCCTCACCTCCTCCTTACCCCCACTCTACCCCCTCCCTCTCTCTACCCCCCCTCTCTGTCCTTCCCTTTCTAACCCCTCCCCCTCCCTCTACCCCCTTTCTACTCCCCTCCCCTCCCTCACCCTCTCTACACCCTCCCCCTCCCTCTCTACCCCCTCACCCTCCCTCTCGACCACCCATCCCTCTCTACCCCCCCCCCCCTCTCGGGATTGAAGAGGAAGGATGAAGAGGAGGAGGAAGGAGTGCTGGGGGATGAGGAGAAATAAGTCGCTCCTGCACAGTTGGGGGCTATGCGTGAGTGCTGCAATATTGCAATTGGGGAAATGGATTGTGTTGGGGGAACGGGTGGTGGAATCTTGCATTGGGGAGCAGACATAATGGGTCTGCACTTGTTCTAGTCTCCTTTAAAGTTTAACCCCTTACATTAGTAATTACTCTAATATTTGATTTCGCCATCCTGGGGAAAAGGTTCTGACTGTCTACCCTATCTATGCTTCTCATAATTTCATATTCTTCTATTAGGTCCTCTGTTAGGCGTTCCAAATAAGACAATCCAAGTTTGTCCAACCTGTCCCTGTAACTAATTCCCTGCTGATACACACATCATTCTGGTAAACCTTCGCTGCGCAAAGGTCTTCCTGTAATGGGATGACCAGAATGGCACACAATACTCCAAATGTGGCCTAACTAAAGTCCTATAAAGTTGTATCATGACATCAGAATTACTCATTTGCGAAAGTGGAGAGAATTAATTTAGCTTTTAAAGACCATTCAGGAGGGACGATAGAAAATACTTATTCACACAGAAGATGTGAGAAACGTATCCACTATCTCTAGAAGACATAGATGTTTGTTCAATTAATAACTCCACATCTGGGATGATGGCATTCTGCTTCCTTCATCTACTTTTGTGTGGCGTGCACAGCCTAAAGTTGTAGGACAACTTGATCTATTTGATCTTCTGTTTGTGCATATCGAGTTGATTGCATTAGTCGAAACAGGGCGGACCACGTGAAGGTTGCAATCTTCCACCGCACATTCTGCTTCCCATTGGCACAAACAACAGTAGAGAATGGGAGTTTTATATGGAACAGCAAATTGAATAATGGAACCGTCTCAAAGGGCTGACTGGCCTATTCCCATTTCTACATTTCTGCTGCAGCCTTCGACAAAGGTTTACAAAGCTTTTTTTCCTCAGTTCCAATACACCTCTGGGGTCACATGTGAAATGTTAAAATCCCTGTCCCACGGTACGAGTTCATTCCAAGAGTTCTCCCGAGTTTGCCCTGATTCGAACTCGGAGATTTACGGTAATGGCCACACGTCGGTACTCGGGGCTCTCGTGGACATTTTTCATCATCTTGAAAAATCTTCACGAGTCTTCCATTGCTTACCTGCCATTAACGAATATTTCCGAGTACCTGCCGTTAGCACTAAGAGACGTCCCCGAGCTCCAACGTACCCGCTACATTCATTCTCCGTGCTTACCACGAGTTTGATTTTTTTAAACTTGGGAAAGGTCTTGGACTGAACTCATACCGTGGGACAGGGCTATAATGGATCTGTAAAGTGAGATTTTGATTTTGGATGGTTTGAGGAGGTTACTGGTTGGGATTAATCTGATATATTCGACCGAGGCAGGCCTTCATTACAATTTACTGCTTTTGTCAAGGCAGTCCTATGCAATCTATACATATTTCCTACGGAAGTCATTGTTCAATACATGATAATGATTAATGCTGCTGCATTTAAACTGGCATTATTGTCTTCTTATCTCATTGCATTTGTACTGTGTTCTTCTTCTGTTGCCAGTTTATCACACAAATATACAGTGGCTTGCAAAGGTTTTCATACCCATTGAACTTTTCCACATTTTGTCACGTTACAACCACAAATGCAAATGTATTTTATTGTGTTTTTATGTGATATACCAACACAAAGTGGTGCATAATTGTGAAGTGGAAGGAAAATTATACATGGTTTCCAAATTTTATTACAAATAAAAAACTGAAAAGTGTGGCATGCAAAAGTATTCTGCCCCCCTGAGTCAATACTTTGTCGAACCACCTTTCGCTGCAATTACAGCTGCAAGTCTTTTGGGGTATGTCTCTACCAGCTTTGCACATCTAGAGACTGAAAGTTTTGCCCATTATTCTTTGCAAAATAGCTCAAGCTCAGTCAGATTGGATGGAGAGCGTCTGTGAACAGCAATTGTCAAGTCTTGCCAGAGATTCTCAATTGGATTTAGGTCTGGACTTTGACTGGGCTATTCTAACACATGAATATGCTTTGATCTAAACCATTCCATTGTAGCTCTGGCTGTATGTTTAGGGTTGTTGTCCTGCTGGAAGGTGAACCTCCGCCCCAGTCTCAAGTCTTTTGCAGACTCCAACAGGTTTTGCAGACTCTAACAGCACCATCCATCTTCCCAATAACTCTGACCAGCTTCCCTGTCCCTGCTGAAGAAAAGCATCCCACAGCATGATGCTGCCACCACCATGTTTCACAGTGCGGATTGTGTGTTCAGGGTGATGTGCAGTGTTAGTTTTCCGCCACACATAGCGTTTTGCATTTAGGCCAAAAACTTCAATTTTGGTCTCATCAGACCAGAGCACCTTCCTCCACATGTTTGCTGTCTCCCCCATATGGCTTGTGGCAAACTGCAAACAGGACTTCTTATGGCTTTGTTTCAACAATGGCTTTCTTCTTGCCACTCTTCCATAAAGGCCCCATTTGTGGAGTGCACGACTAATAGTTGTCCTGTGGACAGATTCTCCCACCTGAGCTGTGGATCTCTGCAGCTCCTCCATGGCTGCTTCTTTGATTAATGCTCTCCTTGCCCGGCCTGTCAGTTTAGGTGGATGGCCATGTATTGGTACGTTTGCAATTGTGCCATACTCTTTCCATTTTCGGATGATGGATTGAACAGTGCTCCGTGAGATGTTCAAAGCTTGGGATATTTTTTTATAACCTAACCCTGTTTTAAACTTCTCCACAACTTTATCCCTGACCTGTCTGGTGCATTCCTTAGGCTTCATTATGCTGTTTGTTCACTAATGTTCTCTAACAAACCTCTAAGGCATTCACAGAACAGTTGTATTTATACTGAGATTAGATTACACACAAGTGGACTCTATTTACTAATTAGGTGACTTCTGAAGGCAATTGGTTGCACTGGATTTTATTTAGGGGTATCAGAGTAAAGGGGGCTGAATACTTTTGCACGCCACACTTTTCAGTTTTTTATTTGTAAAAAGATTTGAAAACCATGTATCATTTTCCTTCCACTTCACAATTATGCACCACTTTGTGTTGGTCTATCACAGAAAATCCCAATAAAATACATTTACGTTTGTGGTTGTAACGTGACAAAATGTGGAAAAGTTCAAGGGGGATGAAAACTTTTGCAAGCCACTGTAGTGGCCTATGTTTAACTTAACATGCAGTGTAGTTGCATTTGTTTTATATCCACCACACGGGGAGTTTCAAAGTGATGGCTCATAATTGCTGATAAACATTGCTCCAGCTAAGGTTCTACTGGTCCCTATGAGATCAATTGCTCAACACCAAGTGAAAATTAGTGGTGATTCATCTGAATATCTTCCACCCAATTGTATCAAGAAACTACAGAAGATTTCCCACAAATAGTGCTGGATTCCAGTTGTCATATTTCAGCAACTTTTGCTGGCAGGTTGGGTATTCGCCAATCTCAAGCTGGAAATAAGCAGTCAATAAGTGTAAATCATCTCTCTATTCATAATGTACAAAACATTGTGGTTGTATCAGCTCCATTTAATGATTCTGACAGTGGGTAGCTAGGCTCCTTGCAGCAATTCCAGTAATTAATAAGGCCAATTATAATGTTTTACAATTGGATTAAATAACATGAGCATCTTCACATGGGATGCTGATAATTATAAAACAATTAAACATTGCCAAAAGCTTTTTCAAAATAGTCATTCAATTATGCTTTCAAAATAGATCCATGCAGATTTAATTGACTTAATGGCAAAACATCAGGGACATTATTTGTGTATCTACTTCCTGGAACAAAAAGGCAGAAATCAATCTTTCAAATTTTAATAAAGAATTGTTAGAATGGAACACACCAAATGTAATCTGTCTACTGTCTAGCTAAAATTAAAACAGTTTAAAATGCATCACCAAGGAGATAGGACTCATTCTGAACTGCGACATTTATTATTTATTATCTTCAGCGATGATATATTAAATTAGTAACAGTAGGTGACCCATAATCTTTCTCCTTTGTCTTAGAACTGATTGTTCATAACAAAATAAGCACGATTGCTGCATCATAGCCTGTCAATCATGATTACAAAGCACCGAATGGCTTTCTGTTTTGTTATCTATCTTGGTTATTGCCATATTAGTCTTTCAGAAGTGCGTTAAAGGTGATCTCTCGGCGATATTGCAACTTTTAAAGTCAGATATAAATGAAAAAAAAGGTTGGATATGCTGGGTGCTTTAATGCAGCTTACTCATATGTTACCCAACACACTGTGCCTATCTAGTAGTGTTCTTGGTATAAGATGTGCTGAGATCTTCTCCAATCCCTCAGTATGGCACAACAGTTAATGATGTTGGCCTCCATCTCTACGGGTTCAATCCAAAAAGGAAATAAGGTTGGTGGGGGAAGTTGGGGCGGGGGGACGGACTGGTAGCATTGATCTGCTGGAAGCCAACAGGGAACTAATGGTCTCTTTCTGTGTCTTGATGGCTCATGGAAAAAAAAACATTTGCATGGCCAAATGCATCAGACAATAAATATCAATCGATCTTTTATCTCTTAGCCCTGACAGAGGAGGCTACAATTGTCATTATATTGTGGGTACAGAAGGAAAGGCCTTCTGTACCTAGAAAGGACTAATGATATGAATTTGCAAACACATATAATTTCTGGTCAAGTGCTTATTGCTAAACATTCTGGCACATAATAATATACACATCAAAGATATTCATCCAATGCTTTGTCTGAATTTTCAGCTCCCAGTGATTCTCCCTGCTCTGTGCCCAAACAAGCCTTCACTCAATTTTTACTGTGTGCACCCCATTATCCATTTAGTCCAGAGAACTATAAATTATTTAACTAACAATCGTACCATGTGAACTGTCCATTGAATCTGAGCCAACTGTCCATTCAACCTGAAAGAATTGAGGATGTTCACTTCCTCATCACCATGACTCAGGGCATATGATTCTTACCCATGAGAACAATCTCTAATTTCTTGAAATCGCCATACAAACTTCCCTCAGTAATCAACCTCAATTCTTTCATTCACTTTGAGAATTAAATTTCACTTTCTTTCCAAACTTTTAAAATCCTTGCAATTTCACTCCATTACTCCTGTAGCTTTATGATCAGATCTGTTAAACGCAGCTTCTATTTTGTCCATAACTCCTAAGGTAAACTTAACAGGGTCACTCGTGACATAGCAACATAGTAAATAGGAGTAGGCCATTTGCCCCTATGAGCCAGCACCGCCATTCAATAAGACCATGGCTGATCATCCAAAATCAGTACCCCATTCCTGCTTTCTGCCCACTTCCCTTGATTCTGTTAGCCCTAACTCTCTCTTGAATACATTCAGTGAATTGTCTCCATTGCCTTCTGTGGCAGAAAATTCCACAGATTCACAACTCTCTGGGTGAAAAAGTTTTTCCTCATGTCAATCCTAAATGGCCTATCCCTTATTCTTAAACTGTGACCCCTGGTTCTGGACTCCCCCAACATCGGAAACATTTTTCCCGCAATCTCATCTCAACTGATCTCATATTCAATTCTTCAAATCTCTGTTGCTTTTCAATTTCTCATTTCCAAACTGGAATGACTTATTTCTAATTATCTGTTAAATGCATCTCACTTTACACTCCTATTTCTTCTTTTAATCCATAGGCTACGAATGGTAAACATATCATGCAGAGCAGTACTGTAGAGTCTTTCTGGTGCTTCAGCATTTATCAGCATTATGTGTCCAGAGCAGACTCCATGGGTCAAATGGCCTATTTTTTTTTCCATTGTCTTATGAACCTCAAGATCAAATTCATCACTCATCTTACACTAAGACAGTAAATTAACAACCTTGGCATACTAAAGTTCCCCACAAGTAGTTTTGTATCTAAAACTTGCAAACGTCTTCTCAGTGTTGTTCACTCTTCCAATGCCTCTTCAAAAGTCAACAAAAACCTGATGCAATATGGTCAAAGGACAATAGGACCATTGGACCAAGAGACGGATCTATCTCTGCTTGTGCAAATCAAATTCTGGCAAATCGATTTACCTGTCTTTCCTGATATATCTAGATATCATTGCTTATCAAAAAACAAATGTTAAATTAATATGCAGCCTAATCCATGCTGTCTGAAAAAAAGTTCTACTTTTCCTGCATCTGAAAACCTCTTTATCTGTAATATTCCCCTGTGCCAATGAAAGGCCTTTGACCAGAAATGTGAACTCTTTTTCTCTCCACAGATGATGCTCAACCTGATGAGTATTTCTATTTAATTTTCAGATTTTAAGCATCAGCACTACTTGACTTTGGCATTGCTTCCTTCTTTCAGGCAACTCCCTGAAACTGAATGACTGTTCACAGTTTTGTTATCTTATATGACTAAGCTTCAAACCATCATCATGTCTGCCTATTTGTGCCCCCATGACTTCACCTGATGCTTCTCTCATGTTTGTGTCTTTATTACATCAAGCCTTCGCTATTAGAACGTACACACGGCTCATCTCCACTGTCCCACTCTACTGCCTTTTCTTAACTTGGACTATGTTGTACCTATTGTGCCTTCCATTTTTTTAATTTGCCCTTGTCCTTGTCCCATCCTCCCCCCTTCTTGGTTTCGCCTCTCCCTATGTAAATTCCATCAGTATTATGCTCTTCCAAGCTTATCATTAGAGCCAGAATGTTTAGGCACTAAAAAACTCTGAAATAGGGAGGCGAAAGGGCATAATAAAATTACAAAAAAGGCACGAAAAAAGCATTTACTTACATAAAAAGGCATGTATTTCCACCACCAAAATATGGTTAAACACAATAATATGAAGATATACTACATTAAATGACCAAAGTTACCTGGTTGCACATAATTACGAGCATTTTTTTCAAATTATCTGGTGTTAAACTATGCCGCCTGTCAGACAGAATATGCTTCATTTGTGAAAAACTTCTTTCTACCTCAGCTGAGGTCACTGGTGCATACCCAAAACAAGCCACAGACTATATTCACTCGATATCTTCTGCATTACAACTACCTTTGAGAACTTTAGCTATGTTTTGTATTTCTTCAAGATCTTTGTTAGCTAAAATCACTCTCTCACATTTTCCTTGTATGTCTTTACCTACATCTCCAGGAACTTTACGAATATCGTCAGTTACTTTGTTGAAAACCTGCAAGCTATTCACTAATGTTTCGCCACATTTCTCAAGGGAAGTGATAGCTTGTGGGAAGTTTGCAAAATTGGCAGCGATAAACACAAGATCGCGGTGGAGGGACTTTTTCTGCATGATTTAGAAACATAGAAACATAGAAAATAGGTGCAGGAGTAGGCCATTCGGCCCTTCGAGCCTGCACCGCCATTCAATATGATCATGGCTGATCATCCAACTCAATATCCTGTACCTGCCTTCTCTCCAAATCCCCTGATCCCTTTAGCCACAAGGGCCACATCTAACTCCCTCTTAAATATAGCCAATGAACTGGCCTCAACTACCTTCTGTGGCAGATAATTCCAGAGACTCACCACTCTCTGTGTGAAAAATATTTTCCTCATCTCGGTCCTAAAGGAATTCCCCCTTATCCTTAGATGGTGACCCCTTGTTCTGGTCCTCCCCAACATCGGGAACAATCTTCCTGCATCTAGCCTATCCAACCCCTTAAGAATTTTGTAAGTTTCTATAAGATCCTCCCTCAGTCTTCTAAATTCTAGCGAGTACAAGCCAAGCCTATCCAGTCTTTCCTCATATGAAAGTCCTGACATCCCAGGAATCAGTCTGGTGAACCTTCTCTGTAACCCCTCTATGGCAAGAATGTATTTTCTCAGATTTGGAGACCAAAACTGTATGCATACTCCAGGTGTGGTCTCACCAAAACCCTGTACAACTGCAGTAGACCCTCCCTGCTCCTATACTCAAATCCTTTCGCTATGAATGCTAACATACCATTTGCTTTCTTCACTGCCTGCTGCACCTGCATGCCTACTTTCAATGATTGGTGTACCATGACACCCAGGTCTCGTTGCATCTCCCCTTTTCCTAATTTGCCATCATTAAGATAATAGTCTACCCTCCTGTTTTTGCCACCAAAGTGGATAACCTCACATTTATCCACATTATACTGCATTATACTGCCATGCATTTGCCCACTCACCCAGCCTATCCAAGTCACCTTGCAGCCTCCTAGCATCCTCCTCACACCTAACACTACCTCCCAGCTTAGTGTCATCCCCAAACATGGAGATGTTGCATTCAATTCCCTCGTCCAAAACATTAATATATATTGTAAATAGCTGGGGTCCCAGCACTGAGCCTTGTGGTACCCCACTTGTCACTGCCTGCCATTCTGAAAAGGACCCGTTTACTCATACCCTTTGCTTCCTGTCTGCCAGCCAGTTCTCTATCCACATCAATACTGAACCCCCAATACTGTGTGCTTTAAGTTTGTATACTAATCTCTTATGTGGGACCTTGTCGAAAGCCTTCTGAAAGTCTAGATATAACACGTCCACTGGTTCTCCTTTATCCACTCTGCTAGTTACATCCTTGAAAAATTCTATAAGATTCGTCAGACATGATTTACCTTTCGTAAATCCATGCTGACTTTGTCTAATGATTTCACCACTTTCCAAATGTACTACTATCCCATCTTTAAGAACTGACTCTAGCAGTTTCCCCACTACCGATGCTAGACTAACTGGTCTGTAATTCCCCGTTTTCTCTCTCCCTCCTTTTTAAAAAAGTGGGGTTACATTAGCTACCCTCCAATCCTCAGGAACTACTCCAGAATCTAAGTAGTTTTGAAAAATTATCACTAATGCATCCACTATTTCTGTGGCTACGTCCTTGAGTACTCTGGGATGCAGATTATCTGGCCCTGGGGATTTATCGGCCTTTAATCCATTCTGTTTACCCAACACCACTTCTCGGCTAACCTGGATTTCACTCAGTTCCTCCACCTTATTTGACCCCCGGTCCCCTACTATTTCTGGCAGATTATTTATGTCTTCCTTAGTGAAGACAGACCCAAAGTAGTTATTCAATTGGTCTGCCATGTCCTTGTTCCCCATGATCAATTCACCTGTTTCTGTCTGCAAGGGACCTACATTTGTTTTAACTAATCTCTTTCTCTTCACATATCTATAAACACTTTTGCAGTCAGTTTTTATGTTCTCTGCCAGTTTTCTTTCATAATCTATTGTCCCTTTCCTAATTAAGACCTCTGCTGAACTCTGAATTTCTCCCAGTTCTCTGGTAGGCTGCTTTTTCTGACTAATTTGTATGCTTCATCTTTTGTTTTTATACTATCCCTGATTTCCCTTGTTATCCATGGATGCACTACTTGCCCTGATTTATTATTTTGCCAAACTTGGATGAACAATTGTTGTAGTTCATCCATGCAGTCTTTAAATACCTTCCATTGCATATCCACTGTCAACCCTTTAAGAATCACTTGCCAGTCTATCTTGGCCAATTCACTTCTCATACCTTCAAAGTTACCTTTGTTTAAGTTCAGAACCCTTGTTTCTGACGTAATTATGTCACTCTCCATCCTAATGAAGAACTCAACCATATTATGGTCAGACTGCTAACTAACCCTTCCTCATTACTCAATACCCAGTCCAGAATAGCCTGCTCTCTCGTTGGTTCCTCTACTTGTTGGTTTAGAAAACTATCCCGCATGCATTCCAAGAAATTCTCTTCCTCAGCACCCCTGCCCAATTGATTCACCCAATCTATATGTAGATTGAAGTCACCCATTATAACTATTTTACCCTTGTTGCACGCATTTCTAATTTCCTGTTTGATGCCATCCCCAACTCCACTACTACTGTTAGGTGGCCTGTACACAACTCCCACTAGCGTTTTCTGCCCCTTAGAGTTTCGCAGCTCTACCCATATCGATTCCACATCCTCCAAGCTAATGTCCTTCCTTTCTATTGCATTAATTTCCTCTCTCACCAGGAACGTTACCCCACCTCCCTTTCCTTTCTGTCTATCCCTCCTGAATGTTGAATATACCTGGATGTTCAGCTCCCAGCCTTGGTCCCCCTGGAGCCATGTCTCCGTGATCCCAACTATAGCATAGTCATTAATAGCTATCTGCATATTCAACTCGTCCACCTTATTACGAATGCTCCTTGCATTGAGCCACAAAGCCTTCAGGCTTGTTTTTACAACACTCTTACTCCTTATACAATTATGTTGACAAGTGGTCCCTTTTGATTTTTGCCCTGGAATCCCACCACCTCTTATTCTCTGTTTATTATTTTTTTCTTCTTTCCCCCCTACATGTTGGGTCTGAGTGCTTCCCTTTTCTGCCTCAAACCCTGTCTACTGGCTTTCTCTATTTGAGTCCCTCCCCCCAACCGTTCTAGTTTAAAGTCCCCCCGGTAGCCTTTGCAAATTTCTCTGCCAGGATACTGGTCCCCCTCGGGTTCAAGTGCAACCCGTCCTTTTTATACAGGTCACTCCTTCCCCAAAAGAGGTTCCATTGATCCAGAAACTTGAATCCCTGCCCTCTGCACCAGTCCTTCAGCCAGGCATTTATCCTCCACCTTGCTCCATTCCTACTCTCACTGTCGCGTGGCACAGGAAGTAATCCTGAGATTGTTATGTTTGCGGTTCTTTTCCTTAACTCTCTTCCTAACTCCCTAACTTCTCCTTTCACGGACGATCCTGGCAGCAGCAGATTCTTCTTCTTCAAAACAGTTGACCATTTCTTGTATCTTTTCAAAATTTGCAGGATGATAGAATACAGCGGAGAGCCATGTACCCCACCTAGTCAAAACGGGCTGAGGAGATAGCGGAATCTCGGGTGCTATTTCCTTGAACAATTGCACATGTGATGGTGCTCTGAAGATTTTGTTGACATTGGAAACTAGGCGATCAACAGGCTACGTATGTGCTTGGCAATTCTATTAAGTCATTGAGCTAACCATGTCAAATACAACATTTTGGGAAATAAAACTTTAAGAGCACGAGCAGCTTTTTTCATGTACGGAGCTGCATCAGTCACAAACAGAGGAACATTCTCATGTTTTATATCTTCTGGCCAAAGTACAGCAAGTAAAGATGTAAACTACTGACCAATAATTGAGCTGTTTGACGTCCAATACTTCCACTGTCAACAAATACTCCTTTGATGGTTGACCTGCCTCCAGTGTACCGATGACCACATTGGCAACATATCTTCCCACAGCATCGGTTGTCTCATCTATTGAGATCCATATTTTGTTGCCTATTCCTTCTCTCCATAGATGCTGCCTCACCCGCTGAGTTTCTCCAGCATTTTTTGTCTACCTTCGATTTTTCCAGCATCTGCAGTTCTTTCTTAAATAGATCTTGGAGAAGACTGAACCAGCGGGCAGCGGCACAAGCGAATGAACGATCGACTCCGGTTTTGCCCTGGTGGTGGAAATTTTCTTGTAAGTTATACCATGTTAACACATTAATAATAACATTAATATTAACATGTTAACATAGAAAATGTCATTGTAATCATGGTACAACTAGAGAAAATAGCACAACCTTTTATACAAAATGGTAAAAAAAGGATGATTTAGGCACTCGATCGTGAAAAGGGCATTATCTTGGTGAAATCAAAAAAGGCATGAAAAGGCACATGGCATTTATGGCTAAATCCTGGCTCTACTTATCATATTTTAATTCTGGTTTCTTGCTCATTCACTAAAATTAATCGCTCCACCATCGTTGGCTAAGACTAAACATGCCAATGTCCAAGTTCTCATATTTCCACCCTAAATCTCCTTACCTACAGTGGCTTGCAAAAGTATTCATACCCCTTGAACTTTTCCACATTTTGTCACGTTACAACCACAAACGTAAATGTATTTTATTAGGATTGTATGTGATAGACCAACACAAAGTAGCGCATAATTGTGAAGTGGAAGGAAAATGATACATGGTTTTCAAATCTTTTTAGAAATAAAAAACTGAAAAGTGTGGCGTGCAAAAGTATACAGCCCCATTTACTCTGATACCCCTAAATAAAATCTAATGCAACCAATTGCCTTCAGAAGTCACCTAATTAGTAAATAAAGTCCACTTGTGTGTAATCTAATCTCAGTATAAATATAGCTGTTCTGTGAAGGCCTCAGAGGTTTGTTAGAGAACATTAGTGAACAAACAATGTTCCTTGGGCATCATGAAGCCCAAGGAACACACCAGACAGGTCAGGGATGAAGTTGTGGAGAAGTTTAAAGCAGGGTTAGGTTATAAAAAGATATCCCAAGCTTTGAACATCTCACGGAGCACTGTTCAATCCATCATCCGAAAATGGAAAGAGTATGGCACAACTGCAAACCTACCAAGACATGGCCGTCCACCTAAACTGACAGGCCGGGCAAGGACAGCATTGATCAGAGAAGCAGCCAAGAGGTCCATGGTAACTCTGGAGGAGCTGCAGAGATCCACAGCTCAGGTGGGAGATTCTGTCCACAGGACAACTATTTTACTTCGGAGTCACGTGAGTGACTACGTGAATAGAAGCCCGTACAGCCGTTGGTGCGTCATGACGTCAGACGCTGGTGCAGTCGGCCGGTTGGAGCAGCAGCGCTCCTCCGAGCGGTAAGTTTAAACGGAGGTAAGGTTTTTTAAAAAATTTTTTTTTTACCACAGGTCATTTTCTGCGACGGTTTGGAGTTCTGGTAGATATGTTGCAGAAAGTGAAGAAGGTGTCGGCGAGGCGCTCCGGGGGTAGAAAGGAAAGTGACCAGGAGAGTGTTGAGGATGGAGGCCCATCTGGTACACCTGGTCCGGTGCTGGCTACACAGCCAGTGGTTGCGGACCCACTGCCGGGGGGCAGTGGAGGCTTGCCAGTAGGGCGGAAGGCCACTGGCAAGTCTCTGTGGCCCGTAGATGAGTCGGGTCTGGAGGTTATACCCTCCATAGGAGAGTCCGTTTGCTCACGGCTCTCCCACGTCGAGATTCTATTACAAAAGAATGCTCGACAGGGACCAGCTCCGTGAGGAGGAGTGGTGCCCAAGCCAGGCTGATGGAGAGCTTGTGCTAGCAGCACCTGTTTCAGGGCTGCAGAACTATCCTGCCTGTGAGGAGGATGTTCTATCAGTGCAGTTTGCTGACACTGATTCTATGCTGGGGGAGAGCAGTAAAGGAGTTTGGTTGGAGGTAATTCCGAACATTGCTGGGAAATTTGCTGAGCGTAGAGAGGCAGGAAAGGCGATTGATGTAGAATTGGCCGAAGCAATTCAGTATATGCTCTCCCATCAGTTACAGGAGCTAGCTATGGATGAAGTAGCAAAAAACTATAAAGCTCCTGTTAATTGTGATCTCCTGAAGGTACCGATGGTTAATCACCAAATTTGGTCATAGATGGGTATGCCTGCTAGGGCCCAGGAGATGAAGTTTAAAAAAAAAGTGCTTAAACTGTTGTCAGCAGGTATTACAGCTGTGGTGAAAGTTATTGATACAAGCGATATGGTTGAAGCACACCAGGATGAACTGGGATTCCTTTGTAATGCATTTTGAAATTAATAATATCTCAAACAATGGCAGCAGTTGACATCAGATTTGTTCATACTTAGTTGTATTGAAGGGGTGAAAAATTGAATTTTACTCTAAGGACAGTCTACCTAATCAACATTTTCCTAGTCGTAAACTTATCTTTTCAGATGAGGAAAATGTGCTTATTCAAGCAGAGATTCAGTCGTTACAGAAAGGGGTAATTGAGCAAGTCAACAATAAGTTTTTCCCAGATCTAAAAAGACTGGGGGATGTAGAATTATTCTGGATTTATCGAGTTTGAACAAATTTGTTTGTTATAGGCATTTCAAAATGGAGACCTTTACCACGGGCAAACATCTAGTGTCCAAAGGGTATTATATGGCAACCATTGATTTAAAGAATGCGTATTACTCAGTATCTATTCATGGTGATGATAGAAGATATGACTGAGCTGTGGCAATTCAGGGCATTGCCGAATGGATTAACTTCAGCTCCTAGATTATTTACTAAATTGGTAAAACCTGTGTTAGCATTACTTAGAGCTCAGGGGCATGTGGTAATGGCCTATTTAGATGATATTCTGATTGTTGGAAAGACTCATGCTGAAACTCAATCATCAGTTTCAGTTGTTAAAATCACTTTTGAACAAATGGGATTTGTTATTCACCCAGATAAATCTAAATTATCACCAGTCTAAATTATTGATTATCTGGGATTTACCATTAATTCCAATCACATGTTGGTAACTTTGCCCAGGGATAAATTGAATCAGTTAATTGAGGACTGTGTTAATCTCGTTGGAGAACAACGGCCTTCGATTAGACAAGTAGCCAGTTTAATTGGGAAGTTTGTTGCAGCATTTCCAGCTGTGCAGTATGGTCCTCTGCATTATCAACAATTACAACGATCAAAGGAACAGGCACTGAGAATACAAAGGGGCCATTTTGATAGGCCTATGCAGTTGTCAGCTGGGGCGATTGCTGACATACAATAGTGGATAGTACATGTTTCAAAAAGTTTAGGAAGGTTTTGGTGGAACCACCATCACTGATATTACAGACTGATGTAAGTGCACTGGGTTGGGGTGCAACAGATATGTCTTCTAGTTGTAGAGGCAGATGGAATGTGGATGAGACATCGCTTCTTCAATTAAGAGGGATTAATTATTTAGAGTTGTTGGGCACTTGGTATGGGCTCAAAGCTTATTGTTCTACAAGGAGGGATCTGCATGTGCAGGTTCAGATTGACAACACCACAGCAGTGGCATATGTAAACCACATGGGTGGAGTTAAGTCACAGTCTTGTGATAGACTGGCTAACCAGATTTGGAGCTGGTGTATTGACCAAAATATCTGGCTTTCAGCACTTTATTTGCCAGGAAGGTTCAACACGGTAGCTGACACTAGGTCACGTCAGTTTAATGACAACATTGAATGGATGTGAAATCAGGATGTATTTAACTAAATGATTGTTCAGTATGGATTGCCAGATATTGACTTGTTTGCATCTCGATTAAATCATCAGTTACCTAGATATGTTTCATGGGAACCAGATCTTGGGGCAGTAGCAGTGGATGCGTTTTCGCTGCATTGGGGAGGAATGTTTGTGTATGTATTTCCTCAATTCTGTCTCATCAGCAGATGTTTGCAAAAGATCAAGGAGGACTCCGCTTCAGAGGTATTGGTAGTGCCAGATTGGCCTACACAAGCATGGTTTCCCGTTGTATTACAAATGGCTAGGGAGCCTTACATGCTTATGCCCAAGAATAAAAATCTACTGGTAAATCCAGTCACTGGGGATCAACATCCTTTATATGATCGTATTGATCTGTTAATTTGCAGATTTTAAGGAGGCCATACCTGGGGAGAAGTCTGTCTCATCGGACTGTGGATATTCTCACGTTGGCCTGCAGGGATAGTACACAGCAGCAATATATCACCTATATAAGGAAGTGGGAGCAATTCTGCCTACAGCAGAATATTGTATATCACACTGCAGGGATCACGGACGTATTGGAGTTTTGTCAACTCTTTATTTCGACCAAATATTAAGTTACAGTGCGATTAATTCAGCCAGAAGTGCTCTGTCTTCTTATTTACCTATGAATGCAAAATTGCATACAGTAGGGACACATCCGTTAGTTTCACGATTCATGAAGGGAGTTTTTCAATTCTAATCCTCCTAAACCCAGGTATGCCGGTATTTGGAATGTGAGTGAGGTTCTTATGGTTCTTCGCCAGTGGGCTCCGGTTACAAGCCTATCTGTAGCCAAATTAACTATGAAGGTGGTCATGCTTATGGTGTTGGTTTCAGCTCAACGTGTACAAATGTTGCAAAAGCTACGGCTAGATAGAATGCATGTGTTGGCTGAGGCCATTATATTTTATGTCTATGATTTGCTTAAACATAATAGAAGAGGCATGACAGGATGTAAGATTGTGTTTTCAGCATACCCCGCAGATGATCGCTTGTGTGTAGTCTCACATTTATCTCGTTACATTGAGATTACTAAACCTCTGAGAGGAACAGACTTGGCTTTGTTTATTAGTCACAAAAAAACACACAGGTGTCGGTGCAAACGATTTCAAGGTGGCTAAAGCTGGTCCTGGCAAGTGCAGAAATTGATACTGATAAATTCAAATTTCATTCCACCAGGGCGGCATCAACTTCCGCGGCAAGGGCGATGGACTTGCCAATAGACCATGTCCTCGCGGCCGCAGGATGGTCCAGTGAGCTAACTTTTCAGAGGTTTTATCACAAGCCGATTTCAAGGCTCGGGGTGTTTGCTGATTCTGGTTTCAGTACTGTTACACTTTTCCCCTGAGTTAGAGGGGTTTGTTATGATTTGTTTGTAAATAAACTGTTATTTCATTTAACAAATGTATTACTGATGCATGATTGATTGTTAACGACTTTTGAGTCAATCCAGGCAGTGTGAACGTCGGATTTCGGTCTGTGGCGTGAATTCACAGTGCTTTGAAGTCTTCACGTAGTCACTCACGTGACTCCGAAGTAAAATAGTAAGATTAAACGAGAACTGACCAGTTTGAAGTTTGATCTTTTTTTATGAGGAGTCGAGTTGAGGGACTACGTGCCCTCCGCTCCCACCCTCATAGATCTCATCTGGTAGTTCTAGTTTTATCATCTTACCATTATACTTCAGTCATTGTTAGCTGTGAATTCATTCCGCTGCTTTGAAGATTGACGCACCAACGGCTGTACGGGCTTCTATTCACGTAGTCCCTCAACTCGACTCCTCATAAAATAAAGATCAAACTTCAAACTGGTAAGTTCTCGTTTAATCTTACTATTAGTCGTGCACTCCACAAATCGGGTCTTTATGGAAGAGTGGCAAGAAGAAAGCCATTGTTGAAACAAAGCCATAAGAAGTCCCATTTGCAGTTTGCCACAAGCCATGTGGGGGACACAGCAAACATGTGGAGGAAGGTGCTCTGGTCTGATGAGACCAAAATTGAAGTTTTTGGCACAAATGCAAAACGCTATGTGTGGTGGAAAACTAACACTGCACATCACCCTGAACACACCATCCCCACTGTGAAACATGGTGGTGGCAGCATCATGCTGTGGGGATGCTTTTCTTCAGCAGGGACGGGGAAGCTGGTCAGAGTTGATGGGAAGATGGATGGAGCCAAATCCAGGGCAATCTTGGAAGAAAACCTCTTAGAGTCTGCAAAAGACTTGAGACTGGGGCGGAGGTTCACCTTCCAGCAGGACAACAACCCTAAACATACAGCCAGAGCTACAACGGAATGGTTTAGATCAAAGCATATTCATGTGTTAGAATGGCCCAGTCAAAGTTCAGACCTAAATCCAATTGAGAATCTCTGGCAAGACTTGAAAATTGCTGTTCACAGACGCTCTCCATCCAATCTGACTGAGCTTGAGCTATTTTGCAAAGAAGAATGGGCAAAAATTTCAGACTCTAGTTGTGCAAAGCTGGTAGAGACATACCCCAAAAGACTTGCAGCTGTAATTGCAGCGAAAGGTGGTTCTACAAAGTATTGTCTCAGGGGGGCTGAATACTTTTGCACGCCACACTTTTCAGTTTTTTATTTGTAATAAAATTTGGAAACCATGTATAATTTTCCTTCCACTTCACAATTATGCACCACTTTGTGTTGGTCTATCACATAAAATCCCAATAAAATACATTTATGTTTGTGGTTGTAACGTGACAAAATGTGGAAAAGTTCAAGGGGTTTGAATACTTTTGCAAGCCACTGTACTTCCTGCTTTTATGCTCCTTAGTCATCAATGACTATTCACTTCAACAATGCCCCTTATGGTATATACCGTATTTCCCGGAAATGAAGACACATCTGCATCGAAGACGCACTCCCCATTTTGAAAAAAGGCTGGCGGGACTGCATCAAGGGTTTGGTTTAGTCCAGGGGTTGGCAACCTTTTTTGCATAGGAGCCAGGACCCATGTTTGTGAGCGGATGGTGGGCCACATCTATCGCCATAGTTAATAAATGCAGGTAATAATACATACTAAATAAATTAGTAATTAGTAATAATACATACTAATAATACATATATTAGTAATAATACATACTAATAATACATAGTTTTCACGTGTTTTTCAGTTAGTTTTCTGCAGTTTTCAGATCGCCTGTGAGCCCCGGGACTGGCTGTAGCGCCCAGGTCACCTGTGAGCCCCGAGACTAGCTGCAGTTCCCAGGTCACCTGCGAGCCCCGGGTCAAGCTGCAGTTCTGCTGTCCGGTCCCGGAGGCCACTCGCAGCCAGCTGAGGTGCTGAGTGATTTGCTGGCATGATCCCCGACCCCCTCCTTCTCAACACTCCTGCCCTCCCCACAACTTTACCCCCAGCGGCCCAGCCGTGCTGACCCGGGCCAGACTCCCCACACGCTGTGGAAGGAACTCACCCCCAGCAGTGCTGTCCTTTTACAGCCACTGTACTGAGGGATAGCCAAGTCTATCTTGCTTGGCTAACAATCTAACCTTCGGCCTCCAAGACGCAGATAAATTATTGGGCCTTATTTTAGGGTAAAAAATAGTCTCTTAATTGCCGGGAAATGCAGTACCTCTATGTCACCCCTCAGATGACTACCTTCCAGGGTTAAAGACCTCGCCCAAGGTTTCCCAACCTGGGGTAAATCTTCCCCCAGGGGGTAAATTTTGCCTACCCAAGGGGTAAATTTGTTGATTCTGTATTTGCACATATTTTTTCTCATTGACTGAGTGTGTTTGGTTCTGGTATACCGGTATTTGTTCATCATCAGTTGTTCATGAATAAGTGAAATAACATTGTTATGTGCTATTAAAGTTGCCAAGGGTAAACAGGACGAAAAAGGTTGGGAACCCCTGATCTAGCCTATCTCGCCCTTTCTCAAAACTCAAACCCTCCAGTTCTGGTAACATTCTTAGAAGTATTTTTGCATAGTTTCCAGTTTAATGGCATCCTTCCTACTGCAGGGTGACCAGAACTGTACACAGTACTCCAAATGTGACGTTCACGATGTTCACAATGACCGTATCATGTTCCAGCTGCATTATTCCAACTGTGATTCACCTTATGCTTAATTCTAAAGAATCAACATTTGAGATTCTGGTCCATTAAAATGCCTCAAGGATCATGTTCTGCTTATTTTTTTGAAAATCTATCAGTTGATCTATACCTTCTCCTCCAGTTCCATTTACCCTTTACCCTTTACCCGGATCCTTCCATTTATTAGATGCCCATTTGAAAAGCCCCCCCCTCCACCCCCCAAAACCTTTTCCTCAGCTGTAACTGCACATCCAAACCATCACAATATTTTCTTCCCTTCATTTCCCTTGCTTGGTGTAATTTATTCTCCTTTTTCACACAAGGGCTTGAAGAAGTCATCCCATTGGTAAAGAAGCTTACAGAAATATAAGTCACTCCAACAAATCAGAAATATTAAAAGCCAAAACATCTTATTTGAAAGAAATCAGTGCAACTAGTGATATATTTTTCTAATACATTTGGATTAATTTGGACAGTGACCCTCATGTTTCGACTTTAGAACTTTCATTCAAAAATTCTATTCCATTAGAAAAATTGTGTTTTGAGTTATGACATTGTCTCAGGTTTGATGTATTGCTTTCTGACACTTGTGTCAACATGTAATACCTGTAGACGAAAATATGATTAGTTTTTAAAGCAATGTCAATGGCAAGGATTTACTATGAGCATAGTCATGACATTTTCCAGGAGTTTGACTTAAAAATCACATTATCCTGAGCTAGTCCAAAAGCCAGTAAAAAAAAAAAAAAATCAGATTTAAGATAGTGGCTTAAATGGAAAGTTGCGATTTTAGCATTTTATATGTTACTAGACCAAATAGGACCCGTTGTGTCCCTGTCACATGGGAGGCCTGGTCCCCCAATGCAACCCATTCCCCAACGCAATATTTCCCCACTCACCCTTAGCCGACAACGATAGAGAGTTAGATAGAGGTCTTGGGGCTAGTGGAATCAAGGGTTATGGGGAGAAGGCAGTCACGGGTTATTGATTGGGGCCGATCAGCCATGATCACAATGAATGGCGGTGCTGGCTCGAAGGGCCAAAGGCCTCCTTCTGCACCTATTTTCTATGTTTCTATCTGCGCAGGGGTTGCTCATTTCGCCTTATTCACCCTCCCTCATTTTTAAACTTTAAAAAAAAATGCAATTGCACTTGCTAGCTAGCAGAACTCAGTGTACTGTGACTTTAAAAAAAAATGCATTTGCACTTGCTAGGGCTAGCAGGACTCAGTGTACTTGGATAGCAGCAATGTTGCGAGCAGGGCTAAATCCCATTGTCATTGGTGTAAGCACAGGGAATAAGCAATCATTTTTTTCCAATTTTTTTGAGATTTTTGAACATTTTGATTAATAACTCGAGAAAAAATGCATGAAATTTTGAGATATGGCAACTTTGGACTCCACGGGATAAATCTCTATCGGAATATTAAAAATTTTAGCATTAGCGCATCGTTTTTTCGAGAAGATGTGATTACATACAAGCACACACACACAGACACACATCCAAGATCAGAGTTTTATAGTTATAGAGGATGATCAAATTTCATGTTCCAATGATATAAAAAGCTAATTTCTTTAAATTTTTACTCAGGAATTCTGAACATCCCACAGTTACGGAGGTAAATGCAAAGATTTCATTGAATCATTTAAAGTAACCAGGATGATGTGTCATTAAAATTGATGATAGAAATTTGGTCATAATATATTTGATGTCACTAATTCATTATTAAACCCACGTACATACCAAATTTAAATGTGGATGCTTTCCTATATCAGATCTGATTATGTTTGTTTGGTTTACAGTTTGCTTTTTGTTTCCTGAATCCCCCCTGTCTGAATTTACCTTTTGTAGCAAAGTGAAGCAGTCAGTGAATAATAAATGGGTCTGCAAATAATGGAAAAAATAAAGAGAAAAAGCCAGAAATCCTCAGCACATCCGGCTGCATCTGTAGGAAGAGGAAAAGAGTTAAGATTTCAGGTCAAAGAGCTATTGTCCGAACTGGGAATAAGACAAATGAAGCTTGTTCAGCTAAAGTTGATTTCCACTCAAGTGATGGAACTGGACACTCCATCCTCAGACTATCCTGACAGTCTTTTGACAGCTTGTATCTAAAAGTCCTTTTCAACTGCTTCTAAACATCTCGGATTGTAGTTAAAAACAGTTAAAATAGATTTGATAATTAAAGAACACAAAATAAGAAACACAATAAACCCGTTATTTAAAAACAAATTTAATAACCATTAAGAAAATAAATACCCTTATCCACTCATTTATCTTTTCCATCAAGGCTATTGTGTTCAAATGAATGATACTTTACTATATACACTGTGAAATATTAAGTTTGCTTAGGTTCAGTTGGGTTGGCTAAGGTTAAGTTGGGTTAGGGTGGGTTGCATTGGGTTAGGTTTGGTTGGCTTAGGTTAGGTTGTGTTAGGTTGGGTTGGGTTAGGTTGAATCATTAACATTATGTGTAGCAAAAAACTGCAGATGTTGGTTTACACCAAAGATAGACACAAAAAGCTGGAGTGACTTAGCAAGCCAGGCAGAATCTCCAGAGAGAAGGAATAGGTGATGTTTTGGGTCAAGACCCTTCTTCAGTGTTGGGTTAGGTTTGGTTGGGCTGGGTTAGGTTGGGCTGGGTTATATAGGGTTGGGTTTGGTTGGGTTGGGTTAGGTTGGGCTGGGCAATGTTGGGTTGGATTAGGTTGAGTTGGGTTAGGTTGGGTTGGGTTTGGATGCCAGAGATTTTATGCATCCTCCCCCTCCACTCTAGACATTTGTGCTTCATCTTTGGACTTGGTGCTGGGTCCTACATTTAAAGCAGGAAGTCAGACGTGCTGGATGCATCACAAGCTCTGAAGTTAGGAAGGCACTGATCCACGAGGAACATCTTGCAGTTCTTTTCTTAACTACCTGCAAAAGATATGTGCATTTTGACCCATTGTTTGTTTACTTAAAATAATACCATCTTAAAGGGAAATGGGCAAAGATTGTCATGAATGCAATTAATATTGCATAGCTTGTAAGCCAACCTCGTACAAAGGTAGAAAGAGAAGAGAACTCTCTGAACAGTGATACTCAGAGAAATTAATTTCTGATATTGTACGGAAACTATGTTCTGTTTTTATAATGACCATTGTTCCTTTAGATTTTACACTAAAATCCGCCTTACACTAACTTTTTATTGGATTAATGCTTTAGCTCCATCCGTGATTATGACAAACACAAGAATAAAATAGGGTGCATGAATATTTAATAGATATAAGAGCTGTTATCAGAATTATCTAGCATCTTGTATACTAAATTATTAATGGAAGATAGACACAAAAAGCTGGAGTAACTCATTGGGACAGGCAGCATCTCTGGAGAGAAGGAATGGGTGATGTTTCGGGTCGAGACCTTCACCAGTTTGAAGAAGGGTCTCGACCCGAAATGTCACCCATTCCTTCTCTCCAGAGATGCTGCCTGTCCTGCTGAGTTATTCCAGCTTTTTGTGTCCATCTTCGGTTTAAACCAACATCTGCAGTTCCTTCTTACACAAATTATTAATGGATGTCACTTCTTGATATAATGAGAAGACATAGGTATGGATGCAATTTAATGTAAGGCTCTAAATGTAGCATTTTATAACATTAGCTTTATGTATCCCCTTTGACTGGCTAAGCTACACCTTTGCATCCTCAGTTATGTATCCTGATGGTCAAAGTGTAATAGAGAGGCTGGAGAGGACACAAAGATTTTCACCAATGGTCCAATATTTTCCTCTCTTCCTTTCCGATTGCAAATTGCCCAAGTATATTCCTATACATGTTAACTGTAAAAAGTGATCAGACTGAAGTCATTATAGTTGCCAAGTTATGATATGGTCCATTGGGGGGATATTTTGCACAATAAAGTACATTACATAATATATGGTTTGCCAATACTGCAGGCAATATCAAGGCAAATGGTGGAGGTTACCAGCAACTGCACTGCTCTGTGCAAAATCCATGTTCTTCAGCAACTCCATTAGCAGATATGTAGACCCAACCATTAAACAGTGCTGAAGATAGACACAAAGTACTGGAGTAACTCAGCGGGTCAGGCAGCATCTCTTGAGAAAATGGATGTCGTTTTAGATCGGGACCCTTCTTTCACCTGGCCTGCTGAGTTACTCCAGCACCTTGTGTCTATCTTTGATATAAGCCAGCATCTGCAGTTCCTTGTTTCTCCATTAAACAGTGCTGTATGGTCAGTCAATTCAGCATAAACTAAGGCCACCCAACATCAGACACCCAGCAGGGAATCTCCTATTTGTTCTCCGATGGTGTTGCCGCAGAGGTTTCTGAGTTCAGCTTTCTGTCATGCAACTATTATTGTTGTTTATTCCTTTGTTCAAATGGTCATGGAAGAATGTAGAACAGTTTAGCCATCTGTATCCCACAACTCACTGGGTGACATCAAAGGGGAACAAGTAACTATCTTCTCATAGAATTACAGCATTTACAATTTCACCTGTCTCCATATTGTCTCTAGTCATCTATCTGGACAAGGCTGCTGCCAGTCATGTTGAGAAGAAGCGGTCTGAAGCCAAGACATAAGCCCAGAGCCGCTTGAGGGTATTCTCCAGGGCAACCCCCTCCGCTGGAAGAAGTCAGTGGATTTCCAGCACTTGTCATACAGCTGCTGGAGTGGAACTCAGGGAAGCAAAGGTGCATGGAAGCCAGACACTTGCGTACTCAAGGGAAATTAGTGATGTTTGTACAAGACTTTCATTTATAAATTTGGCGTGATTTTATTTTGTTTTGGCTTTTATTCATATTTTCAATTCTGGGATATTAGCAACAGAAGGAATATAAGTTGGGAATTTCTGGTGAGAGGGGAATCGGAGTTTGTGCTTCATGCTAAGTCCATCTGCCTTTGTCTGTCAGTAGGAAAAGAAACACATTCAGTTCTATTGCTATAAAGAGCACTTGTGATTCCCCTTATACAACAGTGAAAGACAAACTTTGAGATGCCATAAACATCTCCAGCTCCACCCAATGAACCTTAACAGCGACTGACAATGTGGTCTTTGCCTTGCTTTGGGTTCACATTTCTGGCTACAACATTATAGCTTTCTCCGTGAGGATGGCTTTATGAAGTAGAGATGTTCCAAGCTGAGAATTGCAGAGAGAATTTCTCCCTAACTACCCACAAACGTCACCTGGTTTAGGCATAGTGAGGAGGACATTTTGAAGGCAAATTTCATCAATACCTGGTACACCATTCCTGTAGACTTTAATATATAACATTTAACAATTTCTGATTAATTGAGGCAAAGTTTTGTAGAAGTTTTCAACCAACCTACAACTTGCTGATAATCCAATTACAACTCCTGATTAGGAGATCTAAGAAAGTTCTCCCTACTGCTGAACATGTATATACTTGATCAAAGTTAGCACAGCATTAATTTTATCCCAGAATTCCCACTTGGCAGCACCAGTGCCAAACCAAGTTGACTAAAACCAAAGGAGAAGGAACTTGTAGGATCACTGAATTCTCAATGATTTGTCGAGTCCAGAAGTAGCGTTTTAAAACTTTTATTCAAGCACGATGAATGTACTGCAGCAGAGCAAAGCATTACAATATCTGCAGATCATAACTAAAAACGGAACATATCTGTGGAATCTATGGAATTCTCTGCTTCAGAAGGCAGTGGAGGCCAATTATCTGGATGCTTTCAAGAGAGAGTTAGATAGAGCTCTTAAAGATAGCGGCGTCAAGGGATATGGGGAGAAGGCAGGAACGGGGTACTGATTGTGGATGATCAGCCATGATCACAGTGAATGGCGGTGCTGGCTTGAAGGGCCGAATGGCCTACTCCAGCACCTATTGTCTATAACTAACAAAACAAATAAACTATGGAATTAGAACTAAATCATTTAAGATTGAACATGACTGGCGATAAAAGACATTCAACAAACAACTTTCGCACAGAATAAACTGCTGAAAAGTAGGCGTCTTTATGTATTTAGAGTGATTAGGATGTATCAAGTACCTCACACCATGAAGGGACCATTGTTCACAGTTCTGTCCAGGATTCGATCAGTTGAACCTTGAGTTCACAAGCTGCTCTTCGCTATTGTGCTTAGCAAACTTGTTCCCAAGCAGTTAACGTGTCTTTTTTAATAAATTAACCCCATCAGTTCCCTACAAGCCTGACATGGAAGATAATGAGGTCAGTGTGGGATATAGAAATATTGGGCAATTTGCAATCAGAAAGGAAGAGAGGAAAATATTGGACCCTTGGTGAAAATCTTTGTATCCTCTCCAGCCTCTCTTTTCCACTTTGAGCATCTGAATACATAACTGAGGATACAAAAGCTGTAGCTTAGCCAGTACTGATTGAGGATGATCAGCAATGATCACATTGAATGTCGGTGCTGGCTCGAAGGGCCGAATGGCCTACTCTTGCACCTATTGTCTATAAATGGGGATACGTAAAGCTAATTTTATACATTTTTTTTAATTTACTACAGAAGTTTATCATGGCACTTGATTCAGATAACACATACATCACCAAAGATTCACCAAAATAGTCAATAAAAAGTTGTTCAATGCCTTTTTCAAATAAAGAAAGCAATGAAAGTTCTTTTAGTTTAGTTTAGTTTAGAGATAAAGCGCAGAAACAGGCTCTTCGGCCTACCGAGTCCGCACTGACCAGCAATCTCCACACACTATCACTATCCTACACACACATTAGGGACAATTTTTACACTTATACCAAGTTAATTAACCTACAAACCTGTACGTCTTTGGAGTATTGGAGGAAACCGAAGATCTCTGAGAAAACCCACATGGTCACAGGGAGAACATGCATACACAGAGAGAACGTACATATGGTCACAGGGACAACTCCATACAGACAGCACCTGTAGTCGGGCTCGAACCAGGGTCTCTGGCGCTGTAAGCACGGTGAGGTAGCAACTTTTTTTTAATTGCTTTTATGTATACACAAATAAAACACAAATATAACAAAACATACAACAATACAATGAAACGTA
Organism: Okamejei kenojei; assembly: GCA_035221665.1. Taxonomy (NCBI): domain Eukaryota; kingdom Metazoa; phylum Chordata; class Chondrichthyes; order Rajiformes; family Rajidae; genus Okamejei; species Okamejei kenojei. The sequence continues at coordinate 48,125,504 of CM069136.1, forward strand.
ATGATGCAGTATACAGAACTATTTTCATATTAAAACATTTTCCAATAACTTACATTATTGTCAATAAAATTATACAGTGTTGATGTCTTTATTTCTATACCTAATCCATTTCCCCCATTTTCTGTTAAACTCGTCTTCTTTCACTCTTAGAGAATATGTCATTTTCTCCATGACAAATATTTCCTGTACTATGTCTAACCCTTGTCTAAGTCTGGGTGTGTCCGCTGCAAGCCAGTTTCTTGTAATGGCCTTTCTGCCAGCTGTGAGTAGGATTGTAATCAAGTAATGGTCTTCCTTCAGCACCACTGTATTTATATTACCCAGGTATAAAATGGAACACTTCTTGGAGACTATATATCCTAATACCTCCATTAATTCTGAATTCACTCTGTCCCAAAATGGTTCTATTTTTGGGCAACTCCAGAAGATATGTGCATGGTTTGCATCTGTTTGACCACATTGCCTACAGTATGTTTGCTGCCTTAGAATTTGCTTGCTTTTTATGTTGGGCGTAATAAAGAAACTAATCAAATTTTTCCAATTAAATTCTCTCCAATTTTGTGAATTAGCGGATGTCTGTAGTGTTACACACATATGATGCCATTCTTCCTCTGAGATTGTAATGTTAAATTCCTTTTCCCACTTAAAATTTACATTAAATGTAGTTTTAGCTTGACATTCCATTAAACTATGATAAAGTTTAGAAATAATCCTTAATGTTTTTTGATGATACGCATTAACTATCACTTCTATCACTGGATTATTTTCTTCTAGTGCCTCCCTTTTTACCTTTTTATTGTAATAATCTCTCAGTTTGAGGTATCTAAACAAGTCTTGGTTTCGAAGTGCAAATCTATCCTCCAAATCTTGAAAACTTCTTAGGTCTCCATTTTCAATAACAGTACAAAATGCAGTCATTCCTTTCTTCATCCACTCTTTAAATGTTGAGTCATACATCCCTGGTTTAAATTCATTATCCAAAGCTATCCATCTTAAAACTTTTTGTCGTTTATTCAGTTTAAGTTGTCCGGTAAGAGTGAACCAGGTTTCTAAAGTAAATATCGTTATTGGATCGATTATACTCCTGATATGTCCAGGAAGCGCTTTTTCTCCCAAAAGTGTTTGGATGTGGAAGTCAGGGATATATATCTCAATCTCTTTCTACCTAGCTATATAGCTCTCCTCACACCAATTAATTAATGGTCGAAGTTGGTCTGCATAGAAATATATCGTAAAATTTGGAAGTGCCATTCCACCTTTGTCCTTTGGCAACTGGAGTGTAGTGTATCGAATTCTGGCCTTCTTTCCTCCCCAAATAAATTTAGATATTAATTTATCCCATTCCGTGATTTGTTTTAATGGTACCTCTATTGGCAGAGATTGAAACAAGTACAATAGCCTTGACAAAATATTCATTTTCACCACATTTATCTTACTACTAAAATCCATTGGGTAGGTGGACCATCTTTCTATATCCTTTCTTATGTTTTGGTTGATGTGATTTTAATTGGCCCCATACAACATTGATATATTTTTTGTTATATGTATCCCTAGGTATTTGATTGATTTTGAATCCCATTTAATATTATAATTTTTTTTTATTTCTTCTGGAGGAGGACAAATAAATAGGAGGATTTGAGTTTTTGAAATATTCACTTTATATCCTGCATAAAAATTAAATTTATCTATGATCCCCATCATCCTTGGAAATGAGGTGTTTACTTCCGTGAAATACATCATTACATCATCTGCGAAAAGGCCAATTTTATGTTCTCTGTCTTATAGTTACTCCCCTCAGTTCCCTAACTTGACAAATCGCTTGAGCCAATGGTTCAATATATATAGCAAATAGAGTAGGGCTAAGACAACATCCCTGTCTCGTTCCTCTTCCTAACACAAATCTCTCAGTTAAGGACCCATTCACCTTTACTCTTGCAGTCGGTTGTTGGTAAATTGCTTTAATAACTTGAATTGACTCTTCGGTAAAGCCAAATCTTTCTAGTGTTTGATAAAAGAATTCCTAATTAACCCTATCAAAAGCCTTTTACGCGTCTAGACTTATCAGGACAGCACGCGTGCTTTCCTTTTGAATCTTGTGTATTATATGTAGCGTTCTTCTATTGCTGTCCTGTGTTTGTCTGCCTATTATAAAACCAGTCTGGTCTTCATCAATTAAATCTGGCATGAACTTTTCAAATCGTTTGGAGATAATTGAAGAATATAATTTATAGTCCACATTTAGGATTGATAACGGTCTGTAGTTGGTACAATTTTCCTTGTCTTTGTTCTCTTTGGGGATTAATGTTATAATTGCCTCTTTCCATTTGTCTTGCTTCTTTGATAATCCAGTTAAAGGTTCTCAGAAGAAGTGGGTTCAGCTCATTCCGAAATATTTTATACCATTCTATAGGGAAACCGTCGCTGCCTGGGGCCTTGTTTGATTTCATCCTACCATTATCTTCTCTATCTCCTCCAGTGATATTTCTGCTGTGATTATTTTATTTTGTGTCTCTCCAATACAGGGCAGATCTATTGTACTTAAAAAAGTCCTCATTGATTCCCCATCTACTGTAGAGGTTTGTGTATATAATTATTTATAATATTCCTGGAAGATATATTCTATTTCTTTTGGATCACTCTTCAAATTCTGTGTACAGTGGTCCTTAATTTTGTGTATGGTGTTGTCAGCCTGATGTTTGCGTAGCCTTCGGGCAAGTATTTTAGTGGATTTAGGGCCAAGCTCATAATGTGCCTGTTTTAAAAATCTTGCTTTTTTTCTCCACCTCTTGACCCAATATTCCATTCATTCGTCCCCTCAAATCTTCTATTTGCTTATAAGTTCTCTGGTCCTTATTATTTTTGTACTTCTTTTCAAAATCCATCAGGTCTGTTATCAACTTATTATATGTTTTCATTCTGGCCTTTTTAATATGTGATGCCCTCGCTATTAACCTACCTCGTATTACAGCCTTCAATGAGTCCCATGGATCCACCTCCCCATTGTCATTCTCCTCTAGATAAGTTTTGATTTCCAATTTAATATCATTAACAGTTGTTTTATCATTCAGTATTCCAACATTTAATCGCCACACTGTGTTTTTCCTTCTACTGTCCATTTGAATTGTTAAGTATATGGCCCGATACATCTGCCACACCAATTCTGCAATCTGTTACCCTATAACAGTCTTCTTTCTGCATTAAGAAATAGTCTGGAGTAAACCGAGTGTGGTATTGAGTAATGTGTATAGTCTCTTTCTAGAGGGTGAAAATTCCTCCAGACATCAAAAAAACCAAATTCTTCACAGGTGGTGTTTAGCAATTTTGTTAACTGGTTCTTATTCTTGTTTTTACTTGTCGTATCAAGCCTATGATTCAGTACAACATTCAGATCCCCCCCACATATACAAATTCCTTCTGCTTCCATTGCAATAATATCAAATAGGGATTTGAAAAAATGTTTATCACTATCAGGGGGAGCATAGATATTCACCAGTTTCAGGATATTATTATCAACTTTGCCCTTTACTATGATATACCTCCCTTCTTTGTCTTTTATTTCTTTAAACATTTTGAATTTAACTGAGTTTGATATCAAGATTGCCACTCCTCATTTATGACTACAAGTATGTGAGCTATAATATGTGTTTTTATATCCAAATCTTTTCAACTTCTCATGCTCTTGTCGCGATAAATGGGTTTCTTGTAAGAAAGTAATATGCATCTTCACTTTTTTCAATTTAGTCATGACTTTAGCCCTCTTAATTGGATTACCCAAACCATTAACATTTAAAGACATCAGCTAAAGTCCTTGACATTGCATCAATCCACTTAGTGTGATTAATTGCACTGTATCCCCTCAACTCAACACCAGAACCATTCTGAACAACAGACCAAAACATATGAACAAACAAAGGTGTTTTACCTGGCAAAACAAAACAAAAGATCAAAATATATATGGACTCCCAAAAAAGAGTATTCTCTCCTCCATAGATCAAGAATCCCTTTGTAAATTGAGGGGGGAATTCTGTGGACGCAGTCGGGAGACCCGGATGGTAGTTTGCCTCCCTGGTGCCTGGGTCTCGCATGTGTCAGAACGTGTCCAAAAGATTCTGATAAGGGAGGGAGAGGAGCCTGATGTTGTGGTACACATAGGTACCAATGACATAGGCAGAAAAAGTGACGAGGTCCTGAAGGGAGAATTTAGGGAGTTGGGGGGAAGGTTAAGGAGAAGGACCAAAAGGGTAACGATTTCAGGATTACTGCCTGTGCCGCGTGACAGTGAGAGTAGGAATGAAATGAGGTGGAGGATAAATGCGTGGCTGAGGGACTGGTGCAGTGGGCAGGGATTCAAGTTCCTTGATCACTGGGACCTCTTTTGTGGAAGGCATGATCTGTACACAAAGGACGGGTTGCACTTGAACCCGAGGGGGAACAATATCCTGGCAGGGAGATTTGCAAAGGCTACTGGGGAGACTTTAAACTAGAAAGGCTGGGGGGAGGGACTCGGGTAGAGGGGGCTAGGGGTCAGGGTGTGGGGCAAGAGGCATAGAAGGGAAGCACTCGTTCCCAAAATGTAGGCGAGAAAGATGAAAAAGATAATAGACAGAGAATAAGGGATGGTGGGTTTCTAAAATGTGTATATTTTAATGCTAGGAGCATTGTAAGTAAGGTGGACGAACTTAGAGCCTGGATTGACACCTGGAAATATGATGTTGTGGCAATCAGTGAAACATGGTTGCAGGAGGGCTGTGATTGGAAACTAAATATTCCAGGATTTCGTTGCTTCAGGGTGTGATAGAATTGGAGGGACCAGAGGGGGAGGTGTTGCATTGCTTGTCAGAGAAGATATTACAGCAGTGCTTTGGCAGGATAGATTAGAGGGCTCGTCTAGGGAGGCTATTTGGGCGGAACTGAGAAGTGGGAACGGTGTAGCAACACTTTTAGGGGTGTATTATAGACCGCCAAATGGGGAGCAAGAATTGGAAGAGCAAATATGTAAGGAGATAGCAGATATTAGTAGTAAGCACAAGGTAGTGATTGTGGGAGATTTCAATTTTCCAAAAATAGACTGGGAAACACAATTCTGTAAATGGGCTGGATGGTTTGGAGTTTGTAAAATGTGTGCAGGATAGTTTTTTGCAGCAGTACATATAGGTATCGACCAGAGAAGGGGCAATGCTGGACCTCCTGTTAGGAAATGAGGCAGGTCAGGTGATGGAGGTATGCGTTGGTGAGCACTTCGGGACCAGTGATCACAATATCATTAGTTTCAATATAATTATGGAGAGAGTCAGAACTGGACCTAGGGTGGAAGATTTTTGATTGGAGAAAGGCTAACTTTGAGGGAATGCGTAAGGATTTTAAAGGAGTGAATTGGGACACTTTGTTTCATGGGAAGGATGTAGAAGAGAAATGGAGGACATTTAAAGGGGAAATTGTAAGAGTACAGAATCTTTATGTCCCTGTTAGGTTGAAAGGAAATAGTAAAAATTGGAAAGAGCCATGGTTTTCAAGGGAAATTGGACACTTGTTTCGAAAAAAGAGAGATATCTACAATAATTATAGGAGGCATGGAGTAAATGAGGTGCTAGAGGAGTATAAAGAATGTAAAAAGAATCTTAAGAAAGAAATTAGGAAGGCTAAAAGAAGATATGAGGTTGCTTTGGCAAGAAAGGTGAAAGTAAACCTAAAGGGTTTCTACAGCTATATTAATAGCAAAAGGATAACGAGGGATAAACTTGGACCATTAGAGAACCAGAATGGACAGCTATCTGCAGAGCCAAAAGAGATGGGGGAGATATTAAACAATTTCTTTTCTTCGGTATTCACCAAGGAGAAGGATATTGAACTCTGTGAGTTAAGGGGAAAAAGTAGAGTAGCTATGGAAACTATGAGAATTCAAAGAGGAGGAAGTACTGACACTTTTGAAAAATATAAAAGTGGATAAGTCTCCAGTTCCTGACAGGATATTCCCTAGGACATTGAGGGAAGTTAGTGTAGAAATAGCAGGAGCTATGACAGAAATATTTCAAATGTCATTAGAAACGGGAATAGTGCCGGAGGATTGGCGCACTGCGCATGTTGTTCCATTGTTTAAAAAGGGTTCAAAGAATAAACCTAGCAATTATAGACCTATTAGTTTGACGTCAGTGGTGGGCAAATTAATGGAAAGGATACTTAGAGATAATATATATAAGCATCTGGATAAACAGGGTCTGATCAGGAACAGTCAACATGGATTTGTGCCTGGAAGGTCATGTTTGACAAACCTTCTTGAATTTTTTGAAGCGGTAACTAGGGAAATTGATGAGGGTAAAGCAGTGGATGTTGTCTATATGGATTTCAGTAAGGCCTTTGACAAGGTTCCCCATGGAAGGTTGGTTAAGAAGGTTCGATCTTTGGGTGTTAATGGCGGAGTAGCAAGATGGATTCAACAGTGGCTGAATGGGAGATGTCAGAGAGTAATGGTGGATGGCTGTTTGTCAGGTTGGAAGCCGGTGACCAGTGGGGTGCCTCAGGGATCTGTGTTGGGTCCATTGTTGTTTGTCATGTACATCAATGATCTGGATGATGGGGTGGAAAATTGGATAAGTAAGTATGCAGATGATACTAAGATAGGTGGTGTTGTGGATAATGAAGTAGATTTTCAAAGTCTACAGAGAGATTTGGGCCATTTGGAAAAGTGGGCTGAAAGACAGCAGATGGAGTTTAATGCTGTTAAGTGTGAAGTGCTACATCTTGGCAGGACAAATCAAAATAGGACGTACATGGTAAATGGTAGGGAATTGAGGAATGCTGTGGAACAGAGGGATCTAGGAATAACTGTGCATAGTTCCCTGAAGGTGGAATCACATGTAGATAGGGTGGTAAAGAAAGCCTTTGGTGTGCTGGCCTTTATAAATCAGAGCATTGAATATAGGAGTATGGAAGTAATGTTAAAATTGTACAAGGCATTGGTAAGACCAATTCTGGAGTATGGTGTACAATTTTGGTCGCCTAGTTATAGGAAGGATGTCAACAAAATAGAGAGAGTACAGAGGAGATTTACTAGAATGTTGCCAGGGTTCCAGCAACTATGTTACAGAGAAAGGTTGAACAAGTTAGGTCTTTATTCTTTGGAGCGCAGAAGGTTAAGGGGGAACTTGATTGAGGTCTTTAAAATGATGAAAGGGATAGACAGAGTTAACGTGGATACGTTTTTCCCATTGAGGGTAGGGAAGATTCAAACAAGAGGGCATGACATGAGAATTAAGGGACAGAAGTTTTGGGGTAATGTGAGGGGGAACTTCTTTACTCAGAGGGTGGTGATGTGTGGAATGAGCTTCCAGCAGAAGTGGTGGAGGCAGGATCGATTTTAATATTTAAGAGTAAAGTGGATAGGTATATAGACATGAAGGGAATGGAGGGGTATGGTCTGAGTGCAGGTAGATGGGACTAGGGGAAAACAAATGGTCGGCACGGACTGGAAGGGCCGAGAGGGCTGTAATTGTTATATGGTTATATGTTATATGGGAAGCCTAACACTAAGAAAGGGCCCTCTCCTAGATAAGGGAGGGGTAACCCTCTATGGGTCCCTCCATTCATTCTAGCTCTAATATTTTGCTAATCTCCCTAACAGTCGGATTTATCTAATACAGAAAGTTGTATTAAATCAACATTAATTACACTCACATGAGGTCTGTGATGCTTGGTGATATTTTTAGAACCAGGCTTATAAACAGATTTGTCTATGAATATACATATCTATACACATAGTTATAAACTTAGGATTCCATAAGAACTCAGTATTCTAACATATTGTGGTGGAAGCTACTGTGTTATCCATATCTGTGCGTACCTTCATAATCATATCTCAGTTCAAGCATGAGTCTTTTGTTGGAACTCTTGAAGGCATTGTCTCTGATTCTCCGTGTCTCTCGACGAGCTGCCACCGCGCCGTTTGGTGTAGTTGTTCGGGCAGTGGCGGCATGTCCATGTCTCCCCGCAGCTCTTCCACTTTATAGCCTCTCCGTTGTAGCTCTCGCAAGGCTTCCCTTGCGTTGTTGTAGGTTTGGTGTCCGCTCTCCCAGTGAATACGAATCTTGGTAAATGGTGTCTGAAAGCGGATTCCTTCCTCTTTTAGGAAGCTTTTAATATGTTTGTATGCCTTGCGTTGTTGTACTACAGTGGTAGTATAGACATGGTCAAAAGACAGCATTCGTTCTCCAAGTTGGATCGTCTTTTGCCATGCCTGTTTGAGAACCATCTCTTTAACTTTAAACTGGAGAAAGTGGACAATTATGGATCTTGGAGGGGAGCTGGGGCTTGGTTTCTGTGCCAGGGATCTGTGTGCTCGTTGAATCTGTAAATCTGTCATTTCAGGGATTGACATTTCACTTCTGAGCAGTTTCTCTACAAACTGAGGTACCGAGCTACCTTCCGCACCCTCCGGCACACTGTATATCTGCAGATTATTTCTTCGGGACCTGTACTCCAGATCATTCAATTTGTCGACAAGTAACTTCTGGTCTTTCAGTGTTTCTTGGAGTATGGTGTTTGCAGCGACACTCCATGTTTCCAGCTCCTCTATTCGGGTGGCGGCTTCTTCCATTTTTTTTGGTCTTGTATTGCTTGTGCATTCACTGCCATCTGAAGATTGATTTCATGTTTAAATTCGGCCAGCTCTTCTCTCATATCCCGCTTGAAATCGTCTTTGAATGATGTGAAGCCTGCTTTTAATTCTCTTCTCAAGTTGGTGATTTGTGCACTTATGTTTTTTAATCCCTCACGAAGGGCCTCTGTTGCATCGTCTCCACCAGCCTGTTTGTTTTTGGCTTCGTCTGTGTCGCTTCAGGCCTGATCTTCTGTTTCTTGCTTTTCTAGCATCTTTTCTTGCAACTTTCTGCTCTTTGTTTTGACTCCCCCACTCACGCTGTACTCATTAAAACTTAAATACTTGCTTACTTTGAATTTAGGGGAGGTTTATTTATCCGACTGTACGGAGCTCTCTCTCTCTTTCTAATCAGCCACCATGCTCTGCCGCCTACAGCAACTCTACCGCTGCCTCACCGTGCCGCCCTATAAGAAAAACTGAATTTTGTGTCAGAACATAAAGCAGCAAGGAGAAAACTTTGTACCTAACAATCTTTTCATCTACTGTCGCTAATGGATGAAACTGTCCCAACTGATTAATATAACTTCACCTAATCCAAATGGAAGGTCAAATCTGAGCAGATCCAATAAAGCCAGAACTGTCACTGCACAAACATTTCCTGCTGTCTTGCCTCCATTTAGTGCAAATATATAAAATTATTCAGAATTAACGTGAACGATCTGCGGTGGCAGTTTAATTATTATTTTAATGGATATAGGGCAGAATATCTATATAATTAAAAGTGTCATATTGACCACTTCCTGTATGCACTGTGCTTTGATTTCAGAAAAAAATGCTACCATATATGGCAGTGATTTTTTGACCATCTTGCTTAGAGTCTTCCTCCACTGCGCAGGCCCCAAGGATTTTTCCCATTGATTAAAAATAAAAGACTTATTAGTGTTTAAAAAATCTTGAGATTCTCTCTCCTGTCAATCACCGCCATGAAGGCCACGACCCTTCCGGTGGGAGGGGGAGGGACTATAAAACTCACAAGTGTGGGTATGGCTCAGTCTGTCTGCAAAATGGCGAGGGAGAGGTCACGACCCTCTGTCTGACCTGGGAAACTACAGAACACTGTGAGTATGCAATGTATTTGAATAAATGATTTGTTAGCCCTTAATGAAAATGAAATGAGTTGTTTGGCCTACCCTGTGCTTGAAACTGCAATGGCAATGAAATGAAGTGAAAATGCAATGAGCTGTTTGGCTTGAGCCTGCCCTGTGCTTGAAAGTGCAATGGATATGGAAATGAAGTGTAAATGCAATCAGCTGTTTGGCTTCAGCCTGCCCTGTGCTTGAAAGTGCAATGGCAATGGAAGTGAAGTGAAAATGCAATCAGCTGTTTGGCTTGAGCCTGCCCTGTGCTTGAAAGTGAAAGGGCAATGGAAGTGAAGTGAAAATGCAATCAGCTGCTTGACTTGGCCTGCCCTGTGCTTGAAACTGCAATGGCAATGGAAGTGAAATTAAAATGCAATGAGCTATTCGGCCTGCCCCATGCTTGAAACTGCAATGCAATTGGAAATGAAATGAAATGAAATGAGTTAGTTTGGCCAGCCTGAAACCATTAATTTCGGCCCACAAGGCCCCTATTTGCCGAGAAACCAGCCCCTTTTTTGCCCAAAATGCCGTATTGGTCCAGAAAGAGCATTTTGGCTCAAAAGGCCTATACCAGGCCAGGAAAGTTCCAGAAAAAACTGCCTTTCACTGAGATTTCACAGATTTTTAAAAAAAAATCTGTACTAGTACCATCAGGCCTGTACTAGCCCAGGAGTCCCTTCGGCCCATCAGTAGGTATTCCCCTAAGAAATGTTAATCCTCAACCCAGTATTTTTCTCACTCCCTTCAGTTGCATCCTGTGTGATCCAGGCCAGGATTGACTTTCCACCTTCATTGTTGTGATCTGCAGAAAAATATGAAAAAGGTCTAAAATTGATTCTCCACCCTCTCCCTCTTCTCTCTCACAGTCTTATCAATTGTTTTGAGCATAATTTCTGGCAGTTTATGAGCTGCCAACCCACCAGGCCTGCGTGACTGAGCTGCCAGCCCAAGAATCCATTCGGCCCACTATGTCCATACTAGCCCTCTGGAACCAGTCCCTTTGGCCCACAACACCCATACTAGTGCTCCAAAAAGCCCCCCCCCCCACTGGTCAGCAATATTGGAATTGGTGGAGAGGTGGAAGCTGAGACATTGTGTTCCAGTTGTACAAGACATGGACAAGGAAATATGCCATTAAGCTGGAAAGAATGCAACAACTATTTATGAAGATGTTGCCAGGACTAGAAGGACTGAGCTATAGGGAGAGGTGAGGCAAGCTGAGACTTTACTCCTTGGAGCACAGGAGGCTGAGGGATGATCTTATGGAGTTCTATTCGATAATGAGGGAAATAGATAGAGTGAATGCAAACAGTCTTTACCCCAGAGTTGGTGAATGAAGAATTAGAGACATTGGTTTAAGGTGAGAGAGGAAGGTTTAATAGGAAACCGAGGGAAAATGCTTTCACACAACAGGTGGTATGTTAATTGAACAAACTGCCTGAGGAACTGGTCAAGGCATGTACAATAGCACATTAACACATTTATTTGGATAGGTGCATTAATAAGAAAGGTTTAAAAGGATATGGGCCAAACATAGGCAAATGGGACGAGTGCAGAAGTGCATCTTGTCAGCGTGGGAGACAGGGGCCTAAGTTCCTGTTCTCATGCTGTATGAGTCTATGACTCTATGAGTTGATGGTTCAAAATTTGCTCTCAATAATTATTTTTCACCTTACTCAGATAATGTGCAAATGACATACAAAAACTTTAAGAATCATATGCAGATTGACAAGAATAATTTGTATTGACACAAAAATAAATTGCTCACTTGGTAAATGTTGATCTTCTTAGTACTTTGTCCATGGGAGAGGATGAACATACAATGAACACTACTTTAGGGAACAATTATGTGTGATGCGTTCAGTGATATAGCCACTTCAAAAACACAAACATTACTCCATCCTCAACAGGACAATCCTGGGCTGTTTCCAATTGTCATTAAAGCATTTGGATTAAATTCCTCACTTGTCTTCCAAGTGTGGTCTTCATATTCCCCCAGAGATCTATCAATTGAGGCAAGAAGATTTAATGTTGACATATGATAGACATAAAATGATAGAGCAACTCAGGGGGTCAGGCAGCATCTCTGGAGAAAATGGATAGGCGATGTTTCCGGTTGGGACCCTTGTTCAAACCAGCATCTGCAGTTGGAATCGTGGGTTTAAATGACTAGGAGCGGGGCCTAACATCACCTGGCGCGGCTTAACGTCCGCGGGACTTACCATCGCCCGCCGGGGGCTTTAACATCGTGAACCCCAGTCGCCCCGATGTTGCAGTTGCACTGCTGGACCGTGGGAGAACAACAAAGGGAAGAGATAAGACTTTTCTCTTCCATCACAGTGAGGAGGTGTTGGAGATTCACTGTGATGGATGTTTGTGCAAATTGTGTTAAGTGTGGGTCTTGGGGTTTTTGTAATATTAAGACTGTAGAAATACATTTTTTTTCAAACTATGCTGTTTGAATGACAATAAAAGGCATTCTATTCTATTCTGCATTCTATTCTTTTGTTCTGAAAATCTGATGAGGACATTTCCTGGCAGTTACTGCAGATGGAAAGCTGCAGGCTTGATTTCAGCAGGTTGAGAAGTAAATGTGCTGAACTAGTTGAATAGAAGTGGCTGTGGAGGGGCAGCGATGATGTAGTGGACAGAAGTCACCATAAATGTGATTGGAGGTGAGGCAAACCAAAGGCGCTCCAGTAAGACACAGGAGGCTGGCAATACTGCCCCTTCTGATCCACACGGAATACTAGAATGAGGTCAGCTCCTGTCCAGGATTTGGTGTTTCTTCAGACTGATCGTAGTGGGGGAGAGTGGGGTAAAAAACTGGAAGTGAAATAAAACAGGACAAATCAGCCTATTAGACAGACAGGGCCGATTTTGAATTGACCTGCTTGTTTTCATTTCCACTTATTTTCCCTACTCTCCCTGTTACTATCAGTCTGAAGAAGCATCCCGACCCAAAAGTAACTTGTCCATTTTCTCCAGAGATGCGGTCAAACCCGTTGAGTTGCTCCAGCATTTTGTGTCTATCAAATCCATTGGTTTTCTGTGAATCAGTTTCACAAGCTCATCTTGGGTATATTTGCCCTATAATGTAAGAGGGACAAGTAAATAATTCTGGAACTAAATTAAATAGCCCCCAAAAAACAGATGCAATGGCCACATTACCACATCTGTTTAGTCTGATGCTGGTAGATTTTTCAAGTGCCTGCTACCTGCTAATAATTGTAATTCCAGTATCCAGCCATCATTGGTCAGAAAAATACATCCAGAAACCATGCCTTAGTTACCCAGGGCCAGTCCAAGAGGAGGCAGTTACTTGAACGATTATCACAAGTCCAAGTATGCTTGGCCGGATCAGACCTCTAAAATGGTCAGAGGAGAAGCAGTGTCTCTGCGGCACCTGATGGAAGATATTTTGAAGGTGGTTACTACAATGCTGAAGACTTCACACGCATGAGATATAACCGGCTCTCTTATGGATGTTGTACTGGAGGCTATAGCAGAGGAGAAGCAGGTGAAGAAAGAAAATCAAGTGAAAATCACAAAATTACAGATGCTGGAGATCTTGAAATTGCTGAAAATATTAACTTTCATAAATGCTGCTTATGTTTACATTTTAATATGAGGAGAGATCTCCTTTATCTAGAATGTCAAGAGGTTCTTCAGATACATGCTGAACCGGCAGTGCGAGATATAACTGGGGTAGATGGCAGGAGTTAAGCCCTGAGGATCTAAATGCAGAGCTGCAAGAGGTCAATTATAGGGCCTGTCCCACTTGGCGATTTTTACGGTGGCTGCCGGCGTCATATCAGGGTCGCCAAAAGATTTTGAACATTTCAAAATCCAGTTTTGGGACATCCGGTGGCGCAGTTACTAGCTGCCTCCGCCCACAGTCTGGTTGTCTTTTTGTTTTTTTGTTATGTTTAAAGTATGTTTTTTAGTTTGTTTCAGTGTTTTACGTGGGGGGAAGAGGGTATGGTAAGGGGGAAGCCATCCTGCAGTCTCTTCCTGGAGAGGATGCAGCTATTATTCGAGTCGCTTACTCGCCCCCCCCTCCTCGCCCTACTAACTGGATTGGCGCGGCCTTTCCTGCCGGACCGGACCAGAGCTTCAGCAGAGGCGGCGAGGTGCTGGAAACATCGCGGAGCGGGCGAGTCCTTACCTGGGATCGCCGCTTGGAGCTCCGGAGTGCTGGGCGGCTGCTCCAACATCCCGGAGCCGCTGACTCCGGTGGAAGGTGGCAGATTCAGAGGTCCGGGCCCCTGAGGATGTTCTCCCGTTCGACGTCGGGGTTCCATCGTTCCCGGCGAGAGGGCCTGAACATCGGCAGCACGTAGGGATGACCACGGGGCGCTCGGGAGGCCCCAATCACGGGTGAACATTGGGGAACATCAGTGAGAAGGTTGACTGGACTTTGGTTCCTTCCCTCACAGTGGGGAACTTCGTTGCTGCTGTGGGGATGTTTGTGTTGTGGATGACTGTATTCTGTGTTTTTGTGTTTTTTTTATTATTTGTATGACTAAGGGAAAAATAACTTTGTTGTCTCTTAATTGAAAACAATGACAATAAATTAAATCAAATGAAATCAAAAATGTTGCAACACTTGAAAAAACACCACGCGTGAATACGTCATCACGCCGCATCATGCCGTATCACGCCGCAGATTTTTCATTGACCTGATACGTCAATCAATGATGCCGGCATTCACTGAAAAAAATCGCCAAGTGGGACAGGCCGTTATCTCACAAGCCTTCAAATCTTCAAATGTCAATTACTGCTTCACACCTTGTATCAGCTGCCTTGATGCACCTCATTCAAGAAGTGCTGGCGTTAAATAGCACTCGTATTGTGAATGTGAGTGTCTCTTGAACCAATGACTTTCCCTAAATGGTGGCTGAAATGATTCACATGTGCATCAAAATTAGTAGCAAATTACCATCCATTGCACCAAACTCGAGGAAACACACTGCCAATTTCCGTAAACTTTGAGATGTTATTCATTTTACAACTTTGCAATGGATACACATTCAAGATCCGGGAAAGAAATATGTCTTTAAGCACACTTTGTCACATAAAGGCTCATACGATGGCAGCACGGTGGCGCAGTGGTAGAGTTGCTGCCTTACAGCGCCTGAGACCAGAGTTCGATCCTGACTACGGGTGTTTGTCTGTACAGAGTTTGTTCGCTCTCCCTGTGACGTGCGTGGGTTTTCCCCGGGTGCTCCCGTTTCCTCCTGCACACCAAAGTCGTATAGGTTTGTAAGCTAATTGGCTTGGTATAAATGTAAATTGTCCGTAGTGTGTGCAGCATAGTATGGGGATTGCTGATTGGTACGGACTTGGTGGGCCAAAGGGCCAGTTTCCACACTGTATCTATGGATAGCAGTAACAGATCCGAGTCACCATGGATTTATGAAGGGGAAATCATGCTTGACTAATCTTCTGGAAATTTTTGAGGATGTAACTAGGAAAATGGACAAGGGAGAGCCAGTGGATGTAGTGACCTGGACTTTCAGAAAGCCTTTGATAAGGTCCCACATAGGTGATTTGTGGGCAAAATTAGGGCACATGGTATTGGGTGTAGGGTAATGACATGGATAGAAAATAGGTTGGAAGACAGAAAACAAAGATTAGGGATTAACGGGTCCCTTTCAAAATGGCAGGCAATGACTAGTGTGGTACTGCAAGGCTCGGTGCTGGGACCGCAGCTATTTATAATATATTAATGAATTAGATGAAGGGATTAAAAGTAACATTAGCAAATTTGCAGATGACACAAAGCTGGGTGGCAGTGCGAACTGTGAGGAGGATACTATGAGAATGCAGGGTGTCTTGGACAGGTTGGGTGAGTGGGCAGATGCATGGCAAATGCAGTTTAATGTGGATAAATGTGAGGTTATCCACTTTGGTGGCAAGAACAGGAAGGCAGATTATTATCTGAATTATGTCTAGTTAGGAAAAGGGGAAGTACAACAAGATCTGGGTGTCCTTGTGCATCAGTCACTGAAGGTAAGCATGCAGGTACAGCATGCGGTGAAGAAAGCTAATGGCATGTTGGCCTTCATAACAAGATGAGTTGAGTAGAGGTGCAAAGAGATCATTCAGCAGTTGTACACGGCCCTGGTGAGACCACACCTGGAGTATTGTGTGGAGTTTTGGTCTCCCAATTTGAGGAATGACATTCTTGCTATTGAGGGAGTGCAGCATAGGTTCAGGAGGTTAATTCCCAGAATGGCGGGACTGTCATATGTTGTAAGAATGGAGCGACTGGGCTTCGATACACTGGAATTTAGGATGAGAGGGGCCGAATGGCCTATTGTCTATTGTCTCTCTCTAAACTAAGCTAAGGTTTTGCTCAGAGTCTCCATAATTGATAATATTGCAGTCTCGTTTGCATATATGTACAAATTGATTAAGCCAAAGGTCTTTTAATACCTTCATTCCATTTTCATTTGAAATAAAACAATTGCCAGAACTTGTTTAAACAATGATTTTTAAATGTATTTGTGCGGTGATCTTGGGCAGCGATCCAAATAATAGAATTCTCAGCACCGGTAGTTGTTCTGGATGTGAAATATTGGTTTGTATCTTTGCAGTAGATAATAAAATTATTCATCCAGCAATGAAACAGTCTCTAATGATGATTTTAAATCACATTACATATTCAAAACAAACTGTGTGATGTCTTAAGGGTTTAATTTTCTCCATGATTTAGTGATAGCACAAATGCCAACTGTACATTAGGGAAGAGTAAATTTGTGAATCTATTGTAAAAATGCCTGTATTAAGTTTCATTTTAGATTTTCAAAGTTCTCTGGGGAGTAAACTGCAATTCACAATAAAGTACAATGTTAACATCATATTTGCATGTTAACATGCACATTTCTTTCAAATTTATTGTTTTCATCCTACATTAACTGCATTTGATTAAATCTTCTTCTTCTTTCGTGTGGCGTCCACAGCCTAAAGTTGCTGGACAACTTGTTCTATTTGATCTTCCGTTTGTGCAGGTCGAGTTGATTGCATTAGTCGAAACGGGCGGACCACGTGAAGGTTGCAATCTTCCACCCCTGATTAAATCTGCAGTTAAAGGATTATAATGATTTGGCAGAATATGTGAGCTCTATGAAGCAGCACAAAGCTTATGGCCATTGGCAACAGGGGACTTTCAATGATTGAACTAACTCTAACATTGAAATTGTATTGCAGCAGCAAATCATAGCCAGGGAAACACTGCAACAAAAAAAAAATGCCCTAAGTATTGCTTGAGTCAATAATAACAGCATAAACCTCCCTATCACCTCAACAAAGATGTTCCAGAAATGAAAATTAGAAGCGTGACTATCAATAATGCTGATTTCCTTCAGTTCTTCCTGATCTAACATTCCTGAGATTTGTGCCTTTATGAATCATTTTCAATTAATTTGTCCATAGAAATTGTTCCAATCAGTTTTTCATGCCCCTGTAACCCAATCTCATACTCTATACCATTCTCCTCTCAATTAAACCTCTGATCGTCCTGTGCTGCATTCTAATCTCTTCCCAGTTCTGTTGGTTTTTTTTGCCCAATTGTTATGTTTTCCTTTTGGACCTAATTTATGCTCGGTTTCCTTTGTTAACCAGTTAAGCTGCCTTGACTGTTTGTAACAGGAATCATCCATGGCATTTCTTAAATATTTGACATTGATTCACTGACCTTAAATAACATTCCTTAAATCATTTTGGCCAGCTTTCATGTAATTGTCACCATTATAAGAGTTCCAGATGCAGACTTGTTATATTTTGAACTTTTCTCCAGTCTATCAAACTCAGTAGTTTGCTATTATATTACTTGTTCCAGAACTTAAGGGACTACATGGGGGCAGTTACAGAGCTGTGTTCCTGCTTCAGAAAGACTTACAGACTGCCTTGCACACCGAGACAGCATTCTGAGAGGCCATCAAGATAATCACACTTTTAATTTTTATTTCTTGAACTACTTCCAGGCTCGTACTATGAACATTAACAAATTTTTGAGCACTGCGGTGCCAAACGTGGCTTTTGCATCATTCAGTCAATACCTTCATCTGCTTTCACACCAGCAGGAGGTGAGCAGTTGTGCAAGATTTCCATTTTCTTCCAATGGAGAGTAATTGCTGGAGCTCCATTGGACACCGATAAAATACTGGAAGGCTGCAATATAACAGATCAGGATCCAAACAATGAATTCATTGTGATCTCATTGAAACTAAATTTTATTCCAGGTTTATTTAAATTTCATACTTGCTCTGGTAGAATTTCAACCCCATGATTATCTGACTATTTCTGACTAGACCTTTAATTTCTGGTCAAAGATCCAATAACTACTTGGCTACCATACTCCAATGAAAATAATAGTTCCCCTGGAATGGAATTACGTCTCCCTGCCCACCTTGTCTATGCTGACCAAGTTAGCAATGTTACAACATTTTGAGATTTAAAAAATCAAGTCTGCAATTTATCTCATCAGATAAAGCATAAAAAGTTTAATTTGACACCTAATTCACTTTCATATCTTCAGTATTAAAAAGGTTATGGCCATTTTCATACTCGGAAATTAGCATCTTGTTCCCTATTGCTTTTCCATTGACTTAACACAAAAGCTGTGATCGAGGACAGTCAAAAGCCCATAACTTTCTTAAAAATCAAGAGAACTAAATGACATTTTCAGTTATTATAGACTGAAGCATTCTGAAACAAATATAAAACATCTTACTTGGATGACCTGAAATTAAAACAAATAATTAGTTAATTACCTAATTGTAGTTCATTACAAAATTGACCGTTGTGACGGAAATAGTAATAAAGACCCAGACTGCCTTGAAAATTCAAAAATGTGATATTCTCAAGATCAGAACTTTAATATTATTGTATTATATGCTCTAAGTCCATAACAGATAGGTAAATAAATTACAATTTCTAGTAATTGACCAAGTCTTTATCAGTTGCTAGCTGGTGCATTAGCATATCATAATCAGTAGCATCATCATACTCCTCAGATTGTAACCAATAAGCAACTTGTTTTTCTTGTTTTTCCTCAACTTTTCAATTTTGGCATTGTAAACTACAAGTTTTTGCCCTTCAAACCATGCATGACTACTGCCCACTACTTTCCCATTAAGAATAGTAAGATTAAACGAGAACTTACCAGTTTATTTTATGAGGAGTCGAGTTGAGGGACAACGCGGCGAAGAAACCCGTACAGCCGTTCGTGCGTCAATCTTCAAAGCAACGGTGTGAAATCACAATAATGACTGAAGTATAATGGCAAGATAACAAAGACTAGAACTACCAGATGAGATCTATGAGGGCTGGGAGCGGAGGGCACGTAGTCCCTCAACTTGACTCCTCATAAAATAAAGATCAAACTTCAAACTGGTAAGTTCTCATTTAATCTTACTATTTTACTTCGGAGTCACATGAGTGACTACGTGAAGACTTCAAAGCTCTGTGATATCATGCCGTGTGAAACGAGTATACACAACCACACCTGCTTCATTGACAAATGAAGGGAAAACATTCATAATGCATACAGTCACAACATAGATGTAAAACATGCTGATGCTGTTAAATGAAACAATAATATTTCCAACTCTCACCCAGATGGAATATATAACCAGAACATAAATAGAGTTAACAAATAACCCTGGTTCAGCAATGAATCATTACAGATGTTTGGCGATTCGTTCGTTGGACCATGCTGCAGCCGTAACAATGCAACCCAGCGGAACATAAATACCCTTGCTGCTGATGTTGTAGCAGCCCTGGTGTAATGAGATCTGGGATCAGAATCCATTAGTACATAACACAACTGTGTTTTTCTCATCTGGAATGGCCTGAACAATAAGTTCTCCCAAATTATTTATTTATGTATCTATTTATTTATTTATTTATTTTTTGTGACTAACAACATTGCTAGTATAGAACTCCAAGGCTCCTGATGACCTTGACATATTGTTGTATATATGTGTGCTTACCTTATCAAAGGTCCCCTGGTATGCCTGTGACTATTTTGAGACCTGACCCCCTTCTGGTCTGCTCAAGTATTTATAACATAATATTATATATTATAATTTACAGACGTTATCATCCTGTACCATCACAATTATGTAGCGACTGAACCTGCTGCACTAAACCAGTGCCAGAAGGATAACTACCTAATAAACTCCAGCCAAATTTAAGGATATAGCTGCAGCCTCCTGGTGAAATAGTGTTCACAAATGTCAACATCGCATATGGCATTATATTGGTCCTGGGACCTGTGTTGAAGATAGCATACCCCTTGATAACCCAATTAATGGCCGTATAACTCCATAATTAACAAACGATAATTTAGCATGAACTCGAAACATTAGCAATCAATAACATTTTCCATGGAACATAAGCATACCAAACTCTTTCATCTCCTGGAAATGAAAATTCTGTGGTTTGGTGCTATGCAAACACTTTGAACACATAGAAGGATAGATGTAACAACCCAGACCTTAGGGCAGTTTATTAAACATGCAGAACATAATTTGAGTTTATCATGCAACAACTGATTTCTCAAGCCTCAGGCTGAACCAGCAAATTACATTTAAAATAACCAAATAAGGTTATATTATTCGTGACAAATCAGGAATCAATTTGCATAATCACGCAATAGGAACCTTAAGTGGCCCCTTAATGACTTTATTTGAAACCTCAATTGATAAACAAAATGGAGGGAGCCATAAAAGTCCTTCCTACTCCTTTTGGCGAAAATGTACGTTTCGCCACTATAATGCCACATATTTGCAACCAGTGAAATAAACATGAACCATGTTAGGTGTTCTATTAACCAGAATTTCATAACATAGTGTAATTCAACACCAATTCTGTGTTGCCATTAACCTATACTTGATGATTCTCCTGTGACAACAAGATATGTAACCATTCCATGGGTCTTTAACTGATTGCACCCTCATGACTAACATATGCCATCATCATAATGTATCAACCTGAGCATCACAATATGCACATTTGTCCAATCACTCTTTAACCCATACGATGCCCGTAGGGTCTATAGATAGTTGATACCCACAACAGACATTTTTTGCAAATCATGCAAATCTGCTCCACCTCCAAACTCGAGATGATATTTGCAACTTGGTACCTGCCGTAAACAGCAAC
This sequence comes from Okamejei kenojei, assembly GCA_035221665.1. Lineage (NCBI taxonomy): Eukaryota > Metazoa > Chordata > Chondrichthyes > Rajiformes > Rajidae > Okamejei > Okamejei kenojei. The sequence continues at coordinate 48,146,411 of CM069136.1, forward strand.
TGTGGCCCGAATTCCGAACTGGTCTTGTAAGACAATCTTGGTCGTTCTACTGAACCTGCACAATTCTAACCTGCTTGAAAAGCTAGAACAGACCATTTACATGATTATACCCCTCAAATAACTGATAATGTCTCAATCATTTGTAATGTATAACTAAGTGTACAATTTACCAAGCTGTAAGTGGTCCCTTAATTGTACAGTAGCACAGGTACAGTGCGTGGAACCTCTGGCCAGCCTTCATGCTGCCACCAACTTCAGTGAACCACTTACTGCCAATAAAGACGTGGGGTGCATTATCACCAAAACTATGAAACCTTGCTCGTTCCAATAGCTTGTGCTTTGTCCTCCAGGTTTCTCCTATGGAAAGGTCTTACCGAATAGAAGATTCGACGGCCAACTGTAATGTCCCCCTTAGAGCGGTATTCACTGCATATGTGTTTGGGAAGGTAACTTTCTGGCCAGGCATAGACCTCTGGGCACATGCCCTGAATCCCTTGGGCATGCTCTATGGCTATACCCTCAGACTCAGCATTAGACTATACCGATCCCACATGCTCTCTTACATGAGGGAGCCATTAAGCAGCCCTGATACAAGGTGCTGTTGGCGCAGCTTCAGCAATACGCCGACTTTGCTATGGCCCTAGCGTCAGAATAATACTGACGCAGCATGCTCTCCTCCTACATGAGGGAGACCTTAAGCAGGCCTGCTAAAATGCGCTGCTCCACAGTCGTCTGCACGAAAGCGTCTGACGTAATGACGCACGAACGGCTGTACGGGGTTCTTCTCCACGTAGTCACTCACATGACTCCGAAGTAAAATGTCCTGTAGATTCCATTTCTTAAGAATAGGATATATTTTTTAAATAGCCTAAGTATCCAAATAACAAACTAATCCCATTAACACAATAATTCACAATATAACATGATTTATAAATCTCACTGTAATTAATTTATGTGCCAGATGGAAGGAATTTAATGTTTAATTCCCATAAATTAATCTAGAAACATCCACTCAATATAATTAAAACAAATTTTTTTTTTTGCACAATACATGGGATTAAAACTGATATTTAGTATAAAAATATTGACTATGGATAGACAATAACACAAAATATAGATGATTGAGATGCTCTTATGACATGATTGTCCAAAAAAAAGAGCATTTAAATTATCTTGCAAGTGGGTTTTACTGGAACGCGATCGTTGCATTTGCAGTGAATTTGAACCCCATATCGGCAGGAAAAACACTGCCGTTTCATATGGGAGTCCAAATCACATTTTCGCATCGTAAAATTTGATTAAAGCCATCCCAAGAAACAAGTTTATATGTAGAATAAATGACTTACATTTTGTTTTGTCCCGTCACGTTGTAGGGGTTGAGGGCGTTAGAAGTTGCTTTTTATTTCAATGTAATTATTAAATTGTCTCGCGATTAATAAAAAATAAAAATCGAGAATGGAAGTCGAATCAATTTTTCTCACTAAAAAATACAGAGAAGCTTATGTGCACGTAATTAAAAAGAAGACACTCATATGTAGACTAGCTTAATTAAATCACTTAGGAAGGTTTGACACATTTGTTCCAGCTGATATATCTTCCCACTGATTTCAATGGTTTTGCTGAACCATTTTCATTTATCATAGGGACCAAGCATTCCTAATTGCCCTGGTGAATGTGATGGTTAAGGGCCTGTCCCACTGCGGGGGCCTAACTTGAAGAGTTTGCGCTCGCCACAAACTCGCAGCATAGTCGTCACGTCCTAGGAGCGATTAACAAAAACTAAAAACCAGGAATGGAAGTCGGATCAATTTTTCTTCAGCAGCTGGCAGCCCGAGGAAGTCCACCTCCGATAAGCAGTAGAAAACAGTATTTTAATCCCGTCCCCTCCCCCCCAAAAATGCGCCAAAGTCGCGCACACGGCCAGTGGCAGAACTGCAGCGCTGCTGTAGGTAACTTTTGTAACATCCTAACCAAGTTGGCCTTCTGAGTTGGTCTAATTTGCCTGCATGTGGCCCATATCTCTCTAGATCTTTTCTACCCAGGTACATGTTAAATGTTGTATTGGTACCTGGATCAACCAGTTCTTTTGGTAGATTGTTCCACATATGCACCACCTACTGAGTGAAAAAGTTGACCCTCAGGATCCTTTTAAATCTTTCCCTTCTCACCTCTTCTACAGATGCACCATTGAAAACATTTTATCGGGATGCACCTTAGCATGGTTTGGGAACAGTTCTATCCAAGTCCGCAGGAAATTGCAGAGAATTGTGAATGCAGCCCAGACCATGACACAAACCAACTCCCTTTCCATTGATTCCATCTACTTTTCATGCTGCCTAAACAAGGCCACCAGCAAAATTAAGGAAGAGTCAAACCACAATCACTCACACTCCCACTTCACCCCTCTCCCATCAGGCATAAGGTTTCTTCCCAGCTGTCATCAGACAACTGAACCATCCTATGAACACCAAGAGTCGCCCTGACCTACCATCTACCTCATTGGAAACCCTCGGACTATCTTTAATTAGATTTTACTGGACTTTATCTTGCACTATATGTTAGTCCCTTTATCCTGTATTTGTACACTGTGGCCAGCTCGATTGTAACCATGTACAGTCTTTCCACTGACTGGATAGCATGCAACTAAACCACGGTACATGTGACAATAAACTAAACTAAACTTAAACCTATGTTCTCTAACTTGGGGAACACAATGTGACCATGCCCCTTATATGTGCCTCTTTTGCACACCATAATCTGAATTTAAACTGTAAATCTGTCTGCACGTGGTCTATGTCCCTGCATTGAATGCTTGATCATGCCTATCTGATTGCCCCTTATCGTTTGCTATTGTATTTGCTTCCACCACTTCTCATGGCAGTGTGATCCAGGCACCTACCACCCTCTGAAGGAAGAATGAGGGGGGAATTCATTGAAACCTACCAGAGAATGAAAGTCTGAGATAGGGTGGATATGGAAATGATGTTTCCAGTAATGGGGAAAACCAGAGGGCACAGTCTCAGAATAAATGGACGTACCTTCAGAATGGAGATGTGGAGGAATTTCTTTAGCCAGAAGGTGGCGAATCTGTGGAATTCATTGCCATAGACGGCTGTGGAGGCCATGTCATTGGGTATTTTTAAAGTAGATGTTGATAGATTAGTAAGAGTGTCAAACGTTACAGAGAGAAGGCAGGAGAATTGGGTTGAGAGGGAAAAACCATTAATGAATGGCCGAGTAGCCTCCATGGGCCGAATGGCCTCATTCTGTTCCTATGTCTTATGGTCTCTGTATAAAAATTTGCCTTATAAATGTCCCTTAAGGGCCTGTCCCACTTAGGCGTCTTATTTTGCGAGTGCAGGCGACTGTCTTGTTGAATTGCTGAAAAAGTGAATGTATCAAACGCATCCTACGACTGTGTAAAGACATTCTATGACTATGTAGGACAAGCTACGACTATCTACGACTTAATCGCCGATGCACTCGTGACAAGTGGCGACCCAATAGTGGGGACCTTCGACTTACAGACGACTACACCCACGATCACAGAAAGCAAGCTACGACAAGCTACGACAAGCTACGACAAGCTACGACTGACTACGACTCTGTAGTCGTAAGATCAGCTAAAAAAATGACGTTAGATTTTTCAAACATGTTCTTTTAAATTCAGTGTATTGCTTGTTTTAGTGTTAGATTTATCGAGATGTATAAAAATAAAATCCTTTTAAATGCAGTGCATTTGAAGTGCTTGTGTCTGTTTTCTGCATCAAAATAAATGTGTAAAGTCAAACTTTAAATACAGTGCATTCCTTCTTTGCGTTTGTGTGTGTTTCAATGATCTAAATATGTGAGAAATGAAATATGAGATATGTGATGACATGGACGTATGAAAAAGAATGATATTCATACATCAATTTGAGGTTAAAAAGTCAGAAATTTCCTTTATTGGTAATGAAACATACAAAAGTCATAAACAAACAAATGTTGATAACAGCCTGGTGGGTGGTGTTGAGGGTTGTGTCCTGCCTCTGTGCTGAAGACCTCTCTTTGGAGCCATGTCTCACACCGTCTGATCCACTGAAAGCAAAATTGCGCAATGACCGTGCACTGGAATGACAGCGCGTCACGTGCTGCTGTTTACATATCTTTTTTTATCAATGAGCCAATGAAAATGACCGGTCAGCAAAGGCAATTAACTAAGACTACCTATGACTACCTACGATTACCTACGACCCCACTACGACTAGACCTATGACTACAAAAGTATCCATTTTTTCCATGGCAACCAATTTTCGGTCGTAGAAATGTTTTCAACATGTTGAAAATCTTTCGGCGACCTTACTGCCAAATTTTTCGGCGGCCTGCGACTAGTTCCCAGAATGCGGGAACTCCTCCCGACCATGAAGGAGACCACCTGCGACCATGTGGCGACCATGTGGCGATCTTGTGGTGAGCGCAGAATCTCTTAAACTCGCCAAAGAAGTCGCCTAAGTGGGACAGGCCCTTTAAACTTCTCCCTCACCTTCTTAACGTTATGCCCTCTAGTATTTGAAAAGTCTACCTGAGAAACCTGGAAGGAATTAACAAGTTTGTAATTCTCCTAATTCTCCTAATTGTAAGTTATACTGTTTTAGTTTGTTTTTATAAAACGATCACTTGATGGAGATCATTCAATTTACAAAGTAGCTCTTCAATTTACATCTCATTACAAATTCATACTTTTATAACTGGAGGGTAACAGAGGTAAGTAAGGAATTGAAAATGTTGATAATTAATGAGAAAGATTAAAATGGCAGCACAGGAAGGGGAAAACCAAACTAAAATGATGCAGTCTGCAGAGCATCATGTTTAAAGTATATTCAGAAACAAAGTCCTTGTTAGCTGGCATGAGTCCAATTGGTTAATCAAAATGTACTGACGATAATGAATTGCAGTACTCCTGGTGACGTCTGTGTGGCAGATTGTGCTTAATTGGTGCTCATGGTTTACTACTTGAGATTGTACATCTATTATATTCTCTACTTAATGCACAAAGTCAAATTCACTTACTCCAAAATATTGGGAATGATGGGATCTGGGGCACAGTATACAAAATGTGCCTGCATTAAGCACTTGTCTTAATTAATAAAACAAACACATTACTGCAGAGATTCGTATGGAGGCTGGTTCTCCTGCTTGTCTCAGCAGATGGCCTGCTGAAGCTACTGTCCTTGCTCATTGACTGTCAACTTTTTCATTGAAGTTGAATATCTGTAAACGACATTCACAAATGCTCAAAATCACCAAGGAACTAATGAAAAATAAAATAAAAAGTTAATTTACTCATTAAAAAATACAGAGAAGCATATGTGCACGTAATTAAAAAGAAGATACTCACATGTAGACTAACTGAATTAAATCACTTAGGAAGGTTCGACACCATTGTTCCAGCGGATATGTCTTCCCACTGATTTCAATGGTTTTGCTGAACCATTTTCATTTATCATAGGGACCAAGCATTCCTAATTGCCCTGGAGAAGGTGATGGTTAAGGGCCTGTCCCACTGCGGGGGACCTAATTTGCGAGTTTAGAAGAGTTTGCGCTCGCAGCATGGTCGACACGTGGTCCTAGGAAGTCACTGTAACACTCCTTCATGCTTGAGAGAAGTTCCCGCATACTCGTGGCCTCAGTTTGGTCGAGGAGAATTTTTTAGTATGCTGAAAAATTGTCCACGAGTAAAAATTGATCGGCATGGAAAAATGTTTTTTTTACTCGTAGGTTTAGTCGAAGTATGTCATAGTAGGTCGGCATGTTATCAAAGGTAATCGAAGGTATTGAAGGTAATCAAAGGTAGTCAAAAGTAGTCGAAGGTAGTCGTAGATAGTGTTAGTATAGGCGAAGGTACGCAAAGGTGGTCATCTTCACTCTCCACTAGTGTCCAATTTTCCCGAGAGCATCGGCGAGTAATTCGTAGATAGTCAAAGCTAGTCTTCAACATAGTCAAGGGAGGTCGAAGGAGGTCTTCTACATGGTGGTAAGAGGTCTTCTACATATTCGTAGGAGGTTCTCTATATAGTTGAAGGAGGTCATAGGAGGTGTTCTACTTCAGCAAGACAACAAGACCACGACACTCTCCTAAACTCTCCTAAACTCGCAAATTAGGTCCCCACAGTGGGAAAGGACCTTTAGCCACTTCCTCTAATACTGCAATACTCCCTCAGCAGTTGGAGTGGAATATGAGGCGTTGTTCCTCTAATTTGAATGTGGCCTCAATCTGGCAATGGAGGAAGCCGATGACAGAAATGTCAGTTTGGGAATGAATAGTTAGCAACCGGGTGATCCAGTAGGCCTTGGCAGACCGAGCGCAAGTGTTTGGTGAAACT